>JAZGTN010000068.1:1910000-2546666 GCA_037783415.1 Leptasterias polaris
AGAAAACATTTCATGTGTAATGTGTTTTCATCCAGGGCAAACACAAAACATCAATTACACGTCTTTGTTTACAAGTTGCCAGAAAACCTAACTTGCTAGTGTTGACTGTAATTTGTACTTTTTGTTTACATTTTCTTAATTGAGCTGATCATTTTTGATAAGGTGGTCTTTTAATGCAAGACGAGTAAGCAACGCAAAGAATTAGTTTGGCAATATTTCCTTTTTAATGCCTCAAATTTGAAACTACAAAGGGGAGGTCAACTATTCTAATACATGGGTAGTGTTATTTAAATTAATTCTTGACATTAAATAATACTTTTAATTTATAAAATACTGCTTTGTGTATGTAAGGTGGTTGTTTAGAATGTCTTTAATTATTCAAAAAGGGTTAGCAACATTCTCTTTTAAATAAGCTGCTTTCAATTGAAACTGAAGAGGGGTACTTTGAAATAAAATAATACTCATAAAGACTGATGTGTGTACATTAAAAGTGTTTATTGTCATTTACTCGTTGATCATCTAAAAATTTATAGTAAATGGAGGCCACCATGTTTGTATCCTCAATCCTGAAAACTATGCACCAGACTAGCTGAACATATTCTAGAATTTAAGTATAATTTAAACTTTGCATGGTGGAAGTGCAATCAGGTGAGGTTTGCAGTGACATGTGTAAAATTTCTTTTGAGCAGTGGTGGTTTGACAACTTCATGAAGACGAACAGTGCATACTGATCAAAACATCAAGTTGTGAAACCACCATTTCTTTTCAGGACCACCACAAAGAGATCATTCACATGGTGTGTTGGTGTTACCACAAACCTCACCGGATTATAGCGATGTTCTTGTAATGACATCCATCCCATCTCAGTGAACCAAATGTTTACAGATTTTTATCCAAGATTGTGGTTCTCAAAAAAGTTCCCCTTTTGAAGCCTCTTTACCGTAAAACTTCCATGTATGTAATATGTAGTGTGAATACAAACCAGTGAGAGACACAACAGCATGGGCTATATGTTTGACAAATTATTTGTGCGTCTAGCCGTCTAACTTTTGAATCTCATTTGGGAGCATTTACAAACATTTCACCAACTATAGCGGCTATAAATAACACATTACCCACCCTAAATTCAGGTGAGATGAGGAACTCATACAATAAGATTGGCAATATTTTTTTTATTTTTTTTAAATTACTTTTAGTCTAGTGGTGGTGGAGGTACAAAAATCCTTTTGTCCATTGGGGTACATCGTTCGGATGGCATCCATTATACATGTACATGAAGGAAGTGGCACTCTGTTGAACCTTCCGAGGTAGCCCCAACACCATCTGACAACTTGCTGGTATTCAACATTGCGATATTTTCTGCAAACAAAGTAGTAGAAGAATAACAAATCAGGTAACTGTTAAGTTCATGTCAATTTTTGTTAACGCAAAGTTTTCCCATTTTGAAGAAATCATGTACATAGTAAGGGTGGAAATATACTCTTCTGATTTGTCCAGTCCAACAACCCATAGGAGATCCCCCCCACACACACATTTGGGTTCTGTAAGAAGTCAAAATCTGAAAAAGATGAGTCGCAACTATTTTTCTGTAACAGTCTCGACAATTGTGACGAAGATCACAATGTTTTGGAAAAATCTGTTAGTACAGCTTTTATGGTTAGTGTTGTCTTGAGTTGTATAAATGATCTAATCCAACAGTCAATTATACCCGAACCAAGGGTCAGGTAAGAGGGGTAATGTTTTTTATTTTTTTAGGGGGGGGGGGGGGTGTTTGCTCATTACATTAATTTTGCAGTTCAATTTAAAAACAAGACACTTGGGCCCTACTTCGTACTTGGTACAGCGTTTAGTTGTGATAATCGTAACCCACCAACCTCTCCGACCGTCGGGAGGATGGTGGATTACGATTATCGCAACGACTACCTGACTATTTATCGGTACCTGCCGTATGTATTGACTCGAGTCCTGGGCCAAATTTCATAAAGCCTGTCAAAAAAAGTGTTAAGCACAAACACTTTGCTAAACAGAAACAAACAGGTTAGCTACTGCCAGTGTATTCCATAAAGTTAACATAGTTGCGACTGGTACCCTACTAAATTTTGCTAAGCAAATAGTACATTTTCCAAGCAGTATTTTCTGCTAAACAGCTTTATGAAATTGGGTCCTGCCTGGTGGCCTAGTTTTTATACTTTCCAAGGAGGTCCAGACTCCATGTACCGTAGTACGTAGTACTACTATTCTATATAAAATATAGAGAAAGGACCTTGACTGAGCCATCCCCTCTGCTCTGGACGGACAACCGATTATCGTAACTACACAACATTAATTAACAATCCTCACCACTGATCCTTTTGAAGGTGGCATAATGCTGATCTTGTTGACTTGATGCCTTTTTTGGTTGAGATTCATCAAAAAACGACCACGGATGTCAACATCTCCCTTCATATCATTCTCAATCTCAGTGCATTTGACATGTACACACACACGGCGCAGAGCAGACTGTATCCGACTATCCACCCGCGTGTACACGTTAAAGGAATGAAGGCTGGAACCCAAACAACCTTAAGACCATCTAGGCTCTTGAAAAAATATCCACCACAAATATGCAAACTATGCGACGAAGTATGCGATAAAGTATGCAATAATATTTGCGACGTCGCAAATATTATCGATAATATTTGCGACGTCGCAAATATTATCGATAATATTATCGATAATATTTGCGACGTCGCAAATATTATCGATAATATTTGCGATAATATTTGCGACATCGCAAATATTTGCAAAGATATTTGCGATGTGCGATGTCCCTTCAGGGCCACCATACGAAAGTGATTTATCCCCCAACTTTCCCGCTTGCTCAAGCGTCCCCAGCAACGCAAGAATTGGAGCCATTGGTTGATTTTCCCTGCACCGCATATTATTGGCTCATTGTCAAAACTGTTTATATAACATAATTTGTAACACATTCATAATTATATTCTTTACCAATACATATACAGTAATATGTTTTCTGCCCGCGAAATTGTTGTGACCTAGATTTGTAAGAATTTACACAGTGCGCCCGCGCACGCACGTGAACCTTCAAGCCCACCTACATGTACATGTATGTTGTCAATGTTTGTCCATAATAAAACAACACGTGCAAATGCGTGCCGCTGTGACATGAATACTGCCCTTCCCTGCGTATAAAGCATTCTATCGTTTAGGCGATAAAATGAATTATTATTATTTTTTTTTAAAATTAGGTAACTGCACAGAATCGAAAAACGTGCTGAGAGCAGCGTGTCGGCATGTTCAACGATCCCTCTATCACCATCGCCTATAACAATTATTTCTACTAGTTGACTTAGTTCAGAGGGCGGCAGACTCGGTTTTCGCCTGTTTAGGCTTCCCATAAACATTGAGGGCGCAGTTCAACAAAGTAAGTATCCTTCGAGATGTTCGAAATGAAATGGCTCTGTGATTACACAAAACAGTTTCTTACTTTGGTTTTACCGTTACACCTGGGCATACTACTGGGGTAGGATTCGAACCCTCGACCCGCATAATAGAACATTATGTCTTAACCACTAGACCAACGACAATTGTGACAATTGTAAAAACAGGATTTATAGGAGTCAATAAAGCATTAAAAGCACTAAGCGGTGCTTGTCATGCGTCGATTTAATGGCCATGTATAAATAAATACATGAATAAATAAATAAATAAATGCGTTGAGGGCGCAAGACGTGCTTCAACATCGCTCCTGTTTATTTTGGTGAAATTTAGATTTTATCAGTTGTTTTGCCATCGAGTGACAGAGACACTTCTTTTTCTAAGTTGGGTAGGTAACACACATCAAATCCTGAGTAGCAGTTTGCACAACAATTGTGATTCTGAGGCCTTTTGGCTTCAGAATTTCTGAGAAAGGCCGGGAAGGCGGTCATTTTGCACGATGGGTCAGCTCAATAGGCCCAACACTGTGAGGTTTAACACAAGATTCATGGAAAGCCACGTCACGCCTGAAGAAATTCATTCAGCTGTAAAGAAAGAGCTCCATACAGTCTCAACACTGAAATTGAAATGCATTGCTGAATTGGAAAATGGTTGGTTCAATGTGTCTTTTGACAATGAGAATGACTGCGTCCAAATTTCCAATAGAGGCATGATCCTTCAGAAGCTTCTGATACAATGTGAAAGGGCAAATACAGAACAGCGCTGTGATCTATATCAAGGTTCCGTACGAGATGGGCGACCAGATAGTACTCAATGCTATCTCACCGTATGGCACAGTGGCCAACATCAGGAGACAACACCACCTTTTCAACAAAGATATAGAGACTGGTGTCCGAAGCTGCCTGGTAAAGAACTTGAAGAAAGCCATACCAAGTTATGTGAAAGTCGGCGGTTTTACTCTACCAGTCCGATATAGAGGACAGCAAAGAACATGCAAGCTATGTGAAGAACCCGGCCATCTTGCAAGAGACTGTCCAGTAAGAGGGAGATGTTTCGTTTGCGGAAGTTACAACCACCGGGCAAACTGGCATGAATCCAATGACAGGTATAATAATGCAACTGATGAGTCTGATCAAGAAGACAACCGCAGCGGAGAAAGCACTCAGGTCATATTTGTACCCAGGGAAAGACCAATAAACACGCACCAACTCTATAATGACGAGGAAGCAGAAATAGCAGACACAACTACCACTGAAACCAAAGAAACAACGAAAAAGAGAAAGAAACGTATGGGGTTTTGGGATGTGGCTATGAGAGATGAGACACGGAAACGAGAGAGGGAGGAGGAGACTAGTGATGACGAACAAGAACAAAGAAAACTACCCCGAGATGAAAAGGGTGAAAGCGAGATGGTCTCAGACATGGAGATGGCAAACGAAGAAAGACAACCCCGGGAGAAACGAGACCAGATTTCACAAAATAAACCGGACAAACACCACCGAAAGAGACCCAACCAGCAACCCAACGAGAGACTTGATCAAACACCTGACCAGCAAACTGGGGATACAACTGACCAGCAACCCAGAAATACAACCGATCAGAGACACTGCTGACCATCGACCTAGAGAAATTACTGATCAGCGACCTAGAGACAATGACGACCAGCAACCCAGAGACATGGCCGATCAGCGACCCAGAGACGCTGACCGTCAACCCAGAGACACTACAGATCAGCGACCCAGAGACACTACTGATCGTGGACCCAGAGACACTGCCGACCATCGACCCAGAGATACTACCGATCAGGAACCCAGAGACACTACCAATCAGAGACCAAAAGAAACTGCCGACCAGCGACCCAGAGATACTGCCGACCGTCAACCCAGAGATACTACCGATCAGCGACCCAGAGACACTACTGCAGATCAGCTACCCAGAGACACTACTGATCAGCGACCAAGAGACACTACCAACCATCGACCCAGAGATACTACTGATCAACAACCCAGAGACACTACCAATCAGAGACCAAAAGAAACTGCCGACCAGCGACCCAGAGATACTGCCGACCGTCAACCCAGAGATACTACCGATCAGCGACCCAGAGACACTACTGATCAGCGACCCAGAGACACTACTGATCGTGGACCCAGAGACACTGCCGACCATCGACCCAGAGATACTACCGATCAGGAACCCAGAGACACTACCAATCAGAGACCAAAAGAAACTGCCGACCAGCGACCCAGAGATACTGCCGACCGTCAACCCAGAGATACTACCGATCAGCGACCCAGAGACACTACTGCAGATCAGCTACCCAGAGACACTACTGATCAGCGACCAAGAGACACTACCAACCATCGACCCAGAGATACTACTGATCAACAACCCAGAGACACTACCAATCAGAGACCAAAAGAAACTGCCGACCAGCGACCCAGAGATACTGCCGACCGTCAACCCAGAGATACTACCGATCAGCGACCCAGAGACACTACTGATCAGCGACCCAGAGACACTACTGATCAGCGACCAAGAGACACTACCAACCATCGACCCAGAGATACTACCGATCAGGAACCCAGAGACACTACCAATCAGAGACCAAGAGAAACTGCCGACCAGCGACCCAGAGATACTGCCGACCGTCAACCCAGAGATACTACCGATCAGCGACCCAGAGACACTACTGATCAGCGACCAAGGGACACTACCAACCATGGACCCAGAGATACTACCGATCAGGAACCCAGAGACACTACCAATCAGAGACCAAGAGAAACTGCCGACCAGCGACCCAGAGATACTGCCGACCGTCAACCCAGAGATACTACCGATCAGCGACCCAGAGACACTACTGATCAGCGACCCGGAGACACTACTGATCAGCGACCAAGAGACACTGCCGACCATCGACCCAGAGATACTACCGATCAGCGACCCAGAGACACTACCAATCAGCGACCCAGAGAAACTTCCGACCAGCGACCCAGAGATACTGCCGACCGTCAACCCAGAGACACTACCGATCAGCGACCCAGAGACACTACTGATCAGCGACCCAAAGACACTACTGATCAGCGACCAAGAGAAACTGCCGACCATAGACCCAGAGATACTACCGATCAGGAACCCAGTGAGGACCCCGACCAACGACCCGAAAAGACACCCAATCGACGACGTTGGGAAACAGTAAAACGATCAACTCGGGGAAACTCCTGCGCATCGACCTCGGGAGACACCCGAACAGTTATCTCAGCCGCAGCAAGATAAGCCTGAAGACAGTGAAGAGGGTGAGTTTGTCACATACTAGAGGAGGGGTGCGTAGACTAAGAAAAAAGAGAACATCATGGCCTGACAAGGACGGCGAAGAAGCAAGAGACAGTCAAACAAATCATCGTGGTAGAGGGAGAGGTAAAAATACTTGTGCCTAGTTTTGTATTCCCTTCATGCTAATATTATGGTTAATTTAATTCTACTCTGTGTCCTTATGCTGAGAATAGTAACCCTTAATGTTAACGGTCTCCGAAATAATGAAAAACGGGAAATCCTCTTCAACCATTTGCATAGAGAAAAATATGACATAATATGTCTTCAGGAAACTCATAGCGATACCACAGATGAAAGTTACTGGAAGAAACAGTGGGGAGGAGATATCCTTTTTAGTCATGGGAAAAGAGATTCAAGGGGGGTAGCCATTCTAGCATCCGACCGGAGTGGAATTAAATTGACCAATCCCGACAATGATACAGACGGGAGAGTTGTCACGTGTAACATTCCCTGGAAGGGAATCCTTTTAGAAATTGTGTGCATTTATACTCCTAACGAAATGTATGCTAGAAGTGCCTTTTTCAAGAATATTTCTAAGTATTTATTCGAGGGAACTAATTGGATCGTAGCGGGGGATTTTAATTGTCAAATTGACTTAGGGGCCGGAAAAGACAAGAGTGTATCAGAATTTACCAAAATCATATACAATCACGATATGGTGGATACTTGGAAAACTTTGTACCCAAAAGAACAAGGTTATACTTTTTCCACAAAGGCTTGAAAAAGAGTAGCAGAATTGATTATATGTTAATCTCTCGTTCCTTACATCCTTACTTGTCTTATGCCAATGTAAGCTCCCTGGGCCTGACTGATCATTTCGCTGTTATTTGTAGATTTGAAAAAAAGTGAAATTACTCGTGGTCCAGGGAGATGGATTTGTGATAACAACCTTTTGAAAGATGACAAGTGTATTGAAAGAATTGTCAATTTTTGGACTTATTGGAAAACCCCAAAAGAAAACCATGAAAACCTTTTGACTTGGTGGGATTACGGGAAAGGGCAACTTAAAGATATTATCAAAACCTACGGATCTGAAATGTACAATAAGGAAAAGAATTACAAAAATCGCCTCCAAAAAGATCTCACCAAGCAACTGAATTCAATTCATCCCAATTCGCACATCATTGAAGAAATTGAACAACAAATTAGAGCCTTTAAGTTAAAAGACTTGGAAAAATGTAGGTTGAAATCTCACATTGATAAAATAGATGGTGAAAGACCGCACTTTTGTTTTCGTTTTTCCGAACGTCAAATGTTCAACAACAATGTTATCAATGGTTTAGTTGACGCTAAGGGCAAGTTCTTTGAAGGCTCTACTTCTGTGTGTGAATGTGTAAATTCTTTTTACAGATCCCTTTACACTAGTGATGTTATAGATGATGAGAAGTATGAAGATATTTTAAATAGTGTTGATAATTTTCCTTTCAAAGAAAACGTCAAAGACGACTTAAGCGGTGACTTCAATGAAAATGAAATTTTGAATGCAGTTAACCAGATGAGTAGAGAAAAATCACCTGGTTTAGATGGCCTAACTGCTGAATTCTATAAAATGTTTTGGCACCTGTTGAAAGATGATTTTAAAGATGTTGTTAATGAATGCAAGAGGAAGGGAAGTCTTCCTTTTTCCATGAATAATGCCATTATCCGTCTTATTTTTAAAAATAAGGGGGAGAGAAATAATCTAAAAAATTGGCGTCCAATTAGCCTGCTCAATGTAGATTACAAGATAATTTCCAAAGCTGTCACCAATCGTCTTCAAAAAATCATGCCTTTTATTATTGGGGAAGATCAATCTTGTGGAGTCAAGGGAAGGAATATTCAACATAACCTGATGGTCCTTAGAGATAGCATTTATTATATCAATAATGAAAACAAACAGGGTGCTTTACTTTGCATTGACCAGGAAAAAGCTTTCGACAGAATTGAATGGAAATACTTGTTTGGTATAATGGACAAAATGGGCATTCCCCAAAATCTTATTAATTGGGTTAAAATTTTGTACAGTAACCCTTTTAGTAGTGTGTTAGTTAATCAATTTATTACCGAACCATTTTGTGTTACAAGAGGAATTAGGCAAGGTTGTCCTCTATCCCCTTTGTTATATTCGATTTGCGCCGAGGGGTTACCCTGCCGTCAGCGGATGGTCTCAAGCGGTAGAACAATTTTTCTAATTTTGTTAATTAAAACACTTTTTAAATATTTTTTTCGCTGAACTTAATTTTCATCCAACCCTGGACACCCCTTAACAAAGTGGCTGAACCGATTTTGCCCTAGAGGTCGTTCACCGGGTAGGCCAGCTGTCACAAAGTGGGTCTGTGCCAAGGCGCCAATTCCCTTGTGTACAAAAATTTCCGCCATTGCATATATGCACACACGCTGTCTGTCATATGTCTGTGAATGGAAACCAGAGCTGTTTGTTTACAATCCTGACCAGAAATACCCTCAGGGTATATCTAGGTGACCTGGTTACTGCTTGTTTTCACCCTGTGGCTGTTTCATGTGTCAATTTCACTAATTACATAATGCGCCTACCGCGTGAGCCACCTCGTACCTCGGTTCCGCTATTGCATGCACACACGCTGTCTGTCATATGTCTGTGAATGGAAACCAGAGCTGTTTGTTTACAATCCTGACCAGAAATACCCTCGGGGTATATCTAGGTGACCTGGTTACTGCTTGTTTTCACCCTGTGGCTGTTTCATGTGTCAATTTCACTAATTACATAATGCGCCTACCGCGTGAGCCACCTCGTTCCACGGAGCAAATCACAAAATATTCGCTTCTCGCAGGGTTAATAAGACAAAATAATGGTATTAAAGGTCTCTCTCTACCTTATAGTGACAAGTCCCTTAAACTGGTTCAGCATGCTGATGACACCACTATTTTTATCACTGAAGAAAACGATTTCAATGTTCTCGGGAATATTATTGACACTTATGGTAAAGGCTCGGGATCCAAAGTCAATTTTCTAAAATCTCAAGGCCTTTGGCTTGGCACTTGGAAAAATAGAAAAGACAAACCTGGATCTTTTACCTGGGTTAACGATCATCTGAAAATTCTTGGTATATTTTTGGGTAATGACGACAACACAGACAGAAATTGGGCTCCTCGCATTGGTAAACTGTCTTAAATAAATGGAAACTTAGAGATCTTACCCTGAAAGGAAAGTCTTTAGTTTGTAATTGCTTAATAGGATCAGGTTTGTCTTACTATGGTTCTGTTCTATCATGCCCTCAAGAATATATTAATCAGATAGAAAGAATTAAATGGTGCTTTTATTGGGATGGGAAAATTGACAAAATCAAGCGTAGTACTATGTGTAGCCCTACAGAGAAAGGTGGTACTGGTGTTATAGACATTAAACTTAAACTTCAAGCTCATAAAATGAATGTTTTGAGCAACTTTAGAAAAAGTACTGGTAAATGGAAATGCCGTTTTGAATATTGTCTCTTTAAAGCAAGTGGTGAAAACAGTCTCCTTGCCCAAAGTCAGTCGCTCCCGTAACTCAACCCTTTTATAGGGCTATCATTAATGGCATCAACCAATCAAATGTGAACGTCCGTCATAATTTCAGTTGTTTTAATGAAACTTGTAATTTGCCATTATGGAATAACACCATCATCACTGACAACAGTCAGAAGTTTTTAGATAGTTCTATATTGAGATCACAGGGCATCCTCTGTCTTAAACAGATTATTGAAGATAGTCGGATTATTTCCTTTAATAGATTAGCCACTAAGTGTGGTATTTTGCCCATTAATGCTGGTCGTATTGTAGCGGGTTTAAAAAGAAACATTAAAGCTGAGTATGTCAGTGAAACGAGGGAAGGCCCCCCGAATCACTTTCTTAGTAGCATTAACTTTGAGGACAAAGGTAATGACATATCCTTAAATTTAGACAAAATGAATGTCAAAACGTTTTACAGGAAATTTATTGAAAACCGATACAATCCACCTGGTGTTGAGACAATTTGGAATAATTACTTCTTTGCTGAGACTCTTAATTGGAACAATGTATGGAACAATGGGGGGTGTACAATTTTAAACTCTGAGGAAAAAGATTTATGGTTCAAACTGAAACACAAAATTCTTCCCACTAAGGACAAACTTAAGAACTACGGTATAACCCAAGATGACAATTGTCCTCTGTGTAAAGTTAGTATTGAAACTATTGAGCACCTGTTTATAAACTGTAGCGAACACGCAGATGCTTGGTTGTTTGTTGAAAGTCTTGTGCGTAAATGTACCAATAATGGCACATTCTGTTTAAATGATATCAATAGAATTTTGGGAGTAGGAGTTGAAGATAATTTGTGTATTTTTTTGGTAGCACGTTTACACAGAATTATATGGAAGGTTAGATGTAAAGCAGCCTACGAAGGAAACAACAACTGTAACAACTATATCATACAAAGCTAACCTTCGTAAATATTAGATGACAACGTTTTCAATATTTTATATTGTCGCAATAGTGTACTTTGTTGTGTTCAAGATGATCACTTACGATTTTGTTTCTAGATTCATTGTAGAACCTGTTTGTTCATTGTTTCATGTTCGCTGTCTTCATTTAATATGTACTATTTTTAACCTCTTAATTGTAAATATCATAAATTGTTGTTAATTTGTTTCTTGTTCAAGTAAAATTGTATTTCTGTTATTTATGTGAGGAATGAAATAAATGGGGCTGTATAGCTCCACTTTAACGGAAAAAAGCATTAAAAGCACTAAGCGGTGCTTGTCATGCGTCGATTTAATGGCCATGTCACACAGCACAATTTGCACTTTACTGTATATTTACAGGCAATCCCAAGGAAGAAAAAACCCCATTCAAAGCCAACTCTACATAATTGTCTTGGGGACAATAAGATACCATGAGAAATTGTATGATTGTATCCCTGGAGTGTTATAATGGAGTGCTGTGGTTGCCTCCAAGTTCTAGTAGAAATTGTCCTGTGTAAAACCAAAATAATACATTTTATTCCCGTTTGTCAACTAATAATGCAGTACGCTGCTTATTACAGGATTCTAACCGGTGTTCTATGGAAATCTGTCCCCCGGAGATTCTGTCCCTCACGGGAAATGAAAATGGGCTGAAGGAGGTTGATTCAAATGAGGGCGCTATCGGAAGAAGTTAGTACACAGTTCGCCGTGGGGGGGGGGGGGGGGGGCACAGAATCTCCTGGGGATGGAATCCAGGGGGATAGAATGTTCCTGCCACTCTGGCCTCTTTTCATCGAACACTCTGAGTGGTGTAGTGTACATCTCTCGAATATGAGCATCGTGGGTTCGAATCCCATCAAGTATAGTATGCCTATGGATTTGTGTCCACGGGACTTGGGGAAAGCACCGAGTATACAGTGCTTATCAAGTGTATTCGGTGTAGTATTAAAACAAAAGTATCATTGTGTCCCCTTTGCAATTGATATGTGACGCCCCACGCTAAAATTCCGCAACATAACATGATTGTGAAACACTGCATGTCTGAAACATTAGCCTTGATGTGAATAATACGGTGTTTAGGCTTAATATCTTCCCCATAAGCACTTACTAGGTGTTATTATAAACCTATTAATCCCATATAATTAATGAGGAAATGAACAATTTTTAGTTGTTGGCAGAAAATACATAATTTGGGCATGGACCATCACATACAAAACAGCTTTTGTTAAACAAAAACAATCATAGACTACCAACTAACGTTAACTTGTTTTTTCGCCAACAGAGGGTGCTATCACACAGCTCTGTTGACTGCTTGAACAAAGGTTTGTGCTTTCTGAATGATATGGCCGTGTTAGAAGTGGCGGCTACAGCTACAGCTACGACTGTTGCTAAGGGTGTTGCCAAGGTCGTCCTATTTTCAACACACGATGACGCGGTGATCAAGCCGTAGCCATAGCCATATTTCTCAGTTTTCGGAACTGTAATTATCCACTGATTTCAATTATGTGGATTGGAGTTGGATCCAAACTCAAACTATCATCCTCGTGGGTTTTTAACCCCCTGTCTCGATTATGGATTACACTGGGTTCCTCCCCACCCCCGGGCCATTCTAAAGGTGTCTCTCCGAACATCTCAAACCAAACATTTTCTCTTTTGCTTTTCTTCTAGCTGATGGGTCGTTATAGTGCATTGCACTTTTGAGGTATACTCGCTATTGACCTAAAACTATGCTGAACAATAAATTTGTTCCCTAAATGACAAGCTAAAAATAAAGATTACCTATATTTTGACCTTTTTTAACATGGGCCTACAACAATCAGTTTGTATTTTAAAAACTTCAAGAGTGTGAACCTTAAAAACTTATTTTAATAATAAAATGCTGAAAGGGAAAAACCACATTGGAAATAGCAATTTCGCTGTTACAGTAGGAATATCAAAAAATAATGATGGACTTTTAAAATTCTCACTAAAAGATTTTTCCAATAAATATATTTGACAAAATATAAGTTTATTGTACAAATGTTTCAAATTTTATGTTAGAAACATTTGCCTGTTTGTCATCATTTTCTCCAAAAAACAAGAAGAGCTTTTTCTAAGTTGGGGTTTACTTGATCTGTACAGATTGTAAGTTTTTGTGGTATATTATAGTTTATTTGACATTTAAGAGACCAGCGATTCATTTACAACCGTCTGTGTCATGGTAATTATGAGAAGAGGTCTAAACTTGTCTAGCCAATCACAGCACAACAGTACGATCTCGCAACCTGACTGACAGAGGGCGCCTTACACAACACCACAGGTTGCACCATATTAAAATTTCAACCAAAGCTAAGTTATAAATATTCCAAAATACTCAAAAATAGTATAAAGTCTCTCATCCTCTTTAAACCAAATAGAGTAAATTTTCTCCTTAATTGTTTTGTGGTTTAGTCGTTCAACTTGTGAGCTATGCTCCTCCAAAATTGAAACACTCCCGAACGAGTCAACTGATGGCCAGACTCCATCTTTGAAACTGGCCCAACCCTTCTGAGCAAAGTATGCCTTAGGCAATTTCGAGGACGAGTATACACAAAATGCCCAAGGTTTGAAAGTCAACAACCTCAGGATATGCCTACATTATTGGAGTATTTTTCTACAACCCCTAAAAGCATTACCTCCTCATCTTTGTTTTTTTCATTGAAAATTGTGGGTTTACGTTTTATGATTTTCTCACTATTTAGTGAAATGCACCCACAATGCATTCTGTGCCGAAGCTTCATGTGTGATATTAAGGTGGGTACAGCATTTTGGATGTTGTGGTTGTAATTACATCAACTCGTGTCACAAAAAGGAGAACAATTTAAAGACAGCTCTCAAACTTGGATTAGAATTGTTGTCATGAAAACATTGCGGTCATAACAGTAATCTCTAGTCCTTTTTTAGTCCCCTAATACCCATACATACAAACATTTTAAAGTTACGCCAAGTTAGTTTCTCATTAAACTATAATGGATAATTGATACTGTGGAAAATAAAATAAAGTTTTAGATGATAAAACAAACCGTCTTGAACATTGGGGGTGGGGTTCCAAATCATTGTTGTAAATTCCTGGGTTAGAATTGACTCGGATTCCGGTCTGAGGGGGCTGACCATTTTCTTGGTCAGTCTAAACCGGTATTTTATTATTATTATTATTATTTTTTTATATTGGATTTTGACTCAGATTCTGCGTTTGCCACAGTTTGACACAGTTTTAGGTCAGTTTGACGCAGACTCAGGGTCATACTGACCCAGAGTGGGTCAGGGCCCCATTTGACCCGGAATCCAGGTCAATTCTGACCCGTTTTTTTTTAGTGTAGCCTACTCAAACCAAGCAGCACAATTATTCATAGTTCATCAATCACACTACAGACTTATGAATCTTCACTGATACTTATTTACTTCAAAGTGTTGATAAGATAGTTAAAGTGAAGTATATTCTTGCTCAGTGACACAAAATTAATGCCACAACCGGGATTCCTCGGTGTCCGCACAAAGAAGACCCATCTTGTTTAAAACTCTCCGGGGAAGGGTTCAATCAGAATCCTTGGGAGGAAGCACGCGACTTCAGCTGTAGTAAGGGTGACTTTCTTTAATTCATAAATTTGTGTAGTTGACTTTTATTAGGCTTACAACTGCTTAACAACAATCATAAATGTCATTGTGGAGTAGTCCAATATTAAGGTCTAAACGTTTGTAACTTAACTTAATAAACCTCGAGGGAAACCGACTAGGTAAATTTTAACCATGTTAGGTTTGAACAAAGAAAAATTTACTAGAGCGGGATTTGAATCAACAGCCTTCAGATTGACGCACCAGCCCCCTACCAAATGAGCTATCTAGCCCTATGTCGGTGGTCTATGTTATTTAAATTCTCAAACCGATTACTAAATTGTTTTGCGTTTGGCTAATTACACGTATTTCATTAAATTTCATATGGAAAACCATTCGCGGTGGCTGAACAAAATTGGGAGTAGTATTTTTAATGTTGATCCTTTGAAGTGATATGAAATGCAATGGAATTGGACTATGTGAAAGGATGGGGTAAATTAGTAACTTTTGAGAGAAATAATTATGCACTATTTAGTGGTTTTACTGAGTAGCCTACACGAGGTCCCCCGAGGGTTTTGAGACATTAGAACTAAACACCGTGAAATAACAGCCAAACCTTTTCAGGTCTGGATTAGATTGCTTTTTCCCCCAAAATGTCTTTTGGAAATTTCAACTACTGAACAGCTCATCTTCTTTGAACAGCTCATCTTCTTTGAACAACTCATCTTCTTTAGAAATAAAAAATGCCAAACAGAGTCTCTTCTCATTGTGTCATTGATACTTCCTTCTTTCGAGGGATGACGCTTCTCCATTTCTCCTCCACTTAAAATCGTACCGCGTCTATAGGTATCCCAATAACTGGGAGAATACTTTGAGAGGCTGTAACCAGGTGAAGAAGCCCACCTCTAATCCCATGGGTAAACTTCAGGTCAGAAAGTTCCATCCCTAAACAAAAGTCTATCGAGACCCCAAAGGGGTCCATCAGAATTGAGTTTTGCAAATACTTCCAGCTGCCCAGAAACGTAATTGATACGATGGAGTGGACTATGACATTGCGTCTGTTATAATTGTTTTTATACAGTCATACTGTTTGACTATAGAGATACGTAATATTCAAAGTTTCTGCCATGCAAGCGTTCTGTTGGTGTTTGTTCCACCGTGCTTTTTAGAGGCTTGCAGTGTCATTCAAACAGTGAGTATGATGCAATTAAAGGGAAGATCTGAGCCAAAACACCTGGTGAGGTTGTCAGCATTCCTCACCTTCTTCACTCACGAAACAGTGCAAAGTAAAAGATTTAACCATTTTGGCATTTTTAAAAACTGCACTCATTTTAATAAGATTGATTAAACTTTATTCACTAACTGTATTTTGTTGTTTTTCTTTTTTCTTTTTATAATAATGTTTTCATACATTGTCTATACAAGTTTTAACAGTATTTATTAATGTTTATGTTTTATTGTTTACTAAATATGTTTTGGTCTCGTATCACTGTACAATGAACAGGACCAAATTTGAAAGAGCAGCTAAATCTAACCAAGAAAGCACAATACAATTTTGCTTACCAGAATAAGGTTACCACCCAAAAAGGCCATGTCCTATATGCACCATTGTAACTGGTTTCCAGCTAATTTTAGCTCAGCAGTTAAACAACATGTTTTGCTTAATTAAGAAGCTCTATGAAATTGGACCTAGTTTGCTATAATGAGCTAATTACAATTCATTCTCCACTGGTGGCACAGTTCGAGCTCAAACAACAAATACAAGATGCAATTGCGAATGTTATCTTTAACTGGAATCTGAAGGTAAAGAATGCACCTTTTCAAGACCAAATGGATCTTCTTATGTGAAACCACTAGTTTTCGATGAACACGCATCACTCAACAATCCTTGAGACAATACATCAAAGCAGGTTGTCTCGAGTTAGTTTTAAAAAAGCACTGTTAAAGTGTGTGGTGTTTTTTACGTTATTATAGATTTTGCATAAGCTCATTATTGTGTGCTCCTTCTGCTTGCGCCAGTTGAAGTCAGCAATGGTGATTTGGTATCTGCAAAGTATTCCCTCGGCTTTAACAATTTCTTTTCAGAAGGAAATATACTTCTCTGGAAGATTGGTACTGACACGGACTTACTAATTAATGAGCTTTTAGACCAAACCAGTTATTTTGTCCCTCTAGTAATGACCAATCCTGGACTTTGTATTACAAAGGAGACTTAAAAGAGATTTCCCTCGATGGGAAAATTGTTAGGGGATGTTTGTTAAAACAAACCGTCAACCTTCCTCCGATGATGTCTCTACTTTATAAATTAAATTGAACAGACTTCACACTGAATAATAATTGAATGTTTCAACATAGACATAGCGATTCATATAACGCCAGTCCGTTTTATACACCTTAAATTTCCAATCCAAACATTCCCATTTCAGCTCCCCAAACACCCTCCCTATAAAAAATCAATAATATGTTCTGTCTTACAATGGAGGTTCCCCAATCCCCTCTGTACATCACAAAATAATATTTCACCTCACAGCAAATGAATATTCTACATAATGTTTACACTACATTGACAAGCCGTAACGCCAGTCAATACTTTAATACAACAACAGTAAAAAGGTTTGCGACTTTCTGAAAAAAGAAAAATCCCACCTGGATCGTCTTTCACCAACAAAGATCAACTCTGTTTTCTTAAGATGAGTTTTGCCGCCCGATTTGTATTTTGATGCCAAATGTGTATAACGTCCCGAAGGTTCCCCCGAAAGGACAGTTGGTGCCTTCTCTTGTCACACGGCTAAACTTTATCAATATTTTCGTCAACGTCAACAGGAACCGCTCGTTCGTTTAACCACTTGCCACTTCCCCTCCATCCTGATTATTAATTTGTTATCCAGATTAAAGTTAACTGGAACTGGAGAAACGTGCAGTCATTTCAAAACACTCTGATATTTGTTTTTGATGGGAGCGTAACATTAATACTGACAAGTTTATCATGTGGTTGACTTTTTATTTAATAATCGACTGGTGTATCTACCGACACATTTGCAAACGTTCTTTTTCCTGTCACTGGAACATTCCTGTTGATTGTTAATGAAATGAGAAAGCATTCGAGGGGGGAAGGGGAGGTTTATTAATCTAGTCTACAAAGTGGTCTCGAAATTAATTTGCAATATTGAGAGGGGTTATTGATAGCTGAAGTAGCGGTTTAGGGAGTTTATTGATAAGTGTATTTGAGACGGAAATTGTATTGTAATTAATGAATTTGTTTCCTCGATACCAGAATGTTGTTAAGCTGGGCAAACGATGACAATTTACATGAATGTGTTAGACTTGACTGGTTCTGATTGTGAAAACTCCTTTTAATTTGTATCAAAAGGAAATACAAGAAACGAAGTGTGGGAAGACAGATCAGGCGCTAACATGTACACAGCCTTTCTATGTGTAATCGACCACGTTCGCGCTACCTCGCGTAAACTTTTTAAAATATTACCCCAACACAGGAATGGAACACAAATAGCTGCACTGAATCTACACTATTATGAGAATTTAGAAATTCAAGTTACAACCCACGAACTTACTATGGGAAGTCCACATCATTGTATTCTGTAAAGTGAATTGAATCCCTCCCTCCATAATTACTAGAACGATCTAGAGGATCGAAATACAGCTATATTCGGTGTGTCATCAGAGTGTGGGTTCGAATCCCGATTGTGACAATGAGATTCCTTATAGACAAGACACTTAACTATACAATTGCTTTTCATCACCCAGGAGTAAATGTTTACATACGAGAGTTGAGATTGTTGATGTGAATGATTAGCAACATGTACGCCAAGTTTACCATCGGTTCTGCAAACTCAATAAGGATTGAAATGGATTTTGGAATGCAATCCAAAATGAACAAGGGTAACAATGTTCAAGAATGGAGCAATAAACTCTTTAACACAATGTTTAAAAGCGCCTTATAGATGCATTTTTATTATTATCAATGTTAAACACAACATACAACCAAGCTGTGGAAATATCATCACATTAAGCAACGGCGATTCATGTTCTGTTTTTTCTTTTCTTCATATGTTATTTCCGCGACATTGACAGTCTTACGGAAGGAAACACTATTTCTCCAATTTATTTGTACTGATCTTTGCAATCAGTAAGCTTTCAGATTGAAACTATTTTGTTCTCTCTCTACAATTACCAATAGGATTTGTATTTAATTAGGACAATCCCCCGGCATGAAACTTGCTGGGTGACAATTTACTGTCTTATTCGAAAAACCCTACACAAATTGAATCTCCCTCCCCCGAATTTTTTTTTTCTTCTAGCAAACCTTCAATGTGCTATGACTGTGTTGAGAAAGCACCGCAGGGAGGATAACATGATAAACAAATATGACGCATTTTATGACATAGCAACTTGCTTCTCTAACGTTTTTTCTCTCCAAATGGGACAACGGATTGTAATTTTCGCAGTAAGAGGCATGCCATTAATCATGATGTAAACTGCGGCTAATCATTGGTCCAGGCAAGGTTAATGATCAACCAACCACAGCGACAGGTAATGACTTTTCTTGAAGGGGCCCTGGGGTCTCAGAAGGGGGCATGACAATTGGCGAAAAAAACAAGACGCCTTTTTCCTTCATTGTGTAACGTCTTATCTTTTGTGTGCGCACTCCACATGATAACGCGCATATCCAACTTGGCAAAAACAAGTAGAAGATGAATAATCTTGTTTCTTCTTCTACTTCTTCTTTCTTTCTTTTTTGTTTTGTTTAATTCATGGAGTAATTATTTGCTTGATAGAACGAGAAAAAAAAACCCAAATCACCTACGGTCCTTGCTCTACATGCTCCGAGCAACAATATTGTTCACAATACAGTCATTTTATCACCGTGTATAACCTTTCTTTATCGCAGCAGGGTTTCTTTCTTGAAGATTCCCAGGTGTTGTAAAAGATCTCTTAACAACAGCAACTTCCACATGAAAACAGTCAAGTAGACCTAGTTTCGTTAACAACAACAAAAACATTAGCATCATCATCAACAGCATAAACAACAACAACAAAAGCAGCAGCGAAGACGACAACAACAACAAATAGAGCAGCGAAGACGACGACAACAACAGCAACAACAACAAGAAAACAACATCAACAGCAGCAGCAGCAGCAGCTAGAACAAAACAAAACATCGAGGTTTCCGAGTGATTATCTGAAACTATAACCCCAAGCTCTTCGTCTTTGTTCGAGGTCCTAGAAGTGTTTAAAACTAAGAAAGATTTTTGTTCCGATTAAAATAGTAGGCCTAATAATATAAGCCAATCTCAAGTATTTTGGGCCGAATTGTGAATCAAATAAAAGCTGCACAGACAAAACAACATATAGACATAAGAGAATTAAAGCTTTGTGTGGGATGTCAAACAAAACATGGTCGCAGTGCAGCAATTTCCCCAGTGGATTGGCATTGGGGAATGTGTCGTGTGGGTTATTCTGTATGCTTCAGTGTTCACTTCACTTAACATCCACGGCATCCTAAAAACAACTGAGGCAACAACATAATCGTAAAAATGCAAACTGTTTACCACTAGAATAAAATGGACAAAAACATCGTGCAATTTGAGTGATTAACGAACCCCTTAGATTCAAGGTTCTACACCACACAACAAACCCGTCCACAAATTTCTTCAAATTAAATAAATCAACGAAAAACTGTCAGCGGGTTTTACCCATGTTCCTGTTTAGTTATTTCGAATGCGGTATCCGGAATAAGACATGGTGTTTTTGGATACTTTGTCAACCTTGGCAGTATGTATGGAATAGCACTCACATCATTTAGAGAAACATTCTCTATAAAGGCAAAGTATTCTTTTAGTTTTTTGAACCGTTTGATTATATTAATCCTACATAAATGTATAGACATAATATGCAATCAAACTATCGCGTGAAAATTTCATTTCAAAAGGTGGTAGCGTTTTTCAGATACCACCAAATATCTGGAGCGGTTTTGTCCACGCAGAAAGAATAATCCGTCATTGGAATACACAATCTGAGAAACGTGTCTAACAGAAATATTTCTCAGATTCAAATTTTGGAGGCCAACAATTGATGTATTTTTCCCTAACCACATCACTTCGAAATACAATGTTTCTCAAAATGCTTTGATCTACCAAAAGCTGCTGTACATTTTACCACGTAAAGTTAACGTACGTTCCTTTAAAAGGCAGGATATACTTTTGGTAATTGTCAAAGACCAGTATCCTAACTTGGTGTATCACAACATATACATGAAACAACAAACCTGTGGAAATTTGGGCTCAATTGGTCATCGAAGTTGCAAGAAAATAATGAAAGAAAAAAACATGTTGCATAGAATTGTGCGCTTTCAAATGCCTGAGAAAGACTTCATGCCTGAAGCCTTTCTTAGATTCAAATATTTTAGTGAGAAACTATCTCCTTCTCACAAACTACAATACTTCAGAGGAAGTCGTTTCTCACAAAGTAATATACTGTCAGAAGCTCAGGTGCTCCTAACCAAGTAAGTTTTTATGGTAGTGTATTTCTTAAGTAATTACTAAAAAGTGTCCACCACCTTTAAGCGGATAACATTTTCTGCCAGAAATATAGTTTTGAATCCTGTCCTCTACTAGACGAAAAACAAACCAAGGTCAGAACTGACAATAATAAAAATCTGACTGCTAATTCCAGGTTATAATTCATGCATCAAACACAACTGGAAAGTAAATCGTTCTGTCAGAATGGAGGTTTGAATCACTTAGTGAGCAGCAAATTTGAATGAAGTCCGTGCTCACGTTTTAAAGCAGAAATGAGTTAAAGGTCGATAGATACCTGCTGTAAGAAATTAATGAGACACCCGTTGGGTGTGATAAAACACTGGATGAGGACTGCGTAATATGACATTCATAGTCCCCCTGAGATGTGCTATCACGCAGAGTATCTGTCGGCCTTTAAATTGTGTTTTTCTCCAAAAATAAAAAGCCAACCTCATTTAAATTTCAACAAGTTATTTAAAAGAAAAAACTTGAAAATGTGCAATCTTCGTTACAGCACAAACGTTACTCTTCCCCACCCCCCCCCCCCCCCCGCAACTAAAGGCTAATCAGGTTTGACAGGTCATTGTCTTAGGTAGAGTTTTTGGAACCTCCACACTCCGAAAACTCCAAGGTGAAATTAAAGGTCTTGTTGGGCTTGACCCATTTCTTGGTCAGTATGGCCCGGAATCTGTATCTGAGATATGGGTTAACGGACACAGTATCCAACAAGATATATTCAGTTTTTAACCAATTTCGGGTCTCCTAAACCAGGAGTTGGTCGAGCCCACTGGGACCGGGATTGAGGTTCAATTCTGACCTAGGAGGTTTTATAGTGCATTCTCTGGTTTCAATATTCACACTGTACAATCAACAACATTGTGCTCATTGTCACTTTGTTGTGAAAACAAGGCAAAACAGTTCTCTCTTTTTTCTATTTGTGCAAATAACTACAGATATTGGTGTGGGGAACAAATTTCTTGCTTTTCAGCATTTCAGATGTACATAATTCTCAATCATTTACCGTGCCTTAAATCACTTGTCTGTTGTGTGTTCATTGAGCGATGGTATCTGCTTCATACAGGCTTATTGTGATTGCTGCAATCGATGTAAGCAACGGAGGGTCCTTACACAGAGGGTTTGCAATTGCTATCTTTCTCGAGTTTGACACTACGGCCGATGCAAATTGTTCACCTGATGGGAGGATTGGCCCTGTGTCCAACTTTATAATCAGTGAGGATTCAAAATGAAACAATCCAGGTACCATTCGCTCTGAAAAAAATTGTCTACCCGAAATACTCTCATTATTTGAATTGAGTAAATCATTGCTTAGGAAAGAACCATTATCATCACTGACACAAGAGCAGAATCAGTTCAAATGAAATTTGAAGACTTTAAATAAAATAATAACAAACAACAAATTTGAATAGATTGTATAACTGTGTGAGATCTAACGAAATATTAATATTGTTTTCACCATATGTGATTGGCACTGTATACTATGTATACTCTTTGTATTAGTCCTTGTGGAAAGATATATACAGGCATACTACTCAGTTGGGAATCGAACCCACGACCAAGGCCATGCCTGTGGATTGTTTTTCCCCACACGAGCTCGGGAAAGCACTGCGTATTATACAGTGCTCACACATCGGTGTAAGGTAAAAACAGTATACCCATAAAGCACAAATGAAGATAATGATGTTACAGTTCACTCGAGATTCGAAATTGAGTTAAAGTCAATTCGTAGTTGCTTTTTAATTAGGCCTATGTTATAACGGTGTAAATCCCGCGATGTCTCCGGAAGAGAGTTCTATGTTGGAGCACAAATTAATGCAAAAAGTCATGATGGGAAACCTAAGGTGTCAAGAGACACCAGAAATCTTAATTTGTGAGATTCCACGTAGCAGTTGCCAATGTAGTTCATATGAAATCGACTGAAATAAATGTTCTCAATTGAGCACCCATGGGGTTATGTCGGGAGATCAAACAAACGCAACTGCACAGTTTCTTTTACTGTCTCGCCCTCTTAATACGACTCCCCTAACTCAGTTTTGCAAATGTGTACATTAATAATAATAATAATGGAAATTTATAATGCGCCGGTATCCATCAAAAAGATGCTCATGGCTGTTCTTCACCTCCGTTTACTTTTATCTACTAAATATGACTAGACATGTCTGACTTTGGACTCAATTTAAGTCATGGGATGATTTATTTTATTTTGTAAAATTAAAGACCATGTAAACTGTGGCATCAAATGTTTACAAGACTG
This sequence comes from Leptasterias polaris, assembly GCA_037783415.1. NCBI lineage: Eukaryota > Metazoa > Echinodermata > Asteroidea > Forcipulatida > Asteriidae > Leptasterias > Leptasterias polaris. Next base: position 1,933,592 of record JAZGTN010000068.1, read on the forward strand.
CTACAGAGCCTGGACTTCCTGCAGGTACGATTTGTATACACAGCTCAATGGTAGACAACATGAAATCTTACATAATGGAAGTATAAGGCGTAGGCCTATAACTTATATCAAGTTTTGATATGAAGGGAGGGAGCACTTATCAAAACTTGTTCAACTGGGTTTTATTTGTCAATAATTTGGTGTGTGTACAATTCTTGGTTTTGTGGAGAAAAAAAAAATCAAAAAGGAAAAACAAATGTTCATATGAATATTGATATTAAGACATAAACAAAACACTTTGGAAGATTTTGCTTCAACTTTGAGGGAAAATCACACCGGGTCTGGATTTCCGAGGAGCCAAGTATTGGTTCATTGTTGACCTGCAAATCTGGATCCGTACTCAAAATATCCCACCGCACTAAGAGTTCAAATTGAAGTGAAATCTGTGAAATGAAAGTGGTGTGAACTGCAGAGGACGAAAGTCCAATGTTGAATTTGGTAAACATTGACTGATCGAAAGGCCAGGTGGGCAAATGCTCGCTTTTCATTCTGTCAAACAACTTCTCCACAGCTTTCCTCATCAGTTCTAGAGCCAAAACAATCACCATCACAACGACAACCACCACCAGTTTACTATGGAATATTGAAACTTTATCAACTTGAGTGCTTCGACTTGGGAAGAAGGCGACTTAGTGGTCGTTTTCATTATGACAGCGGACATGTATGGACTGGGTGTCGTGTAGCAGTAGCAGAAACAATCTCCATCGTATCTTGGATACGTACGTCATCATCTTTAATTGCAGGCGGCTTCACTCTCGCAAAGATTCACGCGCGTGCCAACAGTTATCAAGCGTCTCAAATATCATATGACAAGCGATAAAACAAAGCTGGGAGAAAACTGGGCCAAACAACCCGTGAGTGGATTACGCTTGACGACAAAGACAATAAATATGGAAAAGGGGACCGAGCAGTCAAGTTAATTAGAGACTGGGTTTGTGGCGGAGTAAAGAGAAGATGTAAGAGCTTCTTTCTCATCAAGACATCTGGATGAGAGAGCAAGAGAGAGAAAGAGAGGGGGAGAGAAGAAGAAGTTTGGATGTTTTTGTTTGATAGCGCAGGGAGAGATCTACATAATTGAGACATTGTGTAATGGCATTACAAACACCGAACATGTTTGTAATTTCAAAAGAAAACAGTTACCACCTCACATGAGAAACCAGCATGGACATTGAATGATTTCTCACGCAATACGCCTAAGATCACATACTCGCTTCTTGCCAAAGTCACTTCATGGTATGAGAAACACAAGAAAGGAATATAGTAGTTGTAATGAGATATGAGATATATTATCAAATTAATAAGATATTGGTGACAGAAGTGTAATGTGATAAAAGTACATGACGTTGAAGTATGCGGAGCCATCTTTGGTTTCAAGATAGAGAACATGGGAGTTCCAATTCAAATAATTTGCAGATAATTTATCACCATACATTAACAACTAGGGTAGTGTGGTCTGATGGCTCAGACAATGAATTCACCCATTTCTACTGTGTTTTTTTACATTTTAGAGGATTTACAGACTCTCTTCATCACCACGTATTGGCGAATAAGTATAACGTAGCTCTCCAACCCCGGTATGGAAGATGGAGCCTCTAGGAATCTCCTGGGTGTTACCTCAGGTGATTTACAGGTGTCTAACATTACCAATAAATACATAAATAGTTAGCCCAGTTTCTTCTCCTTGTTGCATAGTGTAGAAGATGAAGCAATTATGAGCGTCTTACAAAGATGTTACATCTCAAGGATTTGCAGACCCTCCCATCACTTCTTGGGTGGATTAAGTACAACCCCCCCGCAAAAAATAAAATCCACTCTTATAATGTTTGTCACTTATTTATCCTCGTCCCTTCATCGAGTGCAAAATGATCAAAGTACACTGAATAAAAGGCCTGTATTTTATAACTGACGGACTAGTCCGCTGCAATTATGCCAAACCATGAACGCAAATCCTATGGATCAATGGGCATAGTGCACATTTACACCAAATGACAGGTTTATACAGCTAGACCCCACGACGACGCTATATAGTCCTTTATACATTATTTTCAGGGCCCCAGTCCACCACCATGATGGTACATACATATGAGGACCGTTACCTCTGCAGACATTGGCGACAGGAAGCTGAAATCCACCGTTAATGACGCGTAGAAATCTCATCGAGCGTACTTTTTCAACGCACCTAATAGTTTATAATGATACCACTCAGTGCGGACATTTGACCACTAATGGAGGACAACTGATTTTCGAAGTCATATTATGATGGCACCTCGTGGTTTACTTTATACTTAACGCAAATTCCATGTCCAAATGTAGCAAGTGTTGGGAATTTTGAGCGGGAACATGTCCATATACCACATTGTTTATTTGGTTTGTATGGATATTGATCAATAAGATATTAGTAGATTTCTCATTTCAGATGAAAAATTACTTCGGTTTTGCTGGTTGTATAAGTGAAGGGTTTTATGTATTTTTAAACAGCAACAGCAACAGCAACAACAACAGCAACAGCAACAGCAACAACAACAACAACAGCAACAGCAACAGCAACAACAACTACAACAACCCAATGATGTACTTAATGATACATGGTTACCAAATAGTCAGTAGTTAGGATTAAAAATCTTCATTTTGTTTCTTTATTTTTTAAATTGTCTACCATTTAATATTACTTTGATTAAGTTATAATCTTTTTGTTGTAAATAGACAATGATTGATGATAATAAACGGAGTCAAACTCCACTTGTACCGAAACAAAATAAGAAGAAATTAAAAAATCTTCAATACATTGTCATGTCATGTGTGTTTGTAAATGAATTCACACACACAAATTAATTAAATTCAACCGTCTTTAGTTAGTATTAGTAACCTGTGGCAAAATCTATCGGAACAACATTGCTCCAAGAAGACGCAAACCCAAACAAATTATCCTGGAATAGAGTAACGTTTAACTCTTTTTCCCAACTGCTTTATAATCGCTTGGGGAAATCATATAACATTAAAACATCGATTAAGAACCGACGGCATCAAATTAACGTTTATGTTTCTAGCGATATTTTTGGGGAAATGACTTGCATTCAGAATTTCACTTCAGATGAAGTGTCCAGTCGCTGCAGGCCGTCCAAGCCTTCTTCGATGAATTTGCATATAGATTCAAGCAAGAGGTGAATGACTGTTTATGTTAATAAAAACCCCTTCATTTATCTTGGTCTTTCATAGGTATCCCCCTCATTGCTGTAATCGACTTTTACACCCCAAGACACCAATCAGCTACAAGCATGCAGTATTTCTAGTTTTGTTGTGTTCCATTATGAACAACAAAATCGGGGCTAATCTCAGATAATGCGAACGATGTCAGAGGAAGATCGATCCACACAAGTAAGATGCGGCTGTCTTAGAAGGTTTCACATACCGAGAAGGAAGGAGAAACAACGTGCAAAGAAAGACTGTTTGTTATCAGAATAAAATGTTAGCACGCTGGTTTTGCTCAAGAACTAATTTCTGGCACATTTCTGTCTGTACGCGGTTTGTACTTGTACCGACCGTTCTGAAAATGTTATAGTGAAAAATTGCATCCGCGTTACAAAATTAGAAAACAGTCTTGTCCTCTTAGCTACAAGGAAACCTGTAGACACAGTTTGCATTTACATGTGCTTTCGCACGGATGATCTTATCAGTTACAAAAGTCTGGCGGTTAATTCTAAGTTTAGCCAAAAGCCAACCCATACAATCCAATCCAGTAATGTTTATGTCTTACAGCAACCTGCAATAAACCAAAAATACCTCCACTTACCCACTTCCATGATACAAGAGAATAACACATACCTGACATATCTTTTCAACACAAACCTTTTAGATTGTAGGATTTTGCTTCAACTTTTGGGAAATGCCGTGTAGATCATTGTGCACCGTTGACCTGCTATTGGCCTTGGTAACCCCTCAAAATATCCAATCACATCAGTGAACTAACTAGACATCTTTGGAGCAGGAGGGGGGCGGCAATTGTGTGTGTATGTGGGGGGGGGGGGGCTTTATGCTGATGAACCATAAGTTTTGGAGCTGATAGCCTGGGTAACCTTCGTGTGCATGCACTGCCTACCTGCTGCACTCACAAACAAGAAATACGGGAAAATTACAATCACAGACTGATTTGAATAAAATTAGATTTATATTTGCTTTAGGATTTTGTACAGTTCTAATAAATATTCAGAGTTTGTTTTGTGAAAATGGTCTAAACCATAAGGGAATTAAATTCCATTTAGGCTATTATTAGCTGATCGAAAAGCTTACAGGTCGGCAAATGTTCTCCCTTCAATGTGTCTCAGCTGTCCTTAGTTTTAAGCCCAAACCCCACACCACCATCAAGCCATTAATTAATCCATTAACTAATAAACCAGTCATGTTTACATCTGACAGCAACCTGAAGAAGATAAATCCCTTTGATTTCCTGATTCTTGTTGAGATGATAGAGTACTGTCTGAACAGTTAGGATTTACAGAATACCACAACGGACTGAAAATGTTTGAGAAGAATTACCTAGGGAAGTGCAATTCGTAGAATTTAACAACCATGCTAACATTTATAAGCAAGGGATCCCTGCTAAATTGCTGTCGGTGAAAGAGGATTTTGCCACAATGCCACCCTCCTCATGTTCATAGGAAATGTTGTAATTAATAATTTTTTTACTTTCCAGTTTAGGCCCTACATACCGAATAATACAAAATTGAACTTTACACCGCAAGTTCAAGATCCCGTAATAAAACAACAACAACAGATGCATAAGACATAAATTATTAATATTATTATTATAGGTTTTCTCGGTCAATTTCGGCAAATGAGCAGCCAATTTAACCACCACGCTATTCTATTTCGCGCGAAATCAAATGCTACTAAAAAGGGTCATTCGATTTCGTTTTATGACTAGTCAAATGTACTGTTGCGTCATTCGATTTAACAAAATAATCATTCAATTTAACGATTCATCAAAGCAGCATTCAAATTCGCCGGAGCTTTTTGAGGCGTGTGTTTAGTCATTCAAATTCATTTTTGGGCAGTCATTTCTGTAATTTGTGCAATCTAAAAAACGCTTTGTTAATAAGGCATATACGGTTCACTTATTTGCACTTGAGTCACTTTGTACTTCGAAGACGAGCTTTTGCTACAGTTTTACACGCATATTTCAATAAGTTTGCAGCTTGTGGTACAACCATACCTAAACATATACGCCAAGATGTCTGGCACGCCAACAGATTGATGGTTGAGGAAGAAACAACATAAACAACAAAAACCAGGAAAAACATAAAGAAACACCCCATGCAAACACAATACAAAATTAGGCCAGTTAACCAATAAAGATCCCCCCAAAAAGAATATAGGAGAAAACAAAGAAGAAAAAACATCATGGGGCCCCATGTAAAGTCTCCTGGAACCATAAATAAAGAAAATAAGGTTTGCCTGAATTAAAGTGAAGATACGAAACAGTTGCCTAATACAGATTATCTGTTTATTCGTATTTCTTTAGTCGTACTTATTTGAATTCTCATTTAGCGAAATTGATTGCCTCTTTACGAAATTGAAACAAATTAAACCAGTAAAATCTCCAGTCGAACCAGCTTTGCTAAATTGAATGATGATTGTGCGTCACGAAAAAGAATGACGATATGCTAAATTGAACACAGTGCAAAAGGAATTTGAATGCCTCAATACGAAATTGAATGCCCGAATTCTGAATTTGAAACGCAGTAACAAACTGGAGAGGCAAAATAGCTTTAATTCGAACGCACGAAAATGAAATCGGCTGCTCATTTACCGAAATTGACCGAGAAAACCTATATTATTTTTATTATTTTTATTATTATTATTATTATTATTATTATTATTATTATTTATTTATTTATTTATTATTAAAAAAAAGTTGGGGGGGGGGGGGGTTGTAGGAGTCGATTGCTCTCCATCCTTTCAGTTTCCACAAGCACAGAACAGATCTAGATGGTTTTAGACCCCATGTATTGACGTCATCAAACCGCCATTTTGGGGTAAACCGATGGTGGAATAAGCGCGGCACACAGGATTGGCCAATGAACAACAACCTCTCTTTGATGCCTAGGCGGGGGGCGCCCTACTCAAACACGTCATGTGCATAATATTAAGATGCATTCCGTTCAAGTGCCAATCAAAACGAAACGATTTACGTTTGGTCAGCAGGGAGTCTGTGCAATTTGGGACACTTATTCCGATCGCGGCAATCAAAATAAAAGCAATCAGGTGATGTTTTGGGTATTTAAGTGCTACCCTTTTGGCTTTGACAGTATTTCAGACGGATATTTACCTGAAGGAGTGGTAATGGTATGGATTTAATAATCATGTGAGCTTTCAGGTTGAAGCTCATCCTTGTTCGTTTCGATAGGTCTCTCAAGCCAGAACAAATAAATTAAACAAACAATTTGGGCTTGTCATACAAATCTATCATTTGGATTAACAGTAAGTAAGAGTATTAGGCCCATGTAATACATTTCACTTTTATACTTTTTAATATTACATGGTAAGTCAGGAATTTTATTTGAATGGGTTGAGGCAGGATGTACAGAGGGAATATGATGTATTGGTTGGTAGATACTTCTCCCTAGATGTAAGTATTTTTTTTGGCAATTTTGGATTTGTCTGCTTTCTTTTTTTAATTAATAATTAAACCACAAGTTTGATCGGAACTCCAAGCCTAACGTATAAGCAAACCAAGCTGAGCATGTGGAATTATTTCTAACAGCAGAAACCACGACTCCCCCCCCCCCCCCCCCCCCACACAATCTTCAATCAATTTCTCAACGTAGATTCAACCGAACCCCCATTCCAAAAACTAGGCCTCGTAACGCCGATTGTACGTAGTTTGCTGCAAATATTAAAACATTTCCTCCACCTATACTTCATATAACTATCTCGGCTCTCATCTCTGTTGTTGCCCCCCCCCCTATTTCTGAGAAGTAATAAAACCATCCTTAAAAAGAAGACAGTGGAAAAGTGAAATTAAATGAAACTGCTGTTTGTTGTCTACTGCGTGTAACAGATCCACAAAATGTAATTAAGAGTCTGCAACACAAAACAACAAGAATGTGTTTGTTTTGCCGTCTTCGATTCAGTCTGCAGTCAACTGACTAGTAATGTTTAACAAAAGCAGCACAATAAGACAATTATGCGATCAAGTTTCTCATACGGGAAATAACAACAATGCCTTGGCTATATGCAGTTTACCGCAGCAGCCCACGAGACTTCGAACTGATGTTGAAATTCAACCCACGACTGTCATCGACAACAAATAGAGTGTGACGTCATATAGGTGAAAACTTTTACTGGGTTTAACGTTTTTAAGGGCAAACAAACAACGGGTTGGCAACCAACAAAACTTTGAATGGAAAAAAATCACTGCCATTCTGATTTTGAGACCACGGGTACTATCTCTTGAAGATGTTGAATATAATATTAATGGTTCTGTTGTATTTGATGGTCTACCAAGCTTATATAGAAAAGAGCCCGTCGAGGTCTGGTGGTCCGAACAAATAGTACAAACCGGACATGTCTTCTTTTGCAGTTGGCTGGATTTGGATTCCGGTCAGCAAGGCTGGGTCTAACTAATGGTTGAATAGTGACGTACGTAAGGCATGCGCACTGGGGTTGAGTGCGAAAGACTCTATAGATAATGTCGTTTCAACGCGACCATAAAAATGTCGGATCAACGTCCGTTATAATTTTTTCTGATAACTGGTCCACTCTGCGCTGTGCTTTGGAAACGGCTTATGAGAACCAGCGATGCGACCGTGCCCGGTTGGCTGGTTTAAAATAGTCGACTAGCGTAGTCCAACTATTGTCGACTAGACAGAGCCCGGTTCATACTTCCTGCGACAGCGAATGCGATACGAATTTTGACGTCACAAATTCGCAACGAATAGTTCGAAAGAGTCGAGATGTGCTCAACTCCTGAGGAACATTCGCAGCGAAAACAGAGCTGTGACGTCACACATTTGCTTCGAACTATGGTCAACGATAGCTCTTGACCCATGCTATCGGTCACGCCTGACTGAGGATTGCATACAACACTAACGATAACAACAGTTGTTACACTCCACAAGCCAACTATCCACAACCCACGAACATTCTGACAGATATTGTAATGTTGTTGAAAAGATGACGAAAATGGACTTTGACTCAAACCCTTTTTTTCATTAAGCGTAAAAAAAAATAAAAACAAACAAACAAACAAAAACACGTCAACTCATATTGAAACTTGGGCTGTCGAAATAATTAACTGATTTATTTAACAGCAACAAATATTTGTACAGCACAGTTCTCTAAATTCGAAGCAGATTTATGAGTAAAGTGTAATCATCTTGAACTCCCGTGCGACTTGTGTAATTATGATTTTCTTTTTAATAAACGTGAACGAAAGAACTGAAATCTAATAAAAGAAGGGCGGGAACAACTCTTCAAGCCTGCCTTTGACACGTTTCCACACTAAAGCTCAACGCGTCCCAATAAACGTGTGCAACCCGCGGACGGGAAGTGTGACACAATTAATAAAACGCGCCTGGGCTCCGCCACAACCCTTAATATTCCATGTTATGCCAGGTGTCGAAACTAAGTGTTTCTTCTGTTTAGTTAAAGACAGATGTGTTCTTAAAACTGTTAAAATGTAACAAGGAATGACAACCCTCGCTATAATAGCACCAGTAAATAGAGAGCTTTAAGGAAGGAGAAAAAAAAATCAATTTAGAGAGAAGTCTTGTGACCTTCTTGAGGATGTGAGTTTGTTCACTATAATTATACGAGGTCCTTATTTTCTGGTGGATTTTAAAGACCTAGTAATTACCTGTTATTTTTGTTTCTATCTTCTTCTTTTTTCAATATTGCCTCGAGGGGGATATAAGAGCCTGAACAAAAAACTGTGCCCAGCTGGATATTATGTTGCCATGGCAACTGTCTACTTTGGACATCTTCAAGTGAAAATGGTTATTATGGCCGAACCTGCGTTTTTGATTGACTAATTTTAAAGGCTTGCTGAGTATTAAGCTGACAACACGGGAGTTTCAGTTATTCATTTTGAATCAAACAGTGTCTTGCAGTTTGTTGGCCACAGCAACATTACAATATTTCATTTCATTATGATTTTATTCGGACGCCAGCAAACATTAAAAATTGCCTAATCGAAGGATCTACAAATACAAACAATAGCACTGTTTTTTAAAAAGAATACCAAAATGTACAAAGACAAACGCAAAGTACTGAGCAATTCGGCTGGGCGGGCAAATACATGTAAAACAACCTCAAAAACGATGAGAAACTAAAAAACAAAACAGACCTCCGGCAGGGAAAGCCGATAGTGACAAAAATCACTATCAACATTTTCAGGTAAACAGAGATAAAACTAATGAAGCAGTTGAGCAAAAACCCATACAGTGTTTTAGTTTTTAGCAGTTCTCTACTAATGTGCCCGGATGATGGAACTAAAGTAACCGGAGAAAGGGCGTAATCAATTAAATGTGATAAATTTCAAGAGCATTTTGCGTGAAAGTTTGATCGGTCCTCTACCAATTATATAAGTCCACCAGAATGAGAAAACATGTCTTTGGGCTAATTCTATGCAAGATAAAATGTAACAGTAATGCCGGGTTTTGGGGGGGATCAGGGTCTAGTTATTGCTTACACCCTTCTGTTGCTATTACAGCAATGTATTGTTTTATAACGTTAACCACAGCCAGTCAAGTTCCGTATGCGTATGTTGCAATAAAATAAAATAAAATTCCTTATTACCCTAAAGGGGCAAGACTGTTTTGCCCTTCCAGTTTAACTTGATAATAATGAATTACAAAATGGACGTAGCCGATGGAAAGTCAGTCGAACTGTCTTTTACAATGGGTTCCCTGGACACTTCTTTCAAAGGTGTGAAGGAAACAAAATGGCGCACTTTAAAGAGTCACTAAACGGTTAAATATAACGCACATGACTCATGCAGAGTGTAGTTACTACTTACTAGAGGGTCGATATTAAGGTGACACCAGTATACCTAAGATATTGGAAGTTGACAAATATAATTGGCAACTTCTAATGCCTTATGAAAAGTCACAATATACGGTAGTACCCATAGGTCATAAGCTATAGTAACTATGGTTTAGTGACTTCCTTTACACCGAGGGTAAGATACAGCTACATTCCCCAGAGTAAACTGGGGTTTAAGGCTTATCCTAAGTGGGCACTCTATACTTGGTTGAACTTGATCAGCTTATCTTTTTTATATTCTTCATTATTTATTTAAGATGTTTATAATAATTTCTCTGGCAAGTATTAAAAGGTGTTTTTGTCGAGTAGACTCTTGTCTTGGTAGCTGGCGCATGCTAGAAGATAAAACATGACAAACCACTCTGTGAAGAAAGTGAGTCTGGCTATGGCTCTGGGTGATGTAACAGAAGATTGGCTTCTGACTGTCACCCCGAACAAAGATATTGACAAAATAGGGAGATCGCCAACATAGGGTTATAGATAGCTCTGTGGTAGAGTGCCAGCACATTAATCCGGAGGTCTCAGGTTCAAGTCTCTAGTCAATTTGTATTTGTTCAACCAAAAATTAGAAGATTGGATCATTACAATGTTCTGGCCCTAGTCATTGATGAGCCGCCAGTTTGAATGTGGCTTTAGCTATATATATATTTTTTAAACTTTAAAAAACAACAAAAGCAACAACAAAACAACAACAACAACAACAACAACATTTCTCGAGCATAAGTTAGATAAATTAAATACAGCTCCAAAGAAATGCTCAATACCAACTGTTTGCTTCCCTTGGATGGTTTTGTACGGCGAGTCAAAACACCCTGGCAGGCAAAACAAACTTGTAAAGCGTTTTACTCATTTTGATTCTTAAAAAATTGATCAGTGCTATGTGCGGTCCATTTTCAAATTTTACATTTATTGTTCACAATGTCAACTTGTCAGACGGAATATGCAAGGCGTAATTATCTTTCATATGAGTAACGATTTTGCTGACAGTTTTCACTCATACACAATGTTGGGTTTTTACGTTTATTGAAATCCGTGTGTCAATATCACATCATAAATCAACTTCTGTTCGTTGGGAGAATCAAAACATCAAAACTTTCGTCATCCCTAGCATTTCCCTCTCTCTCCCCGCATATGTTGCCCGGAAGGCAATGTCATAAGACGGCTTCACTCCTCAACTAAGAAGATGACGAACGAGGAGTTGTCATCCCAACACTACAAGCCCGTGGTCCTCCAGCTCGTCAAACGAGGAGATCACACACTCGGGATTTGCATGCGTGGTGTTAAAGAAAACATGACAGGAGTCGGAAATTCTTTTGAATTTATCGCCATCAATTTTCTTGTGTGAATTCCTGTTTGCTCACCGGTTAACCCATGACAGTGCTGGTCGGTTATCGATGTATTTTCACCCAGCAATCCGGCTCATACAATACCCTGATTAATTTTGCTGACCCCTGCTCCCCGCCCCCCCCCCCTCTTTCTTCCTCTTGAAATTGTCCTTTTTGATTAATCTTGCTGATCTTTTTCATCTCTATTCCTCTCTTGAATTTCTTTTTCTTTTTCGAATCCTAGGGGTTAGCTTGATACTATGCCAAGGAATCAATAAAAACAATATTGATGACTTGTCCTTGCAGTGTAGTCCGTAAATCATATATTAATTTGTATATGGTTTAGCTGTCATGTTTTATGTTGTGTTCAGATAAAAGTATCTCCCACAGACATCTAAATAAAAAAAAATGTAAATATGTTTGTAATTTGCCCTTCATTGATTTGACCACCTTTGCAAAAACAAATATTGAGCGTAATTGAAACTCACACTCTCGCCCCCTGCCCCCAACCCGAATCTACATCAGTGTCCTTTCTTTATGGTATAAAACATCATTGGTTTTAAAATAAGCACATCATGCAACTAGTCAGTGGAAACTTCATAAATTCAAATTTTCGTGGAAACAACAAATATTGTTGATGTTTTTAGGGATTTTGTGCACGTTTCTGTGCGTGCTTTTATGTTCACCAAGGCAACCGAAATAATCAATCGGGATTTTTGGAAGTCGATCGGATGTCATTTCTTGACTTTGACAGTATTTTCTGACAGAGGATTTGTACTGAAATGACCTTTATAATGATCCTTGAAGTTGGTCCTTTCATTTTCTTCTTTGTGTGTTTTTTTTTCAATTAAAGTCAAGTTTTTAAAACAAACGATTAGTGAACAAGAAAGGGTGTAAAAGTGTAGCAATGTTTAACACAAAATTGAAAATCTTATAACTTGAAATTGACATAAAGCAAATTGACATAAAGCAAACAGAGTACATGATACCAAAGTTCAATAGCTCTTCCGAAATAACTGGGATGTACCTTTAACGTTGGATCAAGTCCAGTACATTAACTTGCTTGTTTTTAAGGAACGCTAAATTTTGAATTCCTCTAGGCAACAAGACACTGCACTTTGTTACACATACAGTAATATCATTTTTACAAGAAAGTGTGAACATCTGTAGACACTCCAATGACTGTGGTATTATAATAACGCAGCAGCATGTAGCAGGCTTTGTACATCTGGGCGTCGGATGAGTCCGAAGCTTGCCCCAAACCATTTGATATAACACCACAGTTAGGAAGGATTCAAAAATGAGCAGTCACTTGTCACCAAGCAAGCTTTTGTACCTAACACCACTCAAATTTAACTTGAAAATTTCCATATCGATACCATTGCCATGGTCTTATATTATTCTGAACCATGTAAAAATACTCTTACCCACTGCAATCTGCCCCCAAAGGAGACACATTCGAGATGTCCCAGAGCATCGCTGCGATTACTCTTAGGCTATGCTCACTGTCTTAAGAAGCTGGATTTAAAACTTAAAGAACTGAAGCACACGTGTTTTCTCCAACCAAACATTATAGTCTATTTCAGTATTTTTATGTTTTTATTACAATTTTTATGAAGTCTTCAATTAAAGATGTAGTACCTTGTGGAGACAAAATGACACTTTTTCAATTCAAATTATTACTGCCATGACGTTGTTATAATAAATGGTAGGCCTATCATCCAAAAAGGTTTCTTAGAAAAAGTATCGACCCATCAAATAGGCCCTAGGCTTATGTGGTGTTGTTTCCCCCCCTTTTTTTGTTTCTTCTTTTTCAAATAACTGATTTTGAAACATAAATTCAATAAAATGTTCTATAGGTGTTCAAAGTTAGACAGTTTTAATTGGAATTTAAGAAGCAAAGGGGTCTTCAAAGGTCCTTTAAGTTTAAGAAATGTTTTTCCTGAAAGTTAAATGCGCGATTGAATTTTGGGAAAACAAAATAACAATAGTACAACGTTATGTACCGTCCATTCAAAATAATAATTCCTTTAAATCTCAAATGTTTGAATAAATGCAATCTAAAAAAAAAGGGGGAAAAAACAAACACAAAAACCATTATACACACACAAACAAACATCAAACAAACAAACAAACAAACAAACAAACAAACAAACAAACAAACAACCAAACAAACAAACAAACAAACAAACAAACATTTATGCATTACGCTCCTTCAAGGTATTTGACTGTAAAACCTAAACATTTTGAATGAATACACCTCAAAAATCGATGTTGTACCATCCCTTTATAGTGAGAAGAGCATTACTGGAGGGACGATATTAAGTCCCAGTTCTTCGCTTTATCCTTACAATAATCCATCACTCAAGGAAACTCAATCTAATTCTCCAATCGGACATAATCCTCTAAGAACCACCTGTTTGATAGGATGACGTTTTTTTCCCCGCTCCATATTTTTCTTTCAATAATTTAAGTGACATATTTTAATGGTGACATGTTAACACCTTGGTCAGGAAACTTATGTTATTCATCGCAGTTAAATCAGTGTCGACCAGCAGAACGAGAGTTCGGATGATCTCGTCACCTTTCGGCGTACAATGAGTATTTTGTATTCATTACAGCTGTTGTACACAACATGAGGTAAATAATTATGGCAACAGACGCTTTTATGACGTCATCGGACAGCAACAACAAATGGGGTCAGAACATTCTCCAGAAGAATATCAAATTCAGTGCCGTTTTGACTGAATATCATCAGAATTTAGGAATGAACTGAAACTTCTCTGTACAAAAGTGTACAAACCACTATTTGTAATGTATTCCGTCATCGAACGTTTTTGGATTTTGACAAAATTGCACTTAAAGGGTGGGGGTCAAAGTTAGACCAATGTTGTTTCTATTTTGCCAATTACTGGTTTCTTTTGTTCATTTACATTATGCACAACATTACAATCTACAATTTCTATAGTAAATTAGTAACATTTTAGGCAAGTTTACATGATGGTTAAGGAAATTGACGGCATAACAATTGAGTGGCCACCCAGCCCTCAGCTAAATGTCTCCCAGTCCGAGCCCCCCTAGTAAAGGACTCACTAGGAACGTCTCGTACACCCCCCTCCTCCTCCCCCATCACCGCCACCATAACCAAACCCAGTCCTTACATGAATTAGTATTTTAATATTTATAAGCATAAATACTCAAGGTGATTTTCTTATGACACCGCATCAAGTATAATTTATTGAAAATTAAATATTGAGACACCTCCCGGCTCTCCTACCCAACAAGTTAACATACGGGCACCCGATCAGGAGCAAATACCTATTGGGTTATGGTTCTCAATCACTTTGTTCAACATAAGGAGGTCCTATTGGGGGATATTAGATCAACAGTCGGGTCGTTGCGGTTGTTTAATCACTGCCACGGCCGTCTCTCCGGGATCGGGCCATTCCGACAGTGACTGACGATCTCCCTTCCTCTTCACTCCGTCGTCTACCTATCGACGATTGCTTCAAGTGAACTATTTGCTCTGCGTTCATCATAGCGCTAGATGACACTCCGGGCTTGATGACGATTATTGGCCGGGGTAAATGAAAGCGAAAAACGGGGGCGAACAAAGGATAGAACACCGGGGAGACTAATGAGCGTGCACCTGGTCATGAATTAAGGAACTTGCCGGCGGGATGTGTCGATGGTCCCACTTGTAGATATGCTCAGCAGGTGCCGTGCTTTCAGATACACTGTGGAGGGTTCTTAAGACGAGGAAACCGAGGGCCGAAAACTTCAACTGACTAGCTTGAGATTGTCAGTGAGAATTAGAGAGAGAATCAAAAAAGAAAGGGGGGTTCATTGTTGTTACAAAATTAAGCTCCTGATTTGTCATTCTGAGTAGAACACTTTAAAACAATTGTGAGTATAGATAGGCTGCGTATACTAATAGAAATAGAACTAGTTGGATTAGGTCTGTGAGATACTCAGACAGAGAAGTGAAATGGTAAGGTCATGTTCATGAGAAGTGCTTTACACCCGTAGATTCAACTCATACGTAGACTGGAGCTTCTTTACCAGCCCCACTTCCAGCAATTTCACTAAGCAGAGCCCGAAAGAGAAATAGAAATCAGCCCCTTGGCGTAGATCCGTGTTGAAGAAAAGTTGAGGATGATTGTGAAAATCAAGTTACATTTTCTAATAGAAAGACATTTACGGCCCAACGCAATTTTTCAGCACTGTACATTTTTCTACATGGAAAGACACAGGAAACACGAAATGCACGTTTTTGAAACGAATCTGTCAATTCGTTCTCTCTCTCTTTTTTTTTACAAGCACACTCCATATTTTGTTTTCTATCGCTTGCAAAAATAGGGAGGGGAGCAACCCATGGGCCACCCCCCTAAGTCCACAGAATGAAGTTGGGAAGGGGTATGCCTATCACTTCACGGGATATATGCCCGTGAGTATACTTCCAGTCTTAGTTATTATTGAGTGAAAAAATAGTGGTAACATTATAAATAGAAAGCTTCAAGTTGAATGTCAACGTTACATAGAGCATTGATAGCAGTGTTTTTCTAAACACAGTGCGCTGAGTAAATTTGCCACATCGGAACACCAGAGTGCTCCAAGCAAACTTAAGGAAGAAGGCAAACACAGGCTTGTTGATTTCATCAACACATCCATGTTTTGTGTTCGTGACACCTGGAGGTCTATAGAAAGACATTCTTCGTAACACAAAATTAACATAGTCCTTACCCCTTTCCTTCCTGGAACGTCTGCTGCAAACTGATTCCTGCTTTTTGAACATTATACCATGCCCGATATTGGCAGAGGGTAACCCCCCCCCCCCCCATGTTCCGGAGATGTATTATTGCTTTTGTTGTAAATTGCAGTAGTTTTTAGGATAACATGATAATATCCATATTCCTGTCTTCAACAGGGGCACCATACAACTAGCTGAAAACATCACGAAGGTCCAGATTCACTTTTAAGATTTACCAGTTTACCATTTTCTCCCCCAAATTGTGAAAAACATGCGAGGCAAAATATCAATTAAAATGAAGTCCAGTTATTTGTTTGCAATCTAATGAACATCGTGGTTAAAGACGATTAATTTTAGTAACAAAGAATACACACAACTCTATCTCATCCTCTTTTCGGCTGGATTTGAAGAACAAGGGATAACAAATATATCCCCTTACTTAAATACGACTATTTTTGGTCTGCTTTTTTGTCTGAACTATATATTGTCATTAAACGATGTGCATATTTTTCTCTTCGGTATTATAATGCAATAATATTTTGGAGTATAAGATGTGGCAAATTGTTTTGCTATAACAAAAGGTTATACATTAAAAAATTGTAAACATATTTTAGAAAGTGCACAGATTCCTTGCTTTGTTCTTGCAGTAATATTTCATGGGGGATTAACAGTATGATTCTAAAATTTTGTGAACAACTTGAAGAAAAAATGTCTCTATATTATACAAAAAAACTATTGAAGATGAACATTGTGGTAAACAATAAACCTGTTTGACATTATAAATGGTTTGTGATAATATTATTAGTAAAAATAATGCGGCTACTAGCGTTACATTTTGCTCACCCCACAGTAAACAAAACTGCACTTATGCTACATGATAAACTGACGACAAGGGGGATAAGTACATATAAGTTATATAACAAATCATATACAAAAAATATATAACAAAAAGTAGGAGAGGTTCTTTACTTTCTTCAAATCTTTACCACCTAATTGGGCTCAAAGTTTGACTCTCACTGATAATTGGGAAACATTTTCAAGGAAAACAACAAGCTGGCCTCGTTTATCCCCGGGAAGTGTGTGAAAAGTGTTCAGCTTCAAGATAATTTGTTATAGCTGAGCCCCAACAACACAGGGTGCAGTTTGGAAAAACTTATGTTACGAGTAACACATTTAGAAAATAGAATTAGCTGTTGCAAACTGCTTACCAACCAAAAGGACCTGTGGTATAAATGCAAAAAATAAGTTAGTGGCCTGACGTTTCGACCCTAGCAGAGTCTTTATCGAAGGCTAAATGTAACACATTTAAAAGACACTGATGTCTTCTCCTGAGCTAGTAGGACATGGGCGTGGTTTGTCGGTACAGGTACGTATTATTTAGCGTTTACTGTGCTGAGATTAAGGAACACGTTGCCTTAGATTGGGCGCCTTAGGCTACAAAAAGCGTTCGTTATAAAATGAAAATGGTTGGAATTTTTTTTAAAAATAGAATATAATGATTCAAAAATGGTGGACCGTGTTACTTCACGAAGTAAAGAGCGATAATTGTGTGAGTCGTTATATTCTACTTTCAAAACATCTTTCCAACCATATTAATTTCTTAACGATGCTTATTATAGCCCAAAATGCCCAATCTAAGACAATGTGTCCAAGTTTCTCGGCCAGTGCCTCCGAGGTCTAAAATGTCTAAGAATGTAACTTTAGGAAACTTTAACCAAGGGTGCTTGCTAATTTGCTTATGTGAACCAGAAACATCAGGTAAAAACCCTACTCTTCCACGGTAAGTGTTCTGTGTCCTATAACGTGCACTACCAACGAGACCTATCGGCTTAATGTCACACCCGAAGGACGAGGCGATATCGTGCTCAAGGACAAAAGTGCCATGACCGGGACTCATAACGCCGTTTTAGAAACACAGAGTCTGGTGCTCATAACCGCTCGGCCATGACACACAAATACACCACGACACGACAAAAGGTTTAAATACGCAAGAATTTCGTTAAACACAATTCTCTCGGAAAGGACAGCAATTCAGTAATCGTCCACCAGTTAAACATCTATCCAGTAAGAGAACTAACAAATCGTTAACTGTTTTTCCCGAGACACATAAAAACTGTTCAATATTGTTTTGTCACATCATAAAAACACGAACTGAATATTCGATCTTTTCTGTTTGCCTGAGCTTATTTTCAGATAGCCGTAATTGATAGCAAATCAATGGATCAATTTACACCACTTGAGATTACAGCCCCACTCAATCAGAAGTAGGAAATGGCAGAAATGAAATGTGGAGGACGCCAAGGAAAGAAGGGAAGCAGCAAATTGTCACTGTTGCCTCACTTGGAAAACTGAAGGACGTTGATGATGTGAACAAGTGCCAGAGCTTCGATTTCTTTTTGGCACCCGGACGGGAAACTTCCGCACACTGTTGACATTCAGACGTAGGAAGACGAGAGAGTGGGAGCCAAGGACACAATCGCATCTTAAAAGCTTGCCATTGTGACTAGAAATAAAATACAGGGATTATTAGGATCGGAAACCTTGGACTTGTTCTGAAATATATTTCTGGAGGAAAGAATAGGAGAGGAGACTAAATGTTAGGAATAAAAAAGGGAACAAATCGTTACTAACATATGTCAAGTTTGCATTGGGGATAAAGAATATTATTGGTTTCACCCATATACAGCAATCCTTCACCGATCTTGAACTCTTGGTGGCAGCAGATACCGCCATTATTGGTTTCACCCATATACCGGCGTGTGTAAAGCACTGTATTATTACTCAGTACTTTCCAGAGTCCAGTGGAAAAAATCCACTGGCATTACTCGGGTGGAATTCGAACCATTGCCTTATTTGCTAATTCTAGAGCAGATGTATTACTACTAGACCACCGTGATTGCCCGGTAGCTAGTGGCAGCTCGGATACTTTATTTTAGCAGCGGGTAATTCATCGGGATAACGAATACTATTTGGTTTTACCCATAAATTACCCATGAATTTAAACAGCTTGATTATATGGTGTGTTTGTTAAAAACTATATAGGGATTAAATTTGATTTATTCTTCCAAAACCAACGATCCCTTTAAATTACTAGGAACCAGAAGCGAAGCAAGCAATAACCTTTTTGGCTAGGTACAATCTTCTCTAAAATCTGAAATTCTTCTTATGGTTTACGGTTTACTTACATATGAATCCTGCGTTATGATTGCTGTAATTTATCATGTAGTTGCAGTCCCAACTCTAGTGTTTTACACACAAACTACACATGATCAATTTTCATTACTGCCCATAAAGCTTATGTGCATATAGAAATAAAGGAACTATAGGAATATTAAATATACAATATACAAATAGAAATAGCAGAAGAAACAACGTTTCAGGTGAGTTTCCAGACAGATGTCTTCCGTATACACGCGTCTAATTACGCAATCGTGTGTCTTCTATCTCAGTTTACTTCCAGCGGCGAAACTAGGGTAACATTTAAAGGGGGGGGGGGAGAGGGGGTGCACCGTTTTTTCCTAAGAGGATACTTCTGGCCAATTAAGACTGTAGTTATTATGTACACAGTTTCCCTAAACAAGCCCCATTTTAGTGTTCTTGTTTAAGGAAATCTGTCGGGGAGGTAAAAACAAAATGATTGTCTGCGTTTTGAAAAAAGAAAGTTTTTAAACAGTGAAATAACTTTATTAAAGCTGATTAAATGTAGCATTTTAATTTCAGAAGACCTGGATTTTAATGTGGTGGGTGGGGGCTGGGGCTTGGCATGGGGCATGGACATGATTTGGTTATCATTCTTCTACCCTCCCCCTTGCCCCCCTCCCGTTCCCCCTCTAAGTTATGCCACCCTTGACTTTGAAGTAAAACCTTTGCTTTATTGAACTTAGTTTTCCCTTTTCAAAATACCTGAAGGATTGTTTTATCAGTCAAGTTATTAATAGAAATACAGGCAAAGTATCGAATAAATCATTTTACAATAACTGCAGACGCAAGTTGTGTTTGTTTGAAGGTAGTTGCGTTTGGCCTTGGGTCCGACGAGAAATCATGCGTCTTATTATTATATGATGTTGGTAGTGGACATTCAAACTTGGTACACACTAACGTCATTGAAAGGTTCTTAAAGAATTAGAATTAGAATTAGAATGTTATTGTCCGCATCATACAAATACAGAAATTTGGTTTCCATTGGCACAGAATAAAACATTCATTTAGTTAAAAACATTAATTTAGCAACGTAACACAGATAAAAAAGGACATAAATATAAACATAAACATAAACATAAACATAAACATAAACATAAACAAATAAATAAATAAATAAATAAAACATCCACTAAAATAGGAGCACATTTACAAAGTTGTCCAATGAAAGGGAAAACCGGCAGTTAACAAACCTATTAAGTATATGTACACCCTATTTACGTACAGCTGATGCGTTAAATAAATGAATGGAGTTGGGGACAAAGGATTTCCTCAGGGGCGGATCCAGGATTTTCCAAACGGGGGGGCGTGAAAATTTACCAAGCAGCAAATGGTGAATGCAATATGTGGCGCCTACGAGCGCATAATGCGAACCCCTAACGGCATGGGCCGGTTCCGGGGCCCGCAATGCTACGAAACAGGATTTTAGATGCTCTGTGGTACGATCTCATGCAATATCCGACCACTTAAACCAATTTTGTTTTTGCAAGATCATTATTAAAACATTATTTTCGAGTTGGGAGTCATCGATTTGAATCGGCCATCCTGAGTTATAAGATCAAAATGCAGGCTACAACTTATACTTATTCAGGGGGGAAACTGTTGGCGAGTTAAACGATAGTGCAATTTTTAATATAACCAAATAGGGTCTCTTTGTCATTTAGTTTTCACATACTTGAGGATTAGAATGTGACACAAAATAACAAGCTGTGCTTGTCTTCAGTGACAGCGCGATCGAGCAACAATAACATTAATGTACGACAAGGTGAGGGTAGGCCTACTAGAGGCCTAGCCCCCTCCCCCAGCCCTACATCGTTGTACTATCTGCACAATTGATAATGACTAGTTTGAAAGAAACACAACGGATATTTACCCTCTTTCTTGAATACGAAAAAAATCTGTGATTTTCTAAACAGAGTGAGACACCATGATTATACGATGCTATGTCTTCACTAGCCCCATGGTAGGGCCAATCCACTTCGTTCGTATCCTTGCCAATTGGGCCTAAGTACCATTGCAATCCTATTTTGTGCCCGATGTAGTTTTTAATCCGGGTTATGAAACTTACCGATCGAATGCTACTGTAGGCCTACTTGTAGAAAGCCCAAATGCTAAACACTTTTTTTAAACATCACAGATTTTTGGGGAAAATTGATTGCCTTTCTAGTCGCGAGAGTGAATTTTTTGATAACGCGTATTAACAACTTGCGCGAGAACCTAGTTGGGTTCCCTTAACAATTTCACAACATTTAAACTATCTATGGGGACCAGACTGATTTACATAACGCGCTGAGCATATTATAGACCTTTCTTTTGCAACGTCACAGCCCGAGTTTTTGCCAACCCAGGTTGAAAAACTATGGAAAGCCATAACTGCAAATCAAAAACAGATTGCCACATCACAGTTTGTAGCAGTGTTTACACAAAATATTCAAAAATAGTGTTGAATTTGTTGGAAACAAATCAACCAATCATGGAAGGTATTTCCGTTCATGAATCTTTACAGAAAATGTTGAATTTGGTCACAACATTTTTTAACACGAATGAATGTTTTGGCAACATTCGGCCGTCCATGCCAACCGGCGCACTTTGTTTATCCTCAACAAAAGAAAGGTCTATATCTTTCCCAGACGGGCGTGAGATGCGCACAGCATTACACGTATTTCACAAAACCTTGATTGCGCTCGGCGCGCTGACTAAATCAGTCTGGTCCCCATTAAATATCAGCAGTTGATCGTCTAACTGTTGTGGATTGTTGAGGGAACCTGACAATGGTTTTCCCGCAAGTTAATAAGTGGGGAAAAAATCACACTCGCGACTCGAAAAGCAAACAATTTTCCCAAAAGATCTGTGATGTTTAAAAAAAAATAATTCAGCATTAGGGCCTTCTACAAGTAGAGTAGCATTCGATCGGTACGTTTCATATAAACCCGGATTAAAAATTAAATCGGCCACAGAAAAAAAGGATGCACTGGGCCAAGGATACGAAGTAGATTATCCCTATTCATGGGGCTATGTCTTCACTAGTTTCCGGAAGTTCGTATTGTAAAAGTCACATTGTATTTAGCGCGCGCGAGTACTGACTTTCCATCCAGAAACTTCTTTGCACAATGTACACACACACAGGTGGCATGCATGGTCGACTCACGATGTGGGTGAATGATCTTCACGCCCCCGGATCCCCACGCCAGGCATGTTCAGTGTGTGAGAAAAACACACTTTCCACACAGTACACAAGATTCACGTGAGACAATGTCTGTCAGTGAAATAATAGTGGTCCACAAATGAAACAGTGTACGAGGTACGGATTTTTAGTAGCTTTTTTGAAATAAAATACTAGGTAGGGCCTTAGTCATTAATTTTGTCTCTCCCTCACTTTTCTCCTTGATGGTGTCTCTTTTTTTTTTTTTTTTTTTTTTTCTCAAGCAAAAGGGGGGGGGGGGGGGCGTGCGCCCCCACGCCTCCCCACCCCTGTATCCGCCGCTGTTCCTGTATCGAGTAAGGTTTGTACGAGGAACACAAAGTCTAAGACCAGATCTATTTAAAAAAAAGTAATTAAAAAGGGGATGTTAGGATCGGATATAATCATATGTACTTTAGATATTGCACGTTCAGAAAATATGTTGTCAAAAGTAGGCAAAGTGAGGCCTATAGAGCGCTGGGCCCTTTTACGGACGCGCTCAAACCGTTCCCTATTTTGCTGTGAAAGTGAACCATACACACTGACTATGTTAAAAGTAACAATACTCTGTATTACAGATTGATAAAATAAATGTAAAATCGTTCTGTCAACATTGAACTGCTTCAGCTTTCGAAGGAAAAACATCCGTTGCATGGCCTTGCTAAAAACGACTTGAGTGTTTTTATTCCAGTTAAGTTTATCATCGATTACAGTACCAAGATATTTGTACTCATTCACTCGTTCTATTTCATTGTCATTGATAAACATTGTCATTGATAAAGAGACCGAATTCATCAAATTCTGGTTCACTGGTTCAAATTCTAGGTCAATCGACCTACCATAATTTATGCATTTTTCGAGAGCTATCATTTAAGATTATATATTGAAAACAAGGATGCCTCGTAAGTGACATTAATCACGGGAAACCTGTAAACAAGGGTGATTGCTTTGTGAACCAGAAACACTGGGGTAAATCCCTACTCTTCCACGATAAGTGTTCTTGGTTATTTTACGTGTACTGCCAATCCTATAGTACAAGGGACCTACGGCTTGATGTCCCATCAGAAGGACACAAGAGTCAAGACCGAGACTCAAACCCACACTCTACTGATTAGAAACACCAGAGCTTGGGTTTGGTGCTCTGAACCGCTCAGCCATGACATGCCAATTATTAGACGCATATACCTCTCAAAAAACCCACAAAAAACACCTTTCTTAGGCTCAGCAAAAGAAAAGAAAAACTAGAACTGTGGTCCTAAATAAGTACGCACCTCGAGTAAGCTTTTGTCTCGCACCTGGGTGCTTTCTGTTAATTAAAGTAATTTAACATTTTGTGAACGCCCATGTAAACAACAGAGCATATGATTATGTTTAGAATAGGAGAACTCCCTGTTTGCACATAAAACAAAGTCAGGTTTCTCGTTCCATAATCACAAAAAACGAACTTAATTACATTTTGATTGCCCCGTTCTTCTTTTATTTACACCACCCTTAAATTGGCTTGAACAATGCATTTTTGTTTCCCTTGTTTTCCCACCAGTGGTTCCTATACGCAGAGGAACTGTTAGGCCAATATGTAATTGTTTGGATTTTTTCCCCAACCACAGGTTTTTTGTCAACCTCTTCCCGCAATAAATTGGCACTGTCATAATAAACAGCAATGACGCGTGATAGGCGAGTCCACCATGGATATGTGACGGGTGAAACTTGTAATTTCCACGGTAGGAATCAATCTTAAAGGAACAGTACGGCCGTGTTTGATAAAATACCAGTAGTCCAACAAACGGCGTCGGATTAGATACCGGTAATGTTAATAAAATAGAAACCGTCAAAGCGTCACAAATACCGAACAAATTAGCTGTGTAACTACTCATGAAGGCAAAATTAACGGAGAATGGAGATTATACAAGTCCCCACAATTTTGTTATTTATTTTTTAACCACTAAAAAGCAAAAAATGTGAAAGAGCCCTGATAACTGAGTCATGAGCTCCCAAAAATTCCAGAACGGTAATTGAAATCGGGGTAGATTTGTCTGCTGCGCTTTCTGGAGCACCCCACCCAGAATCCTTGACCCCCCCCCCCCTTTCCCCCAAAAAATAGATTTAAAAACAAGAAAGAGTATATTGATACATTAAATATCCCCCAATTATGTCTTTGCCCCCACTTGCCTCACCTAAATGATAATATCAGGTTACGCCAGTATTCATATGGAGATCTCCTCAATGCTTATGTGTGATACCGTTTGTACAATAACTAACCTTATTCTGACAAGGATTACTCTAACGTCAAAATTTGCTAAGCAAACGAAAATCTAGCTTGCTCATTCTGAGTTTCTCCAATCAATTCCTACCGCAATGTTTTCTACATACAGCTTTATGAAATCAGTCCAAGGATGTGGTTGATAATGACAAACATTGATCATAAATCATATGACTGCGTTCTTACACAATAAAATAAATATTTGCATACAGTCAGCCTCCCCTTTAATGAGCGAGCAGTAAGTAAATGCATCCATCTGAACCAAATTGCAAATGCATCAAGAGATACCCATGC
This sequence comes from Leptasterias polaris, assembly GCA_037783415.1. Taxonomy (NCBI): domain Eukaryota; kingdom Metazoa; phylum Echinodermata; class Asteroidea; order Forcipulatida; family Asteriidae; genus Leptasterias; species Leptasterias polaris. Next base: position 1,958,680 of record JAZGTN010000068.1, read on the forward strand.
ATCAATCTGCGGAAATGTGACATTGAGTCAGGTGAGGTTTTTTCTTTGAACCAGAATGCGAAGTGGAGAGGGGGGGGGGGGGAGCATGTGGCTGCTCACCAAAGGGGATCGAGGGCTGATATATTGAGGGCAGGGTGTCCCCATAGTTACGACCTTAAATAAACTGGATAATAGCCATCGTTGATTTATTTTTATCCTGTGGTTTTTTGTTTTAGTTGGTTTTTTTTTTTTGGTTTTTTTTGGGGGGGGTTGGTATTTTTCCTGGAAAACGATCCCTAAACCTAAATCTAACCCTAAGTATCTCAATCCCCAGCAAGCACACCGCCTCTTGATAAACTCATTGGAAGCTGAATAGACCTTTACTATACTGCCCCCATCTTGGTCGTGTTCCCTGTATCCGATAACAGTACTGAATATTCATTGTACAAAAAGGAACCAGACTATTTCTCCTTCCATACTCGGTTTATTTTAAATGAGAGAAAATCAAGATGGCCGCACCATGATCAAGGTCTATGCAGAAGGGACTGTTTTTCATGTGGATGTGCAAAGGAAAACATCTTTCAGAGTTTTCAAATAAAAGCGAAATAACTAAAAACTTAAGTTTTTCTTGCATGTATTTGGAACTGGTTCTGCAGTCTCCTGTACCAGGTAAACATCAATGGTGTGAGTTTTTACTACACACTGAATGACATGTGGTTGATATAGATCCCGGTCTAAAAGCCACCGGCAGTTGAAACAATTGAAAAAACATGTCAACCTTGAAAACAATGATGAAATTAAGTTAATTAAGAAAACGGATAAATAAAAACGCTCTTATTAATTTTATAAACAAAATAAATTTATTTAATTGCCTGACAGTGAGCTCTTATAAATAGGTTTTTATCAATACATTTGGGCTCTAGCATAAAACAATTTCAGTGAACAATTGAAATCCAAAATTGTGTACCGATATTCCCCTGTTTATCCTATTGACCCTAATTAAAAATCATAAAGACAATAGTCTACGTTTCACTAAACTAGGTGAACAAAAAAATCAACTGAAAATTTGCCGCTATCAAGCAAAATCAACTATTTTTTGTAGTAGAATGGCCAACTAGATCCCATCACTGGCAATTCACTGCTACCCTCCCATTGGTCACTTGTTGGGAAGACACTGACTGTACAAGCGTCCAATCAGACGACACAAAATTGTTTTCCATCACTGATTAGCTGCTTAGTTCTTCCCTCATGAATAAATTATTCAAAAGCCACTGCCGACGAAAAAAAAAATACATGCCGTCCTCTGTAAACACTTGGGAGATAATGAAGCATGAAATTTCACTCCAAGGGAACATATGCAAATTCATGTAGAAGGAAAAGCATAATGAACGAGGATGCCAGTAACGTTTATGGCAAAAACTCAACTCTGGTTAGATCTAATATCCTACTTGGAGATCTCTTTCAATTAACTGTCACTGTGTCATGTTATATGTTGAACGTGTGTGTGTGGGGGGGGGGGGGGGGGGGTGCTTCGGTGGGTGGACGTCACCAAGCAAGATGAACAGCATGATGGGCTGGGTAGGCGGACTCTTGGTGAGTATAAATGGTCTGAATGTCACAGCTCAAACCGGCAATAGACATATGTCTGATACCTGTGAGCTTGATCATTAGAGATTCTACTCTGGAATTGAGGAGTGCGAAACACAGCTTCGAATTGAACAGGTAAGAGTTGGTTGCTTTTTTATATTGGTACTTAATATGAACATGATTTTCAGTCTGCTGCAGTTTTACTTGCTAAACACGACGAAGGAAATGTTACACTTTGGCATTTTTTGCTGTGCATTATACATACCTTCTTTTACTAAATCGAGACACAGCCTACAAGATGGTAAACTCACATCAAGAATCAAATGATGTGGAATCGAAAAAGTTCATCTTTTCCAACGCATATTTAAAATGTGGACACCTCAGTAAAGTGTTATAGGCCTATGTTATCGACTTGAAAAAGCAGGGGAAAAGGGAAAATATGGAAGATTCTCACTTGCAAAAGACAGACAGCAGGATTGATGTCTTCTGCTCGTATTTCTCAACATGCTTTCTTCACCTATGCTGAGTAATGGTTTTAAACAATGTTGTTTAACAGGAATGATCATTCAAACATTAGCCTAGTGTTCGATCTTCTGAAGTCCATGCAACGAAACAATGGGGTGTTGTCAATGTATGCCAGACGCACACTCTCTTTGGTACTCTTAACATGTAATGTAAAACATCATTGGTTTCAGAATAAGTGCACCCCTTGCTATCACCTGCTCGCAACTTTAATCAACGCGTAAAACTCTTATCACATTGGTTATGATTTCCAGAAAACACCAAATACGAGTCAATGATTTATGTTTCAGAGATTGTGTGCTTTGACGCTTTGTGTTTAGGGACAAGTTAGACGTGTAGTCCTTACCTGTCGTAGCTTTTCATAAACAATTTAACCACCATTTATCATTGAAAGTGTAGCCTAGCTTTCGATCTTCTGAAGTGGATATAGAATTGTATTCTGTTTACGACACTATGAAACAACGGAACAATGGGATGTTGTCAATGTATGCCAGACGCACACTCTATTTGGCACTCTTAATATGTAATGTAATAATACATCATTGGCTTAACAATAAGTGGACCATTGCTATAACACATGACTCAATTCATGGCTCAGCTAACCGTAGAATTATGTGCTTACGGCCCCTTAGAATCATGCACACTATTAAAACATGGTTCCGTAAGCGTAGAAATCTGTGGTAAGCAGAGCCATGAAATTGGGCCATGCTCGCAACTTTAATCATCGCGCGAAGCTCTCATCACATTGATTAGGATTTCCAGAAAACACCAAACACGAGTCCATACTGTTTGTTTCAGAGATTTTTGCTTAGACTTTGTGTGTTTTGTTACAAGTCGGTTTTTACCTGCCGTAGTATTTCATACGCAGATATTTCACCCGCAGATATTTCACCGGATATTTGGTACTCACTACAAGTGACAAGTTTATTAAAAAGGGTGTTTTCGGTCATGACTATTATGTATTATACCAAGGTACACACTCGTTGAAAAACTCAATAATAAAAATGAATAAATAAAATCTCTACGATTTGCAGCACAATAGTTGGGAAATATTGACCAAAAAGTCTGTCACATATTAAATTATTTTTACACTTCACACAGAAGCAACGCAATAGATAGTTTTTGTTAACATCAACGATAGCATTCGATAAAACTATGTTCTACTCTTGCTAATCAATGCAGTATCTTAACTGCAGGAAATCGAGAAATACAATCAACCATTATTCCAATACCCGTATACAAAATTTACCATTTAAATAAACCTAACATTCTGATGATTTTCAAAACTCAAGTGCTGCATGCTGAAGTAAAATTGAATCAGAAATTTCTCAAAGCTTTTTCAGAAAGTTGTTAATTATAAGGAAATGTTGAAATGATAAAAAACAACTCTTATAATAATGGTTGTTTCAGGTTGCAAAGAGGAGGCTATTCCGCTTTTCTCAACAGATCTTAAGCTATATTAATTAAATACACTGCAAAACATTACATAGGATAAGATGATTTAATTGTAAGGTGTTGATTTTTATAAAGAAGGATTTTTAAAAAATTGTATGCAATCTGCTTCATCAACCAAAATTACTTGCGGTTAATTTTAATAACTATATACAATGTTTTGATTTTTCACTTTTTGTAATTATTCGTTTACCTTTTTCTCCCAAATTGTTTCAAAAGCATGCTCCGAATTTTACAAACATATCAGCCTTGTAAAATGAAATTTAATATTTGTAAAATCTGGAGCAAGGTGCTGAAAATTGTTGGGAGAAAAAGTAAATGGACAAAATCATATCTATAACATCATGTTTGATATCAATTTTTGACTTGTAAAGATGATTTTGAGCATGCAGTAAAAGAAAAAAACACACACAAAAACCACACACACACAGACATACCCCAAAACTTATAATTAAAATGACCCTGTTTTATGGCCTCGCGTTTTCACCCCATCTCAAAAGACTCTGCTTGGGTTGAAACGTGTGACCGTTACTTGATTTTTACTTGACAAATTAATACATTTTGTCATTTAAAGTGGCTGTAAAGAAGATTCTTGTCAGAGTATCAAAGATCGTTAGAGACTTTATTTACGGGGCAAGCTTCCCTATAGGAATTCAGTGCAGGTATAGAGGGAAAAAATCACAGAATTAAGCAGTGATAAGTGCTTATTGTGTTTTTAGTTCTCGATCATGTAGGCTTTATGACATCACGTCGTTGCCCATTAATAAATGTCACATCGAAAGCGGTACAACTGCAAGGGGTGCCTTTTGCAAGAGTCTTGAATTCTGTTCTAAACATTTACAAGAAACGTTAATCATAAACATCATGCAATGAAAAAAATGGGTATCAACTAGATTAGTGTCTCTTTAGCATGACTATAAGAAACTCGGTAGGCCTATACCTATGATACCTTGGTTGTAACCTGGAGGTAGTAGGTTCAAACTCCGTTGACGGTGGCACTGATTTTACTGTCACCAGAAAACCAACGTGTGTTTTAGACCATGGTGTAACACCCACAAAATTTATTTTAATTTTTTATTTTCTAAATAAGAATTACAAATAAATACAATTGAAAAAACATCAAGAAGAAATAAATGAACAAACAAACATGTTGTACACCTTTTATTGAACTGTACAGTGGTGTAGAGAAAGTTCGGACCCGGGGAATTCGGTACGCTTATTTAAGATAAACTTGTAATTTGTTTGTTATGTGTATTTTCATAGATTTGGTGTATCGCGATTAAAAATTAGGTTTTTCAAAATAAGTGTGAACTATTTGATGTGGGTACATTGAGAACTCAACCGCCTCCCTTCCCCTAAATAATTATTGGGTATAAGTTCTTAGTCAAAGTTTCAGTGTTCATGCTTTAAATACGAAAGCTTTCTATACTCACATTGGTCACGTAATCTGTATTGTTTCCGGTTATGAAAGCTGACCATACTACCTGAGAGAGGCTACATATAGGGCGTGTGAGTGGAGAAGTTATTAAATGGGAGATAAAGAGGAAGAAGAAAAAAGGAAAACAAGAAGAAAACTTACTAGATATGAGACCTTTCAGTGTCACTTTCGGGTATCCTGATTTGAATGGTTAAATCGTTATTAAGGGAAGGCTGAAAACCTTTCAGAATGGTTTCGAAACGGGAAGAGTATTTCCTGAACAAATACATCCTGAACGTTCCATTTCTTTCCGGTCAGTTACATCGCCTTTCAAAAGCTGACAATTCTAAGGGGTTTGTCTGGTCTATTAACTCGCAACAAAATTTACCGCGATGAAGGGATATAATTGATTCATACATGAACAAACTTTGATGGCTACAAGGCGTTTGACACTTTGGATGCTTTTTTTAACTTTTACATCCGACTCATGGTAGGAAGAGTGATTCTACGAGGAACTGTAATCGCTTCAGAATGGTAAATTATTCAAAACTGAAAAGTTTACAATTTTGTCTGGCGCCGATGCCTCGTCATTATCTGTCCTTAGGCCGATATGATTGATGGATTGTAACAGTTACGACTGAACTACCTATTAATTGCATACCTAAAGTGATTCTGGAGGTAAATTGATAGGAGATTGTTCTCTTTCATGAAGGTTAATTTATTGATGATGTTGTCAAAACAGCTTTGAGGGACCTAAATAGTGTTCTCATCCACGTATTATTATTTCAAACAATTTAAATAGCAACTCATCAATTTATAACTTGTTACTCCGCACCGACAAATTCAAAAATACGTCTTTTTCAATTTTGATAAGGGAAGTAGACAAAACATTTTTTCAATAAGTCTGTCAAAACGACAACACAATTTTACTTCAGTGCGTGGTTTATTAAAACTCTGCTTATCCGATTCGACGGAAGTTAAACACTTTGCTTTGTGAACTGCGCTCAAGAGCAGTCGACGGATTTAGGTGATGGTATCTCCACTGTAAATAAAATGGTTTGGGCAAAAGTTAATAACCAGAAGGTTGTGTGAAACAGTTCGACTGTTACAACTAATATTATCTATTCGGCCACAAACAACAACATACACATTGGTACAACAGATAATTAGACAAAAACAGGTAACTTAAATACAAGGTTACAAAAAGAGGAGGGGATCACACGGAAGGGTAAGGACAAGTATGTGGAAGGTAGGGACATGACTGTGGGGAGGGGAACCATCCATTATAAGATAAGAAGAGGAGTTGATAAGACGAAGGGGTCAGGACAGGTAAGTAGAAGGGAGGAACTGGTACAGGACTCTGTGGGAAAGGGGACCAATCTGTTCTAAAACGACCAGGATACCAAAAAAAAGTAAAATTAATTACACTATATCTCGAAAGTCTGTTTACCAAATCAAGACCACAGTAATATTGATAAAATTAATTATAATAATAAATAAATTATATTGAATGACCAAATGTAAATGAATACAAACTCTGAATAAAACTGTAGTTCGGGCCATCATCACGACAATATACTGCTCTCAAAACGCGATAGCGTCCAAACAATAAAACAAAAACCCACTTGCGTAAGTATTTATTTATGGTAAATACATTTTTCTTTACATTTATTTAGTTAAAATGTTTCTCAATTGATTTTTTTTCTTCACAATTTATCAACAGAAACTACTTTAAAATCCTACAAATTATACACTTAACCATGCTCCTGTTTATTTTGAGGCATTAAGAGCAAATCAGAACTGTTGCTCCGACGTTGCCAATTTGTTTTAAAACACCAAGGAAAACTTTGTAACCCAAATAGACCACAATGAAATGCAGAAGATCGTCCCATCAAGACCAGATAGATAAAATAAAAACAAACACAGACAGATTCAGCATATAATGTTGGTCTTACTCTTGATAATTTAAACTTACTTCTGAAAGATTACCCGTTAAATGCAGTGGCGTAACCAAACATTTCCATGGGAGTGTGGGAGGGGGGCTGACCAGTGGGGGAAAAGACATAATTTGGGGCTATAATGTATCGAACTATTCACTTGTGCATTTTTTCCCCCGAGCTCATTTGGGGAGGGGGAAAGTGTTCTGAGGGAAGGGGACTCCAGCCCCTCCCCCAGTTTACACCAGTGGTTGAATGAAATCATAGCCTGAGTTATTTCTATAAGATGACATTCATTCTTATATTAAAGTATGCCATGACAATGTCAAGGACGGTTTCCAATAAACAATTTTGTTTCTTATTAGACATTAGAGTACTGGTCACAGATAATAAATAAAATAAAAATTAATAATAATATAAAATTATACAGGTGATTGCAGTCCCATAACATCTGTCGGTATTTGTAGAGCTTAGGTCCGGGCAGATTGTCAAGGATTATATGATTTATTGGCAAGTTAGCCTGAGGTGAGTAGTAGGGCCATGAAAGATGCTGACATTAAATGTTGCAGACGTCATTGATGGTAATTGTGTTTTAATTTGCAATTACACCGCAAGGGTGGAGCCAATTTGTGTGATTTGTCTCAGTCATTTGGAGTGTGCTTGTCTACTAACTGACACAACTCCCCATCATATCAATAATTATAGGCGTTACTAAAGAAAACTAAAGTGAGTTATTTTAGCAAAAATAAGAGATAGAGAAACTAATGGCATGATAAAACTTTACAGAACTCTCCTTACAGGTTGTATGATCATGCAGCCATTTTTCACAGTGTAACCAGACTGAGAGTGGAAGGGGAGAACAGCAGGTCCCTTTCGTTTGTGTAATTGTAACCACTTCTTATGGTTGTTGTGGCACAAGGAGCAGCAGATGGCGTCAGTTTAGTAACGATTCGTAAGAAGCTTTAGAAGAGTCGTAAATCCTTGAAGCGGTTCGAACAACAGCACTACACAATCACTTATTTAGATACCGTATATAGACATAGGTTTATCTCAAAATAGACACAAAAGTTCGGTATCAAAAATTTCGTATAATGTTTGAGAAAGTGGGAACTCGTCTTTTCAAACATAAAAAGGTATCTTTCAGCCTGATACCATTCACAATTTGTTTTTTTACCTTACTTTTTATCGTGACGAAAAGTCTCAATTGATTGATTCAGACCTTATGTTGTGTTATGTTTGCACCAGTTCCGGGGTGTTCCGGAGGTCATTTACTAGGCACTAAAGCTCCGTATATGCACCAGTGGTCAAAATGCACGGTGGTGACTGTGCCTATTGGATACTCTGGCCCTGCTTGACCTTCAAATCTTGGTCTCACTCTCGGAAATTTGGGTCTTGTCTTGGTGTGGGATTTTTGAGTCTCGTTGTCTGTCACTGATTCTGACCTTTAAGCCTTAGTTTTTGTCTCGTGTCTTCCTTAGTTCTTTTGTTGGGGCTCAGTCTCAGACTATTTGATATTGGCTGCAATCTGGTACGGAACCTTGAAGTCCTAACCCTAGTTTCGGATCTTTTGGTCTTGGTGTGTCACATTAAGCTCTTTGTTTTAATCAACGTGCCTTACCTGTCGTACTCTCCCTTGAACCTCTACTGTTTAGCCCTCAATTATTGCTCTTAATAATGACCTTCAAGTCTCTTTTTTTTCACTTACTTCGATTTCAAATTTATAGATATAGGCCTATTAACATTTACACCAAATTTGTCATGTATTTATTTACTTTGCATGTTTGTCCTTAATGATCTATTCAGTGAAAAAAACTTACTGATCTCCTATGGATGCCAGCTGACGTAAAAACTACTAAAAGACTATAAGTAACAGTTTAACAATACAATCGATACAAATATAACTGGAACATGACATCAACTGAGCTGTTTGAGTTGTTTGATGAGAAGTCATTAAAACTTATTGGATGCGGAAATCGCAAATGGTGCGGCAAGTTTCCAGGACGGGCACCCCTGAAGTATGTTCTAGGTTGTGGAAGAACGACATTGCCATCAGTGCTATTCCTAATTCGATGACAATGTAGTTCACTGACTTGAACAAAAAACATCCCTAAATAGAATACTTGATACAGTTTATCTGAATTGATTCGAATATACACAGTCATGGAACTCAACTTTCAAGAGATCAGTACACAGAATTAACATGTTAAATTGATTAAAATTTAAGATTTTCTGAAAACAAATCAACAAGACCTTTAATACTTAATAGTTAGGAGGAAAAAACCGAAGTCCATCCAAAACTAGTCGATGTTTTTAAGTTAATACATTAGACGTTGCTTAAGAATTAGGGAGGCCCTCAAAGATTTGAAAATGTCAATTGAAATCGCTCATAGCTTTTTTCCCATAAATAACGAAATTTGCTTCTTTCAAGTAATGTAAATTTTACTAAAATGTATGTCAATAAATATTGGAGCTTCAGAAATTTCCTCTTTTTGACAAAATAAATTAAATTGCTCATCCATTCATCTGGTGATTGGATGAGAGAGACGCTCAAATTACAGGAAAAGGTCGGCCTTACTAGGACCAAAAATACAAGATTTGCAACCCAAATTATCCACGGTAATTTGTAACGATCTCAGACTGCCCATTTGACGTCAAACTACGGCAAATTGTTTTGATCATCAAGGTTAATTTGTTTTCTTGTAGACAGATAAATGGATGGAAATAATTAGTCTTGGGTAATTTATTTGTTATGTAATGCAAACTTGAACAGGTTGTGTTTCTAGAAAGTGGTAATATCACCCATCAAAACTTAGTGGGGGGGGGGGGGGGGCAGGGGGCTGGAGCCCCAACCCTACCCAGAACCCTTTCCCCACATCTTGACAACTACCATGAAATCGAAAATTGCAAAATGAATGGTTCGATACAATGGCACCCCAAGACATTGTGGGAAGGTTTAGAAATAAAAAGATAAAATCCACAGGGATTTTTTGTTTTTGACTGACGCTTTGACATACACGTGGAAGAAAATTTGAGGTGCCATTATTTAATAACTTGGACAAATAGTATAATTTCAAAATTCCTCTACATTGAATTAGATGAAAGGTTAATTGAAAAAAAGAATATTTGACAAATCTTTTGGAAAAAAAATAATCCATTGGTAAATTTCGTAAGAGAGAGAGGAGGGTGTCAAACAAATGTCAAACGTCAAAGGTTATACACACTGATGGCTATTTTGGTTTAGCAGACAAATTGAAAAATCGATTGACCTACAGTGCACAGTAAACAAAATGCACAATTATTAACCTTGCTCCCCCAAAAACCTCATTACTTGTACGAATAATATTCATGTCCATTTTTGGCCTGATCCAGATAAAATCGAACTACGGCAAATTGTTTTGATCATCAAGGTTAATTTGTTTTCTTGTAGACAGATAAATGGATGGAAATAATTAGTCTTGGGTAATTTATTTGTTATGTAATGCAAACTTGAACAGGTTGTGTTTCTAGAAAGTGGTAATATCACCCATCAAAACTTAGTGGGGGGGGGGGGGGGGCAGGGGGCTGGAGCCCCAACCCTACCCAGAACCCTTTCCCCACATCTTGACAACTACCATGAAATCGAAAATTGCAAAATTAATGGTTCGATACAATGGCACCCCAATGTTCTTGCCCCCGCTTGCTTCCCCCATGAAATGTGTGGTTACGCCCCTGTTTTAGCTGGGTGTAACTTTAAACTGCTCATTTGTTGTTTTGTCGTTCGTGATGTCACCATCCAGTCGTCTAGACTGGCAGGTCTAAGCAGAACCAGTTGCAAAGACATGACTTTATCTCAGCAAAGTCAAGTTTACCCAACAAATGAACAAGATACCGGCCATGTGGTATTCTAATGACTTCATGGTCCCACATTAATTTATAAATTGACCATTAATACTAGAACATAAAAAAACAATTAGGTATAATTTTATTCATTGAACTCATTGGTGCGCATCTCTGATTACATTGCAAGGCGTAAGGCTTAATTAGTATACGCTCATAATACAACGACTGCCCTCTCGACAGAAAGTGGGTATTCCAAAGATATTGTGGGAAGGTTTAGAAATAAAAAGATAAAATCCACAGGGATTTTTTGTTTTTGACTGACGCTTTGACATACACGTGGAAGAAAATTTGAGGTGCCATTATTTAATAACTTGGACAAATAGTATAATTTCAAAATTCCTGTACATTGAATTAGATGAAAGGTTAATTGAAAAAAAGAATATTTGACAAATCTTTTGGGAAAAAATAATCCATTGGTAAATTTCGTAAGCGAGAGAGGAGGGTGTCAAACAAATGTCAAACGTCAAAGGTTATACACACTGATGGCTATTTTGGTTTAGCAGACAAATTGAAAAATCGATTGACCTACAGTGCACAGTAAACAAAATGCACAATTATTAACCTTGCTCCCCCAAAAACCTCATTACTTGTACGAATAAATATTCATGTCCATTTTTGGCCTGATCTAGATAAAATCGATCCCGTTTTTACTGCATATTATAATGTTTTCTCATTGGTGCCGTGTTTACCTATAACAACGGTTATCACTGAAAAGAAAATTTTAAAATCTTACTATTAAGAAAGGTGAAGACAGTGTCAGTGAGTTTGATTTTTGGATCACTTTAAAATCTATTTTTAATAGTCCAGTTGAATAAACACAAGAATATTCTGCTGTAGCTTTACCATACCTCACGTAGGAATTCAGTTTGTTATTTATTTGCAATTGCTTCTTCTAAATAGTTTTAAGCTAACCATCTTAATCGCCCCCAGTATGAGTCCACGAAAACAAATTGTATATTATTCCTCCATGAGAGCAAACCAGACTTAGAGAAACAAAATGTACGGCAACAATCTTTCCTCCATGCATTGCTAATTGTACACTAGGATCATGGTATAATATTTCCCTCTGGCGCTACAAGACATCCACAAACCATACTGTCAACACCGTGATTTTCTTTCTATTTAACTCTTTGGAAAATCAAAGCCACCGGTTGAATCAAATTAATTGGCCAACTGCCTCGTTAGTGAGTTCAGACCAAACAACAGAGCGCTGTCTTTAACAAACCTTCACAATCAGTTCCTCAGGTACTGACAAACTGTATACTGTGAACATTCGTTTGAACCTGCAGGCATTTTGTTCATCACTAGATTGGGGGTGAAAGGGTGCCTTTTGGAATTAAAACGTTGCCGCCACGCATTTGACTTTTTCCCCAAGTTATTAAGTGTAAAGTTGAAGCCTGTGGCTGCGAAAGGTATAAAGGTAAAACCAAAATAGAGTGGCTTGTTTATTTCCGACAAGTGGGTGTAATTACAATCATGTTCTGTATATTGTGTTTTCTGCTTGGAATAGGTAGAATGCAGCCAAAAGCTGTGAGAGTTTGATGGAATTAGTAATCAGCAAAATTGATAGAAAATCCACTTAGAAGTAATGTAACACCTTTTGCATAATATAGTATTATTGTGCATGATAAATTGTTCATTTTTCCAATCAATTCGACATTCGATATTTCGATTTAGTCTTCCTGCAAGTTGTTCAATCACTCCGAGATGACGGTTCACCCCATTATAATCGCTTCTCTGTTTCATGTGTTTCATGTTTCAGGTACACCCAGCGTTCTTCATAAACTACATTTATTTTCAGCATCTGCGAAACACAGTCACCACACACACAAAGGTAGGTTCATTCTCCTTAGAAATTTGTATTGCTTAAAGAGGATAACCTCCCCCCCCCCTCCCCCCCCCCCCGAGAACAACATCAGCGTTAGTGTTTGAGCCAGCACAGAGCATGGTGCCATTAACTTTGCGTGTGTAGCAACGTTTTGCTGACTTCTAAGTGAACTTGATTTGGGCAAAATGCAGCAGTTCAATTTCCTATTTCTTTGCTTATTATCAATATTACTCTTAATCAAGCCAAATTCATAAATAAGAATGAAGTACAATATTTTGCAATACAAAATTTAAAAAAATAAGATGACATATGAATTCAGTGAACAGCGGGTTTGAAGAGGTGCTTTTATGAACGAACTGTTGTACTGAATTCTTTATATATTTGACCTTTACTTTTTGAAGTAAACACTTATGATGATAAGCACATGGTTCTTAATTTGGCGCTAGTGACTGTTTGTTCATCGGCTCATTATTTATGCAGCTACATCTGGAGAAATTCAAGAGCAACATTCCATACATCAACATAGTTTGGGGGCGAAAGAGTACATTTAAAGACTAAACACAAGCTATGACATATTCCGGTCTAAAAGCTCATTGTTTGTAAAGTGCAGACCATGCAGTTACAAATATGTCAAGAGAAACACACCCATCTGAAATAATGTCGGAGTCGAGAAAATACGTTTAAAGGCACTGTACACGTTTGGTAATTACTCAAAATATATATTAGCATAAAAACTTACTTGGTAACGAGCAACGGAGAGCTGTTGATAGTATAAAACATTGTGAGAAACGACTCCCTTTGAAGTAACGTAGTTTTTGAGAAAGAGGTAATTTCTCACTAAAATAATAAAAGACTTCTAGCCAGAAGCCTTTTATTCCTATCTGAAAGCACACTAATTTGTACAACAAGGGTGTTTTTTCTTTCATCATTTTCTTGCAACTTCAATGACCAATTGAGCCCAAATTTTCACAGGCTTGTTATTTTATGCATATGTTGGGATACACCAAGTGAGAATACTGGTCTTTGACAATTACCAAACGTGTTCAGTGCCTTTAAGAGACCCTACAAATCACCGTTGCTTAATTCGATTGCCATAATAGAAACAAGCCCGGTATGAAATAGCACAAAAACCCTGACAAATAATTTATTTTTTCACTGGATCTTGACCACCACATTTGCTGAAATGGTCACATGCTGGTTGTATGGCGTGTTTGTTGAAAACTTGAGGATTTTAATGAATTTACTCTTCAAAATAATTTCCAATAATCTACACTCCCTTTAACGTACGATACTAAACATTCATCTTTAGAATAATAAAACAATAACTATAATAAAAGGAAAAATAAGAAGAAGAAGAAGAAGAAGAAGAAAAAAGAAAAAGATAACAGGAAGACAAGTCCGAATTTACCAACTACTAGTAAAGCTAGCAGAATAAATAACTGTTAAAGGCACTGAACACGTTTTGTAATTGTCAAAGACCAGTATTCTCACTTGGTGTATCCCAACATATGCATAAAATAACAAGCCTGTGAAAATTTGGGCTCAATTGGTTATTGAAGTTGCAAGAAAATGATGAAAGAAAAAACACCCTTGTTGTACAAATTAGTGTGCTTTCAGATAGGAATAAAAGGCTTCTGGCCAGAAGTCTTTTATTATTTTAGTGAGAAATTACCCCTTTCTCAAAAACTACGTTACTTCAGAGGGAGTCGTTTCTCACAATGTTTTATACTATCAACAGCTCTCCATTGCTCGTTTCCAAGTAAGTTTTTATAAAAAAAAATATTTTGAGTAATTACCAAACGTGTACAGTGCCTTTAAATCAAACATGGGCCTCGCAATGATATTTTAACGAGACAGTCTCACTTGCCTTCCCTGTCACATCTTAAGAAATATCATAACAAGCTTGAATGGACTTTGACACAGTACTTGTTCATCATCATCGATTTTTTATGAACATTGTGTGTTGGCAAAGACTTGATTGAAAGAAACCTCAGCATTCCGCAATCCATCCATCGATTCAAATCCTTGAGTAAAGTTCCAACAGACTTCCAAGCCGTGTCATGAATCTTTCATAACTATCATCAAAGCGTCTGTTTGCTTAAATATTTCATTGATTAGCCTTTTGTCAATCGATTTTCTTTTCTTGTTTTGTATGTACTCCATGGTATGAGAGAAGGCAAAGTGTGTGTAATTCAGAAATACCATTTAAGACTGAAATGACACTTAAGGACTTGAGTGAAGTCAAAGCGAGGCTTCTGAAGTGACTTATTGATTTTGACGGCACAGAATAGCAAACAGAGATTGAGACAGTTTACGGAAACCTCTTTACTATACTAATAAAAGCTGACTAGCGAGGTTTTGGTTTTCTTTAAACAAGACAAGTAGATTCCTCATAAAGGGTGCGTCCAAATCTTTTTCTCAAACACCAGTTTCTGGCAATATTGTTTCTGCAACGAAACACTGGAATTTTCAGCGCTTCAAACTCATTTCTATTCTCCATAAATTACACTCTAAAGCCTCCCGGGTCAGAATTGACCCAGATTCCATGTCACAGTGGGCCTGACTTATTTCAAGTCTGGATTCTGTGTCAAACTGACACAGAATCCGAGTCCAAATCTCAATTGTTGTAACCAGTTTCTAGGTCAGCCTGACCCCGATAAGGGTCATACCCCTTGGAACCCGGAATCCGGGTCAATTCTGAACCGAACAGTTTTAAAGCGGAGGCTCCTACAATTTTAAAGATTGATTGTTCCATGTGGGCCTTTCCCATTGGCCCTTGTGGGGTCTTTTCCACAATTGAACAATGGACCTCCCCAACCCCAGCAACAATGGGTTTCATTGTTCAACTTGTACACCTCAGAGGAATTATTTTTAAAAGGGAATGCAAGAACAACATAAGCAGGGTCCCACAAACCTGATCCGTAAGGTTGTGTGTGTGCACACTGCACAAAGAAAGATCTTTCACCAAAATGTACTCATGCACAAAGACACTAGACCTTCAGGTGCGGAAGTTTTAAAATCAGTACTGCGTGTTTCTTTGACTCCACGATAAATTATCTGAGCCAGCTAACCTTGTAACATAATGGACATCGAGGCTTCCTCATCCGGGCAGCACTGATTCGTTTCTCTTTCATTTTAACAACATCTTAATAATCTGACTCCTTGTGTGTGTGCTTTTTTGCTTTTTAAAATTTTCTTTTGAAAATGATTATTTGTGATAATGCTGTTCGTGAATACATTAGATGATAACAGACAAGGTTAATCACATTTCACTGTTCAATTATTGTGAAAGCTCCACAATCATGGGATCATAGGCCTACTCCTTGCATCCAGAAAAAAAGGTCTAGAGCAACATATTGAATGATCACTAAGAAAAGAAAGAAACACAATTATCCAGTTGACTGGTCTTGAATCGACCGCAGACGCAAATCTGTCAACCACAGGAGGTAAAACGCTCTGATGGATTTGGAGTAGTTTTTTAATACTTGCTTTAAGATTGACAGGTCAAAGTCGGTTCCAAGGAATCTGGATGCGGTCATGTCCTTGACTTAATTAAACATCGAGTGGCTTGTGGGATGGAAAACTTAATTGATGAACTGCTATAAAGTGAAGATGTATATTTGGAAAGGTCCTCAAGTTTTAAGAACAAATTGCCATCGAAACCGGTGATGCTCTTGCTTTTCTTTACAAATTGGAGTATTGAATTATTATAATATTTCAATTATTCATGAAAAGCATTAAGTTAGCATAATTATTAACCCGTCTTTTCACAGATATGAAAATATTTAAACGCAAAATAATTTGTCACTTAAATCCTCAACATGAAAACAAACCCAAATAAAATATTCGGGGGAAAATATAAGTAAACAAATGACTATTTTGTTTAATAGACTTTATGCACATGACGTCATTTGAGTAGGGCGCCCTCGCCTAGAGGTCAAAAGGAAGATGTTCATTGGCCAGGCCTGTGCGCCGCGCGTACAAATCAGCGCGTTTCCATTGTTTCATCATCAGTTTACCTCTAAGATGGCGGCTTGGTGACGTCAATGCATAAGGTCTATAAGCAAACTAAATTCTAAATTAGTATCCCAAAATGGAAGAATCCAATGGTAATTGTGAACATTTTTATAAGGCCTAAACGAGAATCAATTTTCTGAAGAAAATATTCCTTAGGAAGTGCTTTCACCCTGTGCGACCACACGTGTGTCATACCTCCTACACACCCTAATCCTCTTAGCCGAACGGTAAAAGTCCTGTACGCTTATGGCCAACGACCTCTCCTCCCAAAAATCATCAACAGTTTCAACAATATTTGAGATATATAATAAAGTCATGGAGAGTATTATTAGTACGACAAATCCTAAACCATAAAGGAAGTTTTGCAAACTGAACTGCCCTACTTTCAGAAGCCTTCACATAGCCTCTGAATAAACAATTACATCAAATTCGTTTCACTAAAAACACAACAATGTGTTTCAATATTCGGTATCTCGTATGGTACGGAGACCGATAAAACAAAAAGGTATATATATGGGAATTCTAAAGACGTGGGTGCTCAACAAGGAATTTTGTGTACAAAGAATATGATAGGAAAGTACAAGGACGAAGGAATATACAAAAGATGTCTCCACAGGGATGTAACACAAATTTTAATGCGTGGCAGACACTACCCTTGAACAGAATATAACGTAAATTGGGCCTATCTGTCAATATTGCTGTTAAAGGCAGTCTTTAACACAACTATTAAAGTTACTGATAAAGCAGACAACATCTCCAATGATTTCCTTCAAATGTTCTAAAATCGTGCTTTCTTATCCAGTACATGAATCAAGTGCTGTATTTGTGTGTGGACATGTACGACATTTTACTTATTAGTCCAGGAATCCACTGACTGGATTGGCCAGCGTGACGTCGGTCCATTAACAATGTCAACAATTTGGAAGTAAACTAATCTTGTAACCACACACTTTTTGGGTAAATTTGTAAAGGATCCGCGAGCAAATTAACCCAGCTTCATTTCCTATATGAGTTAAGTCTCTTTCGGGGTCACTTATTTTATCTCTTGGAGACTGCCCTTCCCCCACAGACGCACAAATAAACATCTTCATCGGTACCTCTTGATTTTCATAAATCTCTGATTGCCACTGTTCAGCGTAGAGTCATAAGTTTTGACAAAGCACTCCTTTTCGATTGCAGTGCAGAAGTCGGGATATCAGACAAAACACTTCATCTCCCTCTGAAGGGGAATCGGTATATGCGCGCCATGGTTTGA
This sequence comes from Leptasterias polaris, assembly GCA_037783415.1. NCBI lineage: Eukaryota > Metazoa > Echinodermata > Asteroidea > Forcipulatida > Asteriidae > Leptasterias > Leptasterias polaris. The sequence continues at coordinate 1,976,553 of JAZGTN010000068.1, forward strand.
TCAATTCAATATGTCACGCAGTGTACAGATCACGGAAGGGTGTACGTATACATGCTAAATCCAGTCTTAAGGATGTTGTGGGCTGCGGTTTAGTCATCCGGAGCACATACTATAAAGAGTGCATATCTTTTAGTACATTTGTCTTGTAACTCTGTGTGTGTTAGAAACGTATTAAGCGTGTAAAGGCTAATTTGTAAGCGTGGGGATTTAACCTCTTTTTAAGAAACATCATCAAGATGTGATCATCTTCGACTGGATACCCCCATTTTGGAGGTGTTGGCCATTTCACACAAAAAGAGCCTGACTAATCTTGATTCCAGTCCCGCTTACTACAGCGTGAACAGCACACTGGGTAACAAAAGCTGTGTTTGTACGGCCATTAAAGATATCTTTATCGAAGTCATTGTTTAAGTTATCAGCAAAACCTAAACCTATAGCCAAAATTATGTTTGTCCACATTCAAAGCGTGTTTATTTGAAATTCATTCACACACTTAAAAAATCTTTCCCAGAGTGGAAAAGCCTTAAGCAACGCCGTGCCACTGAAGTGTATGTAGTCAGGCAGACTGCCTTGCGTGCCTCGAATCTGGTGAAAAACCAGTTGACCCAAACTGTAGTGGACACTACGTATAGGAATTCTCCCTTGCTGTTTGATGGGGTCACATCTGACACGGTCTGAACTTTCATCACTATCAACTTTGCATGAATTGGTGTCCCCTTGCAGACCGGCGGTAAAAGAAGAATTAGACCTTTCCGTTATAATCTCCGAAGATGAACCCCCTTCGGAAATCACGGCACTCGCCTTATTGAGGCCACAGTCGGAATGAAGAATAAAATTCCTTCACTATTGTCTACAGTCTTCCTGTTAATTACTACATTTCAGTTCCCCATTTTTAATAAAATTCCTTTCTAAAGGTTTTGCATCAAAAAGTTCCGAACGCTGATTTGAAAGGTGACGAAAACAACCGCGCGGAATATATTAGGTTAGCGCCGTGTTTGATGGTTCCAATATACGGGTCTCGCTGTAGGCATACTCTCAATTCTCCCCAAACTAAGGAAAACTGGACAAATTAAAAGCCCAATGATAATTTCTTTTGGGAATCATGAAGTACGTACGGCTGCAACTCTGCTCCCGGCCGGCTGAAAATTGATCAAAAACATGGCTTAATTGGAGTTTGTTGGCGGAGCACCGGAAGAGTGCTTAGAAGAACCCCTCTCTTAAGATGCTTGTTGTTTGAATTTTTAAAAGGGTGAACGCATCATCAAAGGAGTGAGCTGGTTGACATTTCGTTTGTTTGGGATACATTACTTTATACACACTTCACCAGGTATTTCTTGTAAATTTTGTAGATGAACTTCAGCGGAGATTGTAATGGTGACTAAATTTAGCTCTAAATGTTTTCAACTAATGAATTGTATATAGAAACTGAGTACTTATCTGAGTCAATAAATTGCACTAAATCAGTTGCATAAATTATTGGAAGTCTTTGGATTTTGAAAGAGCTTTCATTCTAAGCGCACGGTTCTCAAGAGATGATCGAGTTTACGTCCATTCTGATTCAAAAAAATAATGAATGGAGAACGGAATGGTGCTTATAAGATATGCAGTTTTCAAGCCCCCAAGAAGATAACCAGGTTGACACTGCAATGCATTCACTTCAATCCTCTAGAGCCAAGAAGCAACAATGTTGTCAACACAGTAGACATTTACCATTGTTTATGAATGTGCATCTTTCCCATCGAGTAGATACTGGCAATTTGTGTTCCAAAGTACAGAGGATGACGATCAAGAGATGAATATAAGAAGCAGAAGCATCATATATAATAGGACCCAGCTGACATCTATCTCCACTGTTCAAAACCTCGAATTCCATAGTGGAGATTTTCGTATGCATGAATTCCACTCTCAGAAATTGTCACAGCATGCAAATGGCCTATTACAGGTTCGGAACGGGAAAAGCAAATGACATAATTATTGGGTGAAGCTTTTACTAACGTAGATGATTGTCACCGTCAAAACTAGGGAAACAATCTCCCCTGATGACCGACTTCATACCAGGGCTAATTCATCCGGAAATGAGACATCATTAATCGTCATACATCAGCTGTGGGGCATTTTCCACGTGAAGAAATGAAGAAGAAAACAGACACAGAGAAAGACGAAGCATCGAAGAAAATATATGCCTTTTTTATATTCACCTTCATTTCATTCATCAGCCAAACCTACGTAGAGGTTTCACTTTGCACTCGGGGATAAATTGACTTGGCTGTAAACTACTTGACCGCTCTACTGATGCATCCGTTTTAGCGCTTGTAATGCATGCATACACTCATTGACTATCTCTTACAGACCCCCTCAAGGAGTGTGCCCCTTGAGATGGCCAGACACTTATAAGAACAGTACGATTCAAGGCAAGTCGAGGCTTAATTGCTAGTGCAATGCATCGGCTAGTTAATTGTCTTGGCAATCAGTTTATATATCGAGTAGTGAGTTACCATTTTAATATTTCCCTCAAACAGCTTGGCTTTATCTCAATCCCCTGCTTAAATACAATGTTGGTTTGTTCAAGGTTCAACGTTTTATTCCGACGAACGATCCAGAATGTAAGAATGACCGACATCCAATAGCCTATAGTATAATGAGTAAACACTTTCATTCAACACATTGATTTGATAAACGGGGCATCATAATCAAAACATAAGTTTTTATTTGAAAACATGTCACGAGGATAGATGACATTCAGTTTTGTTATTTTGATCTTTAAAAAAAAAAACGTTTCAAACCTTTTTACAGTGTAATAGATATTTTTCGATATTAATAAGTACTTTTTCGAGATGAATATGTAACAGTTCTAATACACTCAGGAGGAGACTTTATTCATATTTGACTGATTTTACATGACAAGGCCGGCCGTTGGCTTAACCTCACTGCGAATGCATAGCAAATTATGACGTCACAAACTCACGGTGCACCTTATAGTAGTACCCAGGTCTTGTGCCAAGCGTTTGGGAAAAACAAACTCTCGGAAGAACTCCATTTGTTATGTCACATTATTCTTCACAGAGTTATTTGATGTAATAGAAATCGGTTTGGGTGAAGTTTTTATATCCCACCGCAATAAGGGACTGAACGACATGATCTGATCTGCCAGCTCTTTCGATTAGATCACTCATGTTTGATTTTCCCCCTTAAATTATTCTGAGTGTCATTTAAAACTGGTACTAGAGGCAATGTTTTGACTAACACAATAATGTACAGGATTGATAAATATAAGAAAATTATTGATAAAATTAAATCTGAAAGCTCACAGATTGTTCGTACTAGTGCTAACCATCTGAGAAACAATTTCCATCTATCAAAGTCAACGTCTAGAAGACCTTGCAACATATAACCATGGCTTATCGGAATGTGCACGACATCTCTGACAAGCTTGAACCATTCCCGTTGTTTTCACCCAAAAGTGATTGTTTGGTTACTCTTTTAAACAATAATAATAACAATAACTTTAAAGACGTATATAATATTTGTTTGAACACATACAGTTACAAATTAAAATCGAACAAGCAAACACAGATGTACATTCGTTTTTTGGTTGGATGAACTTTTAAGCAATGAAACCCTGAACGGAAAATTGATTTTGATTAGATTTGATTTGATTAGATTAGAGTTTATTCGAATTAAACCAAACAGCAAGAAAAGTGGCACAACATTTAAATTAAATTTAGAAAGCTACCAGATTTTTTATATTTTTTTTATATTTTTGGGAACAATTACCCAACTGTCCGCGACAAATTGTTATTCAACGTAAAATAAAATTTAGTTTTCAGGGGACGTTTCTATAATTACTGGCGAGTGAAAGAATCGGTCTTTCTTACTTAAGTATAGCTATATATCACAATCGCCCCCTGGTCAGTATGTGTACAGCTTTAACAGCCGGTATTCTTGCAATTTCCGTCTATTCTGACAGGAGGCATCAAGACGAAACAACCATACATCATTCCTCCATCGAACACAATTATTCCCATAACTAATCTTTGTATACAAAACGACGGCCACTCTTTACAGAGCTGTGTATCATTCCGAATCGTACACGAATCTGCTTCCAATGTCGCTCATTTCAGAATGAGATTAGACTTGGTTGAAATTGACTCAGATAAATGTTGATTTTACCAATCAGGGTGAACACTGTATTATTACAAGTGTTGGTGGACTTGGGATCGCCAGCAGCCCAAATGGAATCACCCATACATTAAAATTGATGAAAATACGTGGATTGATAAAAGCCTAAACAAGTTTTTAATATTATTGTATTACTCTATTGAAGGGTCTTTGGTGGAAATAAAGAAGTTGCCCCCGGGGAGGAGGGCAGAATCAATGGTAAAGGATGCCGGCGATTCTTGCGTTTTGTATTATAAGATTGCCTACGGCAAGTTTGACTAGAGATTGTCGCAGAAAAGAAAGAAAAAACAATTAATCATATCACATTTGTATATCTTTTCAGAAAGTTCAGACAAAATTGTAACTTGAAGGATGTGTATTTTTTGACTGTTTAATTATTTGCTGCAAAATGTGTACAAGTTTGTAAAAAGACGAATGCAAAGTTGTGTAGACTTTTAAAAAAATCTGTCACAGTTCATTTATGTGTTATTACCATAATGTCGGTTATCCTTTCAATAAACTGCATACAATACAGCATTTGGCGCTAGATATCGGGGGAATGGTGTACCCCCTATTGTGTCTTCACTATGTGCTTTGAAGGCTTCTAGAAGATTTATTTTATTTTATTATCATTATTAGTTTTATTTTGTATTTATTTAAATCCTACCCTTTCATGCTTCCCGCATTGTTATACCTAGAATGCAGTTACCTCCTTTATGGTCCAGTAATCCACCCTTTTCACACTGACCATCCTTTGTCTTCACTACTTTACTCTGATTGGTTCTTAGCCACCCCATTGTCTGTAAATTAATAACTTTGATTAGCTATAATCTTCCCGCTTTTTCTGGATACCTTCCCCTAATCCTTTGCTCCTCTTTTTGCTATAAATGGATATGTTTTTGTTTGTACTTGTTAATGCCTCTGAAGAAGGTCCAGTTTGGATTGAAAGCTAAGGCCATCTCCCCTACAAATTATATATATACAAGTTTAGGTAGTTTAGGGTGGAAAGTGGTGACCATGGCAACTCTCTTATTCGGGACTTTTTTGGTTCCCGTGTTGGTCAACAGAGTTTGGCGAGGCATGCTAAAAGCTCTGTTGATGGCAAGTTGTACCCTGCGTTCGCTATGGCCCCTAGAAACAAGTATCTGAAGAGCAGATACGCCTTATACGTAAGGCCTTATATATATATAAAATTAGTAGGGTAGATGGCCTTAGCCTTATATATATATATACATTTTGTTATCTATTTTTATTTATTAATTGGGGGGGGGGGGTATACCTCTGTACAAGGGGACAATAGTGTGTGAAAATAGGAACATTCGGGAGGGGATACCCTCTTCCCCATATCGGGCACGGTATCATAGCATAGAGAGTGTAATGAACCACAACACAGGCACAAATCAACGACAACGTAATCAATGGTAGTAGGGCCACTGCTTTTCCATCTGTCAAAGCTTACATCTATGAATTGCTTACATTTATGAATTGTACTCTTGTGCTAGTTAGATTTGTTTTGGTTATACAATTTGCATGAACGTGTACACGCTAGACGCGTAACATTAAAGCGTGTCCACGTCTAGTGCCCTGACGTGACACAAAAACATGTTTTTGTAGTTGCTGATCACAAAAAAATAAGGGCGTGGAACCTTCGACGTCACATATTAAATGTCCATCAACATTTAGTTATTATCATTATTTGATAACATTATATTGCCATTTACATGTGATGCGAAGCTTCAACAGATATGAAAATGCAAAAGCTAGAAGGAAAAGAATGACTGTTCACTTTCTGGATACGTCATGCTGTTGCCTTACAAATGGAAAATAATAACCTTGTATTAATTGTAAAATGCAGTCCCATGTTTTAAAATGCTGTGACAATAGGTGTATTCATCTGTATGATTCACCAGACTCACCAGCTCTCCAGACTCACCAGCTCTCCCTCCACAATCCCCCCAGCCACCACCACCACCGATGTCGATGTACGTTCTGCCCACCCAACTTTTCAGTTTCTATAGTGTTCCTTTTTTAAAACCTCTGATTATAGTACACTTTAATAACTTGTCAACTTGGTGGTTATGTATAAATATATTGCGGTAATGTTTTCTGTTTGCTAAAACTTTGGTCGTGTAGCTGAACTTTCCAGAGAAACTCGGGTCATTTGCAAAAGATCCATAAGAAATGTTGTCGTCATCTCTGTAACGTCCACACTGTCAACAAGCAATTATGATAGCAAATTTTAATTCAATCTTACTTTATAAAACAGAGTAGTTTTTAAATAGTTTTGAACCGGGGAAAAAAAATATGACACTACAAGAGAACTCCCCCTTTAACCTTTCTCAGCTGATCCGAAAGTGAACGCCAGAAGCACATTGGAAGTGAGCTTGACAATAATATTAGTGGCGCTATCGACACATTGTTGTCACAGCGAATTACGAGGCGTATTTTGTTTATAGAGCCTCCCTTGAACATTCAACATTAAACAAAATCCTGACAAAGTGTAAACCGAGTTTTTTTGTCGTTTTTACTAAAAAAGTAACCTCTAAATTTGATGAAAATGTCACAGGTCGTGTGGATGGTGTTCGTTGAAAACTAGAGGTTGGAAACTTAATCTTCAAAACAACATTGGTGTTTGTACACTTGAAAACTAGAGGTTGGAAACTTAATTTTCAAAACAACATTGGTGTTTGTACACTTGAACCTTCCAAAGAACAAACTAGACCATACTATTGAATATAAATTGTCAATAAATAACAGGCGTTTTTGTTTCAAATCGTCGATATTGCGCAATAATTTAAGCGCTTGGCCCCAGAGTTTCTGGGTTTAACTTAATCCAGTTGCACTTTAGACATGACATCCAAGTGTTTCACTAAGCATTCTAGATTTATAGTCGATCTGTCTTCCTAAGATCAATCCCAATGAAGGACAGAATGTTGACTAAACCGAAATACATCGGGTTTTATAAAGTGGACACAGCGTCCCGAAAACCACACTTAAAAGAATACTGCAAGGAAATTGAACAGTGTTCCATTAGCGACTCGATCTGTGTTCTCTTTTTAAGAAGCATGGGTACCATCACTCTTTGGTTTCCAATGAGGTTTCAGAAGCTACCTGCAGCTTACCTCCGGGCACTCTCGTTATTTTCCCCAGTCACGATGCTGTATTCCTGTCAATTTCGCCAGCTAATATTTCCCCACGATTGAATCGCTGTTATTAGATTGCGTTAAATAAGTGGCAGCAGGCCTTTGTTTGGTTTGTTACTGTTCATTTTGGAAGAGCGATGTTTTTGTACGGCAAGCAGTCGTGGTAATGGTAGGGGACACCTACAATTTGATTGTCTGGCGCTGAGTGAATTTTCTTGTCTGTGATTGATTGTGGATAAGGCAGTTGAGGAGGAGTGTGTGCTGACATCAACTCAAAGTAATATCAATGCCACGCCTCTCTCCCACTCATGACAATAGAACGCATGTCTATAGATTGAACATTTTGCACTCAGACATAAGGACAAGTGACAATTGTTTGACTTTTAGGTACAGCTTCAAATCACATCAATGGTAGGAACATATCATAGTGGTACTTGTATACCTGGCAATTAGTCGAACGAAACATAATAACTGACTATATCTGAACCAGACAATCGAAGAAACTAGACCCTGACATTTGACAACAATAACAGTTAATATTTCATCTGAGTTCTGTTTTCCCTGCGGTGTGGTACATGGCATCGAGCATTTCCCTTTAATTCCACTGAAAGCACATGATAGTAATTATAACCTGCTTATTGTTGTGGTCTTAGTTTTTGCGACCCTCTTGTCCCACTGCTACCCACGCTTAAGTAACCACATATCTGGGTTTCTGTCAGATCTGTTTGTGGTATTGAAATTTGATATTTATAACTTATTTCAATCTGTCCAGTATCAAAAATGATTCAGATTTTTTTCTTCTTCTTCCTTTTTTGATGGTGATTGTAATACGAGTTACTTTGGAATTTCCCTAATGGCAAGACTCCTTTGAAAGACACAGACATTCCGGAGATGATATACTTGTAAGTCTGAGTATAGGCGTCGAGTCAAGGATTTTCACGTCATGAGCGGGATTGTGTGTGACCAAACAGACAATACTCATTATACCTCCGTCTTGAAATCGAGTCTAACTTCTTACTGTTATCAGCCAGGGTTCAGCAAAGGGCTTTGCCAACTGTTCAGAAAAAAAGTACTTGTATGCGTCCTAATGTTCTTTAATGAAAAGCACACTTGAAATAATTGTGTCATTCAAGTTTTAACGGTGCCCGAATCTTGCTCTTCAGCCTAAGAAACTACTGTGAGAAAGAACGTGGGGTATCTTATTTCTTAAGAAATGACACTCTGTTAACATGTACTATTGATTAAATTTCAAATCATTCTGCGCGGCATACTGGCCTATAGTTCCCACCGAAAGGGACGTTCATATCGAGTCTTTTCATTCTAATCCGGTGCGAAATATGAAACTATACAGGAGACCGCCTTCATATTCTGATATTTAAATTAATATCAATATAACATGACAAAAAAGCTGTCCAATACAAGAAATCTTTGGTGTGTTTTTTATTTGTGAACCCCCAAAATATATGAACTTAATCGATTGTGACTGTGTATTATTTCAAATATTAATGTGGAAATCTGTCAAATTTTTAAGGACAGGGCCTTAAGAGCTTAGATCTGAGCTTATTGGATAGCCTCCGCTAGGGAGGTAACATACACGGACAAACCACCCACTGGGAGAACATATGGGATCGCATTTTACATGATGTTGTATTACCTAGACAAGAACTCAAACAACCTGAACTCAGCGGGCGATGTTCTTGTCATAAATCATGAATTCAATTTCAGATAAATCAGTTACAGTCATCGGCATGGTATAGTTTTAAGTGATCATCTGTAGAATAGACTGTCAATTGTTGTCGTCTTCAACTTAAGACTACTTAGTGCAGGTACCAATTATCTTGAGTTTTGAAATCTGAAGTCTTGTCAGTTTCAAGATCTATAAACAAAAGCGACATCTTGTAACCATTATTAACAGTATTATCAAAGAAAAGTTATTACACATTTATGAACATTATGTTTATCGATGTTTACCTGAAGGCTGAAATGAATGTACTCTTTCGAAACCCCAAAATGTACCACGATCCAATCGACGGGTCATCGGGACCTCATTTGAAGTTGTGGCTATTTTCGAAACCAAGTCGTGTTGGATTCAGGCTTAGACTTCGTCAGTTTTTTTGAAAACGTGCGCTTCCGGTTTGTGGCTTCAAACAGGCGGACTGAGGCTAAGCCCACATGCTGAATCTGTAGCTTCGAAAAGGTTCTCACTAAGCTCACCACATCCTAGTGCGCAGAGGTAGGCCATAAACAGCTCAATCCAACGGTACTGGATCGCTCCATCCGTTCAATTCACCCTTTCTGCCTGATAGGATTCAAAGCCAGTTCTTCTCCCAAAAGGAAATTATAAATGAACTCTGGGCTCGATTTCACAAAGCACTGTGATTCATCTTAAGATGAGTTGTCTGTAATGCCAAACTGATTTGTATTGTGACATCACATATTGCTTAATAGCAGTTAATATTGATTCGCACTTAAGATCAATCTCAGGCCTCAGCTCTTTGTGAAATCAAGCCGTTGTAAGAAAACAAGAAATCTACGTTGTTAGTTAATACAAGCCGGTTTCTGAACTTCAAAATGTTCACTAACTCCTAAAGTATAAAAAACTGCACAAGCTGAAGGAACACCGATTAAATGATGACGTCAAAGAATTTTCCCTGATGTCATCTCCTAAAACAAAAAAGGCACTTAAAAGTATTTCTTGCGTAGGTAAGGAAAATTGCTATCATGTTACCATGACATTTAGTCCCAAGAGAGATTTGCCTTTTACGAGTCACATTGATTATCTCTCTGTCAGTTGTTACCAAGTATAGAGAGTGTGTGGCAAGATTTTGTGCTATCTCTGATAGAATTATCTAATATAATTTTATTAATTATCAAAGTGGTGTGAGTTGGTGGTGAAGTGCACCAGTCTCAAGTTCTGTGAATGGCAGTGTGTTGGTTCGAGCCCAAGTGCGGCACTTGATCAGGATTTTAGACCCTCACAAAGCCTGTTGTCTTCTGAATGTGTTGGTTCTGTATTCCTTGCACGACGTGGAACGCACATTCACACAATGTGCGTCTACCATTTTCTCCACTTGGAGGGCGGTGGCTTGCATCGTACACGAGCTGCTCGTCTCGAAAAAAAAATGTGTCAATAAACAAAATAGATAGGCCGTTTTCGAAAGCATGACTATGGCTTAGGCTTGGTGGGCTTCTGGCTCTGTCAGTTATAGAAAACGTGTGCTTTCCTCACGGGGCTTCAAACAGGTCGATGTAGTCCAAGCCGGAGCCCAAGCCCAAGCCCAAACCCGTATTTCGAAAACACCCTTAGTACCCATTTGACGTCATCCACACAGAGTGAAGATGGCCATCTTTATACCGGTCATCATTATTGTGAACGCATAACTATGTATGCTTTATGCGTAATATCAAATTCCTTAAATGATTGGTCGGTGAACCACTTGTTACGTTGACCAATACTAGAACACTTGAGGCATCACAAAGCCAAAAATCAAGTTGTCCGTAATGGTGGCGTTTATCGGTAACTCTATCTAATGATAATGATGGAGTCAATTTGAAAAGAAACAAAAAACCAAAAACCTCGAACTCCCCATACAAGACAAAACATACTTATGGCTTGAAAGATGAAGTCACCGAAATTATTCACATATACTATAGGGCTCAACGAATAATCTTCAAGATACCTTCCTATATAAGGATATCTATCATTCCTAACAAGAAAACTATTGCACTGGTACTTTCAGGTAGTGTCCATATACAGCTGTGGGAAAGTTTGCAGTCTGTTTTGAAACTGTGTTTGAGAAAAATAAAACTTCTCTCTTTGACGAGATTCATCTACATCTAAACTGTGGATTCACACACGTGTACAAGTTACCACACAGCAGCCGTGCATAATTTTTGTTTTTTTTCCACAAAACCTCCAAAAATGGAGAGGAAAAAGAAGATAAAAGTACATCAAATAAACAATATAAGGTACATAAACACGCAATTAAAAATACAGGATAACCCCGACACTCATGGACGACCCCCAGACTATCTTGACAAAATATAAAACAAAAGCATTGTCAGAACGATCTGAGCAGCTGACCAAGGGCGCCAAGATCATCACATTCAAGAAACTGGTTACGAAACAAAACAGTTTTGACACTATCACAAATACCAAGGCTGACACAGTTTACGTACTTAAAGTCAGAGTTAAATTTCCGTCTAAAGGAAGGACTAATAATGCAATTAAGCAGCCAAAAATCCTTGTGCAAGCTAAAACTGTTTTTAACTCTATCAATTAAAGTATTCTTACAATAAGCAAAATCATCGCCAGCCTCGCAATTTAGAAGGTGAGCATAAAAAGACCTAGCCTTGGAAGTGCTGTTAAAGATCTGACAAACAAGATTAAGTTGGAATGTGGACAAAATATCATTGATCTTACATAAATTCAAACCATGCAAGAGAGGCGTAGTTTTACAGTACTTATGAAGACCCATGGCGGATTTAACAAGCTTACCCTGTGTTTTTTCAAGATTTTGGAAAGATGTGGCATTGAAATTAACACACTGACATCCATATATAAGAACAGGAGTCAAAGCTGTGTTCCAAACATGAATTTTAACACAGGTTGAACTTCCGTTCCTACACATGCCAATACATTGCAATGAATAAAAAGCCCTTTGACATTTACGAATTCTTTCCTCATAATGCAAATTAGGTTTCAGATCATTTGACATAACAACACCTAAATAGGTAATGGAGTCGGTGATATTGAGTTTACTTTCATTCAGAACCCAAGAGGGGTCCGATGATAAAGTGTTCTTACCAAAGATAGTACAACTCGTTTTACTTGGGTTGAAACGCAGACCATGTGATGTAATATAGTCATTAGCATAATCAATAAGCTTTTGGAGACCAGTGACAGTCAGACTAGAAAGCAACAGATCATCAGCATAGCAGAAAACATTAAAGGTGGATTGGGCAATAACAATACCACATTCAATCAAGGGCACTGAGACCAGAAACGAGATCTCTATAAAACAGATTAAAAATAAAAGGAGAAGATAACCCTCCTTGTCTGGTGCCCCTACAAATTTTAATCCCTCTGCCAATGCTGCTGTTCCATTTAACTTTCACAGTCAAGTTAGTATACCATGTTAAAAAGCATCTCCACCAATCGTCACCAATATTGACACATAACTTATCGAAAATGACATCATGTGTGGCGCCAATGCAAGAGGGCCTACTTGACAATATCAAGACGGCCCAGGCCTTCGATAGCTAACAGAACCTTGGCCAGAAGTGTAATTGCATGGAAGTACGTTGGGTGTGGTACCTCTGGGGTTCACTGCACTTGGTTGACACTGTAGTCCAAGAATTACAACCAAGCTTTCCAGTGGGATTTCTCAAGGCAGCAGCGGAAAGGGCATCGACAGCCAAGTAATTGCCCTTTTAACAAAAGGTGGGAAAGGCCTATAGATCGGCTGTCATTCATGACGCAGCATTTACACCCAACATGTACATTACATTATACAATATACATTAATTATTATGCATGTACACTACAATATTGTATACTATTATACAATCAATCTTTAGCATAGAAAACAGCCTTACCAAGACTTTCGGTTTTTACAAACGACGGCAGAAAGTGCAGAAAATACTTCATCTAATAAAGGGCGTTTCTCGTACGTGTGGATGCGTAAGGTAGCTTGGCCAAGAGACAATTTATTATATGGTTTACGTACGTTAATACGTTAACCAAACACGACAAATGTTGCTTTATAACTGATGTCAAGGTTGACAAGGTTGACAAAACTTGAGACTTGGTTTCTCCATTGCATAAAACAGAAAAATGCTCCACAATTCAAACAATGAAGTAGTTGAAGATAATTAAACACAAACTAACTTATAATTGATACACAAAGTATAGCTTATTTAAAAAATATCGGGTAACAAAAACAAACCATGAGTAAAAAAACACTTCTATATGTAATATAGAAAGGCTCTTATCCAAAGCAATCAGTTTCCAAACAATAATGTTATATTTTCCATTAGCCTGTTTTCAATTATGAGGACTAAAATTGGCGGGGCTGGAATTGATTTTTTCCCCTCGGCTAAAAGAAGTGTGGCCTGTCGGCCAAGTACTCTGCGATTCGAGAGCGAAGTAGCCACTCGGTCAACTGGCTAAATCTCCTCCAATCCCTTCACAACTAAAATTGCCGCCATCGTGCTGGTAAATGATTGCAGATCTAGTGTGGAATGTCCATATGCATTATAGGGCCACGTGCTTTCCCTGTGACGACGGGTCGATCAAGAGCATAGCCCAGATATGTCGCATATAAACTCATGCATGTACCCAACGATAGTTTATAGAGGTTTTAGTCTACATATTACATATAAGTCCCACTTCGATTTGGTAATTTTGTTGCAAGTTATGGATAACCTGGTAGCTTGTATAGAATAAATAAGTCATGTATTAAAGATTGTAAGAAACAGTTTTTAATGTCACGATTTTTAATCTAAGATCTTGCATCTGCTACAAACATAAAGCACAGCTGAGGATCCTTGCTCTCTAAACCTACTTTCCCATCAGGGACCATAGAGCTACGAGGCACACTAATTTGCGGGAATGGCTTTATTCTTTCAAAAAGAGAAGACTAGGCTATAATAACACACAGTGCTTGGTAGTGGAGACTTAGTTTGCTTATTGATCACTCCGCGTGTAGCAATTGCCGGCACTTGATATAAAAAAAAACCAACAAGGATTCTGGTATTTTTCCAAACTGAAGCCAAAATAAAAAAATTATTTACAGAAATCAAATTTTAATATGAACTACTTTTGTCAGTGTATTGGGTCTCATGTCTTCAACCAATAATCTATATGGCATTATATTTTCCTATTTGCGGGCGTTTGTAGCCCCAAAAGTTGCATATATTTCGTATTTTTACGCGATGTTTTGCGTTGTTTAATTAATAAACGTTGTGTGAAGTGTGTGTAATCTCTCCGCCATTATGGACAATTGCCTCCCTCGATAGTTTGGATATAATATTATACTTTGGACGGATAGCCTTTCGAAAATGTCATGACCGTTCGTTCCAGTTTGGTAATGTTCGGCCAAGTAATGGTCATGAACATGCGTCTGTTGCATCAAATACGTTTGGAAAGAGTTCCCAAAAAGATAAAACAAAATGAGGCAAAGGCTGATAAACCTCTTTTCAAAAGGGAACATATGAAACACATCATCAAAAATGGAAAAAATCAGTTTCATAATGACTGCTTTTCTAAAAAGTCTACCACCAACTGTTGGATTCAAAGTTACCCCCAAATGGTGCACCTCGTATTGTCAATTATCATTCAAGAAAAACATAACTGAGAATATGACTAAACCGTATCAAAATGCCACTCTCCATAGGCATTGTTCGTAAGCTATCAGGTTTTTTTTTGTTGCAATCTCTAAAGAGAGATTTCCATCAAACAGTTATCAACATCAACATAGCAATCAATCACAACATCCCTATCTGCATATTATAAGCCAAGAACCTTACCCAGTGGAGTAATTACCCGCAAGGCCTTGTCTGCTCGTTATTAATGTATATCAAAATATCATTCTACGGAGGCTTAAAGTGCTCTTTGTCTTAATCACAGCCATAAAAATGATTAAGTCACGTCTTCTGATGAATCGAGTTCAATAAAATGAGCGATTCCATTGATTACAATCAGGGTTGCTATCCAATTTTCGGATAAATTGAGACGGATCAGGAAACTGTGGAGGAGGAAATTGGTGTTCACGTTCTGAAACTGCCAGATTGTATTGTAAAAGGCACAATCTATCTTGTATTTTTGTGTGCGTGTGTCTGCACCTGAGGGGTCTGTAGCTTCTATATGTAAAATTAGTGAAAAACATAATATAAAATAAAAATCAGGAAACTCCCCCTTTCAATTAGATAGCCAGGAAGTCATTCACCTGGGAAATATGTGCAGATGAATTGGATTGATGTGTCTTTGACATCTAAATGCATATCGGATTCTGATTACTCTACCGGACAGGTGCATGTAACTAAATGGTTATTTTGCAAATGGCAGACTAGCTCTGTATTTCGTGTATACGTATTATACGTTGCAGTCATCTACAATGATTTTCCGGTTCAAATAAAAGCAACTTTCTGTTTCAAAAACCACAGTTCCATTGCACAGAAATGAACTCTCATTTTAGGTCTTGGTTTTCAGTGGGGAAAATGTGCATTTTTCGAATATGAGTTACAAATCAAGAAAAGAAAACAATTCAATCTCTGTCAGTTGAATCATTTTACCGAAGGGGGCTGTGATGGGAGATTTTGGATCCAGTACTCGACCAAATTAACAGACGTTGGATAAGGCCGTCGGGAGGTGGGGTGGGTGGGGGGGGGGGGGGGGGGGGGGCAACACTTCCATGTTAATTCGTCCATGAATGATAATTCGTTTCAATTGAAACTGTTCTCATTGGCTACAATTTTCACAGTTACAATTTAAAAGTCTGTAAAAAAGCTTGACAGAACCCTTTACCAGTTACTGAGAACATCAAATGAGAATTTTTTGATCAAGGTTTCAAAATTGATTCTTATTTAGTTACTTGTCAAAACCGGTTGTAAATTGTTGTTGAACTGATGACGTATTTTAACGCTACATACGAAGTGTGGACCTAAGAACAAAAGAGGTCCACATAATGTAGGGACTTCACAGTTTGTGTTTGTGTGTTTTGTATGAAAGTAAAACATTGTTTAATACCCTCCAATGGAATACAGGTCTGCAACCAATAGACCGAAAACACATGTTCCTTAATATTACTCCTTAATTTGTTTTTGCAAAAACATGTGAAACTCTTTAAAGTTCAATCGCAGACAGGCTTGATATACATGGTCTATGACCCTTTAGGCAGTAATTTCTAGTTGTAAAACACTTTTTATAAACGGTAGTGCACACAAGTTGGGCGGTTTCGGTGTGTAAAAACAATGACAAACACAAAATGTAACATTAGTTTTTAAATTAGTTTTTGTGCTGAACTATCTTTCTAACGTCAGGAAAAATGTTAATAGCCAAAAAAAGAAGAAGTATGAAATCAACTTTGAAAATGAGATAGACGCGTTTTCCAAAGGGTCTACACACTGCTGTACCTCACGGCATTCATGCAGTTGTAGTAGGCCTATTTAACAATGGCATCAAGGACTACAATTCTCAACTGGGCATTCGAAAAAATATTAAATCTTTTGTTGTTACCTTTTAATGTTACACTCAGAGAATATTCTTTTTACAAATTAATATATCAAACAAATGAAGTCCGTGCTGCAAACGTCTTTTTGAAAAGTAACCAAAATGCATGCATCGGTTCAACTTAAAATGGAGGAATGAACGGAGTATACTTTAGTTGTTTCTGAAAGCTTTGCTGTCACACCCACGGGCAATGGGACTTTATAATTCAATTGCCCAGTTGGACCATGAACAATGCCATTATTCCCGATATGAGTTATGAGATCTCCTGCTTTCTCTGGATCACACAAGCAAACTGACTATTAATTAAAACGGTAGATTGGCCACCAGTGGGGGCTCCTGGCCGCATTTATGAGGATGGTATCCTTATAAATCACACTGGCTAATTTTGTTGTATTGTTTTAACGAGTCTGTGTAGATTAACGAAAATACCAGACTGTCTTCTCCTTAGTCACAGTTTAATTTATTGGGTTTGCCTCGAGTTGCTGTGCATACAACAACCACGTCCAAATCGTTCATTACCATGATATTTTTGGATAGAGTGACTGAACGGCGGGTTACTTCTTGGGTTGTACATTCATTTGGTTGGCTTTTTGTTCGACTTGTGGTTGCGAAATAATATGGCAGGTAGGTGATGAGTTTGTGCCTTTGATGATACATAGAATTAATGATACACCGTCAGAATATGCCATGAGAAAGATTTGTTTCTACTGGGGCCATTGCAGATTTGTCCTATGAAAAATATAGGTAAATTAACAGCAATGGCAGACATTTTAAAAACTGCTTGTTATTCTACCGATATTTTGTTTGACAAATCTGCGATGGCCCTAGTAGACAAATATTTTTTCTCGTGACATAGGCTACTCTGACTGTGTGCCAATATTTCCCCAAACTGCCCAAATAAAAGCACTTCTGTGGTTGGTCGAAACATTATGCACCGGAATCTAAATGGATCAATTCCACTAATTCCCATCTTAAGAATCACATCAGCATTAAAGCTATGGTCATTGGATTTTGTCAAATGTAATATTGATCTATAGACCAAATTCTCAATAAAAATACAATAAAGGTCACTTGTGAAACCAGCAACTAGTCCTTCATTCATGTGTGGTTAAACCAGACAGATTTGTTCTCTGTATGTAATAAGGACGGACTCTTGCCGACAACGCACATTCACTTTTGAACAAGTAATGACAAACTGCTCAAGACATTACATTCAAAGGTATAAGGGTGCTTGTATTAATGAAGAAATTGTCTTACTATATTTAACCATGAGGCAAGGGGAATCTTTCACCGCAATGTATTAATTTGAAAGCAATACTGCCCCCCCCCCCCCCTTAAATGGAGTAGTGAACCAATCGAGATGCGCAGGTATAAGCAATTCAGCGATTGAAGGACCCGTCTGAACGTTTGACCACAGCAGTGAACCACATTCTGCCACAAAAGTTCAAAGCATTTTTTTAATTGTCACCAGTAGCCGCGCAGGCGCCTCGTTCTCAGATCCCAACAACCTCTTCATTATGCATCGCCCCCTTGTCAGAACCCTGGACGAACTGAAGTGATTGGTCACTGAAGGCATTGATGGAGCAAGGTCTGGGTCAATGGTGTGTTTATGGGGGGGGGGAGGGGTTACTTCGTATGTTGCGCTGGATGGACCATTTACATAAAACCTGGATACGAATTTTTGATTCCCTCTTATAACGAGGTTCAATTTGTCCTAATAATATTCTAAAGACCGTCATCATGATGATCTGTCTAAATGACTTCCCTTTCTCTTGCGGAAAACATTTATGAAGTGTATTTTAACCAAGATGTATGGACAATGTTCCGGAACCCTTATCTAATATCCACCCTGCCCACATAAACGGTAAGTCGGGGACTTAGTTCGTTCCCTGTTAATTTTGTGGGGGGGAAAAGGGAAAGAAGGAAAAAAGGGGGGAACACAAATCTGGGACGTCCACGGTCTGTCAAAACCAGCCGGATACATTTAGGTAAAGTCCTTAATGTCAACGACTCAACACGCATATCACACATCTTCCCAAATTGATTATGGTATCTTTCGGTTTTAAGGTTTATTTTGTGTATTATGCCTGGAGGATCATTGTGTCTCCATGAAGTACTCTGGTATTTACTATAATTATTCGCAATTAATTGGTACTGAGTGAGATATAGATAGAGCGGATCAAGAACTTGTTGGTGTGCATACAAATCGTTTACTCGATAAGAAATGTAATGCCTTTCCGCTTCGGTTTGAAATGTGGGCATGTTAGCGTGAATATCATACAGCTCAATGTAAAAACAGTTATTTGTTTGCAATAAATAGCTAGATAAATTTAGATTGCGAAATAAATCATGATTTCATACTAAAAAGGAACATTTGAGCAAAAGTGACGAGTTCTTTAAAAAAAAATATCGTCTATAAACTGGGGTTTTTTTCTTCAACGAAAGGTAGATGTTAATTCATATTTACAAAAGCATTTGCTTGTACATTTTCAATATTTTGTCTAGAAAGGGTAAACAGCAAGTAACATAGATATAGACTGTGCATTCGACATTCCACGCATTTATATACTTGATTTTTATATCAAAATCCCATCAGCAATGCAGCCACAACCTCTAGGACAAAAACCCTTTTCTTGTTGAAAACAATTTGCAAATTGCATACTTTTTGTAATTGGGGGCAATGACCGATCACCCCTTGACACTCCCGGTAATTTCATTTTTTTTTCTGCAACCACAACATGTTTGAGCTATAAACATTTCCCAAACATAGATTTCAAAGAATCAAAATATTTCAAAGCTGACTAATTTCAATATATAAAAAATGCATTTATTAAAAGATTTTGTTTTCACAAGTTTCAACTTTGAAGGACATTTTTGTGTAAGTAAAACCAGTTTCTTGAGTGATGTTCCACTTGTATTATGAGATGACAAACTAAAAACCAAGAAGTGGCCACTTCTTGTGATTCTGCATGTGCGGGTTTACTTTTCTATGTCTTGATCAAGGTAAGGGTTGAAACTGTTCCTGGAGTAAAATCTCTTTAAAATGCACATAGCTGGACTGAAATGTACTGCACGCTCTTTCACTGTGGCATGGGAAAATTAAAGACACGCGTAGCATCGGGGTGTTTTTGATGAGAGGAGTGTTGTGATTAGATAGCGCAGGAATCGGATGACTCGCCTTCCTGTTTCAACCGACGGTGTCGACTCTTTCAAAATGAAACCAATTCTGCCGGAGTTCCTGGCCAGGAAATGCGACAAGAGGTTTGGGTTGGTCTTCTTTTGTCATGCTCCAATAAATGGCTGGGAATGACTTATTTGGCGCAGTATTAACAGTACATTGGTTGTTCATTGACCGATGACGTAACGATGACACTATCGGTTACCCTTTGTTGATGAACATCGAGCACCATCACCCAATTCGACTATTATTTAGGCTCTGCTTTGAAACCAATTGACTGTGTGAAAGTTAATTAACCACGTCCCATTTGAATTGGCCATTGGGATGACAAGTCAGTCCTACCCGTTACACAACCGGCAATATAAGGCCAAAGAGTCCTTCTTCTTACCTCAATGCAAGACAGTTTATTAATGAATAACTCAGGTATAAAAAAAATAAGGCAATGGCAATATTTATCCAATTATAAAACATCACAATATAAAGTGATTTGAACAAGTTCTTTAATGACTGTCGCTTGAATACAGGCCCCGTAAAAAATAACTCCTTGGGCAAATGTTTACCTCGAAAGAAATTTTGAAGGTAATGTAATCAGTGGTGTTGCCCAGTTCAGGAAATTTGACAATTTGGAGAGGTCTCAATTGTTATTTGTAAACCTTTAAATTGTCGATCAAAGTCAGCTTTAAACGATGACATGAATACACGTAATTCATTATAGTACTTTCTAATCATTAACTCAAAATGTATTTAAAGGTGGAATGTGTTAACAACATGAAGGGGACTGGCGTTAACATAAAAGAGATGAAATATCATATTTCAACACGCAGCAAAACGAATTAGTAAACAAAATACAACTAATTTTATTTTCATATATATGTATATATAATGTTGCAATATCTATCAAAAACTAAACTGTCTCTGTGATTGGTTTTGTCCAAATGGTTAATATCATTTTTACACATTAAATTTATATACACTACCAATGCTGAAACTTTAAATATTGTGAGTTTGTATTATT
Organism: Leptasterias polaris; assembly: GCA_037783415.1. Classification (NCBI taxonomy): domain Eukaryota; kingdom Metazoa; phylum Echinodermata; class Asteroidea; order Forcipulatida; family Asteriidae; genus Leptasterias; species Leptasterias polaris. The sequence continues at coordinate 1,997,279 of JAZGTN010000068.1, forward strand.
ATTTTTTTGTTTACAACATGGTTGTTTTTCCAGTGATATTGTGGTATTGTGAATAACTAAATGGACCAGTTCTTTAGTTTTTGAACTAGTGACCTTTTCCCGCCGTTGGCTGCGCTATTTCATAGTTCTCAACGAAGGCCCATGCAATAAAAAAAAAAGCAACAACGATACCAACAAAATGGTGTTACACAACGTAAATGATTGTACTGTATTTCTCATTGATATATTTTCTTCTCTTCTATGTGTTTGTACAGATGAGGACAGCACTGGTAACATTTTTAGCCATGCTTCTGGTTGGCGACCTGATTGTTACGGCATTACCCATCGACGCTGAAGACAGTGACCCCATCTTCGATCACATTCTCAATCGAAACATAGTCGAACGCAGGAGCCGAAAAGACCTGACCAAATGCATCTCCGAGTGTGTATCGTGTGCCAAGTATGCTGGACTCTACGCCGACAAATGCGTTCGAGGTTGCAGTAGTAAAACCAGCGGAAAGGGAGTTATCAACAAGACGGAGTTCGATGCGTGGAATGCCTGCGAGCAATTCTTATACCGTTGAGTCTTGAATAATGATTACGTTTTCCTTTTGTTTTCGTTCTCTTCTTTGTTACGAACTTTTTCGACCACAAGCAGTGACCTTTTCGGTTTAACTTGAACTGGAAGACAAATTTCAAAACCCAATCCTCATCACTTAAAGCCTTGAGATTTCTGAAGCAGGCAGAATAAGTAAACAGTCACAGGAAGCCGTGACTTGAGATGGGAACAACCAGTTTGGGTTTTTCCCCAATCTTAAAAGAAAGGTATGACATCGGTACTGAAAAAAGCTTGTACTGAAAAATGAGAAGGCTTTTAAAATAAATAGTCCAAATTGTAAGCGAGGTATTGGAGTGTGAATTTAAGAAAACTATTTTCTTTCTTTAACATAACCAACAAACGGCTGACCAGTCCCTCCTGCCTGTCATAATTTCCACAAACCTTATAAAAGTTAGTCATACATAACCCGGAATCAAACTATGGGAAACCATCTTCAGTTCAATGGTTTACCCCTGTGGAAGGCCGGGCTTTAGTGAGGGGGTTATGGAAACCCCTTCATTTCACGCATCAGGCAACTTGGGACCCTTGTCAATGCGACATCTTTAATCAACCCACATACACAATTTTCAAAACCAAAAGAAGTGATGAGAATCGTTTCTCTGTTAGAGCATATCAGACAAAAATAACTTTCAGGACATTAGTAATTAAATTTACTGAATTTAGACTTAAGCTTTAAGCTTTGGATAATCATAGTTAAAATAATGAGATAAAAAATAATTAAACTTTTGGACTGCAAAGATTGGTTACTGTCATTTTACAATTCAAATTCATGGTTGGCATGGTCTTTATTCAAATGAGCGTGACAAAAAATACACTCAATATTGTAAATAGTCTTAACAACATTTCCTTAGCAGTATGTATCTAAATCAATGACCTTACATCAATTGCCCTTAATTAATTATGAAATTATGCATTTTAATTTGCAAACTGCTAATACTAACTACAAGTTATTATAACTCTCCTAAATGGCTAAGTTGGATCGTATTTCCAGACTGTCAAAAATCAACTTCAAATATTAAGACAGAAAGGCATTTTCACATTGCAGAGGTGAATTACAATTAAAGGTTTAATTTCAAGTTGTTCATCTTAATTCAGACTGGAATAAATGAGTCTGGAATACCAAATGTTTAAATATTGTACGCAGATTGGGTGGACGACATCTGCTGAAAATCCCAGTGCATATACCTTGTTGAAATCTTAACGAGTAGTTTTTCAACATACAGGGCAGCCTTTGGTATTTTGCTGTGTACGGTTGATCAAGATACACATTTTTGTCAAGAGTGGGAAAACAAACTCATCTGGCAACGAAACATTTCAACATTGGAATTGTTAATTTTTCATAGGGAAGTCTCTTCGTTAAGGTGTTTGTTTGTATAAAGTTTGGACTCTGTGTTAATATACCAGCAACAGGTTATGTGCTGTATTTTATGAACACTATTGACAGTCAAAAGTATTTGTAGTACAAAGTTTAATAATAATAATGATTATTTGTTTAACTGGCACATCACGACAAACTATCAATCAATGTGAAGTGTATATGGGTGTACAAACCAACTATTTCATTGTAACAATTGATAAGTATAGCACATGCAGGAAATCCACCACCTTGATTGGTCAGTTGATCATCTTCTCATCAAACTTTTACCCAATCACAACAGAGAGTTTCGCCACAACAGAACAATAAGCCTTAGGCATGAGTTCTTTGAAATAGAATTCCCATGACATTTGTACAATAACAAGTAAGGCCAAATGTAAATATCACTCGGGCCAAAATCTTTAAAATAATTTAGAAACAGTTTCCACTTTGAATTGTCATCATTTGGAGTGATTTTTGTTTGTCATTTCCTAACTCAAGAATTCGTATGGCTCAAGTGTAGGCAATAATCGATATTATAAACCGTTGTAAATGTAAATGGTTTGTTAATTTTGCCTTCCTCTGAAAACAAACTCTCATGCCTGAAACTAAAGATAAGAAAAACAATAAAGGAATACAATTAAATTGAGTATACACAGACGGACTTTTTGTATTGGCGCCAAGAGTGTTTCATTCTATGTGTTCATGGTAATAGCAAAGGACGAAGAAATAAATAAATAAATATTATTTATTCAATTGTTTTATCAGCATATATTTCTGGTAATAAAATAAGGGATCTTCAAAAGTGACTAGCACTGTTACCCATAGGCCTGAAGATACCTGTGTTTTAGAGATACATGATGAAGAATTGTCAGTTTTGTAGGGGGAACCCAAAATTGAGTTGCTTATACAGAAACCCTGCACAATACCATCGGACTGTTGTCAATAGACCATGTATAAGCAATGTTTTGTACTCCGCCAACATTTTGTAAACAATCTCACAAACTCAAAGTTCCAATTGAGCCCTAGCCAAATAGCACGGAAAATGTCAAATTACCCTGGCATGATTCTTTGACTAACCGTCCCACGGGAATCATATTTAAATCTCTTAGCTACGGGCTATAGCCACTCCCGGCTGAAATCAATCATGTATTCGCCAGATGGCTTCCAGAAGGCTTGACAGGTTGGAATTTATTTATTGAGACTGAAGGCTCTTATCTGATGGTTTAGTTCATTTAAAACGGAATTGTGCTCACAAATATTTGTATATTACTTGCTATTCTAAAAGGTACTGTAAGAAACAGTACGATGCTGTAAGCGTGTGGGTATAATTTGATAGTGTCACGCAGTGAGCAGTTTCTGATATTAAGCAAAAATAAGCAGGATACCAGTCACAGATCTTACATGTGACTTTGTATTTTGGCTGGTAACTTTGTTCTGGTAAGCATAGTGTTGTTGTGCTTAACTATTTCTTATGGTTAAGCAGCTCTACGATGGTGGGCCTAGGTAGGGTATGTAATTCCAAATCACGTGCAAGGCTCTCTTCCGGGCATTGAATCGGGGTCCATATATATAGATGGAAGGCAGTGAAGAAACCGCAACAACTTCTTTTGATTGGTTTAGGGAATCTGTTTCATTTATTTCCTCCATCTTATTTTCTTCAATAAAAACATCACACACACAATTTCATGGAGTAATAGGTGAGCAAATTGTTTTCTTAATAAGCTCTTCCTATTCATAGACATGTTTATTTCGGTTGCGGCAATCGAAACAAGCAACGCTAATTTGTAATTTGGTGTTAAGGAAGGGGTCTTCAATTTTTTATTTTTTTTTTGACAAGTAGGCCTTGTTCAGATGGAAACATTGTCTCTGGGTGATAGCTACAGAATGATATTTATCAAGAATGAGCTTTCAGATTAAATCATAAGGAAGTATTATATATATTTTTTTTCAAAATTCGAGTCATAACATTATTGATATATTATTAACATCGACATAATCCAACCTGTTTGTGGTTTTCTGGTTCACTTTTTGCGCGTGAAGAGCAAACGCCTATATGGCACCTGAAACGTATATAGTTTTAAGCATCGGTGCGGAACGAATGACATTTTCAAGAGGGAATACAATAAGATTTCACGAGAAGACCAGAATATTTGCTTTCTTTTAATACTATAATAAATACACATTTCAAGTTGCACAATGTTTTTAAAACAATTGTTCAGGGATTGTGAAAAAAAAAGAAGATGCAACAGGATTTTGTCGTCAGTGGGTTGTGATGAATGAGCAGTCTAGATCTAAAGTGTCTCAGTCTGCAGTGAGGGATTGGAGACAGCCTTGGGGCAGAACGAAATGTTGTTGTGATAAATGAATTCATTAAGGTAAAGTAAAGTCTACACAAATATGGAAGGTGTTTATTTTTCTAGCCCTTACAGCAAACGTCGACCTGCTAGAAATCTGTTCGACATTGAATAACGGTGGAAAAACAAACAAAAGAAAGAGACTGAAGCATCGTCCAAGGCTTTTTGCGAAAGGGGTGGACTAGTTTGGAAGTCCCACTGTCCCAGCCTAAGGGGTCTTGGCCAAATTGATTCATAAAATACAGCTTTCCACCAAGTCCAACAAGTCCGCATTCACGGTACAAAAGGCACTTTCTGGCGTTTTAATCAAGAATATGCAGTTTCAACTCTCTGCGTTGCCCCCATGAGTATAGCAGCCGGCATAAAGGTTAATAAAGAGGGGGGGGGCATGAATATGCACGTAGGCCTGAAGTAGCGTTCAGTTCCAAGTGGGGCGTTGAAGTGTTTGTGACATGACAATAGCCACTGATGAGATAGGGATATCAATCAATATGCACCAATGCAGGAGAAAGGAAGAGCGGCGGGAGAAGGGGGTGGGGGTGGCTAGCAACAATCTCTTGACTTATAATATATATCCATCTGGCGTTAAGATACCCCAAACTGACTGGATCAGAAATCCACCTACGTCATCACTAATACTAAGTACTAATACAATGGCCATCAGACACTACAGGGATTTCATTTTAAAGGACATACTACCATTAATAAAATATGTTTTGCCACTATTTATGTTTACCAGCTCAGGAAGATTATTTAGCACGACAAATGTTTTCCGGCCCAACTGATTTTCAATCAAAAATACTCGCTTCCCATCGGGAGGTTGACCATTTAAATTTCAATCTCTTCGAAATTGGTAGATTTTAAGTCATCTCTGGTTATTTAAAGGCAAGAGGATCATCAATTATCAGGAGCAGCAAAAAGATTCAAAGGTAATTATTTTCTTGGATTTACCCAAAGCCAACTTCATCCTTAGTTCTGAAATTGGACTCAAGTTACGGTCCAAACAGTAATTCCTATTTTACCCCTCTGCATGAAATTCACAGCAATGTTGAGCCTAAACTACTGTGCACTAGTTACTATTTCTCCACCTCCGGGTTTTTATTATGTCCTCTTTGAGTTGACTAAAGAAAATAATCCATGAGGCAGCTCAGCTTTATGCAAGAATTTAATATTCATACCAGCTAGCTGTCTATAAATTTTTTATGGATTTCTTTTACAATGTGACCCAAGAAAAACAGACTTTAGGCTCCCCAAATGTGTGTTTTGCGCAACAGAAAAAAACATCTTAGGGAAGGTAGGTTTGAGATCTTTAAACGCGTTCGGTATCTGAGACATCTGCACCGTGATAGTATGGTCAACAAGAAATTCAACATATTTGAAAATCAAACTTCACAATAAATGTTTTGTTGGCGCAAGAAATACACATTTTGAAGTTTTTATAGTGATAATTATGCAGGGAAAAAATATCAGTCGCATTTTGGGGATATGTCGGGTCACGAGAGAATTACGCCCTAAAGGATTTTGAAAATTACTTAAACCCTCATAACAAGACATTCTCATGTCGTAAGTTTATGTAGAGAAATGGGGGCAATAGTTTATTTAAATTGTTTGGGAAAAGAATGGTTGTGTCGATTATTGAACATGTAGTCGAAATGGTGAAGGGAAAAAGAATCAAACAACCGGATCATCCCAGATCTTTCACATCCCCAAGAATTTTTTTTTTGCATTATGTACCAGTTGGAATGAAACAGGTACATTGATCAATTATACTTTCAAGGCCCTAGTTTAGTGCGCAGTAAAGTGCTACTCACCAACCTTTTCACTCAAAGTATTAAGCATAGAGATGACAATTTCAGGACTACAACAAACCTAATACAGTTCCTGCTTGCTTCAATGGTTGAACTGATTTTAAAACCCATTTGTCACCAGAAAAAAATCAAGCTTTCAAATAATGTTTGAATGTTTCACAGGGGGTTTCAGAATGTGATTCTACAATGACGAAGGGAAGACTAGACAGAAATCGTTAACAATTCATGAAGATTATCTTTTGAGTGAATAGAAAGTCATCACCTCAGATTCTAACACGTCCAAGAAAGAATAATAACATAATCAACTCAACATTAAGTAGGCCTATACATTGCATACATGTGGCTTTGTGTGAAGTCATGCCCTATCAATGAGTGTCTAATTATCATTGGACCAAAACTAAACGGCAGTTCTCAAAAAGGAAACACTAATTTTGCTGGCTCCAGTATTTGGGGGTTCCATCTGACATTATCAAATTGCATTACTGATAAATGTTGACGGTAAGTTTCATTTTAATGGGATCGAGAACACATTGTAAAGTACATGCAAATCATGTTTATATATAACTCAAATACAAACAGTTGGATATCAAGTCCACTTTTGGCATAGGAAAGATGAATAATTCCACTCAGTTATCTATAGTTTCCATGAAAAAACATTAAATGATACTCACATTGTAAGCTTTCAAAAGTTCTTACCAAAATTCGATCGTTATATCAACATTACTTAGGCGCTTGACTCAGGCCTTCAATGAATTTATACATTTCAAATTGTTTTAGATGGGGTTTCTTTTTACTGCCTCTGCGGAAAAGAATATGAGATAGCTTTTAGGCAACTGTGTACTTTACATAATGCAATTTGAAGGGCATTCGTGACAAATTACAGCCAGATTAAACACAAGGCATCTATGGGTGTATATCTATGTCTGACAGAATAAATATCGTCACTTGGATCCCGGCGGCAAACCCGGGTTTTATATGCTTCAAACGGCATAAGTACTGGAATCAAATAACGTTTAAGCCCCGTCATGCGGCAGAGTCCAGACGAAGACGTGCCCTTGCATGTGACGGCAGAATGCGCGAAACGGACTGAACAAAAGGGAAAGGTATAGACAGGAAGGGGCCAGCAGCGTTCATCCCGCCCCCTTACATGGACATCGTTATGTCATCACTAATGTATCATCAGTGACGTAAGTCAAGCTACCAATAAATGTTTTTATACAAATATTTGATGCATTTTGAGTGAATTGTCGGTGAATAGAATCACGAGGTGAAATCTGGACCGTGGAAAAGGCCAGATTTCACCGATTGATAATATTCTGCGACACTGCACTAACAAAATGCCATCAGTAACTCATAGATCTTTGTCATTTGAAATTTGTTCACAATAGGGGCCTAAACTCGTCCACCACTCACAATGAAAAAAAACCGGAAATTCAGGTGTTCGTGAATGATGTCAGCGATGATGTCATACTTTTAATTTCCTTCCAACCTGAAATTATGACTAGTAAAGGTGACCGGAAGATCAAATGCGGGTCATATCTGTGTAACGTTTATTTGGTTTTTAAAGAACTTTCCAATGTTATACAGATTGTAAACATCCACATTATGTTTCAGAAGAAAGACTTATTTTTGAAACGACGCTGCGAAGCATCCAATAATTATCCATTTGTATACAATTTTGAAGCGTCAAGCAGTATTCATGGCAAAATAAAGGATAACACGTAACGCTCGTTCCACCAATAAGATCCACAAGGATCCGTGTCTGGTAGCCTATTTAAAAAAAAAAAAAAAAAAAAAAAGACAGCTACCCTATGTTGATACAAATCCCAGTCCTAGCCTAAGAGTTTATAATTAGCAGACCAAAGGTTGTGTCAAATAAAATCGTACCAAAAAAGTCCCTGTTATGTAAACTTAACCACCAGTAAACGAACAGATTTTAGCAAATCAAGCTACCGGCAGAGTAGTCATCACCGGTAGAATAGCCATGATTCGTATCTGTTGCATCTGGTGGCTGGTGCCCCCGCCGATTTCGTTCCGCAAAATATATGTTTATATATATTAATATAAAAAAACTAAAGGGAGATGGCCTTAGCTTTTAATCCAAACCGGACCTTCGACAAAGGCATACAAGCACAAACAAAAACATATCAATTTTTAGCAAAAAGAGGGGCCAAGAATTATGGGAAGGCATTCAGAAAAAGCGGGGAAATTATAGCCAGTATACATATACATTGCGAAACGGAGGCCCATCTCCCCTACTATATTTTGGGATTTGAGGCATTATGTTAATATAGTTTTATATTGGTATATATACTTATATATTAAAGCAAATTTTAAGTAGCTGTAGGAACGAGGACTCTGTATCCAACATGGATAGTAACAAGAGCGAGAGTATACCAAACACAGCAGCCACAAAAATCTTACACACTGACATTGCTACAATAAATCAAAGGGTCTTGAGTAAGACAATTCACATACACAGTGGGTTCCACAAACTGCTCAGTAAAACAAAAGGACTGTTTTATTATCCAGAGTGTCCTTGAGGCATCTTCACTCAACAAGAAATGCATTTACGTTTTGATTATTGTGCACACAAGCATCGTCCATAAAGAAATTAAGAATTACTGAATTCATTGTCTTTTTGCAAGGCCCTAATTCTAAGTCAGAATTTTCAATCATTAGATCAAAACAAACACATGTGAGTAGTTAGAAGCACGTAGGAACATACCCATAATACATAAACGCGTTTTTTAAAATGCCCCAAATTTTAAGCTCAAGTTTATTTTAAGCTCACGAGGCACTTTACAGGGTGTTAAATGGATGTCAATGAAATATTCTACCTTACAGCAACCTAATAATAATACTCAAGTCAGTCTGCCGGCACAACTAAGGTCAAACATCAAGTTACCGGAATAAATAAGCAACGGTTACTTTACACTGCTAGCACACTACAAGATGTGTATACCGCCATTGTTCGGTCAACAAACAAACATTCCTGCATTTGATTGAGTGGAAAGTAACAATGGATTTAATCAGTGACAATATTCCATGGAATCCCAGTCCGTGGTTGCCATAGAAATGTGCACTTAAGCAGAAACAGACTACATCTTTATAGGAGTACATATTTCTCATGGATCAATCTAAAACAACAATCCTTATTATTATTGGTCATTGACGATTGTTAAAACATCCAATCTAAAAAACACCAACTAGGGCCTACAGCTTACCTGTATCGGAAAACGCTTCCATAAGGCCGACTTCAAGTATTTCCACCTCTTGAGATTGTTGTGACCTTGAACTCATTTCCTTTAACTGCAAGCTAAGCGAAAATAGACATTTTAAAAAATTCATGAGGCTTTAATGTATGCTTTGTTGGAAAATAGAGCATAGGGGGGGGGCCTGCTGTTTCATTAAAGTTTTCAGAAGTAAGATTATTATTAAAGTTTCTTTAAAAAGTTTGCTTACGCTATATACCAACAAAAAACTGATGTACATTGATTTTAAAAGACAGGGTACATACAATGATTTGTATGTATCAGGCTAAATGATTAGTTTCAATCTACGTCTATACTTCTATTTCAATTATTACTTTGTTTTAAAACGTGGACGACAATTTTTTCAAATGTTGTTCTTTCGTGTGCTTAACAACTTAGGTGATATTAGGGGAGGGGGAGGGGGAGGGTAGTACTGACTTTATCCTAGAAATAAAATTCCAGACAAAACAAATTAACCTGCTTTCCTAATAATCGTCTATAAACATGTCTTCAAAGCAGAGCTGCCAACATTTGCATCTTGCAACCAGGGAAATTTGGTGCAACAATCAGGGAGATATTTAGAACATTACACTTAACATAATATAATTTTTCCCCCATATAAGGGAGATTTCCAAATTTGTTCATCAGAATATGGAAAGATTGGTTTATTTTCAAGGAACTTTCTGCAGAAACAGGGAGAGTTGGCAGCTCTGTCAAAAGGCTATTACAGGCATTTCTCATGAGAACGAACCAAGCACTGAGCAGAAAAGGGTAGTTCATGCACTTTTGTCCTTATTTAACAATTCCAGCCTTCATTTCGAATAATGATAACGAAATACATCTTTGTATACACAAATCTCAATACACAAGCAGGATTAACCCCGTTTTCCTGATGTCATACTTTGAATCCAGCACATCTACGTCTAAGCCAGTAATTGCTTTTAGCATTAGCATGCATGGCATCATCTACAGCATCGTAATGGTTTTACCTTTACTGGGCATGTACTTTTCCGTCGGGCTAGCTTAATTGGTAGTAAGCAAGCTAAACCCAATCCTACAAATTTGGAATTGGAACACCCATGCCCGTTTCTACCCATTGACTTTGCATGGGTTTCAATCACAGTAAAGCAGTCAATGTGTTCTGGCAATCTGCTCGCATTCTGCAGCTTCTTGGTCTGCTATACAAAATGGTGTTTTCATCTTATGTTTCACGCTTCACTTCATCCACACAATATGCTGTTTAAAAATGCATTGTCCAAGACTTCACAGTGTTGAGATCTCTTTGAGGCAACTTTTTTCAAGCCGTGATTTTTGGCGGTATTATTTTGACAGCGACTGATTTCTTTTGGTAGAAGCTTTTCTTCCCTTTCTCCCCACTTTTTTTTTTTTTTTTTTTTTTTTTTCCTTTTTGAGGGGGCAGTTTTCTTTTTTGGGCGGCGACTTTTTTTAAGGCCTGAAAGGTACCGGTTTTCTTCTAGTACACGTTGAAAATCCAAAACGGCACTGAAAATGCACTTTATATACTGTTATTGGGGACTTATTATTGGGGCACTTAGACATTTTCCGTAAGAAATTATTGTCTGGTTCCACGCCAACTTGAAAAAATATAAATTTATACGGGAATATTATTTTGGTGGCTACTTTTATTTTATTTTATTTAATTTCTGTTTAGGCCGGGACTTTCATTTCAAGTTATGTTTTGTGATTTTGGGGGTCTTTTCCAAACATATTTTTCATTTTTTCGTTTTGTTTTGTTTTGTTTCTTGGTGATGATAGTGTTTAATGCATTGTTGGAATTCATATCCGGCGTCCATCTTGGAGTTGGGGTCTCAGTCCGTTATTATGGGTTCAATCTTTATCGATTTTTTTATCAATGCAATTTGTTTAACATGCAAGTGTTTAGCTTTTCGGGCCAAGAAATACTACAGAATCATCAATCAGGGGTCGATTTCTTATAGATTCTTCTTAAAATGAATTGTGAATTGTCAGTATTACCGTAGTGATTTGTATTGTGGCATTACACTTGCTTAGCATTAAAGAATGATTTGAAGTTAAGATCAATCTTTAGCTCTTTATGAAATCGGCCCAAGGCTCCATCATTGCAGCCTGGCCCCCGAAAATTGGCGGGAATATATTTTGGGTTTTTTTAAGTTGTATTTATCGCATGATTTCCGTATTTCGTCCAAATGCCGTTAAACTCTGCAAACTTGTTTATTTTTACAAGGACGTAGTATTGAATTGTATTACTTGAGTAATCGTTATACTAAGTTGTCAAGCCCGTGTTTAAAAAAATGTCCGGTTAACCAATGGACAAAAACCTTTAAAAGTGCCCTTTGATTGGAAATTTTTGAATTTCTTTTAACGTCATCGTAGAACTTAACCTTTTGTAGCGTGTCATGGCCGAGTGGTTAAGAGCATCGGATTCAAGTTCTGGTGGTTTAGTCATCGGGGTATGGGTTCGAGTCCCGGTCATGACGCTTGTGTCCTTGAGCAAGACACTTTGCTATAATTGCTTCTCTTCACCCAGGGGTATAAATGGTAGCCCAGGGTTGTATACTCCCCAGGGAGCTGAGAAAGATTAAAGGAATGTTATTGGCCCAATGACAAGGGCACTAATGTAAAGCGCATTGAGACGTTATTGTGAAATGGGCTATATAAGAACTAGTTATTATTATTATTATTATTATTTGTGGCAAGTTTCATCGGTTTCGAAAAAAAATCTCTCGAGAACTTTGGTCAGTAGGCTAAGATCCCCATAAGTCAACAAGTCTTTATAGGGTAACAGAAAAAAAGAATGGGAAAGCTGCATGAAAACTTACCAACGTTTGTACGGTTATATCACGAGCTTAACAGTTCATTGAACTGAGAATGTGTGCATCAACGTCCGTCAGATTTACCTCCTTTAGTTCTAGTTTGTCGACAGATTTCTCGGATTTAATTTTGATCCTGTGACCACTACCAAGGGAGAGCAGACAAAATGGGACTCGATTTGTTAATAATCAAGAGGGTGAGATTTCAGTCCAAGTGCTTTATGGCTGCAGATTTTCTCAGTTAATAATGGATACCATGGAAACCAAGGATGATATTTCAAGATCTGGGTACTTTGGGGCTTTATTAAAGACCCCAAGAGGGCCAAATGTGACGAATACAAAGCAAGGCAAGAAATGTAGCAATTTCAAAAAGAAGAGGACTATAACTAACACGATGCAAGGTTTTCTAACTTAATGTGGGATCAGCTTGTGTATTCCTCGCAGTTTCCTGAAGCGTGCAGTTTTTGTATTTAGTTTTTGTTATTAATATTTATTTATTAATTACTTGTTTATTTATTTATTTGTTCCTAATGACTTCGTTTATGTTTTATATCAGCATTTTTTCCTTTCTTTACTTGAATGAAAAAATTAAGGCCTAGTCTTGCATGGAAAGTTAAATCAACATTCTTGATTGTGCATTGAATACAGACGGTAATTTTCTGATGTCATCCGGGGTTCAACCCCGAGCTATACCTCAAGTTTCCGCTTGTTTAATTTTGCATTTTCTTCCCTAAAAATAGTTAGCCAAAGCTTTTACTTTTAGTGGCTTCAAGCACAAATTAATCACCATTGATGGTGTACTTTCAACCACGTTTGCCATTGGAGAAGGAAATCTGGGATTAAATCACGGAACTCATTAGAACCGATAATGGTTTTAGCATCAGAACTGTCCGTTCCTGATGAGGGGGCTGTTACGCGCGCTGGGATGGGCGGAACACAGGGAAGTTCAAGGTGGTTCCCTTCTGAACTGTATCCGACATTTGAGTCGAGTGAGTTTTCATTGAGTGAACGATCAAGTACGTTGGTTTTGTCCTACATACACTGATGGATCATAAACGCTCACTCTCCATGCAAAGGGTGGATGGAGATTCCGATAGATTCGACAGCCTTTTAATCCCCGAGTTTGATTGTTTTCTCTTGTGTTTTCTCTCTTTTTTCTCTACTTCCTTTACCCCCCCCCCCCTTTTTATTCCCGCAATGTAGGCCTAATCACAAAAATACTCTACTTTGCGCAGACCTAATTTCACCAATAAAAGGAACACGACGTGCAAAACACGCCACTTGGTTCCAAGTCTGGTCGTTTTGTTTTTTTTGTCTTTTACCTGACAGTCATTGTAGCGCACTATGAGCACTCAAAGGGGGGGGGGGGGCTGGTCTATATAAAATCTGATGTGAAGCTTCTACTGATGTTTAAGAATCTTGGTTTATTAAGTCTCAATCACCGTGAAAACTGTAACAAGATAAATAACAGAAAACAATTTACCATTTTGATAAGTAACAACAATGAAGGTGTGGTCATAACATACTAACTCAAGAACCGTATATCCATAATGCACCTAGCATTAGTCGGTTTGAAGTTAATTTCCCTACACAAACTCAATGTAAACAAACAGTTCCCTTAAACAGAAATAAATGTCTGCATTGAACCTACGGTTTCTGCAATCATCTTAATCACTATGACTTCTCCAATCATTTATAAAACACACTGTGTAGTCCTTAATCATCATACACATATATGACATAATAATAACAATAACATAAAATAATCCTCACCGTTCACGCCTTAGACCAGCTGATAAAACTTCCAGCATTCAACCCTGATCACTTAATGACTACTTCGACTCTATTTAGCCTAGACGAAATGAAATACAAATCTAGAATCACTTCTATGCAATGAAACAATGTAATGAACAATAGCAAAATAAACATGCACATGTACTCTCAAAACCCCTTGAAAATAGACACAATTTCTGCATTAACAGTAAAGAAACTATATGCAAGTGATAATACGACAATATCCATGATATAGTAAGCATCAAATAACATTATTGTCTTACCCATAAACACGATACAAAAGGGGCAAGTAGCCAAAAGATTCATCCGAAACGAACGGATAAGTTTTGTGGTTTACAACTTTCAAGCATGACAAATCATAGAAAATCATGATTACGAGAGGGCGCTAATCACAACTAGACTTTCCTTAAGTCAACTGAACGCTTTAGCTAAAACGCGCCAAGTCGCCAGTTACACTCCCACCAGTTACTAAAACTGATTTATGATTTACAATACTCATATTCCTAAAGGCGAAATAAATCATAAGTAACTCTTTACAATAGGTTTTAAAACAACTAGGTCATAAACAACAACAACAAAAGAACCAACTCCAAAATGTCACTGTCCAGAGGGGTACGACCTAAGTGCTTTCCAAAAGGAGTACTAGCTTCTGCACCGGGCGTTCTAGGAAAGTTAGCTTATCTTCACGCTTCCCTTGTTGATTGAGCTTTTTTGTCCCAACTTGGACTTTGGCTTTCCTCACCAAGTTGTCCTTGTCTGTGGCAGCTACTACTACTATACCCATAGGCCATCTGTTCCGAGCCACCTCTGGTTCCAGTAAGAGGACGACGTCTCCAACCTCAATGTTTCTTCTTGGCTTGGTCCAGCACTGTCTGCGATTTAAGTTCTGAAGATACTCTTTTCGCCATCTACTCCAGAATTGTTCTGTAAGGTACTGCACTCTCCTCCATCTCTTCCGAAGGTACATGTCTTGTGGTACAAATTTACCCGGAGGTGGCAGTGGTACGTGGGATTTCATTGTGAGGAGATGATTTGGCGTCAAAGGCTCTACACTGGTTGGATCATAGATGGTGTCGACTGATAGAGGACGGCTGTTTACTATAGCCATCGCTTCATAAAACAGTGTTCGAAGTGACGAGTCATCCAATCTTCCGGGACAAAGTGCAACTACTCCACTAAGGACATTTCTGATTGTCCTAATTTGTCGTTCCCATACTCCACCGACATGGCTGGAACAGGGAGCATTCATGAGGAAGTCACAGTCTTGGTTTGCTAAGTAGGCCTCCACTCTGTCCGCATCAAGCTCTTTCAAGGCTGAATGTAGTTCATTTTTTGCACCAACAAAGTTGCTGCCTTGATCCGACCTGATTTGACGAACCTTTCCTCTTATAGCGATGAAACATCGCAGTCCGTTGATGAAGGCATCAGTGGACAGATCATCAAGTAACTCCACGTGAACTGCTCTTGAGCATAGACATGTGAACAGTAGGCCGTATCTCTTGAAGTTTTTGCGACCTTGCTTGGTAATGAAGGGACCGAAACAGTCCATGCCGCAATACGAGAATGGTGGAGATGATTCCACACGATCTTCAGGTAGATCTGCCATCTTCTGTTCCTGAGTGGGTCGCCGATTTCTCCTGCAGATCACACATTTACGAATAAGACTCGATACCAAACCGCCACCGCTGATGATCCAAAACCCATTTGCTCTAAGTTCATTCAGAGTAATTCCACGCCCTTGATGGTGAACTTTCTCATGGAAGTGAGCGGCTATCAGTCGAGAAATGTGACTGTCCTTAGGAAGTATTACTGGGTGTTTGACGGAGAGAGGTAGTGAGGAATTCCTAAGACGACCTCCCACGCGCAGAATCCCAGAGTCATCGGTGAAAGGATCAAGATCTTTACTAGGGGGTCTCTCCTTAAACTCAAACTTCTGCACCAACTTAACCAGGAATAAGGCTGATTCCTTTCGTTCTTCGACACTGCTCATATTGCTATCTGGATCTCCTTTTGCTCTTCTCCGAAGTCTGGCAATAGCTCGAACCAACACAGGCCAGTTGGAGAATTTGGACAGTAGTAGTAGGAGAAATGGATCATTTGACTCCACTGTGGCTGTGCTGAGTACTGTCGATTTCCTTATTTCTGGATCCTCAAGTGACAGTTCAGGTGTCAATTTTGTCGGGATCTTGAACTTTGGGCTCCACAGGAAATCGGGACCCGTGTACCAGGATGACTCCTGAAGAGCTGTTGCAGTGAGCCCTCTTGAAGCATGATCAGCAGGATTAGAACTAGACTCAACGTAGAACCACTGATCAACATCTGTACTCTCTCTGATCATTTGCACACGGTTGGCCACAAATGTATGGAAGCGTCGCGCTTCATTGTTGATGTATCCTAGGACTACCTGGGAGTCAGTCCAGAAGATTTCTTCCCCGTTTGGCAGGTGGAGCTCCTCCTTCACAATTTGACTTATTTTCACCGACACAACAGCTGCAGTCAACTCCAGGCGGGGAATAGTTGTGATCTTGGTCGGAGCGACTCGCGACTTGCCCATCAAAAGTGTACAGCATACTCTGTCCTGGTGATCCTGAATTCTGAGGTAGGAACATTGGCCATAACCCAAAGTGCTGGCATCTGAGAAGTGGTGCAACTGAGTAGACTTAACCTCACCAAACTGCCTCGGCTTTAGGCAGCGTGGAATTCGAATCGCTGCAATTTTTGGAAGGTCTGACATCCACTTCTCCCACCGTGGTCCTAAATCTGCAGGCAGAGGATCATCCCATCCACTCCCGTTGCGACACATTTGCTGCAGCAGCAATTTACCTATGAGGACGAATGGAGCTAACAGTCCAAGAGGGTCGTAAACTGATGCAACTAACGACAAAATTCCTCGACGAGTGAAAGTTGCCTCCTTGGTCTCAATCTTGAAGAAGAATTCATCATTCTCCACATCCCACTGTATCCCCAGTGTGGTGGACAGGGGCAGATCATCTTTGTTAAGGTCTACTTCCTTAACTGATGCAGCACGTTCCTTTAGAGGGACGGATTCCAGTACTTCTCTACTATTGGAGATGAACTTGTGTAGGTGAATACCGCCTTTGCTACACAACTCTCTGGCTTCATCGATGAGTTGGATTGCCTCGCTGTTGGTCTCAGTACTGATCAGTCCATCATCCACGTAAAAGTAATGTCTGATGAACGGGGCTGCGGAGGGGAACTCTTTCTCGTACTTCTTAGACAAATACTTTAGACCATAGTTTGCGCAACCTGGTGACGAAGTAGCTCCGAATAAGTGGACCTTCATCCTATACTCTGTCGGCTCTCGTGTGAGGTTCCCATCCTTCCACCAAAGAAATCGCAAGTAATCTCGGTCTTCGGGTCTGACGATGAATTGATGGAACATCCTTTCAATGTCGCAGAATACGGCTACCTGATGAATCCTAAATCGACTCAATACTCCCACCAAGGCATTTGTCAAGTCGGGGCCACTTAGTAGATGATCATTCAGGGAAGTACCCCGGTGCTGA
Source organism: Leptasterias polaris (assembly GCA_037783415.1). NCBI lineage: Eukaryota > Metazoa > Echinodermata > Asteroidea > Forcipulatida > Asteriidae > Leptasterias > Leptasterias polaris. The sequence continues at coordinate 2,014,781 of JAZGTN010000068.1, forward strand.
CTTGAACAGTCAAACACAACTCGTATCTTGTTTGGCTTCTTTGGGTGGTAAACGCCGTGGTGGGGAATATACCACACTTCGCCCTCCTTCACATCGGATTGGGCTTCCTCTGCATCACCATTTGCGATGACATCCTGAACAAAACTCACATAATCATCTTGATATTTCTTGTCTCTTTCGAACTTGCGCTTGAGATGGCTGAGACGGAGAGATGCCTGAGCTTTGTTAACCGGTAGACATGGACGAGAGCGGAATGGCAGGGGCATTTGCAGATGACCATCCTCAATCTGCGTGATGGAAGACTCTAGGATGTGCAAAAATTGGAGATCTTCCTGTGATACTTTGGCCCCTTTGTCGTCTGAGAAGTCCCTTTCAAGCACTGACAAAATGCTCCTGAAAACAGCGGGGCTCTCTTTAGACATCACTCTATGGCACATGCTTGTAACTCTAGATTGGCCTCCCACCACTGACCACCCAAGATCGGTCTTCACGGCATAAGGCTGGTTATGTTGACCAGTCACAGTCTCTCTGGGTGTAAGGGCTTCTGGACAATTAAACCCTATCAGCATCCCAATTTCACAGTCTTGCATAGGTGAAAGTTCGCCAGCAATCGGCTCAAGGTGAGACCACATCATGGCAGTTTGAGTAGTTGGAATAAGTGACCTTTCAGCAGGAATAAAGTCTCTGGTGTATAACTTTGGGACGGCAATGACTTTGCTTGAATGCAGACCTCTAACAGTGATTTCCTTAAGGAGACTGCATTCTGATACTGTCGAACTCGCTGTCATTGTTGCCAATTTCAGCTGAACTGGTTGGCCTTTGACTCCAAGACTCTCTGCCGTAGAATTCAGAATAAAGGATGCGTCACTCTGTGTATCCAACATGGCGTAGGTGAGAACTTCACGAGCTGGATCCGAGGTAGCAGCTACCCACACTGGTACTATCATAGACGTACATGTAGTGCTATCTCCCTTGTTTGTGGCGCATGACACAGCAGAGACGTGTTTTTCATTCGTCTCCCTAGCGGGGATCTTGCTTTGTAGCTGTTTATCATAATGGAGAGCAGTCGGGTGAGATCGCTTGCACTTCGCACATGTGGATCGCCGCTTACAGTTTTTGGAGTAGTGACCCTTTCTCAAACATCCGAAGCAGAGACTATTTTCTTGGATGAACTTCGTCTTTTCCTCCATAGACTTGTCTCCGAACTTTGAGCACTTGTGGATGGAGTGAGCGCCATCGCAAAATGTGCAGGGGGGAGGAGGATTGGCTTGGTTGCTCGATACCTGAGATTGAGGAGTGGTTGAAGGAGATGGTGCGATTGGATTAGATGCTTGTGTTACCATAACTTGATGCTTTGGTTTGCCTTGTCGTGCTTCCTTCCTTTGACTCTCCTGCAACTTTAACCCAAATGGCGATGTGATCGGGTTACAGGCTACCTCAGCTTCTGCTGCTACAAAGTCACAGAATACCTTGAAGGAAGGATACTCCTGCTTCTTCAGTGAAGTAGTCACACGACGATTCCATCGGTTCCCGGCCCATGCAGGTAGTTTAATTGCCATTTTTCTATTCTCTTCACAGTCATCTAAGATGGATAAACCCTTGACATGTGGTATGGCATCATTGCAAGCTGAGAGGAAGTCAGAATAGTCTCGAAGTGCCTTGGCATCATTATCTTCCACCTTTGGCCAGTGAGCAATTTTTTCCCTAAAGGCCCTCTGGATGATGAAGGGATCTCCATACCTTGTGTTCAACTTAGACCAAGCATCCTTATAGGCTGCTTCATCTGAGCGAAGAAAAGCACCTTGAATCATCTTAGCTGCAGCTCCGGAGGTGTACTTTCGGAGATAAAACAACTTATCTGCAGCTCCAATATTTTTGCGTGCGATCAGCGCTGTAAATGCATTCTTCCACTCAGGAAATTGCATGGGATCTCCACTGAATATGTTTGGCTCCGGTACAGGCAGTCTTCCTAAGGAGATACTTTCCTGGAATGCTTGCAGCATTGTCGAAAGATTAACAGGTGATGCCTTTGATGAATTGGGAGGAGTTGAACCACCACTACTAGGAGTCTGGAGAGAGGTGCGAGTTGAGCTACTCTCTTCCTGACATGCTGGTGTTCCATGACTCTCACCACTGAAGGTGTTTTGCTCTTCCTCTTCATCTTCATATACCTTATATCGGGCAGCAGCAATCTGCATTTCTTTCTCTGCCTTGATTTTTTCTAATTTATGCTCCTCTTGCTTTACCTTTCTTTCAAATTCTGCCTGAATTTGGACCAGTTTATCATGTTGGGCCTGAATTTCTTTAACTGCTTCAAGTTGTGCCCTTTTTGCAGCTAGCTCAGCAGCTGCCTCAGTTTTACTTGATGAAGCATTTGATGCTTTGGAGACACATGAAGAGACATGAGACTCTGTGATGCTTCCAAACACAGATGGATATTTTTTCTTGTCTAAACTAGCACGAACATTGAACAAGGCGACTTCTGTATTGAAGTATTGTTCCTGGACTTCTCTTAGTCGTTTCTTGATCAGTAATTCAATGTCCTCGGAAATCTGAGAGGCGCAATCTACTTGACGAAGAACTTGCGGATTAAGTGCTCTCAGTTTTCGTAGTTCTTCATAATCATTCATTACGAAGTGAAGGCGATTGCGGATCTTACGTAGTTGATCTTCGAGTTCTTCTTCTGACAAAAAGTTCTTAAGGACGTCTCTGGCTAACCTTGCTTCGACCTTCCACCTTGAGTATGCATTGCTGAACCTTCGTTCTTTGTCTTGTATGGCTTGCTCAAGATGTACCTGGGCCTTCTCCGTCTTCTTTCTCTCTCGTTCACTGCGGCGTGGACCTTGATCCACAGCAGCGATTTCTTTTTCTTGGTCTTCAGTTGACATGACTTGAGATAATTATGCAAATTTTTGTTACTTTAAAGCTCAAATGGAGAAACACACTGTTATGTGATGTGGGAAATTATTACTCAAAATACATGAGCTGCTAAAATTTACTTAGCTTAAAGTGATTGATAGAAGTATATTTACAACAACAAAATACAAAATTAATCAGTCACTCATTTCAAGTCCTTGTGGAACTTTACTGCATCAAGTCCGTTTAGTAGACCAATATTGTTCTTGAGATCAAGACGGTAGAGTTAAAAACTAGCATCAGAACTATGGCTTGGACATCTGAGTTGATAACAGCAAAGATCTGAGCACAGGGGTAAGCAGCTCCAAATAAATGTAGCACATCATGGCCATCAGCATGGAGAAACATCAAACACAAGGTGAGGCAGGGTAGAATTGTAGTACATTCACATGAAGGCACCGTTTTCACTGTAGCGCACTATGAGCACTCAAAGGGGGGGGGGGGGCTGGTCTATATAAAATCTGATGTGAAGCTTCTACTGATGTTTAAGAATCTTGGTTTATTAAGTCTCAATCACCGTGAAAACTGTAACAAGATAAATAACAGAAAACAATTTACCATTTTGATAAGTAACAACAATGAAGGTGTGGTCATAACATACTAACTCAAGAACCGTATATCCATAATGCACCTAGCATTAGTCGGTTTGAAGTTAATTTCCCTACACAAACTCAATGTAAACAAACAGTTCCCTTAAACAGAAATAAATGTCTGCATTGAACCTACGGTTTCTGCAATCATCTTAATCACTATGACTTCTCCAATCATTTATAAAACACACTGTGTAGTCCTTAATCATCATACACATATATGACATAATAATAACAATAACATAAAATAATCCTCACCGTTCACGCCTTAGACCAGCTGATAAAACTTCCAGCATTCAACCCTGATCACTTAATGACTACTTCGACTCTATTTAGCCTAGACGAAATGAAATACAAATCTAGAATCACTTCTATGCAATGAAACAATGTAATGAACAATAGCAAAATAAACATGCACATGTACTCTCAAAACCCCTTGAAAATAGACACAATTTCTGCATTAACAGTAAAGAAACTATATGCAAGTGATAATACGACAATATCCATGATATAGTAAGCATCAAATAACATTATTGTCTTACCCATAAACACGATACAAAAGGGGCAAGTAGCCAAAAGATTCATCCGAAACGAACGGATAAGTTTTGTGGTTTACAACTTTCAAGCATGACAAATCATAGAAAATCATGATTACGAGAGGGCGCTAATCACAACTAGACTTTCCTTAAGTCAACTGAACGCTTTAGCTAAAACGCGCCAAGTCGCCAGTTACAGTCATTGCCTGGTATAGCGCCCTCTTTTGGATTGACCTTCGATCACGGACTTGAGAATCCTGTTCATGGCAAAATAGTCCAAAAGTGGACGGAACATTCTGATTGGTCCGAATTGTAAAAGCCTTCCACAAAATTAATATTCAAAATAGGAGAAAAGGAGAAAAGCACACAAATACATCATCGGTGCATATGTAATTATATTCTGCCGGTGCATTCAATATTGAATTGCAGCCTTCAAATAAAACGTTGATTCTGGTTTTGAAAGAAAAGTGTATACGTTTTAGATGAAATATTTAAAGATTCAATCCAAAACATAGGTATTATATTTTTTGTCTAGTAAGGTTAGTCTATAATGTGTATTTTCAATATCTAATGTTCCCATAATATATTATTTTAGCTATAACTTCTAAGTGATTACAGCACTATAATACAAAATCAAGTACTATAAGACCACAATAACCCAAATATGCTTGTAAGTGATTGTAGCCTATTGGTAATAGACGCTTACAGGGTTTTTATGGTATCCTAATTAGCCATTTCCGGTATCAGTGTAAATTTCAGTTGTGAATAAATGAATATCCCATGTACACACTTGAGGGTCATGACTGAGCGAGTTAAAGCACAATATGACCTTCGATCTCAGACTTGAAATCAAATCCAGCAAAACACGTGTAGGGCCTACATGGATTGTTTACTTCTACAATGTAAACAAGGTTGGTTAATTAATCGCCCAAGTTTAGAAGCGATGTGAACGCGCATAATGGTCTTTATCCTAGTTGCTGGTAAATTATTCTCATCGAGTGGGGAAACAATGTACCCGGCCAGTTCAAAGTCAATATGATTTGTTTTTGTTGTAACGCTGTACTCGATTCACCCAGTGGCCATAACCCTTTCAGTACCAACACATATTGGCTACTTATGCCATGGTGACCAGACACATTTCCTTGACATGGCTAACTGGTGACCAACACTATTTTAGGAAAATTTGAGGTTACAGCGCCCTCACAAGGCAGATTTGGGTTAGTCTCAGGTCCTAGTCATATAATGCCAGTTGAGCAACCAATTAAATTACTGTTTCCTTTGTCATATTGCCTTGGACTAAATCATTGCCCTAAACATATATTTGAGGTATGGAATTATTACCACTAAATACACAATTGAGTAGTTTAAATGTTTAAGCTAAACATTTGTCAAGTAGCTGTTCATACCAATCTGCATGAGACATATTTTTGAGACGTTAAATAAACATAAGGTGTTAAGATATTACTTTTCATACAGCATCCTCCCCCCCCCCCCCCAAACCAACCCAAAAATAATAAAAAATATTGGTTGAGCCTCACCGATACTGGGAGTTGGTGACTATACCCATGTTGATCAATAGGTTAAGGCTGCCATTTAGATTGTTGGCAAATTATGAATCCTCCAAAAAACAAAAGGTTATAATAATTTATTTAGGAAGCAACCCCCCCCCCCCCCAAAAAACCGCTCATAGGAAAAGACATTAAATATAAACAATAGAGTTTGGATTACGCACAATATGACTTATAAACAAATGACTGGTAAAATCAAAAGTTTAATTTTTTTCTACATTTAATGACAAAGAAGGAACTGACATAAAAGAAAATTAAATATTGCCCATTTATAAATGTCCGCCAATAAGTTAGGTTTTGGTACGTATTTCCGTCTATGAGCCTCACATACAAACATTATAATTGCCATGGTGGCAAAATAACTCATAAAATATATGTTTTACCTATCATTCACCAATATGTAAAGAAGAAAAAAACATAAAATATTTCAAAAGTGCTATACTTGTATTTTCTAAGTACCATCCTCCCCCCCCGCCCCGCCCCAATGTTCGAAACTTGAATGTATTAAGGATCCAGGAACCCAACAAGACGCACAATAAAATAATTGCATCAGTCGGTTAAGGCAGCCATTTTAATAATAAAAATGGCCGCCAAACATTGTTGTTTTGGCCCGTAACATAAAATATTGCCAGGTTTTCAGGATGCTGGAACCCAATGAGACCAAATAAAAACAATGTGGTACAGTTGCTTAAGTCGGCCATTTTGAGTATTTTAAAATTAGTTTCTGAAACCTCAAATAAACATGTTTTAATAAATTCCTTTTGAAGCACCCCCCAAACCCGCTCATAGGATTGCACATTCAATAAACAGAAGAGAGGAACTGGACAAAAATTACTCCTAAAATAAAAATAACACCTATCATGAACCAATATGTAAAGAAGGAACTAACATTACATTTTGCCAAAGTGCTATACTTGTTTTTTCTAAGTACCATCTCCCCCCCCCCCCCCGCCTCAATGTTGATTGTTGGCAGGCATGCGATTGTGGGATTCAACATTGTAGCGGGGGGGGGGGGAAGTATTCAGAAAGTTTAGAAAATTATTAGTTTGGTGTGGAAAATCTCCAATAATGGTATAACCGCTTTACCAATTTATAACATAATTAACTTAATAGTTGAATTGTTGACCTAATTTATCGCTTGGTGTGGAATTTTTCAAAGCATGGTATAACACACATTGGCTTGATACACTGCTTACAAATCGTGCGAGTTTGTTTCCGATTAGAGGTGGAACTGCATACAACACAGTCACGTTTCTTCCCGTCAACAGTCGGACCTGGAAAGTGCTGAGTTGAAAGGGCGTTTGAAGCACTCGACACTTTACGGGCCTGGTGAACTGGGTTGTTCTCAAAGTTTGAAATAAGTGCCTCTATCACCTTGACCCGAAAATCCAAAGTAGACAAGCTCTTGTTTGTATGGATGCTGTTGTAGACGACATTAGCATTGAGCAAACATATGTCTAGGATTGTAATAAAAACACGTTTCCACCATTTGAATGTTTTGTGGGTATGAGTATAATACGTGCATAACTGTGCAGCCAGATCCGTGCCCCCCATGTATTTATTGTAATCCTCGACTATGCACGGTTTTTTGATATGACGAAATCCTGTTGAAGTTTTCCGGCTCCGAATCTTTTTACTAGTGACACTGCAATCGCCATAGTTTGAGAGGAGAGTGACACGTTTTGTGTCCTGCCACATAACGCATAGTTGGCCTGCTTTCTGAATTTTTTTTGGATCTGCACCGCTTTTCATAGGAAATTTTTTGGAGTTTGCTACGTCGGGTATCCCTAGGGTGGTATAGCGCACAGTTCCACAAGCTCCAAATCCTAGCTCAGACAACTTGGAGAACAGAGCCGGGCTAGTATACCAATTGTCCATGTAGATGCAATGTCCTTTATTTTCGAGTCCCTGCAAAAGGTTCAATACTACGTTGCCTGCTGCCCCTATTTCGGATGGATGGTTCGTCTCGGGATCACTTACAGAGGACTGTCCTTGTGGGCACCTGGGCTGCGATCCTGTGAACAACTCCCAGGCACATGTGTACCCTGTGTCGGATTCGTTCAATGAGAAAGATTTCAATCCCCATTTTGCGGCTTTTCTTGGCATGTATTGCTTGAAGCTCACCCGTCCTTTGAATTTGACCATCGTCTCGTCCGGTGAAAGGCTTCGTCCCGGCTGGTACACCCGGAGGAATGATGGTAGTACAATGTTTAAAAGTGGCCGTAATTTAGCAAGTTTGTCACGGGGAGAGTCGCCCTCGACATCTCGGTTATTGGCGAGGTGAAATTTTTTTAGAATTGCAGTAAATCGGTTACGAGCCATGGTTGCTGAGTACAGGGGACTTCGTAGAATTTCAGACCTGGACCAATGCATGGAGTAACGAGGCCTTTTGTTGATGCCCATGCAAAGAAGTAGGGCCACGAATGCCATCATTTCAGGTACATCAGTTGGTCTCCATGCACACTTATTTTCGGCCCCCGCTCCCAATATTTGTTTAGCATAACGATTAGTCTCTTGTACCATCATCTGCCACACTGCTTCACAAAAGTACAGTTTGAAGATTTGTATGGGGGAGAACGAACTGAAGTCTTCTGTAGCCCCTGTGTTTGCTGTAAATTTAACAGGCGGTCGCCGTGTGTAACAGTTGGCTTCACGCCATCCACACCTGAAATTCGGCTTTGTTTTGGTTTTCTTACCCTTCTTAGAACAGGTTAATGTTGCTGTTGATGTCGAGGCCCTCGGCTCTGTATCGTCACTGTCTTCTGACGTTTCCGAGTCCTCAAGTGGCGATTCCTCGTCAGATGACATTTCGGAACCACTGTCTGCGAAAATTTCTTCCAAAATTTTCTCATTTTCTTCGGCCATGTTGTAATAATGATCTCTTACTGAAGAATGCGTGGGGCCGGTCCGGGGGGGGACGCTTAACGATACCGCTGAAATTTTTAAAGTTGCGACGCTTCAGGGCACACGTGACCAGCTTGTTACCATGGGGATGGACAAAAGGCGATTGAGGGCGCTATTAACATTTTGATAACTTACTTTTGGTCGATGTGCCAGAGAGGCTGATTGGTCACCGAGAGTGCTAATAATTCCGTGCCATACGGGCTCATTGGTCACCAAGTGGTATGTTGTTTTGAGCCGCTATGGCACGGCGGTACTGAAAGGGTTAACCGCCCAGCCCCTCGAATTGACATCGAGTCAATTAATGAAAATGATGAAACAGGCCGAACTGGTAATATTTATCCACAAGTATAGTGGGTGAAAAAGAAAGAAGCAATCACCTTATTTTCATGTGAAAACAAAATGTATTTCTCTCTTTTTTTTGCTACCGAAACCTGTAAAAACTATTTCAAAAGAGGGCGCTGTCACCACCACACTCTTCGTTCGTCCCAAAACTGCTGCAAGAAAACGGCTAATTAGAGCAAACCACAGCGGCGTAACTAAGATAATTTTTTAGGGGGGCACACATGTTTCTAGGGGGGGCACTGCTGGCAAATCAACTATAGATTCTTTTGCACTTTTTAAAAACTGGATCTTAATCTGCGCAATGGCGGGTTCCAAACAGCCCCTCAATTAAACCATGGTCAATTTGCAAAATGTTGTTTCTATGCTATTTTTCAGCGCTTCGTTTAAGATTTATTTGTATTTATTTTATTTTTTCGTTATTTTTTTCCCTCTTCTTTTTCGCACATTTAGAACCATGCAGTTACTGTTTGAATGTGTAGAAATAAATCATAACTGTTAACAAGGGATTGCGAGACCTTTTTTATGGGGACTTATGTATTTGAGGACTGGCACTTGTATTTATTTATTACCTACTTGGGGCCATGCACAGTATGCCTAATCAATGTTAAAAATGTTGATCTTTTTTCGAAATTGTTTTGACCCATCCGCCCCCCCCCCCCCAATTTCGATTTTTACATAATGACAAACTATTTAATATACCCTATACACTGAAGAACAAAGTAATGTCTCAAATGAAGCAGATATTTTAGATCAATGCTCTCACAGATCAAGAGTTTTCAATGGCTTTTCCTCATGTACTTACGATAGGTGCAACGGCACCCAGCACGTCGTGTAGCTTCATGTGACACACTACCGTACCGTATTTAACGTGGCAGACTGTGGCAAAATGGGGCGCGCGCGGGCGATGAGTCTTCATACAATTTGCGGACGTGATTTACCGTACTCTGAAGACGTTGGTAAAAATAACAACTGTCCATTGCAAGGTACAACAATTATGTGTAAATAGAAAAATAGTTTGAAACATTGAGTTATACGCCACCAGTGCTCCATAAAAGTTTATAAAACTTAACATTTTGTATTCTGTTAATTATTATAGTCTCAAAGGTTCGGATTTCAAATGGGGGGGGGGCACCCGGGGGGCACGTGCCCCCCATGCCCCCCACCCCCTTAGTTACGCCACTGGCAAACCATCGCCGATTGAAATGACCACAAGGGATTAAAAAAAAAATTAAAAGGGGTCAGATTCCACTAGCTGTGTGTGTGTGGTTTTTTGTGTTTTTTTCTTTTTTCTTTTTGGAACTTGCCTTATCGTTGGCTTTCCAAGTCTTCGTCCCATCGTATTATCATCCAGAGGAGGACCTACTTACAACACGGCAAAACATCTCACCAAACTTCTTCAACCACATTTGGGCAAAACCATTCATCATGATTGTCTCCGACTCTGACCAGTTCATCGGCAAGTCAAGGCCCTTACCCTTCATTGAACCCACAGGCATCTTGGTCAGTTTCGACTTTGTGTCGCTGTTAACACTCACCCGTGTCCCTGCTGATGAAGCATGCACCATTTGCCAGAGACCGCATAGTCGACTCCACCATCCACAACGCACAGACCTTGGGTAGGCCTACTCCACTAAAGGGGGTTTCAAGGGGCCTATACCTCCTCTGGATGTCAGGATATGTTACCTCCATTTGTACCTACATTCATTACTATAATAACTGTTGTTATTTAATGTATTTTCAAGTTGTGAAAATGGAAATAAACCAAACAAACAAACAAACAAACAAACAAACAAACAAACAAACAAACCTCACACCTCAACAAAACCACAGTAATCCAGCTTCAGATGGAGACGGAGATAAGTACTACGACCAGCCCCTCAGGTATGGCAATGGGATTCCCTCACCCCCCGTCATTGTAGGGCTCGAAGTAAAATAAATCAACATTCTGTTTAGTTTTCTATAATTGAAAGAAACTGTTGAGGCTTAAATTGTTTTATTATTAGGGGGCCTATGTTTATTAGATTAATATTATTAAATAAAACAGAAAGAAAACAATGAGGAGGGGGGGGGGTCATACTATTGTTTAGGTCGGTATTATAAAGACGATAGATAGAGGCTTGATTTAAACTGTACTATATGAACACTGACTATTGTGTAATCAGTCATAAAAAGAGCCCGTTATTACATGTAGGCCTATAATACTGTTGAACAAAATTTAGAATATGATTAAACTGCATAATTTTGTTTCTAAGTGGATTTAGCTAACACGAGGTGAAAACCCAATCGCTGTGGGAAACTAAAGACAATTTCCCACGATAAGAATTTTTGTCCTTAGCCAATGGTCTACAATTCATAGAAACTGCTGATGATGTTCGTCCAATCAATGGAAACACATGCCATTTCAACACCTCCCACCCATTGCAAAGTTCGATTTTGGGACACACCCATATCAGTCATCAACAAACAGTGTACACGTTGAATGTCACTTTTTTACCATGCAGTTCGTGCAAAGCAAATGCCTAAACTTTACTTACAGCTTTTATTATTATTATTATTATTATTATTATTATTATTTATTCAAACTCTTAAGTGGTATGTTAGGCATAAAAGGTATAAAACAAAAGCAGGCTGTATATTTTACACCAAATGTCATTTAAGATCTGGAGTTTTTAACAAAATTAAAGTTATTCGATCTTGGATTTACGTATCTTTTTTACGATCCAAATGTGTGCAGAACAGCTACTGAGACTTGTTAGCGAGTTTATTATTTTCCTACCTGTTGTTGCCAACTACTCGTTAATAATCACTACATACAACACACACACACTACAGTAGCTATCGTTTGCATGATGGCGGCCGAGGGGGTTGTACCGTTTGTCAACAAGACGAAGCCCAAAAATCGCACATTAGGCTGGCTAACAATCCGAAGATCTCGTAAAAACAAGTACAATTTGCAGGATGCAAGCCCTAATTCTTATCTTCATCCCGATGATGGGCCACTAGCTAATGGTGTTGTCGACGAAGATGACATTCCCAAATTGGTTGAACGATTGCACGTAAGTCAATGACACGGACATCTGCACATGGTAGAGTCGGAGTGTAGACTAGAACTTTATCAAATGCAAGTTCTAAAATGTATATCATCAGTTCAATTACAGTTTTGTTTAACTGCATACCATTCACTATCCATCACGTTTAATGTGTGATGATCATTTGATTGTGGTTTTTTATTTTTTTTTTGGGGGGGGGGGGCATGTCAAATCTGTAGCATCGTGTTCGTAGGCCCATTGGCATTGATTGTTGCTTTTATTAATTGAAGCCTAGCACAATTTGCATACACTTTACTCCCTCAGCTTGAGGGAGTCCATTGTATTGGCACCATTTGTGGGGCTACTTGAAGCCTTGTCATTATTTTCTGGTTTGCCCCTGTGTTTCTGGCAGTGGCTGCTGAATGCACCGCAGCACTTTGTATTACAAGGGTGCTACATAAATGGATCTCACACATGTAATAATTCAAAACATAGTTTTGCTGATCCCGTTGAAAAAAATAATGGGCCCATTGATCTGCCCCTAGGACAGGTGAGTGATAAAGTAATGTTTTTAAGAACCCAATAAACTCAACATTATAGATAAACCAGAATAATCTTATATATGCATGCTTAATTATTGATAAAATGATCACGGCGGCATTATGTGATAATTTTTGTGCTTAAATATGATAAATCAAATGGAGAAATCAACTTTTGTGGGGAGTTTTTTCTCTTGGGTGTGAAATAATTCCTAAACAAGTGGCACTGTTAAGTTAAAACCATTAAGGAAGCATTTTTTACAAAGCTCAATTGTAAGTATCAAAAATCTACAATGTTTGATGATTCAAAAGTAAAAAAATACTTGTGGGAAATTTTCTAAAACCAGGCAACATTTTTGTTTTATAATTTTGTCAGAAAAGTTTATTGTGACGCAAGGAAGTGCACTTTGCTTTTGCATTTTGCGTAAAGTATGAACCAAGCCTAAGGGTTAACGATTGTGGTTCTTTTAAAATGCTTGTGACTTGTTTGATACAAGTTGAAATCTTGACAGAGACAGATCAGAGGAAATCACTGAGTTTTGTTCATTACACACCACCTCTACATGTATGTTTGTGTAAAGACACTTCCTAAAGCCAATATTGGACTTACTCTATTGTGCTTACAGTGTAAATGAACTTTCTATAGTAAAGGATTCATAAAGCATTCAATTCCATTACTAACATGAGTCATGACTAACAATGACTTATTCTGTCTAGTGTTTGCAAAGCATCATTGTGGGATGCCCATATATGCTGAGCACACTGTAACTAGAGCAAGCTAGTGACTAGAGCAAGCTAGTTGAAACATTGAGACCTATTAAGAACGCACTCCATGGCAGTGTCGTTAATAACGAGAAGTCCCCTCGATCCACATAGCGAAAGTAGTAGTCCCGTCCGATTTCCTACCTCCCGCCCAGGTAGTAGTTAATAAGCAGGACATTTCTTTTCAGAACTGAGAAGTCTCCCGAATTCTGAATAATCTACATGTACTCCGCGGCAGTAGAATAAATAGCAAGACAAGTTCTCAAAGAACAAATCTACCTAGCAAGTAGATACACATGGTGTTACCGCAAACCAAATATACAATTAATAGTTAATTTGCAAACCAGTTTGCAATTGGCATAAATTATCCAAGGCTGGGTAGCCCTGATGTCTCAGTTTTCTGGTCTTCTCCATTGGTCCACCTGAAGAACCACTGGACTCGCCCTTTAAGTTTTCCAAAGTTCACACTTGGGCATTGACCTTAACTGAATGTTGTCCTTAGGAATGAAGTGCATTTTTACCTGACCCATTCCCTCCTTTAGTTTGAATGAAAACACACCATACAACACCCAATAGTCCTTTTTCATGCTGGATATGATGTCACACATACATTGATGAAAGGCTAGTGCCTAGTAGTAGTAGTAGTACATACGTGTACACTATGGAAACACTAGACGAGATCGCTGCTGGTTAGTCCAAATTGGCTCTCATGAAGCCTGGCAGGCTAGAGAAAAAATCAGCTTTAGCATCCTGGCTGCATGGATTTTATATGAAAATGTCACAAACAATTGCACAGTCATGGGGGCTTGTCAATGGTTGCATGTCAAAGCGGGGCTCAAATTGAAAGAAATATCTCTACTAAGTCACAGGTTTTCTAACTGAAGGCACTTTCACTGGACCGAAAATGTTGTTACAAGACAAAAAATGTTTCCTTGTTTATTAGTTGTTATTAAAAACTTTCAGGAATAAGTTTGGAATAAAAAACTTTAGGCTAAAAGTGTGTGTTTTGGAAACTACTGTACAGGGCAGGACTTGTTCAATTGTGGGGTTACTAACCAGCCATGATATATGTATGAAATGACTGGACTCTTGTCATTGGTCTAGTGGGTAATTCAAGCTATAGAGGATGCCAGCCAATTTACTGGACTTTGGTCAGTGGTCCAGCAGGTATTTCAATCCCTGGTGGTTACTGGCCACTTATTTGATTCTGACCAGTGGTCCAGTAGGTATTTCAAGCCCCGATACTATTATTATGTGTACCAGTTAACAAGTTTACTGTCAAGGAATCAGACTGCCAACAGTTTGAACTGTATGTAAACCTTGAACCTTTACACATATCCAGTCTTAACAATTTTCTAAATCCCATGGTTTTAACTTTTAATTTACTAGTAAAGTTGCATTGCTTGACTTGCAATCACCTTGGATGCTGTTTTTGATGAGTTCTTTGAAATGAGGGCGGGTTTAGCAGTTGTCATGCATAAATACCTTACTTTTCAAAAGTTGTTTCAATGACAAAGAGTCGTATACACCTGATCAGGGTCAATGCCTGTACTTCTGAACCTGCAAAGTACATGCACTTTCAGTTTGCTTTCTACAGACCATACAACTTACGATGTAGTCGTATGTACCAAGGTTATTGAACAGTTGCAATGAATGCACTCGAATTTGGGGTATAAGACCGCAGGGCTTGTAACTCAAAAATTTACCAGAACAGAATTTATTTTAGAAGACCAGAATGTAAAGAACTTTCCAGAAAGTTTATTTTATGTAAACTTTATTCATTTGAACTTCCACTGCGAGAACTTTATCTCAATTTGTCTTATACATAGGTAAGGTTACTTTGATGCTCAACACAAAGTTGAATGGTTTTACCAGATTCACACTAAAAATCAACATTTGAACATCATTTCTGTAAGTTAAAGTTAGTGTACAGTGAGGTTTTATTTAACTTAGTATTATTATTTCATTGTAAAACACAAGACCGCTAGACTTGTTCGGTCCTGATTTTACTGGCCCTATGCTAAAACACTGGCCTCAGGCCTGCGGTCCAGTGTCAAATTTGAGCCCTGAGTACTGTAAATTGAAATCTACAGGATGGGTATGATTAATAGTAGACTCTTCACAAAAGGCAATGATGGTAGTGACAATATTTTTCAGTCAAGGTATTAATTCATTTCTATTTCTAACTTTTGGTTTGATTTGGGTGCTTTAAAAAAAATGTTGTTTAAAGGTATTATACAGGATTGGCAGAGCTGACAAAATAATCACAGACAGTGTTCATGTTTTGTGTAATCAACCACATACATGAAATAACAAACCTGTGAAAATTTGAGCTCAATTGGTCATCGAGATCACGAGAAAATAGTGAAAAGAGACCTTATGTTTTTTCTGTTTTTCAAACATCGAGTTTATTATCGCGCGCGATAAAAACTATTGTTTTACTCATTTCTCAGAAACGATAGCATTTTAGGCAGAAATATTTTAAGGAACTCTTTCTACCATTACTTACTTTAAATCATGTAAGTTATGTGTGAATCTGTGAACATTTGTGTTTTTCGATCTTACCAATAGTGTACAGGGCCTTTAAGAAGGATACATTTTATGACAAAAATGCAGTTGTGGAAGCACCGTGGAGACAATTTCTGATGAGTTGGGTTGGCTCTGAAAAGACTTTCATGGTGCATGTTAATCCCAACCTTTTAATCTGAGAATTTTGTAAGTACATGTACAACTTCAGAAGAATGCGGATGTTTATCGCCAACTTGCCCCAGTAATTTTAACAACTTTGCATCGGAGATAAGTAATTATAAGGTTAAACCAAAAGTTTTGTTCTGTATCCGTAAGCTGTTAGCTGTCACTCGTGTTCTTGTAATTTTAAGATCTGCTCTTTAATGGAGGGTCGTAGGTCGAATTTGAATCACACCTGAGTAGTATGCCTGATGGCCTTTCTGCAAATCAGGAAAGCATTACAGTGCTTGTCGAACATCATTGTCTGGTAAAACCAAGAAATATTATTTCCCCAGTGAGTCATTAAAACGTTGTGATGTACTTAATCAGTAAAAAGAACAAAGTTGTTCGGTCTGGAGTGTCTCTGTGATCTGAAAGATTGAAGCAATTTTACTTATGCTATAGATACTTTCATTTGTAAAGTCTTCAAGTCTATGTGTACATTTTGAAGGGGGCACCAAGGCCAAGACCAGGGGAAACAGAGACAGGGAAAACAGAGACCAGGGGAAACAGAGACCAGGGGAAACAGAGACCAGGGGAAACAGAGACCAGTGGAATGGACTCTATAATTCAGGACTCAGAAATTTCCAACTAGACTGCACAGGCCTTGGCGCTCAGCATTTTCCCTTGTTACAGGACTTAAAAACTTATTTTTATATTTGTTGAAGTTTGAATAGTGAATAATAAAACATTTCCTCATCAGTATTCAGAGATGGGATGGTTAGAAACTGACAATCAACCTCCATAAGCTTGATTCGCAACACTGTACTTGAATGTATACAAGTACTTGGAGTTGCAGAATTCTGTGTTCACCTACAATACCCTAGTTCTTTTGTTGTCCTTTCCTTGACCCATTGCTTCTAACCCTCATTCCTACACAAAATCACACTTCACAGTAGCTTACCAGAGCACTTCTGCACTGCAACAACAATGCAGCCCATTTAAAAAAAAAAATTAAATCTCTTTTAAAGCTTCAATGAAGTAAGTAGGTCAGATGAAGCATAACAAACCACTGAGTTCAATTATGCTAAATGAAAGATCATGGCCTTGGAAGTGGAAAATGAATTGGCTACAAATGTGTTGGTTTAGAGCATGATGCATGTTTACACATAGGTGATTTAATGAAAATATACATATGATGACTGTCCATAATTGCTCATCTACAAAATCTTGATGCTTATTATATCCTTAATAGTGGCTATCTTAATTAAGTTGCAGATATTTTTGCAGTCGTACAAAGACTCTTTGCTTAAATATTTGCTCTAACCAATGATAACTACTGTAGTAAATGAATATAAAGTAGCTGGAATTATTGAAGAGCATTATTTTGTGCCATTCAAAACTGGCTAGGGACAGCATTTTAACAAGTTCTACACAAATTGCATGGCAGAAGTGAAAGGGAGGAATAGCATTGAGGTGTGTAGTGTGTAGCCTACAATAGAAGAAGGGGAATGCATTGGGATCTGTGTGCTTTTGTATTCTACTCAAGGCTTATTGGTGACTCATTATCATTCCAAGTTTTCTGTTAGGGAACTTTAAATGTAGGGCTTCACAGAATAAGCAGGGGGGGGGGGGGCGGCTAGCTTGCTTGTTCTGAATCAATGCCTTACAAAAAAGAGGTATCAAGGTTCAGAATTTACATGTTACAACAGGCCAGTGATTTTAGCATTGGAGCAGTAAACTTACCATTGGACACAGAAAACAAATTTTGTTTACTTTCCATTGTTCATTCACTTGCTGTGCTTACTTGTTCCTAATAAATCCTGAGGTAGAACTAGAATAGAAATGTACTTTCTGACAGCAGTATGGAGGAAGAAAGTCTGGCGGTCTTGTGTTAAAACAATACAATACATGTACCTCTCTGTTACCATTTAGAAAAAGTATAATCAAATGTTGACTTTGAGTCTAAAGCGGTTGAGATAAATCCTGTCTTAGTGCTTGTTTTCTTTTTTTTCTTGTAACAGATTTTCTGGTTCAGTAATAGTTTTGAGCTGCAAGTGCAAGCCATGTAGTCTTGTGGATTTCATGTAGTCTTGTGGATTTCATGTAGTCTTGTGGATTTCATGTAGTCTTGTGGATTTCATGTAGTCTTGTGGATTTCATGTAGTCTTGTGGATTCCATGTAGTCTTGTGGATTTCATGTAGTCTTGTGGATTTCATGTAGTCTTGTGGATTCCATGTAGTCTTGTGGATTCCATGTAGTCTTGTGGATTTCATGTAGTCTTGTGGATTTCATGTAGTCTTGTGGATTTCATGTAGTCTTGTGGATTTCATGTAGTCTTGTGGATTATATTCCATGTAGTCTTGTGGATTCCATGTAGTCTTGTGGATTTCATGTAGTCTTGTGGATTTCATGTAGTCTTGTGGATTTCATGTAGTCTTGTGGATTTCATGTAGTCTTGTGGATTCCATGTAGTCTTGTGGATTCTTGTGGATTTCATGTAGTCTTGTGGATTTCATGTAGTCTTGTGGATTCCATGTAGTCTTGTGGATTCCATGTAGTCTTGTGGATTCCATGTAGTCTTGTGGATTTCATGTAGTCTTGTGGATTTCATGTAGTCTTGTGGATTTCATGTAGTCTTGTGGATTCCATGTAGTCTTGTGGATTTCATGTAGTCTTGTGGATTTCATGTAGTCTTGTGGATTTCATGTAGTCTTGTGGATTTCATGTAGTCTTGTGGATTTCATGTAGTCTTGTGGATTTCATGTAGTCTTGTGGATTCCATGTAGTCTTGTGGATTTCATGTAGTCTTGTGGATTTCATGTAGTCTTGTGGATTTCATGTAGTCTTGTGGATTTCATGTAGTCTTGTGGATTTCATGTAGTCTTGTGGATTTCATGTAGTCTTGTGGATTTCATGTAGTCTTGTGGATTTCATGTAGTCTTGTGGATTTCATGTAGTCTTGTGGATTCCATGTAGTCTTGTGGATTCCATGTAGTCTTGTGGATTCCATGTAGTCTTGTGGATTCCATGTAGTCTTGTGGATTTCATGTAGTCTTGTGGATTTCATGTAGTCTTGTGGATTTCATGTAGTCTTGTGGATTTCATGTAGTCTTGTGGATTTCATGTAGTCTTGTGGATTTCATGTAGTCTTGTGGATTTCATGTAGTCTTGTGGATTTCATGTAGTCTTGTGGATTTCATGTAGTCTTGTGGATTTCATGTAGTCTTGTGGATTTCTTCCCAAAATTTGAGCCCTGGATGGTGCTGTAACTCTTTGCTTAGACTTAGAGTCTTTGAATCTTTATTTTTGTAGCTTGCTTTTATATTAACTTCATTGTTTGATGTTGCACATAGAGGCTCCTGCATTATGTGATATATAAATATCTCGCTACATAAATGTAGAGCGCCAGCACGTTAATCCGGAGGCCCTTGGTTCAAGTCCTGCTGTAGTCAATTTTTCTTTGTTCAACCCAAAATCATTTAAAACTTTACCAAGTCAGTTTCCCTGTGGTTTATTATTTGATATCTGATATAAAAAGTTGCATCCCCTGGCTGCTGCTTCCCATCAGGTTGTATGGTATACTTGGGTGTGATCCCTGACTACACGGCAGTTAACTGTTGTATGGCTTCTGACTGGCACCCCTCGAACAAAGATATTGATAAAAAAGGGAGACTGGCTAGATAGCTCAGTTGGTAGAATGCCGTCACATTAATCCGGAGGTCGTTGGTTCAAATCGCGCTCTAGTCAATTTTTCGTAGTTCAACCCAAAATCATCTTAAAGGCACCTGGCAGTGGTATTTTGTCAAAATAAAGCTTTTGTCATTAATAGATACATTTTTATGAGTGGAATGTGAATAAACAATTTACTAAGGTTAAAAAATTGTATTTTTATTTTAATTACAAATTAAAAAAGAGGCCCCCCCTTTACATGGCGCTGTTCGTGACGTCAATCGAGGCAGGAGAAAATGTGTAGTCTGGCCCCGTACATTACGTCTGGGTACCTGATCAGTATGATGCGTTTTCGTATTTGGACGTCACCACCCAATGCAATCCTAGGACAGTGTACAGTCGACTAATACGAGATGCCAGTTTATACGAGGTTTTTCACCGGTCCTGAACTGTCCCATGCGCGTTTCTATGTCTTAAAAACGGAAGATACGAGCATAGTCATAACGAGAACACGGATAATACAAGGTATTGTTTTTCCAACTTTGCCAAACTATTTATCGGATCGGCGTGCCGCGGCGTCGTGGCATACAGCTCAAGTCGATCCGAACACCAGAAACATTTCGCTGGTAACCTAAGCTTCACTGCAACTTCCCTTGCACACTACTACCAGCGAAAAAATCCCCGGTATCCAAGCACGATGGGGTATCCAAGTGTTCGCTGCATAGCGCTGAAAACGACGTCGGACCGGACCACTTTGCCCTCGTTAGCCTGACTTTCGATGCCCGTAACTGCCTATATTTGGGATCTGCAGGAAAAAAATGCTGGCTGACCCCATCTTTAGTCGTTTTGCTGCATCCAGCAGCAATTTTTGCCGGAAAAATGCAAGAAAAATCCCCTTTTTGGATAACCAAACGAAACGTACAATCTCACTACTTGCACGTGTATATACAACGTAAATGCAGGCAAGTTCAAGGGGGTCGATGTTCGATCGAGGCGAAGTCTTCCTCGATTGACGTCACAAAAAGGGATGGGCGGAGTCGCCCCCAAACAACTTTATCTATTTTTTTTACATATAAATACTGACAAACAATTACTCAAAAAATAGTTTTATTGTTAATAAACATATACATGTACTCTTATATTTAAAAAAAAAAAATTCTATTTCCAGGTGACTTTAAACTTTACCCAGTCAATTTCCATTGTGGTTTATTATTTGATATCTGATACAAAAAGTTGCATCCCCAAAGGTGATCCCCTGGCTGCCACTTTCAGGTTGTATCTTGTGATCCCTGGATGGCTTCTGACTGGCACACCCCCCCCCCCCCCTCCGATCCCCCCCCGAAGAAGGATATTGACAAAATAGAGAGGACCTCCAACATAGGGCTGGATAGCTCAGTTGGTAGAGTGCCGGCACGTTAAACCGGATTTGGTTCAAATCCTGCTCTAGTCAATTTGTCTTTGTTCAACCCAAAATCATATAAATATCTCATATTATTATTAGTATAGTAGTATAAAACAAAAAACATATCTTTTTAAATACCTGACCGCTTGCATGTTTCACTAATACCACAATCAGAAGTCAAGACAATAGGGCATAAATGAAATGTTTTATCAAATGTTTTACTCAAATACTTTTTGCTCAATGATTTCTTAACATTTTTGTAGACTCAATGGGTATCTAATATTTGTGTTTTCTATTTTTATAGTTGATGGAGAATGAGCCAACTCATCATGACCCTCAAATTGTCATCACCACTCAGAAACATCTCATCGATGCCTTGAGACGGGAAAACGGGGCACTTCGTCTCCTGCGGTATCAAGTAGATCTCCTGAGGAAAGAAAACACTGAGCTCAAGAAAGATGTAGAGAAGTTAAGATCAAAAAAACTGAAAAACGGACTCAAGGTGGAGGAAAATGGCGTGGAACACAAAGTCTCCGAGAGCAATGGGAAGGACACTTTGAGGAGGGAAGCTTCCGAGGAACATCTCGTCAGCTTGAGAATGGAGAATGAAAAGCTGCGGAAGAGCAATGATCAACTGCAGAGCTGCCTGGAAGAGCACAAGAAAGCTGACCGTAGGCAAAATGGCAGTAGGAATGGACTGACCAATGGGGACGCTCACAGGGCTGAAACAGCCAATGGGATGTCCAGTGAGGATGAGGTGGAGGACAAACAAAATGGAAGGCTGTCACCAAGAAGTAATGGAGTAGGAGAGGACAGAGTAGATGGGAAAGCGTCCAGGCCAATGTTGAAGAAAGGGAGTGATAACGGGGCGGGGACAAGTGGGACTAGCTTGGTATCAGGTAGGCATATGGAGTGGTCTAACTAAAGCAGTTTGCACCCAAGTGGCAAGGCTCAGGGGGTCCAAGTTTAAAAGTTTTGTTCTTTTTCAACAGTCAATTGTCTCCGAAAGGCAGATGGCTCTTTCCACGACTGCGATGAGATCTTGGAAGAGAGGCTGAAGTCCCATATGGCTGCAAAGGGCATTGACCTTGTCCTGAAAGAGTGGAGCCCCGGCAGGGACCATCATATGGTGACGCTAGTGCACTGCGTCGCATCCAACGATGCCACTAAGAACATTAAAAAAGCTCTGGATGGAGTCAGTAGTAAGTAGTGACAAAGGATTCTTCTCACACCTTCACATGTATCTTCTGGTCTCCTGTGGGTCTGAGTTTTTAAACATTGACATATCATAGACATCTATAAAAATTTAACCAGATTAAGTAAGGCTGTGGCTGAGTTAGTGGCTGTGGCTTGAAATGAAGCCCATAACAACACCATTAGGAACAGCTGCATCCATAGCCGCAGCTCGCCCATTTAGGTTGTTGGGGGATAATGTTTCCCTGAGCCTGTTTTTATTCCTCTGCTTGCTGTATGCAAAAAATTGATGTTTGAGTTAGCAGAAAAATCCAGGCTTAATAATTAAGCACAAGTGCCATGGTAGTCTGTCCCTGATTATTTCCTAAATTCTATCATATTTTTACAATGCGACTGTTTTTTAGAAACATTTAGAAACACAGTAGAAATGAACCAGCTGCATTTTAAAACTGTCAAGCCATTTTGAGACAAGTTGAGTCTTTTCTTTGTTTTCCTTCTTTTTAAAGGGATAAGCCATTATTTAGCTTTTTTGTTTTTCCAGAGCATGGAACATTTAAATATATGTTTAGTTTTTTATATGGGAATGATCCTGCGGGCCATATATTCTGTGATTACACTATGTAAGAACAATACATTTTTCAAATGACAGCTTTTATTATTTACTTTTCTTGTTTGGCTTATTTAAGACATAGAAACTTAACATCCCTTACAGGAGATTGACTTGACTTTAATTTTTTTTACAATAATATTAAGAGTTGTTAGAAATATTAAATATTAAAATGGACAAAAGCTAGAGACCTAAAATCAAACTAAAAGATGCTGTTCATTTCCACTTCTTCAATTTGTTATTCTGTAGTGTCTTTGTTGCTTTTCAGGTGATGCAGAGATTGTACTGGTTGTCTTCCACACAGCAAGCCAAGATGCAAAGAGGAAAGACCCAGAAACTGAGTCTCTTAGCCTTCCAGAACTCTCCAATGCCTGCCTGGTGGTGGACATCTTCTTCAGTAAGAAGGACAGTCTTTATCGATGTAACCAGAACAACAAGGCCATGTCTCGACTCTTACACCTTTTTGAAATGATCTGTTGAGGTATGTGTTCTAGCCTGCCAAACCTCAACGTGTCAGCTCTGAAAATTTATTATTTGCTTTAGTTTGTTACATATGATATATGTATATTCTGCATTTGTTTACATATGATATATTCTGCAGTTGTTTACATATGATATATTCTGCAGTTGTTTACATATGATATATTCTGCAGTTGTTTACATATGATATATTCTGCAGTTGTTTACATATATGATATATTTTTTGCAGTGGGGTGTTTGTATGTTTGTTTGTTTGTTTGTTTGTCTGTTTGTGGTTTGTGTTTCTAAACAGTTTCTTCTCAATTTGGTAGGCCTCTTTCTTTTTAAACTCTTCTTATCAAATGTTGTGCTAACTTGATTGTTCCTCTTTAATAATTATTGGTATTGCTCTATATTTTAAAATAAAGCAATACATGTTGTTAATGATGTTTATACATGTAGATTGATTTTGATTTAAGTGAATCTTAACATTTATAATGAAAGAATTTTATATTTTGATGTTCCACCACTGACACTGGTTGAGAACTCTCTAACCCATAGACTCACAATCCAGAACAGTGTTCAGTTGGTAGTAAAGCTGGCAACAACACACTGCATACAATAATAATAATAAAGACATATGTAAAGCGCCTAATGCAAAAGCCTCTAAGTGCAAAAACACTGATGATTAATCACTGATTCACCAACTTCTAACAATACAGTTAAATGGGCGGGTACCAGTTACATGTAATCTCACATGGTGGTGGGAGTTTGATTACAGAAACATGTGTATCAACATGTTGTTGGTTTGTCTCCCTTATTCCTTCTTTGATTTTTTGGGGGGTTTGTGTTTTTCTGAATCCAAATAGGTGTAGATGTTACTTATATTTTATTTAAGTTATAATTATTTCACTACTGAGCTAGGAGCTTCATCAGACTTGCAACCATGTCCATTGCTCAATTTGTTGGTCATCAAAGCAGGCCTTGTGGACGTGGATTGGAATTATTCTTAACAGTTCTGGAGCTTTTATTCTCCAATGTATTTGTTGAGAGTGTACTTCCCCATGTCTGAGCCAGATGACCTCCACGCCCACAACGCCCTCTATGATAATGAAGGAAAACACAATTGAGTATTGGACATGGTTGACAGTCTGAAAAAGCTCCAAGCTTAGGAGCAAAACGTAACTAAAATTATGCGCTATATAAAAATGGTTTATTATTATTATTAAAATTATATTATGAAAAAATCTACATTTATATAAGTTGAATAAGTCATGATTTACCAACAATCCAGATGAACTTAATTTAATGGGCAGTGCTGTAGTCAAGTCCTGTCAACACAAAATGGACTCGAGACCGGTCTTGAATCCTTAAGCACTGTTAATGGGTTGTTTGCTTTTTCAAAGATACTTTTGTCCTAATGTATGTTTGATTATCTTTTTAAGCTAGATGGCTTACCTAAATTGTATAAGAACATTTCAAGGGCACCAGGGGCAATGGAATCATTTTCCTCCAGTGCCTCTTTTGATGTCAGTTTAAATATTTTCTTCGTTTTTGTCCTTTGTCTGTTTCAGTTATTTGTCGGAACCCATACTTGAAGCTGGTAAGCATTGAGGCCAGGGAAACCTACTTACACACTGCAGTATCAGTTAAATCTGGTGATCAAAGTGAATCATCATCTGCAATCCTGAGATACCATGGAGTATTCTGCAGTATCCTGAGATACCATGAAGTATTCTGCAGTACTCTGAGTGCCATGGAGTATTCTGCAGAACCCTGACATACAATGGAGTATTCTGCAGTACCCTGAGATACAATGGAGTATTCTGCAGAACCCTGAGATACAATGGAGTATTCTGCAGTAATCTGAGATACCATGAAGAATTCTGTAGTACCCTGGAGTATTCTGCAGTTAGAGGCTGATGGAAATGCTCCAAAATGCTTAAAGTACTGAATTATTATAAAATGAGCTTTTAAATTTTTTATATATATATATATCATGCTTTTACGGTTCAACAAATATGTACTTATTGTTAAAGTATTCTTTTTAAAATGTGAATTTTATTTGGTGTCAATCATTATTGATATCATTCCCCACACTTTTTATTTCATTCAATGAATTATTTCTCACGTATTACATTTAACTTTTATTTTTGTTATATCTTGTGGGAGAATGGAGTTTTCAGAAATAAACTCGTAACCGTTGTGTTGATGAAACAAGGTTATATCTCCTAGAAGAGTGTTAACCTGTTCGAGAAGGTCACAAGGTCGTATCTAACTTCTTTTTTTTCCTGGATGTGCACGTAAAGTAAATGGACGCCGAGATATGACGTTGTTGCAATGAGCTTTTTTCGAGCGAGATACGACTGTGTTGCAAAATTGTGTTACAACCTTGTTGGGAACAACACAAAGATGTGTTTTGAAGCGTCCTGATCGAAAGATCATGTTGTTAGTCAATTTTTTGAGAATGGAGATTGTAGCAAAGGAAGTTAATTATCCTGATGTTTTTGTAAAGTAATTTTACGTAGTGCAACAGGGGCGAACTTGTCTTGTGCTGCTTAGTCTGCATTCTTGTGTTGATTATCAACATACTAAGCTTGCAGGGTTATTGCAGACTGTGTTCATGCAGAGAGCAAAGTTCCTTGCTCATGGTTCAAGCTACGCTCGGATTCAGCGCCTCCTCCTCCAAAGGCACTGTGATGGGCTGACATGCGCATTGGACCCTGACATATTAACCTCTTCCTGATTATGAAAGGCTTCACTATCAATAATAATGTAGCTTTACTGGGTAATCCATCGCAAATAATTGTTGTCATTCTTTCCGTTGGCTTGTACTTGCATTGCACTATCCATTGAGCCTCCGTGGTTTATCATTGTGTTCGGACATTATGTACATGATGCGAGTGTGCACATTGTGCCGACCGCAGCGTAATCATTCCCATCATGCATCACTACCTCTTGAACAATAACTTGCACAAGCTCATCAGCCCATCCCGGCGGTCTTGGATGAGACCGGTGGCGCCGAGCAAACGAAGACGGAAACTCTTAATGCTAGAGAAAGACTTTGGGTCACTAGGTGGCAGCAGACATACTTGGTCAATGTCGGGGTTAAACCACCAGCCAAGCGTACAAAAGACATAATACCCAAACGTTATGTGGCTAAGATAGGTACCCCGGCAGGGTAGTCAGAAATTTATATATTTGCCCCTGTGAAATTGTTCCATGAAAATTGCACACAAATCACACACGCTTATCAACATGTATGCAGGCTAGGTCTGGGGGCTAGTCAGGGAACAGGAGGAGTGCAAGGCCTGTTGGTAAATGTCCTTCGATCAAAAAGCACCAAGTATGTGCCAAGTTCCAAATGGATTTAGCTTGTAAGTAAGCTGCCACTTGGCAGCCACGAAAAGCCTTATATCGCTTATACATGAAAACTTCATGTAAAACTAAAAAGTCATGAAATAGTTTGTTTGTTTTTATGTGAGTGTATTGGCCTATACAACGCAGCAACTGGGAAAGCAAAATTTTGACCAGGGGTCCAATGGCATATAGTGTTGCTTCAAAGAAAACAGTACTTATTAAATATTGATCTGCAAAACAAAAGGGAAATGGAGACTAAACTCAAAACAATACGAATGCCAGGAGAAGTGTTTGCTTACTCATTCCTACTTAGCAATCCTCTTTATGCTAAGCTGTTAAGTGAAAGTTTCTGCTACTTGTCACGAGTGACAGGTTTGTGATTAGGTTTACTGTCCATTCTTTTTGGCATGCAAAATGCTTTACTTTTCTGAAATATGCTGATAAGTTTGTAAATATTCAGCAACAAATGCACTGTGTGCCATATTCAGTATTTGAAATTGACTTTTATATTTGATGTTGTAAGCGTAGATGAAGATTGTATTCAGACGTACTGTTGGGGAAATATATAGCCAAACAGTTAGATATTTTATTTGTTATTATTGCACAACATTTTGGGGGTGTATAAACATTTACACCATTGTTTAACTCATCAGTGCTCCCTGAGACCTACGAACAAGTAAGTAAGATTTCAATCTGTGGCTCCGGCGTTCTAGAGCTGCGAACCAATTTCACAAAACACTAAGATTGATCTTAAGATGTGTATAAATCTTAATTGCTCAGTATTATAAGCAAAGTGTGATGTCACAATACAAATCACCATAGCAATAATGATAATTCGTCTGAAGATTCAATTGGTGCTTTGTGCAACCGAGCCCAGGTGTCTTAACCACCAAGAGGTCAGTTCCAATCATGTAATTACATCACCATATTAGGCTGCAGAGCAGGCGACTTCAAGTTTCTTCCAATTACATGTACTGCGATCTTAGGGAAGTGTTGCAATTTGGTCTGCTCGCAGCAAGCCTTCACTAGCTACAAACAGGCATTTACCATAAGGTGGTGTTTAATATAGGGCATCATTTGACAGGTTCGTTATCTAGCATTCGGAGTCTGTACCCAAGGAACTTGAGTTCCACATGCTCCACAATTGATAGATCATTGATGTTTTTGTTTGTTTTCGTTGGTATACTTTGCTGGTCAGAGAAACGTCTGAAACTAGGAAAAAACAACTTTAACTTCACACTTCACTGCCAAGTCGAACATTATTTGGAAAAATAATGCTGCATAATGAACTTTTAATTAATGAATTCGTAGGAAGAAAGGTATTAATGTCTTGCTGTCTGATCATAACCAACTACAAAGTCAGGGATGGATTTGCATCCCTAATGAAATTTTGTTCCAAAGGTCAAAGAAACAAGATCCTTGTAAATCCTCCAAATATGCACTCTACCGCAACATCCAACATGTTTAGGCTCTAATAAGATGCGTATGTGTTTTCCAATGATAAGTAATTGTTATTTGAAACCGCTAGTTTGAATCATATAAAGGAATAGTTTAAGGTTATGAAGCAGCAATTTTTGTCATTGTACAGAATACCAAGACTGAAAGAGAGGCTGAGGCTGCGGTGTCTGAATTGGGGGCTACGGCTAAGTCTTTGGCTTGATCGGCGCGTCATCGTGTGTTAAAGTATAGGGCGTCCCTAACAACAGCCTTAGCAACATCCGTAGCTGTAGCCACTAAATCAGATACGGCCTGATTTACAAAAATGGATTGTAGTCTGGTATCCGTGTTATAGTCAAGCAAGCATTTATTAAGTTCGCAGTAATTTTAACCCATAAGGGAACAAGACAAGTATATTTCAAACTGATGGATTGATTACATATTTCATGAAATGAAACTTGTTTATTTCCCTTAAAATGTAAGCATAGTATTCTGTACATTAAAAATAGTTAATTTCATTTTGTTAACAATAATTTTAGATCAAACTTTAATTTCATATTACTTAGTGTATAATAGATTGAAATAATTTGAAAGTGCTCTCGTAACAAATTTTCATATAATTTGTATAAACATTCTATAATAATGTATTTGCACAGAATTGCAGTCACAATCAGAGTACATCCAGAATAAGTCTAATTGGATTAAAGGTGAAAATTGTATTTGTTAATTAACTGTGCAGGCTAAAATTCCATAGCAATGAATAGGCCTACTCTGTAATTCTGCGCTTACCGTTACCATTCTCTATTTACAAGGTAAGCGTCAAATTTCTGCGCTCTTTGTAAGCGAAGAATGCTAATGTTATGGTCATAGTAACGCTTGCTCACAAGCATCCGTTTTGCTTACAGTAAGAAGAACCATGAAATATAGTCTGTATTTTAATCCGGAGAGCTTTGGGTAAACGAATTGATTTTTCGATGATATCGGTCCTGAACTTTGTACATGTAGTTAAAATTGATTCTGCTTCAAATGTTTATTCATGAGCTCCTTTTGAATAAAGTCAAATTAGTTTACTATAGCGGGTTGTCAAGTAGAGACATACCTGGAACAAAACTCTTAACACAATATGATCAACGAGCAGAAAAGAAAAAAAAAATATTATTTTAACTTTTTATCTTGAAGGTTAGGCCTATTTTTAACAAAATTAATAATTATCAACTGTCCTTTATAAGAAGAAGTATTGCCAATTGTTATTTCTATTTGCCCAACTAAAAACAGTAAACTTAGGTTCAAAAACTTCCAAAATAAAACAGTTATTCAGTGTTTTCTCAAAATGTGTACACTTCATTTGAATGAGTTTGTGCACAGGTTTGTTTTGTTTGTTTATAAACTCTAGAATGGGACTCAATTAATGTATGCTTCCAAAAACAAATGTTGTAATTATCCTTCAAATGTCTTTAAAATTATAATTAATATCTGGTAAAAAATGTAGTCATAAGGCTTCAACTGCCAATATATCTTTTGATGAAGTAAGTTTCTCCTAATAAAACAGGTTTCAGTGAGGGCAACAGAACAAAAAGGATGTTTGTATTCTGTACTTACAAATTGCATAACTTTATATATGAATCAAATCTAATGATAATTATTCAGTTGCTTTTTAAACCAACGTGAAAATATTTTATTTATTTATTTATTGATTTATTTAGACAGGGTATAGCCTTATCAGTAATACAACTGCTATCCTTAAGGGCCCTGTGTACAGGCAGTAAAATAAAAATAAAAGGGAAATAGAAAAATACAGAGCACTAAGAAAATCCATGAATAAAGACAAAAACAAGTGTAAAACAAAATCAAAAATCTTACAAGGTAAAACGAAAAAAGACACAAAAATGTTAAACACTTGTCCAAAGCAGGGTACATGAAAATTAAAACATGAGTCAAATAATTTTAAAAAGTCTATAAGCAATCACAAAGGATTACACTATCGCATATCAATTAAAAATTCATTAAAAAGAGGCAAGTATAAAAAGCAAAGATAACTTTAAAATAAGCTCAAAACGGAAGCCAGTAACCGTCAAAAACGGCAAATTGCAGGCTAACCAATACTCACATTAAAACGGAACCATAATAATAAAATCACCTATAGCAGTAAACGACTAAGTACAATTGGTTAGCCTAATAATAAAAAGAGACAATGGACGAAAAATTCCCCCTCCCCCATCAGTATAGTAGGACGGCTTAAAAGATTATAAAAGATAAACATTTTACAAAATTTGACAAATATATATAAATATAAAGAAAGAGCTAGATATGGTACAAACGTAAAACAGAGATTTAAAACTTCTGAGAGTGTTGACCCTGCCTCTGAGCCGTGTTTAGCTTGTTCCATCCCAGGGTACCAAGATATTGAAAAGTGCGCTTACCTGCATTTGTCTTTGGAGCACTGGGCAGGTATAATGACCCATTGAACTTGGAGCGAGTGTTAGTTGAGTGACTAGGCATTTTAAAGCGGGCTTTTAGATAAGCTGGACTCATATTATTAATACATTTGAAAACTTCACACATTCTGTGATATTCCCAACGAGAAGGTAGGGAAGACCAGGAAAGTGTCTGATGCAAGTCGATAACATGGGTCCTGGGATGAGCATTTAGGATAAGCCTGGCCAGACGGTTGTGAAGTTTAAGCAACTTATCCGAATAACTTTGTGAGCAACTTGACCACACAACATCACAGTTGTCAAATAAAGGCAGAACCATAGCATTACTCAACATCTTAAATGTCGAACTAGGAAGACAGGGTTTGGCAGAACGTCTCAGGAAGCCCATTCTCTGAGAGATCTTCTTAGAAATGTAGTCAATGTGCTTTGCCCAAGGCAAGTGTTCATCTAGAATGATACCAAGATATTTATACTGTTTGACTCGTTCGACGGTCCCTCTGTTGTGTATTATCTGAAGTTGATCAAATATTGGGAGCCTAGGACGGGAGGCAAAGATCATGACCTTAGTTTTGCTAACATTGAGGGTAAGCTTATGACTAGTAAGCCATCGAGTCACTTGCTCAAGCCCGCACTTTATATCTAGTTGAATTTCTCTAGGAGAAGTACCTTCAAATATAATCATTGTATCGTCGGCGTACATGCTGACTTTGGCTCCTTTTATGCTCAAAGGAAGATTATTAATAAAAATAATAAAAAGTAGAGGACCAAGAATTGATCCCTGTGGGACCCCAACATTTAGATCTGCTAATGTCGAAATGGTACCTACTACTTGAGTAGTTTGTTTCCTTCCTGTGAGATAAGAAGTAAACCATTTTAGTTCCAGGCAACACCGCAATTTTGTAGCTTAGAGAGAAGAATGTTATGGTCAACTGTATCGAAGGCTTTCTTAAGATCCAAAAAGATGGCGCCAGTTACCTTTCCCGAGTCCATATTATTAAGAATGTGATATGTGACATCTAAGACTGCGGTTTGAGTGGAATGTTTCGGCCTGAAACCCGACTGCTCAGAAGCAAAGAAATTTCGTTTGTCAAGAAAGTTTCTAAGATTGTCATGAACAGCTCTCTCAATAATTTTGCTGACCAGTGGGAGAACGGAAATAGGCCTATAATCAGATAGTTCATCAGGATTGCCACCTTTAAAAATAGGAGTAACTTTAGCCATTTTCCATCCTTGTGGTACAATACCCGTGAACAAAGATCTATTAATTAGCTTCGTTACACTCTAAAAAATAATTGCTCAACATTGGGTAAAATTCTTACCCTTTCGGTATTAAAAAGGGAACAAGGTCGTTCACTTGTGTAAAATTGTTGCACAACATTCAAAGTGTAAACAATTACCCATTATTGTGTCATTTTTAACACCAACATGTGCAGCATCTTTAGCACAGCACAGTTGGGTTAGAAGTTTACATGTGACGACCATGTTCCCCTTTTACTCCAAAATTGGGTAAACTTTAATCAACCTTCATTTTACCCAGGTGTTGTGCTATTTTCTTACCCAATGATTGGGTTATATTATTTTACCCAGCACTGTTGTGCAGTTAATTTACCCACCATTTGTGTTACTTTTAAATCGGTTTTTGTGCACAAATTAATTTGTAACTGTGTTCCTTTCGGAAAGGCTGTTGTTGTGTTTTTTAAAATAAAAACAAAAAGTAACAATCAAGTTAAAACACTTTCATTCAACAATGACAACATAGAAAAGGATTAGGGAGAGAGGGGGGGTGTCAGCCAAAGAAACACTAACGTTGTATCCATTTATATTTATATCACTCAGTGTATTTTTGTTCAAAACACTCCTGTGTGAACAGAATTGAACTGGACAGTTTGCGGTAACATTGAATTGAACTGGACTGGACTGTGCAATTTCCGATTAATCTATGGTGATCACAACCCAATAATCACCTTGCATAAAACAACTGGAGAGTTTGTGTACAGCCAGGTGGTGAAAAACGAACACAAAATTCTTGCGAGCAGACAATGTAATAATCTCTTCTTAGAAGCAGTGTTGGCTCTGAAAAGAGCAGGTTGGTTTTGCCAGACCTGTTATTGACGGTTCAGACTTCCCGTGACGAAATCGTTGTGTTGCAAAGTCAATGAAGCTAGCAATCCATGTCTTTGCTGTGTAGATGATGCCTTTCCCCCTTCAACAGACTGTTGTTTCTCAAACAGAATAACTACCATTAAGCCAAAATAATCTCTTGCCAACTTTGGTTACATGAACATCATGCCAGACATCAACGACCTGCAACATCAGAATTACGTCCACCCATCCATCTTTGATTGTGACTTGTGCCTGTGACTTGTGCCTGCGACTTGTATGTAGGAATGTATGATACACTTTGCATTATGGGTAAAATATTTCCACGAGGAGCAGTTTACCCAATTTTCAGTTACTTCTTACCACTTGTTGTGCACAAGTTATACTGCTTACCCACTTCTTGAGTGATTTGAACCTCGGTGTTATGCTATTTGATTTCCTACCCAATGTTGGGTACTGTATTACCTTTCCATTGTGTATTTTATTTTACACAAGTGAGGGGTAAAACAAAATTTGTCGTTTTACCCAATATTGACCAAATGTTGCACAATATTTGTACCCAGCAGTTTTACACAACAACATTTTACACTTCTTTTTTAGAGTGTAGGGAGGCGGCGATGGCAGGACTCGCTATTTTAAGAAACCTACAAGATAATCCGTCCGTTCCTGCTGCAACAGAAGGATCCATTTGGGAGATGGTTTTTTGAACATAACAAGCTCCAACAGTCCGCAAATTTGAAGTCAGTGGCATCCCTCTCTATTTTATCGCAAGTGCCCAACTGATTGTAAGCAGTGTTATCTTCAAAAGCTTCTGCCAGATCACTACCTATGGTAACAAAGAAATCATTAAAATCATCTGCAAGTTTCTGCTTGTCAGAGCTGGTACGGGAAGCCAAGTTATTAGCTTGATTGCGAAGTTGCTTAGCAGCAAGCCAATCTCCTTCTTTTCCTGAGTTGTGTGCTTTTGATCTCATAAAGTCACGTTTTCTTCCCAGGTCCAGCATATTTTTAGTAACCCATGGTGCCATGTACTTTGTCCTTTGCCGAATCTGCCTGTAAGGGGCATGTTTATTACACATGTGATTAAACATGTCCACCCAGGTAACCCATGCATCATCAATATTAACAACACCCTCGATAAAATGCCAAGGCACCTTATACATATCTTCTAAAAAGGAAACTTCCTTAAAATGTTTAAAATTTCTAACATTTGAGACCCTGGGAGGAACTTTTAGATTGCCGTTAATTTTCCTGCTACATATAACCATAGAATGATCGCTTATTCCTAAGGGAATAACATTTGTGAAATTACTATTTTCTCTATGAGAGGTCATGATATGATCAATGCAGGTGCTGGAAGTAGAGGTAACCCTAGTGTGATTATTCACCAGTTGGGTTAACTGCAGCTCACAACAGAACTCATCAATTTGATCACGGTCAGAGCTATCAAAACTGTTTAAGTTAAAATCACCAATGATAAATAACTCATGATTACATGTATGATCGAACTTATTAATAACCTCGTCTTTTAAGTTAGATAAGTGTTCAGGTTGCTTATTTGGCAAGTAGGCAATCACTACAACAATAGGTTTACTCTCTTTCAAACTGATCTCTACCCAGCAAGACTCGACACCGTCGCTCTCTCCATTAAGGACACGGTGGGAAACGCTATTTGTTACGTAACATGCCACACCTCCATGGTTATCAATGCCTTTACGATCAGCACGGATCAGAGTGAAATTATTAATCATAACTTCTGCATCATTAATACCATCATGAAGCCAAGTTTCACTGAGGGTGAGCATATGTATTTCATGCTCGGCCAAAAGAATGCGCAACTGCTCAATTTTGGGTCTGAGACTCTGTATATTTAAGTGAGCAATCTTAAGAACCATAATCTTATCTAACTTGTCAAGTAAAATAATACCCGCATCATTATTTCCTGAATTATGCATTGAATTATGATGGTTAAAGATCATTTCATCAACGGAGTTGTTAGATTCAGTTGTGTTTTCAAAGTTACAGTTCATGACTTGTACTTGCTCCGTTTCGTTGTCTTCTGGTATCTCAGCCATTCCGCTTCTTGAGACAGCAGGGGAGCACGCGTCCGACGAGTTTGCGGGCTGATCGTCACTTGGGTGGTGTACCTCTTCCGACGTTTCCATTCCTGCTGGCGGAAATCCTGACAATCAACATTCCGACCCGATATCTCACCCTGTGATAATAATAATAATAATAATAATACTCGGTTCTTATATAGCGCTTTATCACATCCCTAGGGGCGTATCAAAGCGCTCAGTATTTTTTCCTGCAAGGTATGTGGAGCTACGTTTTGAAGTATGAGACCTATTCCTTTACATAGCACCATGTAATGGTTTACAAGGTGCTGTGGCGCAATATGCAGCCAATCAAACCAGGAACACCGGGGCGAACCCCTTCTCTTTTCGATAAGTGCACTGGGTTCTTTTACGTGCATTTAATACACAACACACGGGACCAACGTCTTTACGTCCCATCCGAAGGACGAAGCAATAATGGTTAAGTGTCTTGCTTAAGGACACAGGTGTCACGACCGGGACTCGAACCCACACTCTGCTGATCTGAAACACCAGAGCTTGGGTCCGGTGCTCTTATCCAGTCGGCCACGACACGCCACCGTGATGAACGATCGTTCGAGATAGCTGCTTCAGCGTAGGTTTGTGGTGAAGAACCTTTACTGTCATTGATCCAATAAGTTGACAGAGATGAGCTCAGATGAGCTCAGACGAGCATTGCTCGAGCTGATAAAAGGTGCTTGAGAGACGGTTGTCCCCGTAAATGCCGAATAAGATTGCGGGCGAACTTTGTGATACCAACTCGACTGAGATGGACACCATCCGAGGCAAGAAACCGACGATCAATGTTATCATTGTTGATGAAGTTCCAATTTTTTGCTCTGCAGAAATTTTGGATCAGGTCATTAGCTAGTACAATTTTGCGACATTGTTGCTGATTGTCCCTGTTTCTGTGGATGATGGAAGAAACCGTGATGTCTTTTATGAGATACTTCTCATTTGCCAATTCACATAGAGATTCAAGTTTACTTGCAATCGTCTGCGCGTCGTCCTTGGTATTGTTTGTTCCAACATGAACAATTAGCTCAGAGATTTTGTGACAAAAAGATTCATTCTGGAAAACTCTTAAAATGTCTTCAATCTTTGCCCCTGGTTGTGAAACGACTGAGACTGATTTAGATTGGCTCAGCTTGTCGCCTTTAATGAACTTGATCATGGAATCACCGACAATGGTAACAGCTTTGGCGGGCTGTTGTCGAAACCGAGTTGCCTATTTTACACGATACTCCTTCAGTTGTTCAGAAAATACTTTCCCCTCTGATACTGAATTAGTAGTTTTGAATGTTGACTTTGGTGAGGATGACGAGGTTGACGTAGAGGGCTGATCAGACTGGGGAGACAATTCATTGTTCATAATACTCGTCGATTACTTCCTCTGCGGTTGGGTCAGATGTTTCTGAATTTGCATCATCTGAAAGCTTACCAAATCGATTTGAAAGCTTAACAATTGGTACATGTGGAATGCAAGGTGGTGATTTGGCTTTGTGATTTTGTGACTGATGTCCCACCTGTCTATTGTTGTTGACCAGTGTAGTATAGCACTTGGCTATTGGTTGGGCCCTGAGTCTAGGCTGGATAAAAGTGTAGAGGACGAAACGTCTTACAAGGTTAGCAGCTGGCTCAAGACTGCCTCGTGGCTGGCCCGCTCGCACAGTCCAGCCACTGACACGCTTGGGTGACTTTATTGTATTCCAATCGTAATGGCTACAACATAATAATGTACATCACTACACTCCTCCCCGGGCATTTTTTTTTTTTTTTTTTTTTTCTTTTTGAGAGGGAGGGTGTCAAAAATTCAAAAATTCAAAAATAAATATCACATTAAACGTACATTTTTAAGGAGAAAACAAAATGCAAATTCAAACACAAGTTCAGTGGAACACCTATTGCAAAAAACATGTCTAATCTTCCCGCCTCAAAAATTCCAAAAGTATATCATAATATATGTACACTGTATAAGTAGAAACAGAATGACAATAAATGAAAAATTTGCGCAACACCTACTGAAAAACATGTCTATTTCTTCTCTTAAATTGGCTTGGGGTCATGACTTGACCTCGTTTTCATCTGACAAGATATAGATCTAATGAAACAAAACAGTGCAACAAAATATAATGTCTAATGCAACATGTATACAGTTTATAACACATCACTTTACATAGACCGGTCGATAAACGTTTCCCCACGTTAATTTAAAGTTTAAGCATTTAAGCTTCCAAAATGCGTTACGTCACATCAAAATTATGTTTTCTTTAAACACTGAGGTGAATCTTAATTATTCTTAACGCTTTTATCGTGAAAATGTAGTTTTAAAATAAAGTCCAATTTGTAGATTATGTTTCCCAAAACTAGGGGACTTTAGAAGAACGTCACCCCGTAGAGGAGCTCGGTGTTTTGCCTGGTTTTATGCAACACTTCTGCAACAGCGATCCCCCTGATTTGTGCAACCTCCTCGGCGACGTGTTTTGCCATTGTGGGGATGCTGAACCTGGCCGGCGTAGGTGGAAAGTATGGTGCGTCCGTCTCGAGTAGCAGCCGGTCCAACGGGATGTTCAAGGCTACGCCCCTTGGGCCGGGGCTGTTTAAACCAACTGCATTTGTTAGGCCCACGCAGAGATTTGGAAACGAATCGCACCACACTTTAGCCCCTTCCCAGTCGTTCATGTAGCAGTGGAGATGGATTCTCCACATTCTGGGAAGGGTCTGCCTAACAATTTTGAAGCAGTCCGGTTCAGCATCCCTACAATGCAATACTACTGGTAGGTTGGAGTTGACTGCCAATACTAGTAGCTTCTTGAAGACAGCTTGCTGCTTCTCCTTGTACCGGTAGTTACTGCCCGAGTAGTCAAGGCCAATCTCACCAAGAGCGCAGACATTTGAAGTGTCCAGCACATGCCGGATCAAAAGCTCTGCGTCCCTGGTGAAATTGTGAGCGTTCTTCGGATGGTATCCGACTGCAGCATGCACCCCGGTACTCTCAATCAACGCTTTCTGATTTTCCCATTTGCTCAGACTGGCCTCATCGCAAAATACTGTGATGCATCCTTTGAAGCCTGGTTCGACGAAGCGGCGTTGCTCCAAGAACCCATCGAGTGAGCCAGTGTAGCCGGAAACGCGGAAGAGCCTATCCAGATGGCAGTGCGAATCCACAAACTCTGAAGAGTAACTAAGGGGTGATGAAATATGGGGCGGGGTCCAGGAGAGGAGGCGCTGTAGCGTCCGCCAATGGAAAAGTGACGAGACGCGTGTGGGGTCTTCCAAGTTCCGCTGATGTATCTTTGGTAGACCCATGTAGCTGTCGTAGCTGTCCCAAACGGTCAGTTCTTCTACTGTAATGAAATTGTCTACAGTGGCTCTGGCTACTGATTCGGCCCTCTGGTCTGGAAGTGGATAAGCCTCTAACCATTTTGTGAACTGACAAATAATCATTAGTATATATTTGTTACCAGACTTGCTTGGCGTAAATGGTCCTAGGATGTCAAGATGAATGCGTTCCATCGGGGCCCCTGCATGGTATTTTGTCAAAGGGGCTGTAGCTTTCCTAGATGCCTTTTTATTGGTGTTACATTCTTTGCAAGATTTAACATACAATGTGACGTCCTCGGTCATTTTATGCCAATAGCAAGTCTGTCTTACTTTCTGAATCGTTCGGGTTATCCCCGGGTGGCCAGCAAGGGTAGAATCATGATTAAACCACAAAACATCTTTACGTATTGCTCTAGGTACAACAAAAAGTGTTCTAATTATGTAACCCTCGTCCCATTTATAATACAATACACCATCTTTAATGTCCAAAATGGAAGCATTTGCCCAGAAGTATTTAGCTGCAGGGGAGAGTAGTTGTATCATATCCTGTGGGGGTTTGTTACCAGTCTCTAGCCATAAGATTACATTTTTCAAATCTGGATCATCGAGTTGTAGTTTTCTTAATTCTGTTTTGTCATATTTGGTGGCGAGAGAAATACTGTCGTTGTCTAGCACACGCCGGATCATCGAACAGCGTTCCTCTCGATTGGTTTCGCTTTTACCTTCATTGACTGCTGTTGATTGAGAACACAAACGGTTGTCCTCGACCGACACAGGCCGGTCAGAGGGACAATTGTCTATGATTGCCGTATTATCATTGCTTATTGGTTGGTTTACTTGAACTGTTCGTACAGCTAGCGGTAGCACATCATCTACCTCTTCGTTAAATCGTGCCCATTGACTGTGAATTTTGGTGCAGAATTTACAACCTCCACATGGGAGACTAGCTGGTTCACACCCAGCAAAGTAGAAATCACTGGACCCATCGTAGTATGAAATTTTAGGCAAGGATGATTGTTTTGGTAATGTTGGTGAGGTCGCGTGTTTATACCATGCCCGATATGGGGCAGAGGGAGGCCCCCCCAAACTAACCCTAACCCTAACACACTCTTCCCTCTTGTATACAGAAGCACCCCCCCTAAAATTCTCAAAAGAATTCCTGAGATTCCCAGAACACAATGAAGACACAATAGAGGGGGGGGCCTCCCTCTGCCCCATATCGAGCAGCAATTGCGCGTGTTGGGGCGGGCTAACGGAATGCTTGGCTTTTTGTTCTACATATGCCTTGTCTGCGCTCGCCTTTTGAGGGGGAGGTTGCTTTTGTGTAGGTAATTGTGGTTTAATGTCTACTCCTTGGCCAATGACCGCAGATTTTTGTTCCATTGTGTCACCGAATGGAATTTGGGCACCCAGAGATTCGGCATTGTAAGGGACGAATGCACTTGCTCCTTTGTCACTTTGAATTGACCCCAGAATGTGTGTTGGCAAAGGTGGCGCTTTATCATCGATTACTTTCAACGTTGCATCAATCAATTTATCCCCCGTTTTTTCTACAGGTTTCCCTGTAGTACTTATGGCTGGATTTGGGAGTTTAGAAAACAGATCTTCAATTGTCTTCTGGAACGCAGCATTATTGTCGCACATTTTTTCAACAATTGCGGCCATTCCCCCTATGCTTGAATGAACGGAATGCGTAACTTGTGATGTGTTAGCCTCCACCACCTTTGTCAATACACCAATATGCTGGGATAGGGCATCCAATGAAGTAATTATTTTATCTAGTTTGTCTGTTTCTACCGGTTCATTTTGAGGTATGGGGGTGTCCATTGTTATTAAGTTCTTGTCCAACAACTCATTTAATTTTGTTTGCAACTGGGGGGTATCATGAAAATCATCTAATTTGACCACGCCCTTGATGTCCCTGACTGCTACAATTGCCTGGGCAAATTTTACACCGATCCCAGGAAGGGCGGTGAGTTCTTTCACCGGGGCAGTATTTATGTTTACTAGCATATTTACGATTACAAATTAAACACTGAAAGCTGTCTTAGTATCGCTACAATTGTGATAGTCACTGATTTGAATCTTTCTACCAACGCCCCTGTTGAAATGACGCTCAACAGTTTGACCGGATTGGTAGAAAGCTGAATTATTTGGCGTAACACTAAAAATAAGTGTAAGTTCGGAAAATCTGCTCAAGTACCTCGCTATGCGACAAAAACAGCTTTCAAATATTCAATTATATTAATTGTGATAATAATTAAAGTATAGCGTGGCTGAGCTGAAAGTCAGCCACACTATGACAAATAAATAAATATTTGCGGCAGTCACTCGCTTCCACTGTTAATGCCTTCTGCTGGGAGTGACGCTCAGCAGTTTGACCAGGATAACAGTAGTTAAATTTTGTATTTAGCCAAAAATGAACGTTGCCGTTCCTCCCTTTTTTTATTTTATTTTATAAAACGCACCACGCAAGGCAATACAAGCAACAAGCACAAACTAGGACAAATTCATACACAATTAAGCTTAATAATGGCACAATATTATATTTAAGTCTAGGGGGCAACTGAATTACTTGCTCTACTTGTAAGCTGGTTTTAATTTTGGCATCGACAAGTTCAGCAGAACCGAGGATGTCGATATATAGATTTTGGCAACGACAAATTCAGCCGAACCAAGAATGTGCACATAAAGTAAAGCTGGGTCCTAAAGCTGTCCCCACTGTTAATCAACAAATATTTTGTGGAAAATGCCACTAATATATTAATTGAAAAGAGCAAATTTAATAAATACACTAAATAAATTTCGACAAATTCCGAAAACTCGTCAAAATTAGCTTGAATAATGATACAAGCTGATTATTTTTTTTTTTATGTTTTATGTCAACTGTAAAAGATGACGGTTCGGCTCTTTTCAATTAAACCTAAAAATACCTCAATTTAGTAGAATACTTTAATCTGGAAATTTATCCTCGTCGCCAATGTAGTATAGCACTTGGCTATTGGTTGGGCCCCGAGTCTAGGCTGGATAAAAGTGTAGAGGACGAAACGTCTTACAAGGTTAGCAGCTGGCTCAAGACTGCCTCGTGGCTGGCCCGCTCGCACAGTCCAGCCACTGACACGCTTGGGTGACTTTATTGTATTCCAATCGTAATGGCTACAACATAATAATGTACATCACTACACCAGTGTCCATGGCGAATTCGTGGAGGTGGAACTTGTAGCCGCATTCTTGACAGTATGAACACCACTTGCCCCAAAAACTGTTTGAGAACAATGGTGGGCATCATATTGTGATGCTAATAGTTCTATTGTAGTCTCCATATTTCTATATTCCTCTTTCAGAAGCTTGTTGTTAGACTTGAGATGATCGATTTCACAGAACTGGACTCTCATAGCACTTATTTCATTTTTCATTTGCTCAATAGAAATCTTCAAATGTCTTATTTCATCCCACAAGGCTGAATCTGCTGGCCCCTGTTCATTGGGCACTCAACATTGCTTAAACTATCGATCCCTTATGAGTATGCTGCACCGTCAAGTAGTCACATGTTGCAAACAATTCCATCAGAAGTCGCTGTATCACCCATAAATGTAATACAAACCATAAATGTAATAAAATCAACCGTAAATGTAATAAACCCATCAACCATAAATGTAATAAAAATCAACCATAAATGTAATAACAACCATAAATGTAATAAAATCAACCGTAAATGTAATAAACCCATCAACCATAAATGTAATAAAAATCAACCATAAATGTAAAAACTCAATCAACCATAAATGTAATAAAAATCAACCATAAATGTAATAAATACAATAAAAATCATAAAATTGAATGTAAGAATCATGTGACAACAGTATACTAGTCGTAAACATGCGCCCCGTGTCCTCGTGCTCACACCCCCATGAAACCTACGCCAACTAGACTTGACTCAAGTCCCAATCCCCTGCAGAGTCCTTTTATGTTCAGTCCCATCGCTTAACCTCAGAATTTGTTTTGTACTGCACCAATATGCTGCGCAGCGGGATAGGAACTTGACAATCCGGCAGTTTCCTGATATGTAAATTTATTCACTTATGCATGTGTAAACTTTTCTGCTAGATACATATTGTCCAATCAAACGCGTTTAAAAAGAAGACTCGTTGATTTTATTTATTTATTTATTTTATTTGATTTTAATTTTTTTTTTTTTTTTTTTTTTATGGGGGGAGGTAAAGTACTTAGTTTAGGATCGAAATAATGTGCATTTACCAATTTTGGTAGATTTGCCAATATCAACATGTGGAAGTAAGATGCGACTCCGTCAAGTCCCATTCTCGGGACCACAATAGCTTCATTTTGACGGTGAGGGCGCACTGCCTTACGGCTTGGCCACGGTAAGCTGTCCTAGGGACCTCGTACGAGAACTTACGGGACTTGAATCAAGTCTATATGCTAACAGACTTCCATCTTTCGTTCCTGTTGCTCCAATTGCGGGAAACTCCACACTCCCATTTTTCTGTCCCCGTTCCTGTGCCTCCCCATTCACGTAACCCCAACTACAATTTGTCTGCCCCCCGTCTCCTTTCCTGTGATTCCTCATCCCCCTGGCTGAAAAATATATATAGGTTATAGGTTTTCACCCCCCCCCCAAAAAAAACACAAAAAAAAACACAAAAAAAACCCCAAAAAACCCCCAAAAAAACACCAAATTAATAAAATAGATATAGATATATAATAATAATAATAAAATAAAAAGATAAAATAAAACATTCGGGACGCGTTAACACTAATCGCAGCAAGGCGCGGCTCATATTTCACTGTGAACTGTTTTTGTTGTTTACTCATATTTTTGTCATTCCTGAAAGGATGTTGTACATTCGTAATTTTTACGCGTCCCGATATTGCTCTAAACCTATTTTACTGACTTAGATAAATAATGAGAGAGCATTAAGGATACACACAAACACATTTGCATAGAACATTGGGTGAATAATTTAATAAAAACAGAACTGAATAAAAACACACTGATTATTACATTTATGGTTGATTTTTTTGTACATTTATTGTTGATTGGGTTATTACATTTATGGTTGATTTTTTTTATTACATTTATGGTTGATGGGTTTATTACATTTATGGTTGATTTTATAACATTTATGGTTGTTATTACATTTATGGTTGATTTTTATTACATTTATGGTTGTTATAGCATGTTTGGTTTTTATTACATTTATGGGTGATACAATGTCTAGATCTTGTATAACTAGTCGGAACACTCATTCTA
The DNA here is from genome assembly GCA_037783415.1 of Leptasterias polaris. NCBI lineage: Eukaryota > Metazoa > Echinodermata > Asteroidea > Forcipulatida > Asteriidae > Leptasterias > Leptasterias polaris. The sequence continues at coordinate 2,057,993 of JAZGTN010000068.1, forward strand.
TGCATACTTTGGAACAGTGAAGTCCTCTACTCAACAGTGGTGTCTTTAACGTCTCCTGTATACCATGAGGTTAGAGCAGTTAGACTGTAGGTCTTTCTTTACTAAAACAAATACAATTGCAGCTCTGGTTTGTATGGTGGGCCTGAAGGGACATCGCACATCGCAAATATCTTTGCAAATATTTGCGATGTCGCAAATATCTTTGCAAATATCTTTGCAAATATAGGTTTTCCCGGCCAATTTCAACAAAAATCCATTCATTTTAACTCCTGGCTCATTCAATTTCGTTTGAAAACGAATGCTCCGTTGAAACAGCATTCAACAGTTTAAAGGAGTCATTCAATTTCACCAGTTTAGCATTCACTGGTCAAATAAGATCATTCAATTTCATCAGACCGCAAGACTCATTCAATTTCGTAAAAGCCAGCGGCAAGAGGTGGTCAACCATTCAATTTCATTAATGGGCAATCTTTTTCAAAATTTTTGCATTCAAATTCAAATTCTATACTATATGCCTTCTGATTCGTAGCTGCCTGTAATAAAGGCAAATGTTTTTAGGGAAAACTCATTTCTACACTAGTTTCACGTTATCTCCAAATATAGGCATAAGCGATTTTGAATGAAAAGGTGGCTGCCCGTGGTCGGTACAGAGTAGTGAATAATGTTAACAGGGAGACACTGATTGAAGCATTCGAGAATAACCAGGCATGACTAGGCCCACCTACAACTACCATGATAACTCTTGGCATAATCATAACCAAACTTACATGCCGAGATGTCTGGCCCGTCAGATCATTGAAGGTTAAAGAAACCAACTTCAGATAAAAATAAACGAATAGAAGAAATGTATATCAAACACACGAAGAAAAGGACTTGTGAACAAAATCCACAAGAAAACAAAAAGATTAATTTATCTTTAGATTTTATAACGACCCCTTATCATTTTAAGCTTTTGTTTCCTTTAAAACATTTGTTAAGTTCAAATTTGACATGGTCCGGGCATTAGCAGAAAACAAAGACAAGAACATAAATACCAGGGCAAAAAATATCAAGACTTTCGCAAAAGAGTTAGTTTTCATTTTAAAGTTATTGGGTGCAGGTTTTAACTTCGAAGTGTATAACAAAGCAAAAGGAACAGCGGACTGTTTCAATAACGAAAAACAAACGATACAATAAAAGAAGTAAAATACATGGAAACACCTCTTACAAAGGACATCTTATGTGCCAGAAAGGGGCTATAATTTCCAGCTTACTCGTAAAGCCATAACTCATGTTTAATTTGAATGCAAAGAAGTTGAAATTCGTTGCCCATAAACGAAAAAGAAAACGCAAACTAGCAACAAAACCATGTTCGCTTCAATGAGTCTTAATTTGAATGCATCAACTGTGAATACGTAGTAGAAATTTAACTTAAGAATGGTCAAAGTGTAGTCCTGAATGCCTATAAACGAAATAGAATGACCGAAGCGAATCTGAACGAGAAAAACGAAATCATGTGTGCACAAAAACGAAATTGAATGCATTTAGAGCTAAAAAGAAACCCTAGTTTGAGAGGATTAGGGGAAAATGCGTGAATTTGAATGCATGTTAATGAAATTGAATGAATTTTTGCTGAAATTGGCCGGGAAAACCTATATTTGCGATGTCGCAAATATCTTTGCAAATATCTTTGCAAATATTTGCGATGTCGTAAATATCTTTGCAAATATTTGCGATGTCGCAAATATCTTTGCAAATATCTTTGCAAATATTTGCGACGTCGCAAATATCTTTGCAAATATCTTTGCAAATATTTGCAACATCGCAAATATCTTTGCAAATATCTTTGCAAATATTTGCGATGTCGCAAATATCTTTGCAAATATCTTTGCAAATATTTGCGACGTCGCAAATATCTTTGCAAATATCTTTGCAAATATCTTTGCAAATATTTGCGACGTCGCAAATATTATCGCATACTTTATCGCATACTTCGTCGCATAGTTTGCATATTTGTGGTGGATATTTTTTCAAGAGCCTAAAGGGTTGTTTGGGTTCCAGCCTTCATTCCATTAACATGTACACCCAGGTGAATAGTCGGATACAGTCTGCTCTGCGCCGTGTGTGTGTGTGTACATGTCAAATGCACTGAGATTGAGAATGAGATGAATGTTGACATCCGTGGTCGTTTTTTGATGAATCTCAACCAAAAAAGGCATCAAGTCAACAAGATCAGCATTATGCCACCTTCAAAAGGATCAGTGGTGAGGATTGTTAATTAATGTTGTGTAGTTACGATAATAGGTTGTCCGTCCGATCCAGAGCAGAGGGGATGGCTCAAGGTCCTTTCTCTATAGATAGTAGTACTAAACTACGACTACGGTACATGGAGGTAGCAACCTACTCCCATGGCATGGACCTCCATGGAAAGTATAAAAAGGCCACCAGGCAGGACCCAATTTCATAAAGCTGTTTAGCAGAAAATACTGCTTGGAAAATGTACTATTTGCTTAGCAAAATTTAGCAGGGTACCAGTCGTAACTATGTTAACTTTATGGAATACACTGGCAGTAGCTAACCTGTTTGTTTCTGTTTAACAAAGGGTTTGTTTTTTTGTGCTTAACACTTTTTTTGACAGGCTTTATGAAATTTGGCCCAGGACTCGAGTCAATACATACGGCAGGTACCGATAAATAGTCAGGTAGTCGTTGCGATAATCGTAATCCACCATCCTCCCGACGGTCAGAGAGGTTGGTGGGTTACGATTATCACAACTAAACGCTGTACCAAGTACGAAGTAGGGCCCAAGTGTCTTGTTTTTAAATTGAACTGCAAAATTAATGTAATGAGCAAACACCCCCCCCCCCCCTAAAAAAATAAAAAACATTACCCCTCTTACCTGACCCTGGGTTCGGGTATAATTGACTGTTGGATTAGATCATTTATACAACTCAAGACAACACTAACCATAAAAGCTGTACTAACAGATTTTTCCAAAACATTGTGATCTCTGTCACAATTGTCAAGACTGTTACAGAAAAATAGTTGCGACTCATCTTTTTCAGTTTTTGACTTCTTACAGAACCCAAATGTGTGTGGGTGAGTAGGTAACCACATTCAAACCGGGGACCTATAACAAAAGAGGACAATAGGTCCACGGTTGCTATCACAAAGGAAAGCATTGTGGTCCACGGTTGCTATCACAAAGAGTTGAACAAAGGAGGGTCCACGATTGCAGGCTGTTACACACTTGGGTGTGTGTGTGGGGGGGGGATCTCCTATGGGTTGTTGGACTGGACAAATCAGAAGAGTATATTTCCACCCTTACTATGTACATGATTTCTTCAAAATGGGAAAACTTTGCGTTAACAAAAATTGACATGGACTGTTAACCTTACCTAATTTGTTATTCTTCTACTACTTTGTTTGCAGAAAATATCGCAATGTTGAAAGGTGAGGAAAGATACCTCTACACCAACCCAACCACCTCATTGAAACGGGGGATAGTTTAATTTTCATTATCGCATTGTTTTCCTATTCTCCCTTTACCACAATTTGGGGCAGTACTGATTTGGGGTCACTTTCTGTCCCGCTTGCCATCATCACCAATCACCGCCTTCTCCCCAGACTCCTCCTGAATTGTTGACCCTTGTCCCTTCTTTGAACAACCATCATCGGCCTTTGTTCTTTTATTAGACTTCTTCCCAGTTGTGCTCTTCTTTCTTATTGATGAATCATCACCTTCTTCAGTTAATACTTTTCTTTGCTTCAGATGTTGTCTCGCTCTTCCCAGCCTGCTCTGTGTTTCTTGGACATCTTCAATGCCAGGTTTAGGTTGAGGTCTGCCAACAGGTTCAGTTATTAAATTAAACCTTGACACAAAACTTTCCACAGCAGTGTCCTTGTCTGGTCTGGTCTGGTCTTGTTACCGTGCTTGAATGATAGGGGGCCAGGATTGCAAACAGGCTGAAGAAAATTGGACTTTATGTCTTCTCACCCTGCTGATAAAGGAGCACTGTCGCCTTGATGACTCTCTTTGCATAATCTGAAATTATTCAGAATATGAAGTAACATCAATTATGAAATATTTCTCATTGAATAGATTCTTGTAAACCTGAATAACCAATATTCATTATTCATTCTTTGCTCATTAAAACCTTGTGGCTGCTCAAAGGAGCATAGCTTCAATGGCTTGAGGTTCTCAGACAATAACCACCATACAGGGCTAAGACAGTGTTGTTCTAATTGTATGGGGATTAAAAGGATTAGGACATGGGGCTCCTGTCATAAAACTGATCATTATCACAGGAAATATATGGTGTTGAGTATGTGCTGAGTGTCACATCACGCTGCGCCAGCTCCAACCAAAATCCCCCAGCTTACACTCTTTTCCGAAGATCTCACTTCCCTTATCTTAACAAGTTATTAAATAAAGCTTGGTGAATCTTCTGGACCTCATACAATGAATACTCAGCGCAAAGGCAAGAGAGGAGGAGTGAAAACAAGATCTAAATCCTCACCCCAGGCTTCACCTCCAACGGCGGCCATGATGTCTTCACTGGTACCCGAACATGGTGATGATGACAGTGAATCTGGACCCTGTCTGGCAGCTGACTCGCCGGGGAGCTCCACCCCACCGTACTCCTCATCTTCACCCGGTGCCAAAACTCCCAAAGAGTTGAAAAGCCACATCCAAACCTCAATCTCCGAGTTTCAAACACAGGTGAAGCGCACCCTGGATGGTCTCTTCAGTGATATGAAAAAACTTGAATCTGACCTAAACCAATCTGTCGAGTTTCAAAGCTCCCGAATCGATGACATCCAAGCCCAAGTTGATCCTCTTGTGAAAGAAAATGCAGAACTTAAACATGAAATTATTCAGCTCCGGGATCAGACAGAGCTGATCAGCAGCCTCATCAATCGTCATGAGAGATTCTCCCGGAGAAATAACTTCAGGATCGCCGGTATTCCTCTTACAGCTGGGGCTGGGGAAAACTGTGTCCGTATCGTCGAAGAAGACGTCCTTTCCCGACACTTCGATATGCACAATGTTGCGGTTGAACGTGCCCACCGGGACGGACGCGCCCCTCATGGGAGATCACCACACATCCTGGTAAAATTGTTATCATATCGTGACAAAATCGAGATAATGAAACAAGCTAAATCTTCCCTAAAGGATACTGGCTACTTTATCCTTGACGACCTAACCAAAGCTGACCTGACCGAAAAAAAGAAGTGGTCCAAACAAGTCAAGGAACTGTACGATCAAGGGAAAAAACTCAAATTCTCTGCTGGGAAATGGCGTAGGAACGGCCAGCCTTTCACATTCCGTGAAGCTGAATAGAGAGATCTCTTCGGTAAATACCTCCAGGATTATTACATCATGAACATTATATAAATACAATTCTCATTCTGAAATTGTGATACTCCTGTACATGCACATATATTTGTTACAGCTGGAGGATCTGGTTGGATCTGGTGTAAGCTCATACATGTGCTTACTGGTGTTTTCTTGTTTTGTCCTCTGCTGTCTGTTCTCTACTCAATTTTCCTTTTAACTGTTAGGCTTCCTCGTGTTATTGATCACCTTAACATGAGTACCGTAATTTGCCTAATTGTTAACCCATTTATAATTATGTCATTGTTCTGTGTTATTTTGTGTTTGGTTATTTGTGTAGGTGTAAGACAAGTTATCAGCCCATACTTGACTTATCGAATGTGTTTGATATTAACTCGCCTGTAATGATTAAATCACTATCTTGAATAATGACAAATAATGTAACACATAATGACGTTAATTCTAGTATAGATCCAGATTTAAACTTTGAGGCACCTGATGTAAGTTGTGACTACTATGATCAAACTGAATTCATGAATTACTTTAATAAAAACACTAATGTTAAACTACTACATATAAATGCACGTAGCTTATATAAGAATGTGTCACATATTATCAACTATGTCAACCTTCTAAATAATTGTTTTTCTGTCATTGGTGTATCTGAATCATGGTTAAAGGATATTCAGGATCCACTCATTCAAATTCCAAATTATTCTATTGAAGGTTTTTGTAGACAAAATAAGAAAGGAGGCGGAGTTGCACTTTACATTAAAAATGATGTTGTGTATAAAATTCGTAAAGATCTGTGTATAAATAACTCTGAAATAGAATCTTGCATTATTGAGATAATCAACTCCTCTCAAAGTAATATACTAACTGGAGTTGTATACAAACCACCTAGTGCTTCATGTAATAACTTCACAGACCATATAAATGAATTATTAGGGAAAATTAGTAATGAAAATAAAAAATGCTACATTATGGGTGATTTCAATATTAATTTATTAAATTATGATGTGGATGTTGCAGTACAAAACTTCATAGATACTTTGTCTTCTCAGTCCTTTTATCCAACCATAAAATCTAAGCCTACAAGAATAGCTGCAGGTAGTTCAACTCTGATTGACAATATTTTAACAAATGACTTGCTGATTCATATTGCTGGTGTTTTGCTAACTGACATAAGTGATCATTTACCTGTGTTTCTGATTATTGATGCTTTAAAAGATAGAGTGCAAAATAAGAAAAACTATAATAAACGTTATTTTACTGATAATAATATCCAATGTTTTATTAATGATTTAAATGCAACTGACTGGGATGTAATAACATTGCAAGATACCATGCATGACATGTATACTACCTTTTTAGATCATGTCCTTAAACTTTATGATAAACACTTTCCTTTACAAGAGGTTAAATGTAGATACGATAAATGTAAGTCACCATGGTTATCTGATGGTGTTTACAACTCAATGCGGAGAAAAAACTATCTGTATAAAAAAGTTCTTAATAATCCAACTCTGCAAAATAAATCTAATTATACTACGTATAAAAATAAGCTAAATTATTTAATAAAGGCTTCAAAGAAACAGTATTTTTGTTCGAAATTTGAAAAAAATAAGGGCAATATTAAAGGTACTTGGAAAGTGATCAATTCTGTGTTGAACAAGGGCAACCACAAGCCCAATCCCTCTTATTTTGTCAAAGATGGTGCGTCAATCGAAGGAAACAAAGAAATTAGTGAGGCATTTAATGAGTACTTTGTTAACATTGGCGCTTCACTTGCTAGTAAGCTTCCCTTATGTAACACTACTTTTCAATCCTTTCTTGACGATAAATGTTCCCATTCTCTGTTCCTTAGTCCTATTTTACAAGAAGAAATTGCAGATGTTTTAAATAATCTCCCTTCTGGCAAATCGCCAGGTTGTGATTCTTTAAATTCTTTTGTTATCAAGAAAGCCAGGTACTCCTTAGCAAAACCACTAGCCAAGATTTTCAATAGGTCTATAAGTTCTGGGGTTTTTCCAGACGGTCTTAAAATAGCTAAAGTCATTCCGGTTCACAAAGGAGGGGATAAACATGTCATTGGTAATTTCAGACCTATCTCTGTTTTATCTACTTTTTCCAAGGTATTTGAAAAGTTGATATATAGTCGCCTCATTGCATTCATAAATAAACATAACATTCTTTCTGATTCACAGTTTGGTTTCAGGGCAAATCGCTCTACTGAGCTAGCAACGTCTTATGTAATGAATAATTTGCTAAATGCCGTTGAAGAAAACAACATTTCTATTGGTGTATTTTTAGACCTATCTAAAGCTTTTGACACGATTAACCATGATATTTTGATATGTAAACTAGAGCATTATGGAATCCGTGGAGTAACCTTGGAGTGGTTCAAAAGCTATTTATCTAATAGAAAACAGTTTGTTTCATATAATTCTGTCCATTCATCTGAAAAACATATTTCTTGTGGAGTACCTCAGGGTTCTGTTTTGGGTCCTCTTCTTTTTATTATTTATATTAATGATATCTGTAACACATCCGAAATTATATCATTTTGTCTTTTTGCCGATGATACAAGTTTAGTGTACAGCCACAGAAATGTAGATACAGCTATTCTTAACCTTAACGTTGAAATGGTAAAAATAAGTACGTGGCTTGTTGCTAATAAACTGTGTATTAATCTACTCAAAACAAATTATATGATATTTTGTCCAAGACAACGTAAATATATCCAATCTGTGCCTTTAATCTTAAATGGAACTGACCTACAAAGAGTAACAAGTACTAAATTCCTTGGTATAAGAATTGATGAAAAATTGTCTTGGAAAAGTCATATTAATGATGTTGCGAGTAAAATATCAAAGAATATTGGTATAATTAATCGTCTAAAGAAATTTTTACCAAGCCATGTCTTATTAACTCTATATAATTGTTTTGTTCTTCCCTATTTAAGTTACTCAGTTCTTACTTGGGGTGGTTTACCTACACAATGTAATAGGCTTCTTACTTTACAAAAGCGAGCTGTTAGGATCATTTCTAACGCTGGTTTTCTTGATCATACTGCTGCATTATTTTGTAATCTTAAATTGTTAAAATTTAATGATCTTTATCATTTGAAATTAGGTAAATTTATGTACAAGTACATGAGTAATGCATTACCACCTTGTTTTAGCTCATTTTTTACTCTAACTACTGGCATTCATTCATACAAAACTCGAAGCACTTCAAAGAAAAATCTTTTTGTTTCTCGCAACCGAACCTCAATGTATAAAAACAGCCTTGTTCAACGCGGTGTTACATACTGGAATAATTTGGATGGTTCTGTTAAATTTGCAATCACTCTACCTATATTCTCAAAAAAATTAAAACAATTACTACTCAATGCATATTCATTATAATTATTTCATGGCTTACTTTTGGTATATTGTTGATACACCTACATTTGTTCGTCTGTCCTTGTAGTCCCTTGTCTTTGTGAGTCTTATTGTTTTGTTAGTCTGTCAATAGGTTAGGGTACAAAAGCCAAGGCTTCACCCAATCCTAAGTTTTGCCCTTCTGACTTGTTAATAATTTTGGCTACTGTTTATAACTGCCACTGTTAATATTTATGATAAACCAATGATGTATTATATCATGTGAGGGCAATACCGAAATAAATGTTTATTGAATTGAATTGAATTGAATTGAATTGAATTGAATTGAAATGATTATTGATTTTTTTTCTCACTTAACTGGCACAACACCTGAAAATTTACTATAAATTTGAAGTGTTTTAAGTATTCTGAAACATATCAGAAGTTATGTTTTCAACTTTTTTATTTTTTTTTATTTTTTTTTGGGGGGGGGAATTATTAGTAATCTACAATACTGACCTATAAAGAACAAAAGCGAACATATTGCTGGAATGGTGTTGCCTGCATTGAAGTACATAACTAACAGGTACAGAACTGAATATTTAAGTAGCAAGGAAAATAACTATGGACATAATAAACAGGAAGAATTTTACATTTTAGCAATTATTAGAACAGACACAAAGTTTGTAGAAAATGTAAAGGGAAGTAAAATTGAAAACTACATAAAAGCATTATGAGCGCTATGGGACATCCTACGTTCCACACAAAGACTAAAATAAATAATGCTTATTTTAACCTACACTCCTCTAGCAGTGGTTTCCGCGCGCCACCAGTTTACCCGCTCCAACCACTGCTAAACTTCACTTCATATCCTGCGAAGCCAATCAGCACACCGCTTACAAAATCGTTAGGCTTGTTGCACGGATAGCCAATCACAGTCGGGTATCGCGCCGCGCCCCCTAGCGTCATGCATATGCATATCTGCTCTGCTAACAAGCAAGGTCTATTAGCATAATTGTGAAACCGCGGACAGTTTGGGAAGACTGTTTGTGTTTGTGCCAAATTTCATTGAAGAAAACATTGAATTTGCTAGTTGTTTTAAGCTCACAAAAATGATTAATGGCTCGTTTGTAGCTTTTTGCAAACTTCGTCGAATATGTAGTCTTGATTCAAGGTGTGTACTATTTATACACATACAAAAACATTGCACACACTCACGTGTGCTACATACCCTGCTGGATTTAAGTCCAGGTTTCATGACAAAGCTTAATTTAGTTTAGCACAAAAGGATACATCGTGTTGAACTACATGTAAGACGGATCAGACTTGGAGAATCTTCGCTGGCGCAATATTTGTCACTGTGCATGGGCATTGTGGGGCCGCTTCATACTGCATCGCATTTATCGAGCTCTTTTACGTATACATTGTAGCCTACCTCTTGCTCAATTTACGCGATGAATGTCATTTTGGAATTATTTACAGGAAGTAGGCCTAGTCTGCAACGTCTGTAATGTGAAATGACATTTTAAATCAAAATCGAACTGAAATTCTTTTTCCAAATTAAGTAGGCTGGGCAGCCAGAACTTATGCCTTTTTTCATGATTTCGAATAATTTTTTTTAATTTTTCACTCGTAAATTTAATTCCCTGTAAAATATTAACAAGTTTCGGTGGTTATCGAGTCATAAGGAGAATAAGTGGTGACCAGTAAACGGAATTATTTCCCTATATAGGCATAGCTGATTATTATTTTCAAAAATCGAGACCTTTTTATGTTTTTTAAACTCGAACTAGAAGAAGTTTATGTTTTTCCATCTGATTTCCCACCCGCTGAGGGAAAAGTGATGTCCGTTAAACAAATACTTACTGTGTAAAACAACACTGACAAAAACCAGGACGAAATAATACTGAAGTCGACGCAACATACAGTAGGCAAAGCAACGTTGACGTACGTGCTTATTGCACGTACAGTGTGGACATGGGCGCAGCCATCTTTACTGTGCCAGATGAGGGTCATGTGACAGACCCAACGTCAGGTGACAGAATCTGGCCAATCATGGCAAGTGTCATCCAGGCTCGGCGTTGGGTGACGTCACACCCACGCGCTTCGCAGGATATGAAGTGAAGTTTAGCAGTGGTTGGAGCGGGTAAACTGGTGGCGCGCGGAAACCACTGCTAGAGGAGTGTAATTTTAACCATGCATGCTGAAAAGAATTGTATTTTAGTTGGAAGCACAAAACAATTATGTATTTGACAGCTTTAACTTATTCCATTGGTTTAGTACATGGTACAGGTTTTTCATGTGACTAAACCATTAATAAAGAGCAGAATCTGTATACAGATTGCATAAATGTACATGACATGACAATTTTCAAAAGGATACGATCAACTGCTCCTTCAGGAATCAATCCTTGAAGAGCTGGAGTGTAGTCCGGTAGAACGGCAGCAACACGATGCGTACACACAAGTTGACACGCAACAACCCATAGCAACTAAACAGTGAATTAAAAGGAAGAAATTAATAGAAAAATAATAGATGCAAGGACAAATTATTTTTTCAAATTTTATTTAACATTACAGCAGATATTTGAATATAAGAATTACAGTCATGATACAGGTTCGGCATCTGTGTGGCATTTTAATTCATCAATAAAGTACTTCTTCATGGTATGAAGATTTACGCACTGTACTTCTAAGTTAGTGCTACTGACTATGATTACTTGTGTGCAGTGCCGCCATTGGTTCTCCCAAGGTCAAACACCCACGGCGCAGTGTAACTTAACTGTCTCATTCAGTGCAAAAATTTTGACAAAAAAATTCGGATGTTTCATCTATCCAGAACAACTTAATAGTTAAAAAGGACTACCACCAGTACAATGTAATGTAGGAAAAATAAAGCAGTTTTATGTCAGCATAGGCTGCTGTACTTGATTAGTAATTATAGTAGGCCTAATAAAAACAAAAATAATAATAAATGGGCCCTAACGTAGGCCTAATCATAATGATGAGGCTTAATTACTTGGTACAGCGTTTAGTTTCAATAATCGTAACCCACCACCATCCTCTCTGACCGTCGGGAGGATGGTGGGTTACGATGAATGCCAGTCAAGTTGCCCCCCCCAGCTAAGTCGCCCACTACAAAGTCGCCCCCCTGGCAAAGTCGCCCCCCTCACATTGTTACGCCAACATACAGAGTGGATCTCCTTCTGCCTCAATAAGTTGTTTCAAAATTCTCAACAGCGCCCTCACTCTGTGAAATGGCTCAACCTTTTATACACCGGGTGACAGGGGGCGACTTTGTGAGGGGCGACTTTGACTTGAGAGGGGGCCACTTTGTATGTGAGGGGCGACCTTTGTAGTACTAGTGGGCGACTTTGATGGAAGGGCGACTTGACTGGTTTCCGTTACGATTATCGCAACAACTACCTAACTATTTTATTTATAGGTAACAGCAAAAGAGCCACCCGATTGACCCAAGTCCTGGTGGTGGCCTTTTTAATTAAAATTTAGCAAATATCAATCAAGTTCAGGAGTTATACATTAAATACTAGTTAGTAGTTTACTACACAGTAGGTAGTAGGCCTAAACAGTAGTATTTAATGTTCCTAGCCCTCTGCTCTGGACAACCGATTATCGTAACTACACAAAATTAACAATCCTCACCACTGATCCTTTTGAAGGCGGCATAATGTTGACTTGCATGCCTTTGTTGTCGATATTAAAGGGAAAAAAAGGACAGACCACGGATGTCAACCTCTCTTCGTCTCATCTCATGTGTACCTATAGTGCAAGCAAAAAACACACGCGCGCACAGAGCAGACTGTATCCGACTATCCACCCGCGTGTACACGTTAATGGAATGAAGGCTGGAACCCAAACAACCTTAAGACCATCTAGGCTCTTGAAAAAATATCCACCACAAATATGCAAACTATGCGACGAAGTATGCGATAAAGTATGCGATAATATTTGCGACGTCGCAAATATTTGCAAAGATATTTGCAAAGATATTTGTGACGTCGCAAATATTTGCAAAGATATTTGCAAAGATATTTGCGACATCGCAAATATTTGCAAAGATATTTGCAAAGATATTTGCGATGTCGCAAATATTTGCAAAGATATTTGAAAAGATATTTGCGACGTCGCAAATATTTGCAAAGATATTTGCAAAGATATTTGCGACATCGCAAATATTTGCAAAGATATTTACGACATCGCAAATATTTGCAAAGATATTTGCGATGATATTTGCGACATCGCAAATATTTGCAAAGATATTTGCAAAGATATTTGCGACATCGCAAATATTTGCAAAGATATTTGCGATGTGCGATGTCCCTTCAGGGCCACCATAGGTTTGACAGTTTTTTAGAGCGTTCGTTTCAATTGTTGCAATCGTAACAAGAAGCCGATTTGGTGTATGTGATCATCAGACGTCTTTTACTTGCCTATATAAAATAGTAAAGTTCCGGATAAAAACATGTCTCGGAGAATTGATACTGGCATGAACGTAAAAACAGAAAACACTCGGATTAAAATTAATCACCTTTTAACAACTAACAATCTTGTATACCTATAGACAAAGGAAATACATCCCTAAATATTAAAGTTTTTACATTATTTCACTGAACATATTATTTTGATTTTGACCCACTTGCTTTGCGTCTACTGAGAAGGTCACCTCATAGTCGCTACCTGCACTGCCTTCTTGGTAGACTGTCATGTGAGCTTTGAAGCAAACTTTCTCAGGGCCTGAGCATCGTTTAGCGACAAATATCACGGACGGAAAAGCTACATAACAAATCATGGTCGAATTTCTTTCAATCAAAACAAATTTAGAATGAGATTTTAACAAAACAACAGCCACTTAAATTACGACACAAGAATGGCACAGAACTTAGATTTTTCATACCCGTTGGCAAGATTCCGGTTCAGTGATTTCCCAGGACTCGATGCTGCTTGAGATTTCTGCCACCATGTCTTTGTCGTTCTTCCTAACAATAAGTGGACTTTTACTGTCTGCCAAATAGAAACCATACTTCTCCTCCTCATTCTCTACTTCCTGTAAATTAAAATTACAGGTTTGGTCATCATCGAAAGAGATATGATTAGTTTAAGTCTGAAAGCTCAGCGACTAAAAATTTGAGCATCTTAAGACCTCATAATAATCATCTCTGCTTATTTTGATTGCAGCAATCGAAAAAGGCCTGATGTGAATTTGCAAAAAATTATGGGAAAATATTTTTGACGTACGTTGTGTTATACTGAAAAAGAAGACAAAAGTTGCCTATATTAACTATGTCAAAAAACAAAATATGTATTTTCCTATAACAAGAAAAACATTGGATTAAAAAGTGCCAACAAATATCTATGAGTGATAGATCCCCTACAATCTGTAAAAGTCTTCGCTGAAATTGTGTGTATAAAATATTATGTTTGTTGTTGCTTGTTTGGGTGGTGTTGGCCTGTTTGTACGTTTGTTTTGTTTTTTGATATAACTTGCATGACCTGACACCATACAACTTTGAAACAAAACTAATGTTCGGTAAGTGACAAACTTTGAAACAAAACTAGTGTTCGGTAAATGACAGCAACAGCAATTCCAGCAAATTAACAAATAACGAACAGTTTAGTATAAAGTAACTCACCTGAACATTTATTTTTACGTCATCAACTAGTCGAAGACGAAGTTCTACTTCATCATCAGCTTTGCGGATGAACAAGCAAGCTATCATAGACTTCTTCGAGATGGTTCCGTCCAAAGGCGAAGCTGTAGCCCCAAACCCACAAAAATGATTAATTGAAAGTGTTATGGTATCATTGTCAACAACCTTGATCATGTCCAAACCTTCACTAAGCTCACTGGAACCGCCAGAAGACAACTTAGACAAGGCAAAGTTGCACGAGGACGTATCCTTTACACAGTGGGGCATTGTCAAGACGACATCTTTGTCGAAGACGGCATCTGCCGGGTCCACAGTGGACGAATGGAGTTGAGAAACTATGCTTGTCAACTGACGAAGTACCGGTGACGAAGATGTAGACTTGTTGCGTTTGTTCTACAGGTATTGCGCCAGGAGGAACGTACAAGTGAACGTCTATATCGTGAATGGACAAACATCCACCATGACAGTCTAAAACGGCGGCAGCAAAGTTGGCAATTTGGAAGTATTGACCAACTACATCGATCCCCTTTGCTTCGGCTTGCTCCAACATCAATTCAAAAGATTTGAGAAAATCTTTCTTCTCTATTAAACTAAAATCATGAACAGTGGGTGACTGGCTGTTGGTGTTTCTCTCCTCGGATTTAATTAGTTCGGGGTTCACTTCAACATACGTGTTGTGATCTTCGACATTTCGTTCTGCGGCGTGTGTTTGCTCTTCTTTACTCGATACATCCACTTCCAACTGTAATTCCCCAGGTTCATTTACCGCTAGTGAGGAACCGGAGTCGGAGTCGGAGTCGGGGTCGTTGTTCTCGAACAGGATCAGCTTCCCTGTGGCCTGCGTGTTTTGCCGAACTTTCTTCTGGATGGCCGTGGCCGTCTCACATGTATCGCTCTCTAAAAAAGGGAAAATGTTTGGATGTGGCTGGAAGAAAAGGGGGAGGTAATGATAATGGCTACGAGAATAGGGTGGATAAAGCAACATTCTGCAATAACTTTGAGTGATTTGTGGTTCTGAGAAGAACCGGTGGTCTTGGACAGTATTCTCTGTCCGTCTGCAGAAGTGCAGAGCCACCAATCACTCAAAAGACATCTAACTACTTGGTGTCACCGCAAATTTACTACGTTATTGTCTTTCCACCATGTAAACCTTCAATAATAAAAAATCATAATTGATGTACAACTGCGCGTTTGTTATGGCTACTGCGAAACCGGTGTTCCAGAATTAGACAAGGGGCTGATGATTGTCTTCGACAGATATTTACACCACTGATTACCAAAAAATCGGAAAACCAGATAATATTTAATCCTATCTGATACCTCATTCTGATGTTTCATCTATTCAGAACAACTTACAAGTTAAAAAGGCCTAGCCTACCACCAGTACAATGGAGGAAAAATAAAGCGGTTTTATGTCAGCATTAGGCTGCTATTTAAACCTATACTTGATATTTCATTTAGTACTTATACTGATATAGTAGGCCTATATATATAAACAAAATTAAAACAAGTAAAACAAATTAAAAATTGGGCCCTAACGATAGGGCTAATCATAATAATGAGGCTTACTTGGTACAGCGTTTAGTTGTGATAATCGTAACCCACCAACCTCTCCGACCGTCGGGACCGGAGGATGGTGGGTTACAATTATCGCAACGACTACCTGACTATTTATCGGTACCCGCCGTATGTATTGACTTGAGTCCTGGGCCAAATTTCATAAAGCCTGTAAGCACAAAAACTTTGCTAAACAGAAACAAACAGGTTACCTACTACTGCCAGTCCATAAAGTTAACATAGTTGCGACTGGTACCCTGCTAAATTTTGCTAAGCAAATAGTACATTTTCCAAGCAGTATTTTCTGCTAAACAGCTTTATGAAATTGGGCCCTCCCTGGTGGCCTTTTTATACTTTCCATGGGGGTCCATGGAGGTAGGTAGCAGTAGCTACCTCCATGAGAAAGGACCTTCACTCTTCAGATGTAACAACATTGCGATTGCAAAGATATTTGCAAAGATATTTGCGATGTCGCAAATATTTGCAAAGATATTTGCAAAGATATTTGCAAAGATATTTGCGATGTCGCAAATATTTGCAAAGATATTTGCGATGTCGCAAATATTTGCAAAGATATTTGCAAATATATTTGCGACATCGCAAATATTTGCAAAGATATTTGCGATGTGCGATGTCCCTTCAGGGCCACCATAGATACCTCATTCCAATAAAATTGTTGATACATTGTTGTATATATTGTTTTCACGCGCGTACCTAAACACTGTGGTACAATTTGATGAAAACCTTTAATTTTGAGATGGGTTCAACGTTAGTGATATTTTGAACGATTCGATGCCAACGACATATGATATATCTGCATATGTCTGCATTTTCTGCCGCTGCCTCAGCAGCAGCAGCAGCGGCGGCGGCGGCGGCAGCAGCAGTAACAACATCAGACGGGTAAAAAAACGTTTGGAGTCTAAACTAAACGACGGAACATGATTTGTATCCAGCCCCCTATTGTTAGTTGCATTATCCTGATGCAGCTTGGTCTCTAATCCTAGCCTTCCATGCTTCCCGCATTTTAATACCTAGAATGCAGTTACCACATTGGTCATGTAATCCACCATTTCTCGCTGAACAGTAATTTACTCTGATTGGTTCTTAGCCACCCCATTGTTTTCGAATAAATAAATTTGATTGGCTATAATTTTCCCGCTTTTCTCTTGATACTTTCCCATAATCCTTTGCTAGTCTTTTTGCTATAAAAGGATATCTTTTAGTTTGTGCTTGTTTATGCCTCTGACGAAGGTCCGGTTTGGATCGAAAGCTGTGGTTTTCCTTTACTTCGTGAACGAACACTGTCTGCAACTTTTTAGAGTCAAAAGTGTGGCTTTTTAAAATGGCGGGGCTTGTTCGTTCACGAAGTGAAAGAAAAACCACACAATTTCGAGGCATATTTTGTGAGGATCATTCTACCTTTAAAACATCTTTCTAACCATTGCATTTCAAAACAAACGGTTTCAAACGCTTTTCATAGTTCAAATCGCCAAATCCAAGGCAACGTGTCCCTTTAACTTATGCATTGTGATCAACCCGACAAAATTTGGTGTGCCCCAACTATAAAACAAATCCTAGATCCGCGCCTGTTTTGAAAGTTGGAATATCTCACATTCCAACAACTGCGGCGGTTTTATTGGGTAGTAATTTTATTGTCATCCCCTTAAGATTTTGTATACGGGTTAGTGCCACTGCTCGCGGGGATCGTAAGGTCCACCCACTTTTAAATACCTTGCTACCCGCCTGAAGCGGAGGCACGTCGTCACTTAATACCGATGGTTCCTGGGAAAGGTCTGACAGTTCCTCCAAAAAGTGTTGGGTGGAGAGGTAGTCAGGGCTTGATGATATCATGGGAGGGTCTTTGATGGAGCCACGGGAGCGTTTTGATGGTGGTGGTACGGGAAGGTCTTGCTTGGAGCCGGCATGGGAGGATCTTAATGGTGCCTCGTAAGGGTCTTGCATGGAGCCACGAGAGCGTCTTGGCTGAGCCACGGGAGGGTCTTTCTTGGAGCCATGGGAAAGTCTTGATGCTACCACGGGAGCGTCTTGATGGTGAAACGGGAAGGTCTGGCTTGGAGCCACGGGAGGGTCTTGCATGGAGCCACTTGATAGTGTCTCGTAAGAGTCTTGCAAAAAGCCACGGTCTGGTACTGATCGTGTCGCAAACATGTCTCGCGCGGATCCAAGGAAGGCTCTTGATGGTGCCAGGGGAACGCCTAGCACAGAGCCAGTGATGAAGGGTCTTGATGGTGCCTCGGATAGGTCTTGCAAGGAAAGACGTCGGCCTACGTGTCTTTCTTCTGGAAGTCCCATGAAACAGTCCAAATCATCCAAATCATCTTCCGCGTCAGAGCGGGTTTCCTTTTGTGCCATCTTGAGTTCATAAAATCTGTGATTTTTTTGTCAAAACCCACTCTTTCGTTGCACCTTTAAAAAAAAGGTTTCTTCAATGATGAACCTAAAAACGACACAAAAGCAAGCAAAGAATGAAGCACTTATCAATCTATGATTGGTATGGAGAAAGCCAAGTGCAAAAGTATATTTCATGGTGCCGATGGACGCCCACTAAGAATATAAATAAAAAGTAGACCGGCGTTTTTATAATTATAAAAAACAACTGTTAAAGGAAGTCTTGTCGAACACTATGGTGACAAAATTTGGTCTAGCCTTATTGAAGAAAGTACTTACTATTTATAACAGTTTTGTGATAAATTTTGGAAAATGTCACTGATTTTTCTCACAGCAAAAGAATGTATTAGGAAAGTTGTATGACATTCTTTCGTGCCCTCAGGGGTCACCACACTTTAACTATACTTTAGTTGTAAGATGTATGCGAGATGACGTCAACATGAACAGTGCAAGGTGTTTACCTTGGGATGGTGTATTGAGCAAATTTCTCCGCGCATTCTAAAAACTCCTGGGTCAGAATCGACCTGGATCCCATTTGTGGGTCAGGCTGACCCGGTAACTGGTTAAAATATAAATTTTGATTCTGCGTCAGGTTGACAGATTTCGGAACATTTGGACACAGGTTCCGGGTCATACTGACCAAGAAGTTGTACAGGCCTCACGGGACCCGGAACCGAGCTTTTTAAGTGCACTGTTTCCATGCAAAAATACGGAGTCACAAAGGGACACGCGAAGAAAAAACTAACAGCTGTCTCAGAACAAATAATTTCTACATTAGTCTAACGTTACCTCCAAAAACAGCGATTTTGAACCAAAAGATAGTTGTCCGTTGTCAATTCTGAAGAGTGAATAATTTGGATGGCGAGTCTGATTGTAGCTTTAGAGAACAGCCAGGTTGACTACCTAGGCTATTAGCAGACACTTTTGGAATCGAGAGATCTACTGCAAACTTTAGCAGAAATGAAGAAAACAACATAAACACTAGGACAAACATCTCAAGGCTATAGCAAAAGATTTTGTTTAAAATTGATGACCGTAATTTGTCAAACTTTAATTGGCAGTCTTTAATATTGGGTTCAGGCTTTTACTTCAGTCGTGGGTAACAAAGCAACAACAAAAAATTACATTTTAGAAAAAAACAGGAGCTATGTCAGCTTACTCAGGGACCCATTAGTCATGTTTAATTTTAAAACACATAAGTTGAAATTCATTGCCCATAAAAAGAACCAAAAAAAGCAAACGAGTCTTAATTTGATTTCATCAATTGTATATAGGCCTATAGGTAGTAGAAATTCAACTTAAGAATGGTCAAAGTGTGGTCTTAAGTGCCTACCAATGAAGTAGATTGACTGAAATAAATCTGAGACGAATGAAATCATGTGTGCACTAAAACAAAATTAAATTCGTTAACAGCTAAAAATTAAACCATACAAATCACCATAGCAATAATGATGACTCATCTTAAGGTTCAAAATCTTGGTGCTTTGTGAAACCACCAAACATTAAAAAGAGGTCAGTTCCAATTCTGTATAGGCTGCAGAGCAGGCGACTTCAAGTTTCTTGCAATTACTTGGTCTGCTCGCAGCATGCCTTCACTAGCTACAAGCAGACATTTAACACAAGGTGGTGTTCAATAGGTCATAATTTGACAGGTTCGTTATCTAGCATTCGGAGTCTGTACCCAAGGAACTTGAGTTCCACATGCTCCATAATAGATAGATCACAATAAAACAAATAATTAAAATTGATATCTGGATTTTTTTTTTCGTTGTTATGCTCATTAAATGTTAACTTTGCTGGTGTTAAGATCAAAAAATATCCAAACTATCCGTGAATATAAATCACTCAAAAATCCTGAATTTTCTCAGATGCAACAAAGAAATCAAACAAGGTGACACTGATGTAAAGAACACAGAATCAAAGTGATTTAATGATGAAACTATCAACCACTTCAAATACCGATTGGGTTTAACAAACGTACACACAAAACAATTGTCGTGTCAAGTGACTCATTTTCGGACAATTTTCGCGAGTCATACTAAAATTGACTCAATCATTGAACCATACGCGTCTTACCAGACTCTTTAAAAAAACAAAATGAGTCAAAAAGTAGATGACTCGCGCTGACAGTTCATTGTTGACTCACTAATCTTTGAAAATGAGTTTCGTTTGCCTAAGTGACTCGTTGGCGAGTCACTTTCCCGCGCCCCTGAGGCAACTCACGGGAAACCCGTAGGCGTTTTGCGTTGTTGCAACGATCGTCCGCCATTTGCACATAACACAACACTCGTCGTAGTACAGCACTCGTCAGTGGGAGCCAGCCTTTTCATCTGATTATAAGGTATTTTCATGCTTATGATAGGCCTACATTTATAGAAAATAATAGAATTATGTTTTAATACGTAAATGGTGTGTTCATTATTCAGCTGTTTCATTTCGAGCCAGAAGAGAACTCGTTAGCTGTAATGTAGTTTTATTTTTTTTTACTTTGTTTTCACCGCGGCGTTTTGACTAACGACAACGTTATTCGTTTAGTCCATGCAATAAAATTGCTCCGTGTTCAGCCTACGCCAAGCGTAATTTACCAGGAACGTTTTTCTCAATCCAATTGCCTAGCATTACAACAAGCATGTAAATGCACAGCCACAGTTATTGATTTATAAACTATTTTGTCATCAAATGTTGTCAGTTGTTCGTAATCGTATTCATGACACATGTATGATCATAAGACATAGAGAGATGTATGAACAGTTACAGCTAGCTGTACACAATAAATACAGGCCTAGGTCGGGTCATTCATTGACGATAGCCTTAACAATAACATTAATGTGCCATTTTTGTTTTGTTATGTATTTACAGTATTAAGTGTACATCTGTGGTTGGTCTGTCCAGCTGGCCAGTGCCTTTCATGCTGCCGAGGAAAAACTTTCGTCCAGCTTTAGTGAAGGCATTGGGTGAAGAAAGAGTTCTTTCATATGCAGAGAAGCAGAATCTCATTGGTGCCCTCTATGATGAAATGACTAAGTACACTTTGTAAGTACATGTTGTATGCAATTGCGCATCTTTGCAAGATAGACTTGTTGCTTGCAGTCTCTTACCAGTTTTGCATGGCATGATTCTTGCGCTCCCTGGGGGGGGGGGGGGGGGGGGGGGGGGGGTTGTTTGCTTCAACTTATAGAACATGGTGAAATGAACATTTGTGGCTGTGGTGTGTTTAATGAAAATCACTTGAAAACTTAAGAAAATATGGAACGAACCACACACACCCCCCCCCCCCCCCCTCCTCTCCCTGTTAGGCCAAAAAAGCCTGGTCCTGATAGGGTTGAGAGTGTACCTTGGACTACTGCTAAACAGAAATTTATAATAATAGTAATTTGATAAAACACTAAAATCCTTGTTGTTGTTATTATACTACATTTGTTTTACATTTCTATTTCTATTAGCATATTGATCACTCTTGGTGCTTCCCCTGCTTTTTGGAGAAAAGATGGAGTTGAAAATCTGTCCTCATATCAAGGTAAACATTTAACATTGGCAATAATTATGACAAAAGGCTATTCCTTTTTCTTATCTATGGCAGCCTGTTTGTCCCTGATAGAGTTCTGTCCCTTAAAGCAAACAATGTGTTTTCTTTTGAAACTGCTGTCAATTAAAACTTGTCGAAGAGAGTCATCATTTGGAGATCTGCATTTTAGGAACAGAACCTCTTCAGTTGTGATTCTTGTTTTGTAGGAAGACACTCTTCACACTACAGGAAGGGCTAGAATTTGGGTTTTGAAAACCCAAAAGAACACTGAACTTGTCCAGCATTTAGTTCACTGAGCTCATCAGGGCTGCATCCAGTGTAAATTTCGAGCCCCGCATTTGAGTTTTCGACTCAATTGAAATGCCAAGTTATCTTCATCTACTTGACTCAAATAAAATTCTATCTTTTTTCAGAAACCGTCAACACCAGTGGCACATATCACCTACAATGAAGACACCTGAGTGAGCATCATAAATCAGAGGACAGAATTTTCAATAATTGCAGAAGGAATTTTTTTGTGCAAAACCACAGACTTCATTTCAGCAATTTGTCTGCTGATGTGTGTTCATTACGTTTTCAACTTGGCATACAGCAAAAAGGTTGTTAACACACTAACTTTCATACAGAAAGTTATCCTGAAAATTCCAGATGAAACACCTACTCCTTCCTTCAAAAGTTGTCAGGGTGTTGTATGACATAGCCTAAATGCTGTACTTACTGTGAATGCAAAAGAGAAATACGATTTTTGAACTAACGCTTGATAAGTTTGTCTGAGATCTTGCCAGAATGTTTGTAAAGTTGCTACATGTCCTGAGGCAGTACAGAATAATATTGACAGCCACAAGCTTTAAGTTGGGTTTAGCACCTTCAAGTTGAGTTTAATATGCTCCACGTTTCCTCAGAAGAGCTACTTGTTAAAGTGTTTGCTCAGAGTTCAAGTTGTTAAAGTTTTGGATGTTGACAGATTAGAATAGTCACAATTTATGACATCAGGCTAGGTTTACATTCACACTCGCCAGTAGAAGTTCTGGCACCACTGATTGTACAGGGTGGTTAACAAAAAAGGAAACCCACTTTTCACGGCAATTTTCACCATATTTAAAAAATTCAAATTAATGCATATAGGCCTCTAAAAATGTTGCTCTTTAAATTTATGTGACGAAAAAATTATTGTATTTGCATATTATTATTGTCTCTGAGATATGGTAGTTTTAAAATTTCATGCAGCAAATTCAATAAGTTTTATTGATTTCTGTTTTTGTTTTTTTTTAGAACCCTGCTCGCAGTTTTATTTATATTTAGCTTTTAGGCCTAATCCAAATAATTAAATTGTTAATGTTTTTTTGTATGTGCAAATATTTGTTTGTGTAAATTAATTTTTTTAATTATTTTCATGCAATCTTTTGATGATGTATTGTAACTTTTAATGTAAACCAATAGTATTTTGTAGTCCTTGGACTTTTTGTTTGGAAGTATTTTCAAATAAACCAGAATTTAATTGGATGTAATTTAAATGAATTGTATGACTCACTTGTAAACATGTGGTATGTCTCCAGACTCATCTCTATTGCAGCCAATGAGTAACAAGACTCGTTTAAACAAGGAACCATGTCACTGCGCGGACAACAAAGTGACTCAGTTAAATGAAGCAAAGTGAGTCAACTTACTCACGTGTTATTCCAGTCCGAGTCATGTGACACATCTTCACCGAGTCAAATGACTCATTAAATCCCAAGAGTGTGTCACCACACGGACAAGTAAGTGACTCACGTAAATGAGTCTTTTGACTCGACATTTATTTTGTGTGTACAATGATTAAATTAAACAAGTGTACATTTAAAACAGTTCTTATACAAAATAAGTATTATCTTACGGGCGAATGAGTCAACCGGGATGAGATACAGGCGAGGACTGCAGCAACAGAAGATACAGCGAGGATCAAATACGGGCACTAAAACAATCAACTCCAATGGCAAAAACAATTCTGTTCCGATTTGACTATAAGCTATCCCGGGGTGAACTCACTCCGACAAATGTCAAGAAAAAGACGAAGCAACAACGGGTACAGAATCTGACACCCGCTACAAAATATGGGGAAGAAGACCCCAAAATACCAAACTGTAGATTAAATTCGAAAATGTCCTTTCCGGAATTATATTCAGCTCTTCCATCTCGGTCAAAAACGAACTCTATCAAAAGCTCCTCCAACGAGTTGAAACACTATCACAGAAGTCGTAGCTCCCACCAGTCTAGAGTATTTGTGTCCTGTCGAAAATCTTTCCCAGCCAGTATATTATAAAGAACTTGTAATATTTTCTGGAAAGTACTACAACTAACCTACCATTTCCAGAGCCTTCTCAACACAATTCTAGATCATTCATAACAAATCAGCGCCGCCCACTTGGGTCAACGGACTTAGAGAATGATTGACAGCGTGTGCATAGGTAGTCTTGATTGGCGACGTTCATTTTGTTTAACGTGGTGCGATATCGCAACACGAATTACTGTCCGCAACACGAATTACTGGAGAAGAGATATCTGTATCACACGAACATCTGGATCAAAACGAACGTCTTGACGCTTTTGGACCGAGACCCCGCCCACATTTGTTTTTCGGGCAGCAATTTGAATATTCACAAAATGAAACGCACGCGCACAACGGTGAGCAGGCTGTGATCAGACTGTTCCCCTGTCTTCCGTACTATGTACCACGTGAGGAATGGTGGAGAGTTTCTAACATCACTCAGGTCCTCAAAGAATTGCACTGGCTACCCATCTCCTTTAGAATACAATACAAGCTACTCATCACGACGTTCAAAGCAATTCATGGAACATGCCCAAGCTACCTGTCTGACCTCATCACCCCGTATGTACCTGCCCGACCACTCCGTTCCTCCTCTCAACATCTCCTCACCACACCAGCCGTACGAACAAAATCATTTGGTTCGAGGACTTTCTCCAGTGCTGCCCCCCGACTCTGGAACTCTCTACCCAGCCACATCCGGACTGCACAAAACATTGAACAGTTCAAGACACAACTCAAATCGTATCTTTTTTCTAATGCCTTTTAATTAGTATAATTTAAGTATTTTTGTATACCTGTAAATTCAATTGCTCTTTGTTTTGTTTGTAAAGCGCATTGGTATTTCTTTCCAGTTATGAAATGCGCTATATAAAAATTTGCTATTATTATTATTATTATTATTAACGATAATCGCTGGCCATTAACAAAAGGCGAATGTGTGGGTGCTTGATAATGATAGTTTATATATAATAAAAATAGCAAGGCTGTCCTTTTTTGCTGTATGGATACTTTATGTACAATCCCAAGAGGCTTATTATTTATAAACTATATAATTTTTGTTCACTACACGATGTGTGAAAGGGACACACCGGTTACCTGTTTACGTAATTTAGTCATGTAGAATCAAAGACAATTATTTCTAGATGGTTTTTATATTTTTTTATACCAAAATATCACGTAATTTAACGAAAAATGACCGAAAAAACATGTAAGTGTTTTACTACGACAAGGCATGAGGATCCAGTCCACGTTATCCATCTGAAAGTGTGTATAAACAACGGACACGGTAACCAGTCAACTCGCCCCCAGCAAACTCGCCAATCACAAAGTCGCCCAACTACAAAGTCGCCCCCTCACATACAAACTCGTACCCTCTCAAAGTCGCCCCTCACAAAGGAATGTAACAAATTGGTGTGATTGGACTTCAGGGGAACGAAAGCTATCTTATGGGAACAAAAGCTATCTTGAGGGAATGAAAGAGGAATTCTGGGGAACAAAATCTCATTGCGAGAGAACGAAAGCGTATTTTTAGAGAGCGATAGCATATCTCGGGTGAATGAAAGTATATTTCGGGCAAAACATTCAAAGTAGTATTTCGAGGAATCGAAAGCTTTTTTGGGGGGAACGAAATCTCCTTTCGAGGGAAAGAAAGCGTATTTTGGGGAAGGAAAGCATAATTATTTCGAGTGAACGAAAGTATATTTCTTGCGAACAAAATCATATTTCGAGGAAACGAATGCGTGTCTTCAGGGAACGAAAGCGTATTTCTGGGAACTTAATTGTAGTTCGGGGGAAAGAAAGCGTGTTCAAGGGAACGAGAACCTATTTTCTAGAAATAATCTCATTTCGTTACCTAGAAAAACACACTGCGTTCTCAAAATGAAAAATTATTTTTTGTGAAACAAAATTATATTTTCATCGAATTTAATAATATTTTGAGGAAACGAAATGATTTTGTTGGAATTTTGTGTGTTGAGGGATGCAATAGAAATTTCGAGTGAGTTTTTTTTTTCCACCTTTTAATTTTTAATTTCGTTTTTTTTTTTTGTGGGGGGAGGCTTGTTTTTGGGGAATTGTTTGTCACAAATTTTGTTTAAACTAATTGTACCGTCAATATAAAAGTGGTATTCCTATGTATTGACATAAATCTTATTTAATTACCAAGAAATTAGGTACAAATCGGGTCAAGGAACGTATACAGAGCATTGAAAACTAGCAAACCCGCAATAACAACAACGTAGTTGGTGGTCTGACTCCCTACCCCTCCCACATGTTCATGAGCTTCCAGGTACAGCTATCTCTTGGCTATAGTGGGTTTCCGTCGTGCTAGCACTGCCGAGATACTCTGCTCGCAAGCGACACGACTGCCCCTGTGTTACGTGTACATAGTCCCCACGCTGTGCACTGTAAGACACGCTTCCGTTGCTCGGACTCTCTGAAATAAAATCGTTCGACTTTTTTGTACTATTCACAACTTGTATCCATAATTTGAATACGGTTTTTTGTGTGTCAAATACTCATGAATTCTTGTTAAAAAACATGCAGAGTTGAATTCGGGGCAGTTTTATTAAGCACTGTATACCCGGTACTTTCCCGATATATTATTTAGTACGTAGCTGCTTGAAAAAATAACACTTCTCCCAAATCCAGTCGGTAAATTTACAACTAAATCGTGACCTTCCACAAAATTACGAACTGCGGTGGTTTGATGACTTTTAAACTCTTCAAGGCCCAATTTAATTCTCGCAAATTCTAACGCTGGTTCAACATTCACAGCAGTATTTCTCAAAGCCATTGCCTCGAGGCGTACTAACATTACCTACGTCTAGGTACCATACACAATATCTGTCGCTGAACGCATAATGCAAATTAGCCTCGTTTTGATCTGCCTGGTTTTTTCCGGGCAGCAAATCCAAAATCGTCAAGACGCTGTTTCGATCCAGATTTATAGACTTGCCCAGTCCTTCTGAGTCAGCCTCCCAAACAGTCAATGTAGCGCCATCTATTGGTAGCTAGTACAAAAAACAGCGTCGCCAATCAAGACTAGTGCATAGGCTAAAATCGCACTTAGAACCACATGTACATGTACATGTATTAGGATCTCATGTTATGAGACCCTAATGCGTGTACATGTAATTATGTGTATACAATGCACGCTGTCAATCATTCTCTGTGTGTAAGTGCGTTGACCCTAGTGGGCGGCGCTAATCCGTTGTGAAGGATCTAGAATGATCTATGAAGTTAGTTCTAGTACTTTCCAGAAAATATCACAAATCCTTTATATACGGGCTGGGGATAAATCTTCGACAGGACACAAATATTCAGACTGGTGGAAGTACGACTTCTGTGATTGTTTTTCAACTCGTTGGAGGAGCTTGTGATAGAGTTCGCATTTGACCGAGTGCAGAGAGCTTAATTGAATTCCGGAAAAGACATTTTCGAACGTAATCTACAGTTCGGTATTTTGGGGTCTTCTTCCCCATATTTTGTGGCGGGTGTCAGATTGTGTACCCGTTGTTGCTTCGTCTTCTTCTGGACATTTTGTCGGAGTGAGTTTACCCCGTGATGCTCATAGTCACATCGGCAAAGAACTGATTTTCCGCCCCTGGAGTTGATCGTTTTAGAGCCAGTGTATGTGATCCTCGCTGTATCTTCTGTTGCTGTGATCCTCGCCTGTATTTCATCCAGGTTGACGTATTAGCCCGTAAGATACTTATTTTGTATAAGAACAATTTTTAATGTACTTGTTTCATGCATTGTACGTTTGTTAAACCAAATCGGTATTACTGAAGTGGTTGATAGTTTTATCATTAAATCACTTTGATTCTGTGTTCTTTACATCAGTGTCACCTTGTTTGATATTTCTTTGTTGCATCTGAGGAAATTCAGGCTTTTTGAGTGATTTATATTCACGGATAGTTTGGAGTTTTTGGGATCGTAACACTCATAACACTGATCAAAGAAAATGCGTCTTTAACTAGGCAAAAAACAACTTAAAAAATCACACCTCACTGCCAAATCAAACTGAGTGTTATTTGGAAAAATACTGCTGCATTGTGAACTTTTCATTTACGAATTCGTGGGAAGTTTTAGGTTTTATTATAATTATTGCTGTCTGATCATAGCCAACTACAATGTCAGGGATAAATTTGCACAGAAGTGAATTTGAGCGTAAAATTAAAATTTTGTTCCAAAGGTCAAAGAAACAAGATCCTTGTAAATCCTCCGAATTCTGCACTGTACCGCAACATCCCAAATGTTTTGGCTCTATTAAGATGCGTATGTGTTTTCCAATGATAAGTATACTGTTATTTGAAACAGCTGGTTTGAATCATATAAAGGAATACTTTAAGGTTATGAAGCAGCCATTTTGATTGTCAATGTACAGAATACCAAGACTGAAAGAGAGGCTGAGGCTGTGTCTGAATTGGGGGCTACGGCTACGTCTTTGGCTTGATCGGCGCGTCACCGTGTGTTAAAGTATAGGGCATCCTTAACAACAGCCTTGGCAACAACCGTAGCCACTAAATCAGATACAGCCGGAGTTACAAAAATGGATTGTAGTCTGGTACCCTTGTTATAGTCTGGTACCCTTGTTATAGTCTGGTACCCTTGTTATAGTCACACAACGCAGTAATTTTAGCCCATACGGGAACAATTCAAACTGATGGACTGATTACAGATTTCCTGAACTGGTAAACTTGTTTATTTCCCTTATCTTATAATGTAATGTAATCTGTACATTTAAAATACTTTTATTTAAAATATTTCACAATAATCTTAGATCCAACTTCAATTTCAAAGTTTTTAGTGTAAAATATATTGAAATAATTTGAAAATGCTCATGTAACTGTGACCGGTTTAAATCGTAGGACATGCGGAAACCATTTCTCGCTCTCTTGCCTCGGGGGCTTTATTTACAAATCTGTCGGAGAAATAGCAAAGACATGTATTGAGTTGTCTTTCTGCCGACATCAAAGAGTAGAATCTATTATTATTATTAGTTAATAGGCCTATCATTGAAATAATTTAAACGTTAACAAATACGGTATCTATGTACACAAATAATTTAGAGCGTAAGGCTTAACACAATTCATAAATGGCTACGGGGCGGATTTCTGTCGGCCCCGAAATTACACATTTGGGAAAATGACACATTGCTAAAAAAGGTTGAACAATGTCAAAAAGATCACCAACTAAGTCTATTAATGACGATTGTGGTTGGATGGCAACATTAAAGGTACAAATAATATAAAAATAAATCGTATCCTGGTAGGTTCCCGCCAAAACCTTTATGGCGTCCGCCATCTTGGGAAAACGTATTTCTACTTAAAGAAATGTCTACCAAAATGCGCAAAATACATCACAAACAGTATAACTAAAGAGCTTTCCTTTCTCTTATTTATAATCCAAACTATTGAGTGATAATTGAAGAAGAGATTGATTAAACCGAGTCCTAAATAAATGGCGGGACTCTCGATCCACAAGTTTCAACTTGGAATCTTGCCAAAACAACATTAAAAATGGTTATAAATCTAATCCAAGGTATAAAATAAATATAAATGCAATGGATTGTTTAAGTAATGTTAATTATAACAAAATATAAAGAAATACTGAATAAATGGGAAACTATCATACCTGTCGGAGAAATAGCAAAGACATGTATTGAGTTGTCTTTCTGCCGACATCAAAGAGTAGAATGATCCAGTTGGATCAGTTTGAAAATCTTGACGCCGCTAGGGGGCGCTCAATCCGGGGTTAAGTGTATGAATAAATGAATAATAAACAGCTATGGGAGAATAATAAGAATGCGCTTTTCTCTACCTGTCACATAACCAATTTTCATAATTTGTATAAAAGCTATAATAGTATGTATTTGCACAGAATTGCAGTCACAATCAGAGTACATCCAGAATAAGTCTAATTGGATTAAAGGTGAAAATGGTATTTGTTAATTAACTGTGCAGGCTAAAATTCTATGGCAATGATTACTGTGTAATTCTGCGCTTACCGTCACCATTCTCTATTTACAGGGTAAGGGTCAAATGTCTGCGCTCTGTGTCAAGCGAAGAATGCTCATGTTATGGTCAAAGTAACACTTAGTCACAAGCGTTCCTCTTCGCTTACAGTATGAAGAACCATGAACTTTAGTCTGTATTTTAATCTGGAGAGTTTTGGGTAAACGATTTGTTTTTTCGATGATACCGGTCCTGAATTTTGTAATTAAAAATTAATCCTGCTTCAAATGTTTATTTATGAGCTCCTTTTGAATCAAGTTTACAAGCGGGTTTGTCAAGTATAATCATACAAAACTCTTAAAATAATTATGATCAACGAGCAGAACAAAATTGTCTTTTCTTATTTTTTATCTTGACGATAAGGCCTATTTTTTAATATAATTAATAATTATCAACTGTCCTTTATATTAAGAAGTATTGCTAATTGTTGTTTCTATTTGCCAAACTAAAAACAGTAAACCTAGGTTTAAAAACTTCCAAAATAAAACAGTTATTCAGTGTTTTCTAAAAATGTGTACACTTCATTTGAATGAGTTTGTACACCAAAAGAGTTTGTATGCTTCCAAAAAACAAATGTTGAAATTATCTTTGAATTAACAATTTATATCTGGTAAAAGATAAAAACATCTTTTTAAAATGTAGTCATAAGGCTTCAACTGCCAATATATCTTTTGATGAAGTAAGTTTCTGATAATAAAACAGGTTTCAGTGAGGGCAACAGAATAAAAAGGATGTTTGTATTTTGTACTTACAAATTGCATAACTATGAATGAATCAAATGTAATGATAATAATTTTCCTGTTGCTTTTTAAACCAAATGTGGGCATTGCGCCAGGGGCTTTTTGTTTCAGTATGGACACGGTCGTATGGTACATTAGTTGAGACTTCCAGTTAACATAATTCTACATGCACTGTAGGATAAATCCCCCGGACCTATAACTTGTTTATTTAAATCCCAACATATCGAAGTGGCAAGAAAATAATGTAAGAAAAAATACCTTCGTTTCATTAAATTGTGTACTTTCAGATGCCTGAAGAGAAAGGCTTCATGCCTGAATCCTAATCTACGCATTATTGTAACACAAGACTTGTTAATGTATGATACAATTACTACTAAAATGACTATTTCAAATCACACTATATGTCAGACCATGGTATCTAAAAACAAATTTTGTCTAACCCATTGTGTCTAACAAATCTACAGTAGCCCAACACAATCTGTCCCTAATTAATGATATACAGCCAATAGGGACCAACAAACCATTTTATCCAATCCAACGTGTCTGACAAAATTATATCCAACCTATTTTATCTGACAAACCATTATATACAACCCATTGTGTCTCAAAAACCTTACAAAAAGGATCTAATTATTATTATTATTATTTATTCGACCTCAACAGTACAAGTACAGAAAATACAGTACAATGCAATAACGGAGGGGAAAAAAACCCAAAACAGAAACGACAAAGCAACAAAACATAATGAAAAACAACATAAATAAATTAATGACAAACAAATAAATAAATCAATCAATCAATCAATCAATCAATCAGTCAATAAATTAAAAGGGAATTAAACCAATAAATAAGCTAATGATATAGCAGAATGACACATTCAGTAAAACTACAGTTATGGTAGTTTTTGTTTTGCTTAGTTAAAACAAACTTCTCTCCAGGGAGCTGCTTACACTATTTCTGTTGTTAGCTATCGGGTAATTTTTCTGCTATAAAGAAAACCTGTATGATCACGAAGGCCTTGCCTAATAAGCCACAGAGTTACCGTGACTGTATAAGCAAAAACTTAAAATTTGTACTTACAAGATGTTGAAAAAAGACTCGGAATATTTTAGTTTCATTTAAAAGGTTGTACTTTTACATCTCCCTTATCAGGTGTTAACAGAAAGGGAATACGTTTATCTTTTTTTTGTACATTTAACGAGTTGAACAGTGTGTTGAATATGAAAATTATAACACACAAAATATAATACCGAAAGGCATAATAAGCCTTGATTTACTCGATCTACACCATTACTAATAATATTAAAATCCCGGCCAAAACTCGCTGTCAAGTCTTTTAAAACAAAAGAAAAAAACAAAAACAAAAAACGACGGCCACCAGAGCAGATACAGACGAAAATCACTAATTTTGTCAGAGGTGTATTTTGCAACCCATTTCTGGCAACATTCCTTTACGTGCTTAAGTAAGACGTTTTTCTGTAAGTTTTTGCTCTGTGCCAAATTAATTGTAGGCCTACATCTAGTGAGCATTCCGATCCCACTTCGCCAAAATGGGATAAAAGACAACGATGGGTCTCCTTATAACTCATATTGAATGAACTTTATAAATCGAAGTTTTCCAGGCTGATTTCAGTATTCAGGCTAGTATGTCCGTCCTAGATCTTAATGATGGGGGTGTGTGGTGTGAAAATGGGACATGATCTCCGTATCTCTCCCGTACCATCATCAGACCATCAAATTATCGACTGTTATTGATCGCATCGACGGCAAACTGAGCATCTGGCCGATTCATATCAAGAAGGGCGCGCCTCAGTGTATCCATTGTTTCCTCTCTTGTCTTTCCCAACTGTTTCGCAGAGAAAAATTCCAAGACAATTTCTGTGGGACTTCTTCGTTCACGTCCTGCTTTAGCATCGATGCTTTTGATGCTTACTGAGCAGCCAAGGTCTGTCTTCAACAGTAGGTTTAGCAGTTTACGCCAGTCGTTTTCCAGAGGATTGGGATCATCCATCAGGTTGCAAAGTTTATTGAAAATGGACTCTTCGAGTAGTCTGGATCCGATCATTGTTGAATTAACACTGGTGAATTGTGGCATCTCCATTTGTTTCAAGAACATCTTCCCCATCCGTTCTATTTGTGTGTCTCGATCCAATACCGGTAGTGGTGGTGATGGATTCCGCTGATTTTATAAAGTAAAAAGGTGAGCTGTCAAACTTATGTGGGTAGTGATAAATGTACAAGACCATCGGTTTTTGAAAGAAAGAATTCCTTCCCATCCTCTAGCTTTCAATCACATATAGGCCTACAACAAACCTGTGGAGTAATATCAATTAGTTGACTCTTTATAGGTGGTTATGACTGTTTTAGCGAAAATTGATGTTTGTTCAAGATTTTGTGCATGATCATGGGGTCTTATTTCGATCG
This sequence comes from Leptasterias polaris, assembly GCA_037783415.1. Lineage (NCBI taxonomy): Eukaryota > Metazoa > Echinodermata > Asteroidea > Forcipulatida > Asteriidae > Leptasterias > Leptasterias polaris. The sequence continues at coordinate 2,091,321 of JAZGTN010000068.1, forward strand.
CTGCAATCGAAACAATGAACAATTGCAGAGATTTATGGGGTCTTCAAATACAGCTTCAGTTTGACAGTTTTTTAGAGCGTTCGTTTCAATTGTGGCAATCGTAACAAGAAGCCGTTATGATTTGTGTTATCATCAAACGTCTTTCGCTTGCCTACATAAAATAGTGAAATTTCTGAGCAACATATTTCACTGGAGAATTGATACTGGCATAAACGTAAAATCAGAAAGTACTCGGATTCAAATTAATCACTTTTCAATAATTACCAATCTTGTTTAACTAGACAATGAAACGTATGCCTAAATATTTCAGTTTTTACATTATTTTCACTGAAACATATTATTTTTACCCACCCGCTTTAGGTCTACTGAGAAGTCCACCCCATAGCCGCATCTCGTATTGCCTTCTTGATAGACTTTCATGCGAGCTTCGAAGCAAACTCTCTCAGGGCCTGAGCATCGTTTAGCGAAAAACATCACGGACGGAAAAGATGCCGTGGTTTCTCGCCATAACAAAGCATGGTTTAATCTCTGTCAAATCAAAACAAATTAATGAGATTTAACAAACACAAAAGTGACTTTAATAACGACACAAATGGCACAGAACTTAGGTTTGTTATACCTTTTGGCAAGATTTCGGGTCGGTGATTTCCCAGGACTCGATGCAGTCTGAGATTTCTGCCACCATGTCTTGGTCGTTCTTCCTAACAATCAGTGGACTTTTACTGTCTGCCAAATAGAAATCATACTTTTTCTCCTCATTCTCCACTTCCTGTAAATACAAACAACAGGTTTGGTCACCATCGAAAAAGATATGATTAGTTTCAGTCAGAAAGCTCAGCAATTGTTAAGTTCATATTAGTACCTATCCTACAAAGAAATCTGAAATACTGTAAAAATTGTGCATTAACCTAAACAAAATCAACTCAGCTTATTTTGCTTGCAGCAATCGAAAAAAGCCTGATGTGAAGTTGCTCAAAATTAAGGAAAAAACAGTTTTTGACGTATGTTGTGTTTACTTTAACTAAAAAGACAAAAGTTGCCTCATTAACTATGTCAAAAAACAACATGTATTTTCCTATTAGAAGAAAAACATTGGATTTAAATATTACAACTATATGGTTGACAAATCCCCTACAATCCGTACATTGACAACAGCAAAATAACATATAACGAACAGCGACAACGAAGTGTTTTATATTTTAGTATAAAGTAACTCACCTGAACATTTATTTTTACGTCATCAACTAGTCGAAGACGAAGTTCTACTTTATCATAAGGTTTGCGGATGAACAAGCAAGCTATCATAGACTTCTTCAAGATGGTTCCGTCCAAAGGCGAAGCTGTAGCCCCAAACCCACAGAAATGATTAACTGAAAATGTTATGGAATCATTGTCAACAACCGTGATCACGTCCAAACCTTCACTAAGCTCACTGGAACCACTCGAAGATAACTTAGACAAGGAAAACTTGCAGGATGACGTTTCCTTGACACAGTGGGGCATAGTCAAGACGACATCTTTGTCAAAGACGGTGTCTGGCGGTCCACAGTGGACGAATGGAGTTGAGAAACTATGCTTGTCAACTGACGAAGTACCAGTGACGAAGATGTAGACTTGTTGCGTTTGTTCCACAGGTATTGCGCCAGGAGGAACGTACAAGTAAACATCTAAGTCATCGATGGACAAACATCCACCATGACAGTCTAAAATGGCGGCAGCAAAGTTGCCAATTTGGAAGATTTTACCAACTACATCGATTTCCTGTGCTCTGGCTTGCTCCAACATCAATTCAAAAGATTTGAGAAAATCTTTCTTCTCTATTAAACTAAAATCATGAACAGTGGGTGACTGGCTGTGGGTTTTTCTCTCTTCCTCGGATTGAATTAGTTCGGGGTTCACTTCAACAGACGTGTTGTGATCTTCGACATTTCGTTCTGCGGCGTGCGTTTGCTCTTCTTTACTCGATACATCCACTTCCAACTGTAATTCCTCAGGTTCATTTACCAATAGTGCGGAACCGACGTAGGAGTAGGAGTCGGAGTCGGAGTCGGAGTCGGGGTCGGTGTTCTCGAACAGGATCAGCTTCCCTGTGGCCTGCGTGTTTTGCCGAACAGAACAAACGAACAAGGGTTTATTGAAAGATTCAGACTTGAGGAATACAATCATGACAAAGTACAATATCAAACGTAAGGGGGTAAGTGTTGTAATAGAGGAGATTAACCGTATCGGGTTTAACTTCGAGCTGTCTGAACGCAAGGTAGTTTTATTTTTACGACCGCCCCCCGCTGCTCGAAAAGTTAAACCGGTTCGGGTCTAACTTTAGTACGCTGTCTGAACATACCCACTGACAGGAGGGCAACAAAACTAATGGCCATGCATAGCATGCTTCAAGCACCGAGGTCAAATGTGGTATCTTCTGAGGTCAGAGGGCGGAAGGGGATTGCTGAGAGTAGCGGACAGCGTTAACATCGAGCGCAGGAGTTTACATTGTCATGTCAGGAGGACCGAGGAGACTAGGAGGTTGTTGAAAGCTGCGCAAAAAATATACGAGGGTAGACGAAGTTGGCCGATTCTTGGCCGATTCTTGAGATGCACTGAAGAAGTGGCAAGCGCCAAGTCCTGGAATTGGATAAGGAGCGGAGAGCTAAAGAAGGAAACTTAGGGCTAGATTACTGCGGCGCAAGACCAGTCGCTAAGGACAAATGTAATGAAGGTAAGGTTACAGAAAGGATTTCATCCACCTTCAACGGGCTCCGAGAAAAAAACCTTGAGATCTAAGGTCAAAGGCTATTTCTTTTGTATGCTGTGATAAAATGAACTAATAATAATAATAATATTGCAAAAAATTAGCTAGTGGCCTGACGTTTTGACCCTAGCAGAGTCTTTCTCGAAGGCTAAAAATAATATTGTTAAAGCAAATTTTCTCAGGTGGGGGGGGGGGGGGAATAATGTGTAAAACGCCTGAGAATTGCACTAGATTGCTCCAGTAAGCACTAAAGTTAATTCTCCACTGTGGCCCCAAAGCAGGCCCTTAATTAATTAACCCCACGCCGTAAATGTTTCGCATTTACCCGTTCTTCTCGTAACACTATGCCTTACACTATGCATACAATAACATCCTGTCTAGAATGCTGTTTCTACATAAACGACTAGTATGTGGCCACCATTAATAGTCGACCGACCACTAGAAAATTTAACAAAACAATACAATTATTGTTAGAAGCTAATTTTTTACTGGGTTAAAATAATGTGTAAAAACGCCTCTGAAGCGTCCTACATTGTACCAGAGAGCACTCAATGTAAAGAAGAAAAAATAGGGCCCTAAAGCTGGCCCAGACTCTACGTCGTATAGAAAGGCTCAGCGCTTCGCTCAGTGGTTCGTCTCTTTTACACTTGCCCCTCACTCTATAATTTCATTCTGGGCCAGACTGTCTACATACACGGCAAGGGTGTTCACACGGTAATATTCGCAGGAGTTACCTCAACCACCCACTTTCCCCAGTCATAACAGGGCATAGATGTAACGGTCACTATTTTGACAAAATTGGGTGTGCCTCATATCAGGTTGAAAACAAATACTGGATCCGCGCCTGCTTTGGAAGTTGGAATATCTCCCATTCCAATTAACAACTGCCGTGATTATATTGGGTAGTAATTGTCATCCCTTTAAGATTTGTGTACGGATTAGCGCCACTGCTTGCGGGGATCGTAACTAAAGGGCCACCCACTTTTAACACCTTGCTACTCACCCGAAGCGGGGTCACGTCGTCACTTACCGATGGTTCGCGAGGGGCTCTTCCTCTTGGTGCCAGCTGGGAGAGACGGGGGGGGTCTTAAGGGAAGTTCTTCGTGGGGAAGTTTTGACTGTGATAAAATGAAATAAAAATAATAAAAATAATAATAATAATAATAATAATAATAATAATAATAATAATAATAATAATAATAATAATAATAATAATAATAATAATAATAATAATACTAATAATAATAATAATAATAATAATAATAAAAGAGACAGGTAAAGAAAGTACCAAATTGGAAAGCCCCGGGTCCGGACCATGTGCATGGGTACTGGTTGAAGAACTTCCGTAGTTTGCATGAGCGAATGGCCCTACAATTGCAAGACTGTCTAGTACAGGGTAAGGTCCCATCTTGGATGACTGAGGCAAAAACGGTTTTGATCATGAAGGATGTCAAGAAAGGTAACATTGCCAGTAATTATAGACCAATTACGTGCTTACCTGTCATGTATAAACTCTTGACCAGTATAATTGCAGAAGACCTCTATCGCCATATGGATGACCAGCAGTTGTTTCCGGAGGAGCAGAAAGGCTGCAAGAAGCGATCCAGAGGTACGAAGGATCAACTTATCATCGATAAGGCTGTACTGAAGGACTGCAGGAGCAGAAAGACTAATTTGGCAATGGCGTGGATCGACTACAAGAAGGCGTATGACATGGTATCGCACACATGGATAATGGAATGTCTGGATATGGTTGGAGTGGCTGATGCAGTAAAATGTCTTCTAGATGAGAGCATGAAGACGTGGCGGACAAATCTGACAGCCAACAACGAAGGTCTGGGCAAGGTATGGATAAGAAGAGGTATTTTCCAAGGTGACTCTCTGTCTCCGCTGCTGTTTGTCCTTGCACTGATGCCACTGTCGATGATTCTGAGGAAGGCGAGTGCAGGTTATGTACTAAAGAAGGACGGATGTAAGATCAACCATCTGCTTTTTATGGACGATTTGAAGTTGTTTGCAAAGAATGAGGCAGAGATAGATTCCTTGGTGCAGACCGTCAGAATTTTCAGCGATGACATCGGGATGCAGTTCGGCCTGGAAAAATGTGCTTCAATGACCATGAAGAGGGGAAAGAGGGTACATTCCGATGGCATTGCTCTGCCAGATGGTGCACAGATGAGGGCTTTGGGTGAGGAGGAGAGTTATCGGTATCTTGGTGTACTTGAATCAGACCATGTCCTTCACGAGGAGTCAAAGGTAAGGCTGAAGGCAGAATACATCAGACGGGTAAAGAAATGTTTGAAGTCTAAACTGAACGGGGGTAACATGATAAAGGCGATTAACACCTGGGCCGTGTCTTTGATGAGGTACAGTGGAGGTATTATCGAGTGGACTAAACAAGATCTAGATGTCGCTGATAGGAGGACAAGAAAACTCATGACCATGCATGGCATGCTTCATCCGCGGTCAAATGTTAGTAGACTCTATCTTCCGAGGTCAGAGGGCGGAAGGGGATTGCTGAGCGTGGCGGACAGCGTTAACATCGAACGCAGGAGTTTGCAGTGTCATGTCGGGAGGTCCGAGGAGAGGTTGTTGAAAGCTGCGCAAAGATATACGAGGACAGACCAAAGGAAGTACAAAAGTTGGGCCAAAAGTTGGGCCAAAGGAGTACAAAAGGGTAATGAAAGAGGAAAGGCAACAGGATTGGAGGAATAAACCGCTTCATGGCCGATTCTTGAGATGCACTGAAGAAGTGGCGAGCGCCAAGTCCTGGAATTGGTTAAGGAGCGGAGAGCTGAAGAAGGAAACCGAGGGCTTGATTACTGCGGCGCAAGACCAATCGCTAAGGACAAATGTAATGAAGGCAAGGATAGAGAAAGCAAACGTCTCTCCTATGTGTAGAATGTGTAATAAGGCTGAGGAGACTGTATTTCATATTGTCAGCGAATGTAGTAAGATGGCCCAGACGGAGTACAAGGGAAGACATGACAAGTTGGCCAAGGTGATCCACTGGGATCTGTGTAAGAAGTATGATGTCCACGTCACTGCGAAATGGTACGACCATGTGCCGGAGAAAGTTATAGAGACCGATCAGGTCAAGATCCTCTGGGACTTTAACATTCAGACTGATCATGTTATAGAACATAGGCGTCCGGATGTTGTAGTCTTGGATAAGACGACGAAGATGTGTCATCTCATTGACATAGCAGTGCCAGGTGACATAAGGGTAGCTTCGAAGGAGTTAGACAAGATCCAAAAGTACCAAGACCTGGCCAGGGAACTCCGTAAAATTTGGCAGGTGAAAGTGAAAGTAGTCCCTGTGGTGGTTGGAGCACTTGGCACCATTCCGAAGGCACTGGGGAAACATCTAGATGAAATAGGTACAACTGTGAGGGTAGATCTGTTACAGAAGGCAGCACTTTTGGGAACAGCGAGAATCCTGAGAAAGACCCTTGAGATCTAAGGTTACGGGACGTAGCCCGACTCAAGGAGTTACCGGCACAAAGGAAAATGTGATCTTTCTTTTGTAGGCTGTGATGAAATGAAATAATAATAATAATAATAATAATAATAATAATAATAATAATATTCGTGTTGTAACCAGGAGAAAGTGGAGTAAGAACGATAATGGTACGACCATGTCCCGGAGAAAGTTATAGAGACCGACCAGGTCAAGATCCTCTGGGACTTTAACATTCAGACTGATCATGTTATAGAACATAGGCGTCCGGATGTTGTAGTCTTAGATAAGACGACGAAGATGTGATGAAATGGCTGTGATGAAATGAAATAATAATAATAATAACTAGGCATTAGGTGTTTGTGAACAAACAAAAAGCTGTTCCGTGTAGTTTTGCTTTGATATAAGCTTTCCAGACCTTTAAAGTCCAGGGAGAACAGTTCATTGAAAACTGATGGGGCTACCCTGGGTAAATAAGACGATAAGTAAATACGTAAATAAAATAAAAACTAACCTTCATTCTGATACTGAGTCTAAAACTGAACATGTCTCACAAGTCAGTTTGTAAAGCAAACTAAACCCCATCTCAAGGAGCCGGTCTCACAAGTTAGTACTTAAAGCGAACTAACCCCCATATCAAGAAACAAGTCTCTAAAGTTATAGCACGTAAAGTGAAGCACCCCTCATATCAAGATGTCAAGGGACAGGTCTCACAAGTTAGTACGTTAAGTAAACTACCCATCGTATCAGGGAACAGGTTTCACAAGTAAGTAACTACGTAAAGTGAACTGAGCAAAAAAAAACTTATCGAGGAACAGGTCTCACAGGTTAGCATGTTGTAAAGCATGGTCAATGATGTTGTGTTAAATTCGTAATTGTAACAATTTTTGTGCTCTTTAATACCGATTAAGTAGTTATTGTTGTTTGGCTAAAATAGTTAATATGGGATATGAGTTTATTGAAAATTTTGGCTCTTCAACCCTAAACCCAACTCCGACTCTATAGCCATGGAAAAGGTAATTTCTCTTATTTCCCCAATCAGCTCTTTTTATTGCCCTATTGCAACCTCAACCAAGTTTTTGTTTGCTACACGGCGATTTCCGAAGTAATGCGTTCGCATAAAAACCCTAAAACATGTGGTTTTCAGGCGAATGGGTCCCCAGCGCAAGCAAGTCTGCCACACCCGCAACATCGTCCCAAAACACAGGCAGTCTGTTTTGTACTTGTACGCTGAAACCTGAATAGGGACCTGAGCGGGGATACACACAACGCTGAGAGCAAGCACCATTCTTCTCGATTCTAGTGAAAAAGCCGACGACAGCATTGATTCTGAGTGTACTCTACAAAAAACGCAATTTTCGAAAATACTTGTCTAATTTTACGCCGTACCCAAACCGTGAAATCGGCCTGGGAATTCGGGTTTTTCTACTGACAATGTTTGAATAAGTTTTGATGTTTTTAAAATGACCGTAAATAAAATCATTCGTTTTAAAGAAACACTTTTTTGTGTAATATAGGACGTTAAATTTGAGCTTAATATAAACAAAAATTGGTTTCTGGAAGTCGGATTTGTCTTTACTTTCTCCTATGTGTTTTGTACACCTTGCAACAGCTGCCGCAGTTTAATTGGGTAGTCATTGTATTGTCATCCCTTGAGATTTGTATACTGCTTGCGGGGATCCTAACCACCCACCTGAAGCGCAGTCACGTCCTCACTTAGCAGTCCACTACTTCCTTGCATGTGGAGACTTGTGGATGGAATTGATATTGATGACTCGTCGGGAATGGGGACGAAGACTCTTGGTTTTCTAATACTCAAATATAGCTCGGGGCCGCTGCTGTCCTCTCTACAACGTTTCGTACAAAAACATCCCATCTTAAGTTTGTAGAATCGGTGATTTATCTCTGAATACCTACTCTTTCTTTGCACCTTTTAAAAAATGTCTCTTTAATGATGAACCTAAAAACGACACAAAAACAGGCAAATAATGAAGCACTTATCAATATCTGGTTAATATGGAGAAAGCCATGTACACAAGTATATTTTACGGTGATGATGGACGCCCACTACGTATATATAAGAACATAAGTAAAATTTCACTGATTTTTTTAAATAGCAGAACATTTATTAGGAAAGTTATATGACATTCTTTCGTACCCTCAGAGGTCACCACACTTTAACTATTAGTTGTAAGATGTATGCAAGATGACGTCAACATGAACAGTGCAAGGTGTTTACCTTGGGATGGTGTATTGAGCATATTTCTCCGCGCATTCTAAAAACTCCTGGGTCAGAATCGACCTGGATCCCATTTGTGGGTCAGGCTGACCCGTCAACCGGTTAAAATATGAATTTTGACTCGGATTCTGCGTCAGGTTGACTAATTCCGGAACATTTGAACACAGGTTCCGGGTCATATTGACCAAGAAGTTGTACAGGCCTCACGAGACCCGGAATCGATTTTTTTTAAAGAGTGTACTGTTACAATACGAAATACGGAGTCACAGAGGGGCACTGTTCTGAGAACAATTCCTTACTACACTTGTCTTACGTTATCTCAAAGTAAAGCGATTTTGAACGAAAAGATGGCTGCCCGTTTTCAATTCTGAAGAGTAAATATTTTAGATGGGGAGTCTGATTGTAGCTTTAGAGAACAACCAGGTTGACTACCTAGAATTAGCAGACACTTTTGGGATCAAGAGATCTACTGCAAACTTTAGCAAAAATAAAGAAAACTACATAAATACAAGGACAATCATCTCAAGGCTAAAGCAAAATAATTTGTTTTCATTTCAAATTTATGACTAACTTTTCAAACTTTACTTGATAGGCTTGTACGTGTATCATGTACAGGCTTTAACTTTTATTGTGTGTAACAAAGCAAAAAGAACAATTACATTTAATAAGACAAAACACAGGATATAAATAAAATGGAAACAACACGGAAATTAATAAATGAAATGAAATGAAATTACCAAGAACAAATCAAGTGCCAGAACAGTAGCTAAGTCAGCTTACTCAGGGGTCCATACATCATGTTTAATTTTAACGCACAGAAGTTGAAGTTGTTCACCTCGTGTTATTTATTGTTTATTTTCATGTTTACCACTTTTGAAAGCTTTAAAGTCACCTGGAAATAGATTTTTTTTTTCAAATATAGGAGTATATGTATATTAACAATAAAAGAATTTTTTGAGTAATTGTTTGCCAGTATTTATATGTAAATAAAATAGATAAAGTTGTTTGGGGGCGACTCCGCCCATCCCTTTTTGTGACGTCAATCGAGGAAGACTTCGCCTCGATCGAACATCGAGCCCCCTCGAACTTGCCTGCATTTACGTTGTATATACACGTGCAAGTAGTGAGATTGTACGTTTCGTTTGGTTATCCAAAAAGGGGATTTTTCTTGCATTTCTCCGGCAAAAATTGCTGCTGGATGCAGCAAAACTACTAAAGATGGGGTCAGCCAGCATTTTTTTCTTGCAGATCCCAAATATAGGCAGTTACGGGCATCGAAAGTCAGGCTAACGAGGGCAAAGTGGTCCGGTCCGACGTCGTTTTCAGCGCTATGCAGCGAACACTTGGATACCCCGTCGTGTATTCCTATGTATTGATATAAATCTTATTTAATTACCAAGAAATTAGGTACAAATCGGGTCAAGGAACGTATACAGAGCATTGAAAAGTTGCGATTTTGAAACAACGGATTCGATCAGCGAGGTGTACCAACTAGCAAACCCGCAATAACAACAACGTAGTTGGTGGTCTGACTCCCTACCCCTCCCACATGTTCATGAGCTTTCAGGTACAGCTATCTCTTGGCTATAGTGGGTTTCCGTCGTGCTAGCACTGCCGAGATACTCTGCTCGCAAGCGACACGACTGCCCCTGTGTTACGTGTACAAGTCCCCACGCTGTGCACTGTAAGACACGCTTCCTTTGCTCGGACTCTCTGAAATAAAATCTTACGTTCGACTTTTTTGTACTATTCACAACTTGTATCCATAATTTGAATACGTTTTTTTGTGTGTCAAATACTCATGAATTCTTGTTAAAAAACATGCAGAGTTGAATTCGGGGCAGTTTTATTAAGCACTGTATACCCGGTACTTTCCCGATATATTATTTAGTACGTAGCTGCTTGAAAAAATAACACTTCTCCGATCTCCCAAATCCAGTCGGTAAATTTACAACTAAATCGTGACCTTCCACAAAATTACGAACTGCGGTGGTTTGATGACTTTTAAACTCTTCAAGGCCCAATTTAATTCTCGCAAATTCTAACGCTGGTTCAACATTTACAGCAGTATTTCTCAAAGCCATTGCCTCGAGGCGTACTAACATTACCTACGTCTAGGTACCATACACAATATCTGTCGCTGAACGCATAATGCAAATTAGCCTCGTTTTGATCTGCCTGGTTTTTTCCGGGCAGCAAATCCAAAATCGTCAAGACGCTGTTTCGATCCAGATTTATAGACTTGCCCAGTCCTTCTGAGTCAGCCTCCCAAACAGTCAATGTAGCGCCATCTATTGGTAGCTAGTACAAAAAACAGCGTCGCCAATCAAGACTAGTGCATAGGCTACAATCGCACTTAGAACCACATGTACATGTATTAGGATCTCATGTTATGAGACCCTAATGCGTGTACATGTAATTATGTCAATCATTCTCTGTGTGTAAGTGCGTTGACCCTAGTGGGCGGCGCTAATCCGTTGTGAAGGATCTAGAATGTGATCTATGAAGTTAGTTCTAGTACTTTCCAGAAAATATCACAAATCCTTTATATACGGGCTGGGGATAAATCTTCGACAGGACACAAATATTCAGACTAGTGGAAGTACGACTTCTGTGACTGTTTTTCAACTCGTTGGAGGAGCTTGTGATAGAGTTCGCATTTGACCGAGTGCAGAGAGCTTAATTGAATTCCGGAAAAGACATTTTCGAACGTAATCTACAGTTCGGTATTTTGGGGTCTTCTTCCCCATATTTTGTGGCGGGTGTCAGATTGTGTACACGTTGTTGCTTCGTTTTCTTCTGGACATTTTGTCGGAGTGAGTTTAACCCGTGATAGCTCATAGTCACATCGGCAAAGAACTGATTTATCGCCCCTGAAGTTGATCGTTTTAGAGCCAGTGTATGTGATCCTCGCTGTATCTTCTGTTGATGTGATCCTCGCCTGTATTTCATCCTGGTTGACGTATTAGCCCGCAAGATACTTATTTTGTATAAGAACCATTTTTAATGTACTTGTTTCATGCAATCATTGTACGTTTGTTAAACCAAATCGGTATTACTGAAGTGGTTGATAGTTTTATCATTAAATCACTTTGATTCTGTGTTCTTTACATCAGTGTCACCTTGTTTGATATTTCTTTGTTGCATCTGAGGAAATTCAGGCTTTTTGAGTGATTTATATTCACGGATAGTTTGGAGTTTTTTGGATCGTAACACTCATAACACTGGTCAAAGAAAATCGTCTTTAACTAGGCAAAAAACAACTTAAAAATCACACCTCACTGCCAAATCAAACTGTTATTTGGAAAAATACTGCTGCATTGTGAACTTTTCATTAACGAATTCGTGGGAAGTTTTAGGTTTTATTATCTTGCTGTCTGATCAGAGCCAACTACAATGTCAGGGATAAATTTGCACAGAAGTGAATTTGAGCGTAAAATTAAAATTTTGTTCCAAAGGTCAAAGAAACAAGATCCTTGTAAATCCTCCGAATTCTGCACTGTACCGCAACATCCCAAATGTGTAGGCTCTATTAAGATGCGTATGTGTTTTCCAATGATAAGTAATTGTTATTTGAAACAGCTGGTTTGAATCATATAAAGGAATACTTTAAGGTTATGAATCAGCCATTTTGATTGTCAATGTACAGAATACCAAGACTGAAAGAGAGGCTGAGGCTGCGGTGTCTGAATTGGGGGCTACGGCTACGTCTTTGTCTTGATCGCCGCGTCATCGTGTGTTGAAGTATAGGACATCCTTAACAACAGCCTTGGCAACAGCCGTAGCTGTAGCCACTAAATCAGATACAGCCGGAGTTACAAAAATGGATTATAGTCTGGTACCCTTGTTATAGTCACACAACGCAGTAATTTTAGCCCATACGGGAACAAGACAAGTATATTTCAAACTGATGGACTGATTACAGATTTCCTGAACTGGTAAACTTGTTTATTTCCCTTATCTTATAATGTAATGTAATCTGTATATTTAAAATACTTTTATTTAAAAAAATTCACAATAATCTTAGATCCAACTTTAATTTCAAAGTTTTTAGTGTAAAATATATTGAAATAATTTGAAAATGCTCATGTAACCAATTTTCATATAATTTGTATAAAAGCTATAATAGTATGTATTTGCACAGAATTGCAGTCACAATCAGAGTATATCCAGAATAAATCTAATTGGATTAAAGGTGAAAATGGTATTTGTTAATTAACTGTGCAGGCTAAAATTCTATGGCAATGATTACTGTGTAATTCTGCGCTTACCGTCACCATTCTCTATTTACAGGGTAAGCGTAAAATGTCTGCGCTCTGTGTCAAGCGAAGAATGCTCATGTTATGGTCAAAGTAACACTTAGTCACAAGCGTCCTTTTTCGCTTACAGTATGAAGAACCATGAACTTTAGTCTGTATTTTAATCTGGAGAGTTTTGGGTAAACGATTTTTTTTTTCGATGATACCGGTCCTGAATTTTGAAATTAAAAATTAATCCTGCTTCAAATGTTTATTTATGAGCTCCTTTTGAATCAAGTTTACAAGCGGGTTTGTCAAGTATAGCCTAATCATACAAAACTCTTAAAATAATTATGATCAACGAGCAGAACAAAATTGTCTTTTCTTATTTTTTATCTTGACGATAAGGCCTATTTTTTAATATAATTAATAATTATCAACTGTCCTTTATATTAAGTAGTATTGCTAATTGTTGTTTCTATTTGCCAAACTAAAAACAGTAAACCTAGGTTTAAAAACTTCCAAAATAAAACAGTTATTCAGTGTTTTCTAAAAATGTGTAAACTTCATTTGAATGAGTTTGTACACAGGTTGGTTTTGTGTGTTTGCTAACTCGAAAATGGGACTCAATTTATGCATGCTTCCAAAAAACAAATGTTGAAATTATCTTTGAATTAACAATTTATATCTGGTAAAAGATTAAAACATCTTTTAAAAATGTAGTCATAAGGCTTCAAATGCCAATATATCTTTTGATGAAGTAAGTTTCTAATAATAAAACAGGTTTCAGTGAAGGCAACAGAGTAAAAAGGATGTTTGTATTTTGTACTTACAAATTGCATAATTATGAATGAATCAAATGTAATGATAATAGTTTTCCTGTTGCTTTTTAAACCAAATGTGTGCATTGCGCCAGGGGCTTTTTGTTTCAGTATGGACACGGTATGGTACATTAGTTGAGACTTCCAGTTAACATAATTCTACATGCACTGTAGGATAAATCCCCCGGACCTATAACTTCGTTTCATTAAATTGTGTACTTTCAGATGCCTGAAGAGAAAGGCCTCATGCCTGAATCCTACACTGTAAAAAAAAAATCCTGTAAATTTACAGAAAAATGCAGGCAACTCCATTTCCAACATTTTGCTGTATAATACTTTTACATAACTGGTAGCCCTATGTCAATTTGGTTTACAAAATGTCTGTTATAGCCTAATAACGAAACTTTAGTATATTTACGTTTTCTTCCGTTCTTCCCAAATACAGTCTTGTTGTAAAAGTACCCCCTTATTTGTTATTCCTTTGTACGGAGAGTTTGTGAAAATGAATAATCTTTTGTTATTTTACTAGTATTTTTGTACTCGAATTGTACTGTTTTTCTGTAATTGATACTACAAATTTGTTTTTCTAGATTAACAGCAGCAAATGTATTTTTTTTTTTTATAAAAGTAATGTTATTTTCTCTTGGGTTGGAGGATGGGCCTGTTGAATAGCGAAGCGCTGCTCAAACTGACTCAATATTGAATTGTAGCCAGTTCCAATGACCGTATCTTCCAGCTTGTCTTCGAAACTTTGTGGGTAATCCTCCACGAACTTGGCAGCTATAACAACCAGCTGTAGCTAGGCTTGCGACGAATCATTCGGATCATTTCCCGTTGGTCAGCTTGGAATGACATTTCTTGCAACCTTGTAACATACTCCAAATCAGAAGGCTTATCAACTCCAAGGTCTAGTAATGCTTCCACAAGTTAATTGTTTTATTGTAGTTGAAATTGTTGCCAATTTTTGGCAGACGTATTGTTCTATGATACAAAGGTCAGGTGTGTCCTCGTCACTGGAACTCATTAACACAACAGCTGGTTTGGACTTCAACACTGTGCATAAAAAACACCGGTGACCAAGCGTGCCTTGGTACTCTGCAAGGAATTGTGGGATTGCTTTGCACCGCGCATACTGCAGTTTAAATGTTACTCCGCAGTATTTTCTGTATTTTTACCAAGATATGATGTTAATATACAAACAATTTAGTAAAATTACCTAAAACTTATTGAGAAACATTGCTCATGTATTTTTACAAACAAATCTACAATGATTTCTGTAAATTTACAAAAATCGTCCCTTTTTAGCTGTAAAGACACATTTAAAATGTAAATTTACGAAATCGGTAAAATAACGGGGATTTTTACCAAGTTTTTGTCATTTTGCGGAAATATTTCAGTAAAAATGAAAAACAAATGGTTTTTGGGTTTTTTTTCTCTGTAAAAAAAACAAATTCTTTTTACAGTGTAATCTACGCATTATTGTAACACAAGACTTGTTAATGTATGATGCAATTACTACTAAAATGACTATTTCAAATCACACTATATGTCAGACCATGGTATCTAAAAACAAATTTTGTCTAACCCATTGTGTCTAACAAATCTACAGTAGCCCAACACAATCTGTCCCTAATTAATGATATACAGCCAATAGGGACCAACAAACCATTTTATCCAATCCAACGTGTCTGACAAAATTATATCCAACCTATTTTATCTGACAAACCATTATATACAACCCATTGTGTCTCAAAAACCTTACAAAAAGGGATCTAATGATATAGCAGAATGACACATTCAGTAAAACTACAGTTATGGTAGTTTTTGTTTTGCTTAGTTAAAACAAACTTCTCTCCAGGGAGCTGCTTACACTATTTCTGTTGTTAGCTATCGGGTAATTTTTCTGATATAAAGAAAACCTGTATGATCACGAAGGCCTTGCCTAATAAGCCACAGAGTTACCGTGACTGTATAAGCAAAAACTTAAAATTTGTGCTTACAAGATGTTGAAAAAAGACTCGGAATATTTTAGTTTCATTTAAAAGGTTGTACTTTTACATCTCCCTTATCAGGTGTTAACAGAAAGGGAATACGTTTATCTTTTTTTATACATTTAATGAGTTGAACAGTGTGTTGAATATGAAAATTATAACACACAAAATATAATACCGAAAGGCATAATAAGCCTTGATTTACTCGATCTACACCATTACTAATAATATTAAAATCCCGGCCAAAACTCGCTGTCAAGTCTTTTAAAACAAAAGAAAAAAACAAAAACAAAAAACGACGGCCACCAGAGCAGATACAGACGAAAATCACTAATTTTGTCAGAGTTGTATTTTGCAACCCATTTATGGCAACATTCCTTTACGTGCTTAAGTAAGACGTTTTTCTGTAAGTTTTTGCTCTGTGCCAAATTAATTGTAGGCCTACATCTAGTGAGCATTCCGATCCCACTTCGCCAAAATGGGATAAAAGACAACGATGGGTCTCCTTATAACTCATATTGAATGAACTTTATAAATCGAAGTTTTCCAGGCTGATTTCAGTATTCAGGCTAGTATTTCCGTCCTAGATCTTAATGATGGGGGTGTGTGGTGTGAAAATGGGACATGATCTCCGTATCAGACCATCAAATTATCGACTGTTATTGATCGCATCGACGGCAAACTGAGCATCTGGCCGATTCATATCAAGGAGGGCGCGCCTCAGTGTATCCATTGTTTCCTCTCTTGTCTTTCCCAACTGTTTCCCAGTGAAAATTTCCAAGACAATTTCTGTGGGACTTCTTCGTTCACGTCCTGCTTTAGCATCGATGCTTTTGATGCTTACTGAGCAGCCAAGGTCTGTCTTCAACAGTAGGTTTAGCAGTTTACGCCAGTCGTTTTCCAGAGGATTGGGATCATCCATCAGGTTGCAAAGTTTATTGAAAATGGACTCTTCGAGTAGTCTGGATCCGATCATTGTTGAATTAGCACTGGTGAATTGTGGCATCTTCATTTGTTTCAAGAACATATTCATTTGTTTCAAGAACATCTTCCTCATCCGTTCTATTTGTGTGTCTCGATCCAATACCGGTGGTGGTGGATCCTGCCGATTTTATAAAGTAAAAAGGTGAGCTGTCAAACTTATGTGGGTAGTGATAAATGTACAAGACCATCGGTTTTTGAAAGAAAGAATTCCTTCCCATCCTCTAGTTTTCAATCACACCTTAGGCCTACAACAAACCTGTGGAGTAATATCAATTAGTTGACTCTTTATAGGTGGTTATGACTGTTTTAGCGAAAATTAATGTTTGTTCAAGATTTTGTGCATGATCATGGGGTCTTATTTCGATCGCTGCAATCGAAACAATGAACAATTGCAGAGATTTATAGGGTCTTCAAATACAGCTTTAGTTTGACAGTTTTTCAGAGCGTTCGTTTCAATTGTGGCAATCGTAACAAGAAGCCGTTATGATTTGTGTTATCATCAAACGTCTTTCGCTTGCCTACATAAAATAGTGAAATTTCTGAGCAACATATTTCACTGGAGAATTGATACTGGCATAAACGTAAAATCAGAAAGTACTCGGATTCAAATTAATCACTTTTTAATAATTACCAATCTTGTATAACTATAGACAATGAAATGTATGCCTAAATTATTAAGTTTTTGCCTTATTTTCACTGAAACATTATTTTGACCTACCTGGTTTGCGACTACTGAGAAGGTCACCTCATAGTCGCTACCTGCACTGCCTTCTTGATAGACTATCATGCGAGCTTTGAAGCAAACCTTCTGAAAGTCTGAGCATCGTTTAGCGAAAAACATCACGGACGGAACAGCTTGAGCACAACATGCCGTGGTTTCTCGCCATAACAAATCTCGGTCGAATTTCTGTCAAATCAAAACAAATATAGAATGAGATTTAACAACGCAACAGCGACTTAAATTACGACACAAGAATGGCACAGAACTTAGGTTTTTCATACCCGTTGGCAAGATTTCGGTTCAGTGATTTTCCAGGACTCTATGCTGCTTGAGATTTTCGCCACCATGTCTTGGTCGTTCTTCCTAACAATCAGTGGACTTTTACTGTCTGCCAAATAGAAACGATACTTCTTCTCCTCATTCTCCACTTCCTGTAAATTAAAATTACATGTTTGGTCATCATCGAAAAAAGATATGATTAGTTTCAGTCCGAAAGCTCAGCGATTATCAAGTTCATACCTATCCTCCAGAGAAATGTGAAATGCTGTCAAAATTTAGCATTTAAGATCTCAAAAAATCATCACTGCTTATTTTGCTTGCAGCAATCGAAAAAAGCCCGACGTGAATTTGCACGAAATTATGGAAAACAATATTTTTGACGTGTTTACTGTTTTGTTTTTTTACAAAAGTTTCATAATCGACTTTGTCAAAAAACAAAACATGTATTTGCCTATTAGAAGAAAAACGTTGGATTTAAAAGTGACAACAAATATTTTTGGTTGATAGATCTCCTACAATCCGTACAAGTCTTCGCTGAAATTGTGTCATAAAAAATATGTTTGTTGCTGTTTGTTGAGGTGTTGTTGGTCAGTTTGTACGTTTGTTTTGTTTTTTGTTATAGCTTGCATGACCGTATACACCATAAAACTTTGAAACAAAACTAATGTTCGGTAAATGACAGCAACAACAAGTCCAGCAAAATAACAAATAACGAACAGTTTAGTATAAAGTAACTCACTTGAACATTTATGTTGATGTCATCAACTAGTCGAAGACGAAGTTCTACTTCATCATCATCAGCTTTGCGGATGAACACGCAAGGTATAATAGACTTCTTCAAGATGGTTCCGTCCACAGGCGAAGCTGTAGCCCCAAACCCACAGAAATGATTAACTGAAAATGTTATGGAATCATTGTCAACAACAGTTATGACGTCCAAACCTTCACTAAGCTCACTGGAACCACCCGAAGATAACTTAGACAAGGAAAACTTGCAGGATGACGTTTCCTTGACACAGTGGGGCATAGTCAAGACGACATCTTTGTCAAAGACGGTGTCTGGCGGTCCACAGTGGACAAATGGAGTTGAGAAACTAGGCTTGTCAACTGACGAGGTACCAGTGACGAAGATGTAGACTTGTTGCGTTTGTTCCACAGGTATTGCGCCAGGAGGAACGTACAAGTGAACGTCTATATCGTGAATGGACAAACATCCACCATGACAGTCTAAAACGGCGGCAGCAAAGTTGGCAATTTGGAAGATTTGACCAACTACATCGATTCCCTGTGCTTCGGCTTGCTCCAACATCAATTCAAAATATTTGAGAAAATCTTTCTTCTCTATTAAACTAAAATCATGAACTTCGGGGTTCACTTCAACAGACGTGTTGTGATCTTCGATATTTCGTTCTGCGGCGTGCGTTTGCTCTTCTTTACTCGATACATCCACTTCCAACTGAAATTCCCCAGGTTCATTTACCGCTTGTGATGCTAATCCCGGTAAAGATAATCCCAACCAAAGGCGGCTCATATTTTGATCGTCATCGGAGCATGCATCGGTGTCATTAAATTCCATTATTGGTCGACCGATCTTCTGGAAATGTTTTAACAAAACAATACAATTTGTTAATAGCAAATTTTTAACTCGGTAAAAATAATAAGTAAAACGCCTCTGAAGCGTCTTACATTTCACCAGAGAGCACTCAATGTTGAAAAGACGGGCCCTACAGCTGGCCCCGGACTCTACGCCGTATATTATGGCTAGCGCTTCGCTCCGTGTTATACACTCGCCCCTCACGCTATAGTTTCATTCTGGGCCAGACTGTTGTATCCATATGTGATGTCTTAATTTAGATCACATTAAACTCAACACAAATAAACGAAGGTCCAAACAAGAAGTTGATTCAGAACTAACAAACTTAACTTTATTATTTACAACAGTACGGACAGCAGGTACACAACCATTATAAAGTGTAAGACAGCACTACCTTTGCCGGCCTCCGGAAGTACTGATTGACAATAGTGCACCACCCCACCTAACGGAACGAGAACACCGAGTATGGTGTGGTGGTCACAATATATAGGCGCTATAACAATTGACATAGTTTACATTCCAATTCCCAAGGGACAAGGATATCTTGTATTCCAAGAACAATGAAGTATCTTACAATAGTAACAATTCTTGGAATACCTTATAGCGTCAATACATTAAACACTTTCTGAGAATACTTAATGACGTCATCACATATGCCCCTCCTCCAAAATAGTTGACTCCTGGCAACTATTATTGGTTGGGGATCTTAACTTTATTAAAATTAAATTTCACTTATAAACTTTACAAAATATATAATATTAAACTATTAAATATTAACCGTATCAACTCCGATGAAATCTTGCGTACTGCTGGTATAGTTGTCCGCCGTCAGTCCGTCTTCCTTGCATCCTTCTGGGTACTCGATGCCGCGGTTCACCGGTACTCCTGGTAGGTAGAGGACTTCTGACGATGCTCCGGAGCAAAACAACTTGAAATTAATTACACAATCTTATTAGATTTACCAAATATTCTAACAGGATTATCTTTCAAATACTGTTGAAGTGATTCGTTAAGATTCTCACATGGCTCCCAGGTGTTTTGTTTAACACCAAATCCCTTCCACTTAATTAAGTAATGTAATTTATTGTTAATAAACTTTCCACGCAAGACCTTTGCAACTTCATACTCTTTTTGAGTCGAGTCACTAGTAGGGATACTAGGTATCGACACTATTTTATCTCTGCGAGTTTGAGTAGCCTTTAATGGCTGAAATGAAGATGCTGGGCAATCCCGATCTTCTAGATCCGGAATTGATTGTTGCTGATCTATATCAGTTGGTTTACATGCATCAGAGGGTCTATGAAATCTATCATATGCAAATTTCATGCGATTCACATGAATCGGTGACTTAAGCAGTTTATTATTTTCCAAATTACGTACTCGGAAATTAACAGGACCTGTCTTTTCTACGAGTAAGTAAGGACCGCACCATAACTGTTTAAGTTTCCTTGACAAACCTTGTTGGGTTACTGGTATATATATATAAACTACGTCACCAACTTGATAAGGAACAGTTTGAGTACGTGTGTCATATCGCTTTTTCATTGCTGCTTGATTTAATTCTAAATTACGTTTAGAACTTTCACGTGACACCTCCAACTGCGAGATCAAATCATGCATATAGTCCCTTACTGACTTGTCCTTATACTCATGGATAGAGGACAGCGAAACATCCAAAGGTAACACAGCCTCTCGCCCATATAACAAAAAAAATGGACTAAAACCAGTTGAATTGTTAGCTGGTGTAGATCGGTAAGCAAATTGAATGGCAGGAATATATTTGTCCCAGTCAGTATGAAATCTATTGACATAATGCGAAATCGTGTCCGTTATTACGGCATTAAAACGTTCCTGGACTGCATTGCGCATTATGAAGGCCAAAGGGCATAACATTAAATTCAAAAAGACCATCCTGCGTGATGAATGCAGTTTTTCTTTTCGCTTCATCTTCCAGGGCAATCTGCCAATAGCCAGATGCCATGTCTAGAGTGGAAAAGAACAATGGTCTCTTCATGCCCAAGTTATTCAAAGTATCTGAAATATTTGGCAACGGAAATGTGTCTCGTTCTGTGATACGATTTAAAGCACGAAAGTCTACACAAAATCTATAATCACCCGATTTCTTCTTTACCATTACAATGGGACTAGAAAAAGGTGATGTAGATTCAGAAATGACTCCATCTTTGAGCATTTTGTCAACATGTTCTCGTACGGTCTTACAATAGTAACAATTCTTGGAATACCTTATAGCGTCAATACATTAAACACTTTCTGAGAATACTTAATGACGTCATCACACATACACGGCAAGGGTGTTCACATAGACTTGATTTCAAGTCTGAGATCGCGGTTATTTCTCTGCATCAGCCACACAAAATTCCCCCCGCAGATTGGCTATCACGCGCTCTAACTCGCAATCTAAGACTTGACCCCCTTGTGTATACGGGATATTCATTTATTCACATCTGACATTTACATAACAACACTATGCCAGAGAGATGACCAATCAGGAGGCCACTAAACTCCTGTTGGTTGCGTCTATTCCCAATAGGTTATAATCACTTCAGCATTTTCTGTAAAATCGATCGAGTCATTGTTTTTTTTTATAGTGCTTTGTTTCTTTTAAAATATTGAAAAATAAACATGACATGACCTGATCCCTACTAGACGAAAAACTGTGTTCCCTTTATTTGAATGGAATCGTCTAATGATTTTCGTCTAAAGTTTTTTATTTATTTTGAATTTAAAAACTAGAATCACTTTGGGTTTTTTGTTTCCAAACTGCAAGTTGAATCACTGAGCAGAGGCAGATTAGTTACATGTGCATCAATGTTGTATTTCTGTACTATATCCCGTGGTATAAACGGTCAAGTTTGAATGTGCATTTTATTGACGGCTTCTGAGATTCTGACCAATCAGAGTGCTCCGTCCACTTTTGGACTAATTCGCCATAGGGTGTGTACAAACCGAAAAACAATGTTCCCAAGTCTGTGATCGTAGGTTAAAGACGGAGGTTAACAAGAGGGCGCTATTTCAGGCAATTATGTATTGGCTATCAGGTAGACTAAAAACCACGAGCACAGACTTGGAACAAAGTCTAGTTTTCACACGGTAATATTCAAAGGAGTTACTTCAAACACCCACCCTCCCCAGTCATAAGAATCATACAAATTCCGTGACCAACGGCGCACCCAGGATTATGTTTTGTTTTGGTTTTTTGGGGGGGGAGAGGGGGGGACTCAAACCAATGTATTGGGTGGGTCCAGGGGCCGGCTCTGAGCTTTTGGCGTTTTAGGGGTGAAAAATCAAGCCTCTTTATGCATACAATTAGAAAAAACGTACTTGTTAAGCACTTCTGATCTATAATTTATTTATTTTTTTTATTTAAAAAAAATCCCACCTACTTTTCATCACTCGGCGGCAAATTCCATGAATAAGTGGGCGGCAAACCCATATCCTACAGATAAACCTTTGTTTTGCGAAAGTGGTGTCACATAATAATAATTTATATCAGATTACTGTTAAAAAATGAAATTATAAGTTTAACCAGGGCATGAATGTGATGTGTAATTTGGAAAGGGTAGGATTGCAGACCTTTTTAATCCCTGAACATAGCCGACTAAAATGAAAAATGTGGAAAAGAAGCAACGCGTGATTATATTCATTTTTGATCTGGTCAGTATCTGGTTCCATGCATATTCATTAAAAACATCGCGGGTAAAAAAACATTACTATCTCAAAATCAAGTGTAGTACTACAGGCAATCCATAAGGGGGAAAAACCATTGAATGCCGGAACGACGTGAGACATATTTTATCCTGGACAAATTAGCCCGTTGGTTTCAAATGCTTCATATGTTATTGTTGCAAGTTTAAACAATTATAAGGGAGTTGTCATAAAATGGTGTTCAAAATCTTTCACCTCGCACCTCGCACCTCGCACCTCGCATTATCGAATCACCCGTATAAAAGAGTAAATTTGGCAGGGAAAAAATGCGAATGGCAAAGGAAGAAAATAAAATACTGCCACCGGAAATAAAAACCAAAAGCTACACACACATTTGCGACTTTTCTCCCTCCGATCTTTTTTCCTTCCCTCTTCTTCCCCTCCCCCATTTTCCCCCTTTTCTTTCTTTCCTTCCCTCTTCCTCCCCCGAAGTAAAGGTCAACATGGGGTGACAGATCTTAAGGAAACTTTTACATTTGTACGGTTCGGATAAACGTTGACAAATTCACTTAAAAAGTGCCGCGTAATGCTGACCACAATAACTGTGATCACGATTTTCACAGCACAATATCCCATAAAACACACACACATATCATTCCCAATTTACAGACTCGTAGTCTTTGTTATTTAAATACAACTGTGCGTGCAGCAATATTTGTGAGAAACATTGACGCTAGTGGGCGTTCCACAACAATTCGATTGAGCATGCTCGCTTTTGCAGGGTGATTGCGCAAAGTCAAAATTCTGCAATGAAGAGTGAAGACACAATGTTTTTGATCACATGCCGTTTGTGTAAACAG
The DNA here is from genome assembly GCA_037783415.1 of Leptasterias polaris. Taxonomy (NCBI): domain Eukaryota; kingdom Metazoa; phylum Echinodermata; class Asteroidea; order Forcipulatida; family Asteriidae; genus Leptasterias; species Leptasterias polaris. The sequence goes on from JAZGTN010000068.1 coordinate 2,114,920, forward strand.
TTTTTTTCACTTGAAATGTTGTTTATGAAACTGCTGTTACACGGGTCACCAACTGTTTCAGAAACGGTTACACGTTTTAAAAAAATAACCGTGAATGCGCAGGATTATACGTAAGCCTGTGACGGTTTAACGGTTAAGTGACAGATCTTATGGTTAAACGTTCACATTTGTACGGTTCGGATAAACGTTGAAAAGTGTTTTGTTAGTGTATTATAGTCCCTATAGAGAAAAAACCGCTTTGAATAGTAACAATAGACACAATCGGCGACCAGAGTCACGTGACTCATAGTGGATATACCTTGTAAACAAACCTTTACCTAGCAAACAATGCACAGCGAGCATGGAAAACCATGACTGCTTCCCACCTTACGGCAGGAGCGCTCGGAAGCAGCCATGCGTTTCCATTCACGCTGCACCTTGCTTGCTTGGTTTGTTTACATGTTATACCCACTGTGGGTCACGTGACGCAGTCGCCGATTGTGTCTATTCTATGGCACATCATTTCAGGGCCCGAATTCATGGCCAGCTTAATGCTGAATTCTGTGCTTATGGGGTCACCATTCTCCGCGCTAGCTATGTAAGCGTAGAATGCCAAGTGTAGTGAGCCACGCCCACTGGGGTTAGGCAATAAACCAGTCATGCATGACCGGGGCCTGGCCGTTGCCTTTGGGTGCGACCAAGCCACGAGTCAGTCGTGTTCCAGAACCTAACCTGTGTGTGTGTGCGCGCGCCACTCACGTTTGGTGCATCAGCGCTACTCAATCTCTCCCGCCGAGACCTCTCTAGGTAATTATATGCTCAATCACTACAATGGCGACGAGGATAAATTGTGCGTGAAATTTCTAGATTAGTAGTATTAAATTTCCTCCTATAGGAAATTTGGCGAATTGTTTAACTTCTTGCATATTGAAGGGCTTGCGCTTATAAAAAAAATCGCACGCTTAACTTTTTAGTATTAATATTAATCACGCAGCATTCGTTACGTTTCTTCATTAACAAGTTCGGTATTTGCTGAATTTGAAGAATTTATCTAAATAGAATTTATCGTTGGGAAACATTAATATTTTGCTTTGATACCCTTGTTTTCTGTTAAAATCTGCTATAAACCCTACCTCCGCTTACATTTTGATACAAACGGTGAACATTTAAGAAGAAAAAAGGGGGAACTTTTTATCATAAAATATTTTACTGCCAGTCAGGGCAAACTGTCGAATATCACTCCCGACAGTCTGTGGCGCTGGCAGTAAAAACGAGAGTGATACAGCATTTCCCGTTTTGATATTACAGCAGGTTTTGAAAATTGTTGTAATATTTTATTGTCATACACTTTGTACCTTCCATACACTTTGTACCTTCCATACAAACATAAACCAGGCCTCTGCAAATTATTTCACTGCGAAATAAAAAGGGGACAGTGAACATCAATGATTTTCACGAATTTCCTAACCTCCAAACCAAACTGAATGAATTACATGAAAAGGGTCTTATATTAGTTGAGTATACGGCAAACTTTCCGTCAGACATTCAACCTAAAATTTCTGAGCAGGGGACACCCTCAAAGCAACCAAAAGAAACAATGGACACAATAAATCTACTGGCAAAGCAAATGAACGCATTGGGCAAAATAATGCAAGAAAACACAATGGCAATAACCGGCGCCATCAATGAAACTAAAGATTCAGTCTCAGCTTTCTGAAAACCACCTGACTAACCTCATTCAGGGTAACACGATGCCTCATGGGGCCACACCTCAAATTAAAATTCCCGCCCCACCGGACACAAAGCCTCAGGTTGCAGTACAAAAAACGCACATTCCTGTGACACAACCTGACTCAGTACATACAACGGACGATGCGGTAATAGATGCAGAGCAATCCAAAAAGCACAGCACGAACAAAAACCTGCAGTAGGCAATGGCGTGCAAGTCATTCAGCTATGCATGTAGGGAACAATGCCAGTGGCTTAGCTAGTCAGCCCGAAATTTTGGGGCGCAGCTTTTAATTTGCTCTGCTGAAAGTGTTAACATTTATAACCTGTTTTATGCATTTGGAGACGTTTCATTTGAAAATAGACAGAATATATCTCTTTACTAAATCCACCTTATTCAATATGGACTGTATTTTATTTTGGTGAATGGTTTAGCTCCTGTTGATGGATGTTGTCAAATTTTGATTTGACCCCCGAGTTCACCATGCAATAAGCACAAACTGGGGCTGCTCATTAATTTTACATACCTTATCCATGCACCTGAGCAAAACCACAAGAGATTACTAATTCCTTATACGTTAGTTACATTAGGTGGTGAAAATTCGTCAAGAGATAGCAAAATAAGCATGCTAAATGACAGTAATCAGTACATTCACTTAAGGAGAGGGCATTTTATTGGTAGGGCAGAGGAAGTAACCGACATAGTTGATGATACAAAAACAATCTCTTCCAGTGATTTACCCGGCCGATGTTTGTTGGCCCAGTGTAATGATTTAGCTGCTAGACAGGTTAGTGCCGTCCCAGAGCACATTGGGGAACTATTTAACGAATCTTGTCAAAATCTAACCTATGGGGAATCAGAAATTTTAGCGAAAACTCTTACAGAATACGCAGATGTATTTTCCGAGAATGATATGGACTTGGGGAAATTCACAGCCATAAAACATCAAATAAACACTGGTACTGCCCCTCCGATTAGACAGAAAATGAGGAGAACCCCGCTTGGTTTTGAAAGAGAAGAAAAACACATTTAGATGATTTACTCACGTCAGGTGTGATCCCCTCGGCTTCACACTGCGGAGCTTCACCTCCCTTTTTAGTCTGGAAAAAAGATTGCAAAGTCCGTTACTGCATCGATTATAGGGCTTTGAATAATGTGACGATGAAAGATGCCTTCCCACTACCAAACAAAGAAGAGTGTTTAGATGTATTGCATGGGACAATGTTTTTTAGTACACTTAGACATGAGTAGTGGGTACTATCAAATAGTATGAAGCCCCATTGGTGCCACTTGACAAGTGCATATATGTTTCAAAGAATGAGATGTATTTCACAGCACCGCAACTTATTATCTTGCGGCCGCCACTTATTATCTTGCGGCCGCCACTTATTATCTTGCGGCCGCCACTTATTATCTTGCGGCCGCCACTTATTATCTAGCGGCCGCCACTTATTATCTTGCGGCCGCCACTTATTATCTTGCGGCCGCCACTTAGTATCTTGCCAGTTGTCATGCATGGATGAAACTTCGTGATTCAGCTGCTAGCCTGTGACCTATATTTTTTGCTTGATGAATTTACACTTCCATATTTACCAATGATGAAAATGGCTCGAAACTGATCTACACATTTGAAGCAGCAGTGTTTATAGAAATTGTTATTATCTCAAACTCACAAAGCCTTATAAAGAAATCTCTCTTATTTTAAATATTTAATAACATTTGAACAACATAAACGAAAAGGAAAAGAGGGTTATCTCACTGGATCGACATCCACTGTATAATGTAGGACCTATATAAAATATAACAAAATTCAGGAGGGATTTCAGTTCCCAACGTAAGAAACTCTTTCAATAACAATCCACAAGGAAGTCCAATAAATTTGCAGCAATTCTGTCGGAGCATGACCTCTACACCTACCCACACCCTCAAGAAAGTATAAAATAAATACCTTCAATACTCGAATGTTATCAAAGATTACCAAGATAATAAGTTGCGGCCGCAAGATAATAAGTGGCGGCCGCAACTTACTAAGTGGCGGCCGCAAGATAATAAGTTGCGGCCGCAAGATAATAAGTGGCGGCCGCAACTTAATAAGTGGCGGCCGCAAGATAATAAGTGGCGGCCGTGAAATACATCTCATTCAATGAAACATATACGCACTTGTCAACTGGCACCAATGGGGCTTCATAAAATAGAGCTGTCAGATGAAAATAAACATAACACTGCTTTCATTACACGATACGGTATTTTTGAATATACACGCATGCCGTTTGGCCTATGTTATGCACCAGCTACTTTCCAGAGAGCAATGACGCTAATGCTCAGGGATTAGAATTTAGTGAAGTCCTTGCGTACCTAGATGTCATAATTTTGGGAAATACTTTTGAAGATTCAATTCAAAACTTGGTAAAGGTGCTTGGAAAATTTCGCTTTCACAATCTAAAGTTAAAGGCCAAAAAATGTCATCTTCTCCAAAAGGAACTAATTTTCCTTGGAAAGTTAGTCAGTAGGGACGGTATTTCAGCTAACCCAGAAAGTTTAACTGCTGTACGAAATTGGCCCAGACCAGTAAAGAAGTGGAAAGGTTTCTTGGCTTCATGAATTACCATAGGGCTCACATACCAGGGGCGGATCCAGGATTTTCCAAACGGGGGGGCGTGAAAATTTACCAAGCAGCAAATGGTGAATGCAATTTGTGGCGCCTACGAGCGCATAATGCGAACCCCTAACGGCATGGGCCGGTTCCGGGGCCCGCAATGCTACGAAACAGGATTTTAGATGCTCTGTGGTACGATCTCATGCAATATCTGACCACTTAAACCAATTTTGTTTTAGCAAGATCATTATTAAAACATTATTTTCGAGTTGGGAGTCATCGATTTTAATCGGCCATCCTGAGTTATAAAATCAAAATGCAGGCTACAACTTATACTTATTCAGGGGGAAAAACTGTTGGCGAGTTAAACGATAGTGCAATTTTTAATATAACCAAATAGGGTCTCTTTGTCATTTAGTTTTCACATACTTGAGGATTAGAATGTGACACAAAATAACAAGCTGTGCTTGTCTTCAGTGACAGCGCGATCGAGCAACAATAACATTAATGTACGACAAGGTGAGGGTAGGCCTACTAGAGGCCTAGCCCCCTCCCCCAGCCCTACATCGTTGTACTATCTGCACAATTGATAATGACTAGTTTGAAAGAAACACAACGGATATTTACCCTCTTTCTTGAATACGAAAAAAATCTGTGATTTTCTAAGACACCATGATTATACGATGCTATGTCTTCACTAGCCCCATTCACTAGCCCCATGAGTAGGGCCAATCCACTTCGTTCGTATCCTTGCTAATTGGGCCTAAGCACCATTGCAATCCTAGTTTTGTGCCCGATGTAGTTTTTAATCCGGGTTATGAAACTTACCGATCGAATGCTACTGTAGGCCTACTTGTAGAAAGCCCAAATGCTAAACATTTTTTGAAAAAACAACACAGATTTTGGGGGAAAATTGATTGCCTTTCTAGTCGCGAGAGTGAATTTTTTGATAACGCGTATTAACAACTTGCGCGAGAACCTAGTTGGGTTCCCTTAACAATTTCACAACATTTAAACTATCTATGGGGACCTGACTGATTTACATAACGCGCTGAGCATAGTATAGACCTTTCTTTTGCAACGTCACAGCCCGAGTTTTTGCCAACCCAGGTTGAAAAACTATGGAAAGCCATAACTGCAAATCAAAAACAGATTGCCACATCACAGTTTGTAGCAGTGTTACACAAAATATTCAAAAATAGTGTTGAATTTGTTGGAAACAAATCAATCAATCATGGAAGGTATTTCCGTTCATGAATCTTTACAGAAAACGTTGAATTTGGTCACAAATTTTTTTAACACGATTGAATGTTTTGCCAACATTCGGCCGTCCATGCCAACCGGCGCACTTTGTTTATCAACAAAAGAAAGGTCTATATCTTTCCCAGACGGGCGTGAGATGCGCACAGCATTACGCGTATTTCACAAAACCTTGATTGCGCTCGGCGCGCTGACTAAATCAGTCTGGTCCCCATTAAATATCAGCAGTTGATCGTCTAACTGTTGTGGATTGTTGAGGGAACCTGACAATGGTTTTCCCGCAAGTTAATTAGTGGGGAAAAAATCACACTCGCGACTCGAAAAGCAAACAATTTTCCCAAAAGATCTGTGATGTTTAAAAAAAAAAAATCAGCATTAGGGCCTTCTACAAGTACAGTAGCATTCGATCGGTACGTTTCATAACCCAGATTAAAAATTAAATCGGCCACAGAAAAAAAGGATGCACTGGGCCAAGGATACGAAGTAGATTATCCCTATTCATGGGGCTATGTCTTCACTAGTTTCCGGAAGTTCGTATTGTAAAAGTCACATTGTATTTAGCGCGGGGGAGTGCTGACTTTCCATCCAGAAACTTCTTTGCACAATGTACACACACACAGGTGGCATGCATGGTCGACTCACGATGTGGGTGAATGATCTTCACGCCCCCGGATCCCCGCGCAGCGTTTCCACTTCTAAGGAAATTTCCTTATTTTAAGGAAATTTTAACGTCCTAAGGAAATTTCTAAGGAAACAAAAAATCTAAGGAAATTTTAAGGAAATTTCAAAAATCTAAGGAAATTTTAAGGAAATTTCAAAATTTTAAGAAATATTTAAAGAAATTTGAGAATAAAAGCAAATCATACAAAAAAAATACAATAAAACATGAAAACTGGCCATTTTAGGGTTCACATCAGCGAAAAATGGCGCAGTGAGATCGATCACGACTGGGAACGAGGTTGGTTGCTTATAGTGCGTACCATAGAATTAGAACCCGGTGCGTACTAAAAGCATCGCTCCACTGCTAGCTGCGCCTGGCGCCCCCAAGTAATTAGTCTGGTTTCGATTGCATCGTAGGCTGAGCCCAGGGCTCGATTTCACAAAGAGTTAAGATTGATCGTAACTGCAAATCCATCGCAGTTGCTTAGCAAAGAGTGATGTCACAATACAAATCACTATGGTAATTACTGATAACTCATCTTAAGATGAATCTTAGTGCTTTGTGAAATCGACCCCTGGCCTGATATGCGGTGGGGTCGCGCATCAACACTACTACCGACCACATGATGACTGTGTGTGTGGTTTGCACGTCGTAGATTTTGCATACTGTACATTGTACATGTTGTGTTGTTTGTTCATTGCTGTTTGACTAAAATTGGGACTGGTATACTATGACAATTTTCATAAATTACCATGGTTAGTTTAAGTTATTTTATCTAAGGAATTTTTAAGGAAATCCTCCCAAAACTCTAAGGAAATTTCTTTTAATCTAAGGAAAAAATTATGTCAATCTAAGGAAATTCAATTTTGGGGAGTGGAAGCACTGTCCCCGCGCCAGGCATGTTCAGTGTGTGAGAAAAACACGCTTTCCACACTGTACACAAGATTCACGTGAGACAATGTCTGTCAGTGAAATAATAGTGGTCCACAAATGAAAAAGGTGTACGAGGTACGGATTTTTAGTAGCTTTTTTGAAAAAAAGACAACTAGGTAGGGCCTATGTCATTAATTTTGTCTCTCCCTCACTTTTCTCCTTGATGGTGTCTCTTTTTTTTATTTTTATTTTTTTTTCTCAAGCAAAAGGGGGGGCGTGCGCCCCCCACGCCCCCCCTGTATCCGCCGCTGTTATACAACAAAGACCACTGAACGGAGCTTAAATTACAACAAAACATACAGACAGGGACGAAACAGGACAAACAACAAAAACACGTTACTAAAAGAGCAAGGACGGAACAAGAAGGGAAAACAAAACTGCGAACTCAAGAGGAGAAGGATGTAAAGAGAAGAAGCTACTCAATATAATTGGAGACAAGATGTTTTTTGTAACGGTTCTTAAAGCAACCCACAGATGACCCTGACTTAATATTGCCATCGATACTATTCCAAAGACGAGTAGTTTATTGATTTCACGCCAAGTACTCTTCATGTTGTTTTTACACTTGTCAAACTTAGAGGAGTAGTAACTTTTCTTGGCCTGGCGAATTATAGATGTCAGGCGATTACGGTAGTTCTTATAAAGATGTTCGTTTCCCGTAGACGGATTGCGAAGAAAACGCCGATACAATCTGTTTTTACTATTACAAGAGTTGATGATGGCCTGAGTAATCCAAGGTTGTTGTTACGTCTGCCTATCCTCTTGGTAATGAAAGGAAAGTGATGATCATAGATGTCAGAAAAACGAGAAAGAAAGACATTATAAGCAGATTCAGCTTCCTGACATTCATAGACTTCACCCCAGTCAGTAGATTCGATATCTACGGTGAACGAACGCACGGTGTTGCTATTGATGTTCCTCATAACAAAGGTGTTATAAGTAGGAGTAGAGTTGAGGAAACATGAATCGGTGATTTGAAAAAGGGGCAGATGATCAGAAATGTCAGTGTTGAGAATACCTGCAGAAATATCAGCATCACTGTTGGTGAATATGTTATCAATAAGGGTGGAGCTGTGTGGGGTGATGCGGGTAGGTTGATCAATCAGAGGACGAAGGCCATAGGAATAAATAGTATTCACAAAGTCATCTGTGGGCTGATGCTCGGAACAATCGAGTAAGTTAAGATTAAAGTCCCCCATGATGTAGCATAGCTTCTTCTCTTTGGCAATTGCATTAAGACAGGAGTCAAAAAGCTGATGAAAGTTATCAAGATTAGTACCAGGAGCCCTGTAGACATTTCCTACAATCAGATTAGACGAAGATCCACGTTCAATTTCAATGAACACAGACTCACAACCATCGAAAGGAGGCATGAGATCATGTCGAACGCGAAATTTAAGAGAAACATCAACAAACATTGCCGCCCCTCCTCCAATCTTATGAGAACGTGATGAATGAACCAGCTTGTAGTTGGTCATTGTGATGTACGGAGGAGGGTTTTCTCTAAACCAGGTCTCACTGAAACCGTAAATAGAAAAAGAATGAGATAAGGTGGACAGATAATCCTGAATATCATAGACATGTCTACAGAGGCTCCTGGAATTCATATAAAAAATTGAAAAATAACCTTGACCAGGAATGTCAAGAGCGTTAAATCCGTCACTTTCTAAGTTATAACAAATACCATTATTAACAAGGGAATTATTATCAGTATAGTCAGAAAACATCCCAGACAAAACAAACAAAAGTACGACAAAAAACAATGACACAAGACAAACAAACTAATAAAAGAAAAGCAAGTAAACAATCAATGAAAGGGCGAAGGGAAAACGGGATAACTATATACAAGAGTAAATAGGAGTCTAATAACCAATAAAGAAAAAACACTGAACTGAAAATAAACAGAAGCCAAATAAATAACAGCAAGCGAAAATAACAAATTATAAATAAGCGGGCTGAAGACAAAAAATAAAATGGAATTGCAGTAAGGGAAAAAACTAGCTACAACAAATGAACAAAAAGCAATAAATCAACCACAAAGAACTAAAAGGCACAGTAAAGAATAACAAATAAGAACAGTAGGAGAGATAATGGAATGCATAAACATTTACAAAATAAAGCAAATGAAGCTGATGCTTAAAGGCACAGCAAATAATAAAAATTAAAACATTTGTGAAAAACAAATAATAATTTAATGCAAAGCATAAACCGAACGAAGCAAATGAAGCTATAAAGCAAATGATAATGAATGCACAACAGGCAGGAAAACAGTTCATCATAATGGCTCAAGGGATGAGATGCAGCAACAAAACAGATGATACACAAGATGGTAGATGGATGCTGGAAGTGCGAATGGTAAATGTTAAGCTTGACGGTAGAAGTCAGCTAATACGCCGCCAGTACCTCTCCACGTACCAGCCACAAATCTTGTGTACCTCCGTCCCTCCTTGTACGATGCAGAAACTTGTGCCGATCATTTCCTTTTTTCCTCTTCTCCTGTAAGTCAATAACATATGAAGCATTTGAAACCAACGGGCTAATTTGTTCAGGATAAAATATATCTCACGTCGTTCCGGCATTCAATGGTTTTTCCCCCTTATGGATTGCCTGTAGTACTACACTTGAATTTGAGAAACGTCGGATAGTAATGTTTTTTTACCCGCGATGTTTTTAATGAATATGCATGAAACCAGATACCGACGAGATCCAAAATGAATATCATCACGCGTTGCTTCTTTTCCACATTTTTCATATTAGTCGGCTATGTTCAGGGATTACAAAGGTCTGCAGCCCTATACCTTTCCAAATTACACACCACATTTATGCCCTGGTTAAACTTATGATTTCATTTTTTAACAGTAGGCCTAATCTGGTATAAATTATTATTATGTGACACCACTTTCGCAAAACAAAGGTTTATCTGTAGGATATGGGTTTGCCGCCCACTTATTCATGGAATTTGCCGCCCAGTGATGAAAAGTAGGTAGCACCGCCCATAATGTTCTTATCAACAACGTCCGCAGTATTATTATTTAAAACAAAAACATATGCTGACAATGTACCCGTTTTGTACACAATATTCTGGGGACTTCATGCGGGCATTATCAGCCTAACCCAGATTAGTGGCAATAAGTTCTAATGCATAAAGAGGCTTAATTTTTCACCCCCAAAACGCCAAAAGCTCAAACTCAAGGGGGCTTTTCCCCCAGGACCCCCACCGGGGCTTCGCCCCTGGACCCTACCAGGGGCCGTAAGGCCGGCCTCTGGACCCCACCCAACACCTTGGTTTTAGCCCCCCCCCCCCCCCCCCCCCCCTTCCCGGTTGAACATCGGCCCAAGTATTTGCTTAAACTTGAACTTTTTAGTTAAAGCTTCTCAACTAAATCAATCTATTTCCGATAATTCAGCAAAGAAGATTTCTTGTGCGCCCGTTTTGAAAAATGCTTGTCACCTTTCTAGAAAGAGTCTTGAGGTACAGTCGGGATTAACTCCAAAGATCATATGATTTATCTGCGTAAAAAAATTGGTTCAGATAAATCACGTGAACTTAGTTTTTTGAAAATGCTCGATAACGGCCAAATTTGACGGTTTCGTTTGCAAAATTTAGGGATTGGTCTAATCTACTCCTGGAAGACCTCCAATTCGGGCATTCAATTTCGTATTGAGGCATTCAAATTCCTTTTGCACTGTGTTCAATTTAGCATATCGTCATTCTTTTTCGTGACGCACAATCATCATTCAATTTAGCAAAGCTGGTTCGACTGGAGATTTTACTGGTTTAATTTTTTTCAATTTCGTAAAGAGGCAATCAATTTCGCTAAATGAGAATTCAAATAAGTACGACTAATGAAATACGAATAAACAGATAATCTGTATTAGGCAACTGTTTCGTATCTTCACTTTAATTCAGGCAAACCTTATTTTCTTTATTTATGGTTTCAGGAGACTTTACATGGGGCCCATGATGTTTTTTCTTCTTTGTTTTCTCCTATATTCTTTTTTGGGGGATCTTTATTGGTTAACTGGCCTAATTTTGTATTGTGTTTGAATGGGGTGTTTCTTTATGTTTTTCCTGGTTTTTGTTGTTTATGTTGTTTCTTCCTCAACCATCAATCTGTTAGCGTGCCAGACATCTTGGCGTATATGTTTAGGTATGGTTGTACCACAGGCTGCAAACTTATTGAAATATGCGTGTAAAACTGTAGCAAAAGCTCGTCTTCGAAGTACAAAGTGACTCAAGTGCAAATAAGTGAACCGTATATGCCTTATTAACAAAGCGTTTTTTAGATTGCACAAATTACAGAAATGACTGCCCAAAAATGAATTTCAATGACTAAACACACGCCTCAAAAAGCTCCGGCGAATTTGAATGCTGCTTTGATGAATCGTTAAATTCAATGATTATTTTGTTAAATCGAATGACGCAACAGTACATTTGACTAGTCATAAAACAAAATCGAATGACCCTTTTTAGTAGCATTCGATTTCGCTCGAAATAGAATAGCGTGGTGGTTAAATTGGCTGCTCATTTGCCGAAATTGACCGAGAAAACCTATATATTTGAAGACATTTTAAAACTCACGTTCCATCCTGACGAATTGCATCCAATGCAAATTAAAAATTTAGTCGTTATGTTTCATGGAAAAACGACCCATACGCATGGGCCATCGACGCCTTTACAATTTCATGGTCACATATGACTCCTTATATTTTCCCTCCATTTTGTTTGCTCCCCAGAATCTTGGACAAAGTTTCCAGGGACAGCTCACCGAGGTGCATTGTAATCGCTCCCTTGTGGCCAACCCAAGCGTGGTTCCCACAACTACTGGCAATGTGCACCGCAAGACCAATCCTCCTACCACAAGGAGCCCTCAACCAACCTCAACAAATCCCGTCTCTCAGACTAGCCGCCTGGATCATCTCCGGCGACGATGGCAGTTGCAGGGACTATCGGATGACGCTTCCAAGCTCATCACAAACTCTTGGCGACAAGGCACTGAGAAACAATATGAATCAGCCTGGAAATGTTGGGCTAGCTGATGCGGTAGAAGGAAAGTTGATCCATTTACACCGGCTATACACGACATAGCTAACTTCTTAGCACACGAACATTCACTAGGAAAGTCCTACTCGACCTTAAATTTGTACAGGTCAGCCTTATCATCGACTGTCCCCTCGAAAGGAGGGCACCAAGTGGGTCAACACCCCCTTATTGTTAGATTGCTTAGGGGTATATTTAATTCTACTCCACCAAAACCAAAATACTCATCAATGTGGAATGTATCCACTCTCCTCGATCATATTAAGAAATTACCAGAGAATAATGATCTTACCTTACTCAATCTGAGTGAAAAATTATTGGCCTTATTGGCACTTGTATCGGCCCAGAGAACTCAAACTCTCGCTGCATTAGATTTACGTTACTTTAATTTTTCTAACGAGAACTGCAGCATTACGGTAATGGAACTACTCAAAACAAATTGCCCGAAGAAGGGAATTAAAAACAACAAAATAGTTTTGCAAAGTTTCAGGGAAAACCCAAAATTATGTGTTCTTTCAGTTTTGAGAGAATATCTTTCTCGCACAGATAAGCTAATAAGCTCCTCAAGCGAAAGTAAACTTGTTATTTCCACACGAAAGCCACACAAGAAGGTGACTACTGGAACTTTAGCAAGATGGATGACAAATATTCTTAAAGCTGCTGGAATAGATACAGATATGTATACAGCTCATAGTTTTCGAAGTGCATCAACCTCGACAGCCTTAGCTCATGGTGTATCGCTACAGGACATTATTAATACTGCAGACTGGGTAAATGCCAGTACTTTTGTAAAGTTTTACAAAAAACCTTTATTTATATGAACCTACCAAGAAAAAGGTTCAGTTTGTTTAGGGAGAACACGAAAATGCTTTCGAAACACTGAAACGTAAACTCACTACCAGTCCAGTCTTGGCATTTCCCCAAAACGATAGCAAGGCAGTCTTTATTTTGGACACAGATGCCTCAGAAAACGCAATTGGGGCAGAGTTGATGCAAATGCAAGATGGAATAGAGAAAACAATAGGCTATGGTAGCTATTACATACTTTCACCAGCGCAACGGAAGTATTGTACCACTAGAAAAGAACTGCTATACGTGGTACGCTTTACGCGCCAATTCCGCCATTACTTATTAGGGAGGCAATTTTACATCAGAACGGACCATAGTAGTTTGGCATGGCTTATGAGATTTAAACTCCTTTCTGGTATGCTTGCAAGATGGATAGAAGAACTAAGCCAGTATGACATGATTATAATTCATAGAAAGGGGGTGAAACACATCAATGCCGACTCTTTCACACATTCCTTCCAACATTCAATCTTGTGATTGTTACTATGCGGGTTGTGACGTAAAAGCCTCCCCTGTGGAGGTTGTCAATACTGTACACGTGTACACGGACAATGGAAACGGTTTGAAGATGATGTTGATGATGTTGTCCCTTTAGCTGTGCGACAAATTTCTAATAACAATGCTACATCCATCTCACAAGCCATACCAGACTCCAACGTTGCCTCAATTAAATGTAAACCAACAGTAGGCAAGGTGACTGACTTCGACCGACGTCTGTTGGATGGCGAAAAAGTCTCCTTGTTTACCAAATACTCAACACAACAATTAAGGGAATTACAGCATAGAGATCATGACAAAGGGAACCTACTAAAATGGAAGGAAAATCTTTCTTGCCCGCAACAAAATTAACTTCAGAGTTGCTCCCCAGAAGTGAAATATTTTTGGTCAAATGCCTCACTCCTTCATACCCAGAAGTGAAATATTTTTGGTCAAATGCCTCACTCCTTCATATCCAGAACGGGGTTCTTTACTATAAGTGGGAGGAAGATTATCGCACTAGGTCACTGTTTTTGGCTCCACATGCCTTAAGAGCCGAGATACTTAACTTATGTCATGACTCCAAGATGGCTGGACATCCATGAATAACAAGAACCCTCCAAAAGGTGAGGCAGACGTCTTTCTGGTATAACATAAAAGAAGACGAAACATGCTCGCCGTTTCACCCAGGACACAGATCGAGTGATCCGACGTCTGTTGGAACACCCGAAAACCTGTGCCCTGGGAGAAATTGGTCTGGATTACCCCAAAGGGCACGAGAGATCTAAAGCTGTTCAGCAGTCCGTCTTTCGACACCTCCTGAGAACAGCCGTCGAATTTGACAAACCTGTTGTGCTCCATTGCCCCGAAGCCAACTACGACTGTTTTCAAATCGTGTCGGAGATTCTCCCACAACAATGAAAATTCCACCTCCATTGTTTCACCAGCAACTGGAAAACGGGGAGAAACTGGTGCAGACAATTCCCGAACCTTTTTATTGGCATGACACCCATCATCATGAGAAACAACCCCGAGCTGAAAGACGTGGCAAAAAGAAATCCGCTGGGACGACTTTTGCTTGAAACGGAAGCCCCCACTTCATTCCACGATGGTCCCGCTCAACATACAGTAACCCAACAAATGCCCGCCTAGTCGCCCGTGTCAGGCGGATAATTGAGGAGGACGTCTGCACAAAGTGCCTGCAGAACACTACATTTTTGTACGGGGTTAAAAACAAAAATAAAAAAAGTAACATGCTTGGTTTTAGAATATTTACTTGTAATGAAAAGAAAATGTGTAATCTCGTTCTCAAAAAACCACCAAGAGGTTAAACCAGTCTTTTATTAATTGTATAATTGTATTGGATTGGTTTCAAATGATAAGGCAGAGACAGAGGCACGGCCTAACGGTAAAAAAAAAATTCTTTTAATATGTGCCTGATATTATGGATTTTTTAAATAGTTATTTTGAATTCTTTAAAAATTAAAACGGGGAGGGATGTAGTGAGCCACGCCCACTGGGGTTAAGCAATAAACCATCCATGCATGACCGGGGCCTGGCCCTGGCCGTTGCCTTTGGGTTGCGACCAAGCCACGAGTCAGTCGTGTTCCAGAACCTAACCTGTGTGTGTGTGTGTGCCTCTTCTGAGTGTGTGTTCCACCCCCGTTTGGTGCATCAGCGCGACTCAATCTCTCCCGCCGAGACCTCTAGGTAATTCTATTACATAACACTTCGTACAAGTCGTTCATTTCCATGTGCCAGGCATGCGGTCACACAATTACTTTAAAGAAAAGTATTGTCATGGTAATAAGACCATGTCGGATGAGGTATAATAATAAGCCCCGGTTGGAAGGAGTCAGTCATCTTTTCTTAGTGTGAAGGCATAGCGGTTATTTCAAACTGTTGCAGTTTGTTAAATAAATTATGAATACTGACTCGTCTGCTTCAGACGATATTGCTGTAATAATGCAGCCTTCAGGTAAAACTCCTGGCCGGGAATTTGATTCCAGACTTCAAGAAAACGCTGAAGATATCAAGAAGTTGTCTTCCTCTATAAACACCATCAAAGAGATGATGACATCCATGGTACAATCCCGTGAAAACTATACCGGACGTGCGATGCACGCCGGCCCAAGCACTCAAGATGATTGCTCATCGCCTCTCGAGGTCACAGCTCGGTATGATGATATATTTGAGAACGAGCTTTCTGGTCTCGTTTCATCTGGCAACACCGCTTTCGACCCAACTGAAACCGAGTTTGATCTGATCAGTGTTCTGGCAGAAAATCAGCCGATAAACGAAACAAATACCGATTTCGATATTCTCCCGAGTGGAGATATTTACAATGAAAGCGATGCTAAGGGCCCGGAGGTGTTTGAAAACCTAGCAGAGAGAGCTGTTAAAGCCGTAACTCTGCCCATCAAAAAAGAAACTTACGCAAAAATTGCGGACAAATACAACACACCATCCAATGCGGTAGCCGTTTCGGCACCGAGAATAGACAGTGAACTATGGGGAACTATTCCCGCAACAGCCAGATCAAAGGACGTTGCTTTGCAACAAATCCAAAAACACATCATCAAAGGTTTAATACCTTACATGAATATTCTTTCAGAATTGCGTGATGCCACAAAATCTGGTCGTGCAGTTGACGTTGATAAGAGTCAAAATTTGGCTTTGGATGGTATTACCCTTGCTGGGAACGCCTCGTTTGAATTAAGTTTAAAACGAAGAGAAGAACTAAAACATGTTCTTAACCCAATGTACCGGGGCCTGTGTTCACGCAGTACCCCTATTTCTGAAATGTTGTTTGGTAAAGATATCAACACTACAATGAAACAGGTAGCAGAGGCTTATAAAGCTGGTAAAAAACTGACTGCAGGCGAGGCCAAAAATCGGCCATATCGCCGTTATGTGCCCTATAACCACCACAGGAGTACAACCGCAAACCGCGGATATACTGACAGAAGCAGACGATCTTGGCGTCCCTCTGGAAGTTCCAGAGGACACTATACATCACTCAACCCAGTATCAAGGACGAACGTCCTGGGCACAACGGGCTTCAAACAAGCCTTCGACTGCAACCAAGCCATCAAATGAAAAAAACTGGTATGTAACAGCAAACTGTTTAATATTCCAAATAACGCTGGTAGATTAAAACTGTGTATAAGAAACTGGTCTCAAATCACTTCAGACAATTGGATTTTAAATTCCATATTGGGATGCAAGATAGATTTTCTTGCATGCCCAGTACAATCCTACAAACCAAAGAGGATTCAGTTTTCAAATCGAGAAACTCTTTTGATTAACAGCGAAATCGATGAACTTCTGCACAAGGGTGCAATACGACAGGTGCAATCAGAAACATGTCAGTTCCTGTCCAATATTTTCTTAATACCCAAGAAGACGGGTGAATTAAGACCAGTTATTAATCTAAAGAATCTAAATAGATTTGTGTCACATGAGCATTTTAAGATGGAAAATACGAAACTTGTGAAAAACATCATTAAAGAGAAGATTTTCTCACATCGATTGACCTAAAAGACGCCTATTTCGCCATTCCCATTTGTGATCAAGATCAACCTTATCTGTGTTTCTCCTGGGGCAGAAAAATATTACTGCTTAACTTGTCTGCCGTTTGGTTTATCCTCGGCCCCACGAATATTCACAAAAATTATGAAACCTGTTGTGGGAACGGCGAGAAGCAAAGGCATTCGCCTTGTCATATATTTGGATGATATTCTAATAATGTCTTCCTCCAAAGATGAGTCTTAACAATACACACTTTATGGTGAATCTTCTCCAGAACCTGGGGTTCGTGATAAATGAAAAAAAAATCATGTTTAATCCCAAACACCAGTATAACTTACTTGGGTTTTGTGCTTGACTCAAAATCAATGACAATACATGTTCCACGAACCAAAGTGAACAAAATGAAATCTGCAGGCAAACTATTGCTTTCGAAAACGACGACCATCCGCCAATTTGCACAATTTATATGGTTAATTATTTCGACCTGTGATGCATTTCCACAAGGAAAACTACATTACCGGAATTTGGAAATGGCAAAAGTAGAATCGCTGCAGACTAACTTTGACAATTTTGATGAAAAAATGTTGATTAACTCATCAATTACTGATGAAATTCAGTGGTGGTTATCTGTTCCCCATGATGATTTCAAAAGTCATATCAAATTACCACCCATTGATCTGGTTATCTCCACAGATGCGAGTAACTTTGGTTTATACCATGCCCGATATGGGGCAGAGGGAGGCCCCCCCAAACTAACCCTAACCCTAACACACTCTTCCCTCTTGTATACAGAAGCACCCCCCCTAAAATTCTCAAAAGAATTCCTGAGATTCCCAGAACACAATGAAGACACAATAGAGGGGGGGCCTCCCTCTGCCCCATATCGAGCAGCAATTGCTTTGGTTGGGGAGCGTTCTGTGAAACAGACAACTCCTATGCACGAGGTAAGTGGTCAGAAAACCACAATGGAACACATATCAACATTCTTGAACTAATAGCTGTACAGAACGCATTGAAACGTTTGTGTACAAACTTCAAGAATGGACACATTCTTATCAAATCAGATAACAGCACGGCTGTGTCTTACATCTCAAAAATGGGAGGAACCACTAGTTCCCTAAACCATATTACTTATATTATTTATGGTTGGTGTTCGCACAGGAATATTTACCTGTCGGTAACATCCGGAAAAAACAAACGTAACGGCGGACTACCTTTCACGAAAAAAGTCTAACAAAGAAATGAACCTCAACTCTGTATAGGTTTTCTCGGTAAATTTCGGCAAATGAGCAGCCGATTTCATTTTCGTGCGTTCGAATTAAAGATATTTTGCCTTTCCAGTTGTTACTGCGTTTCAAATTCAAAATTCGGGCATTCAATTTCGTATTGAGGCATTCAAATTCCTTTTGCACTGTGTTCAATTTAGCATATTGTCATTCTTTTTCGTCACGCACAATCATCATTCAATTTAGCAAAGCTGGTTCGACTGGAGATTTTACTGGTTTAATTTTTTTCAATTTCGTAAAGAGGCAATCAATTTCGCTAAATGAGAATTCAAATATGTACGACTAAAGAAATACGAATAAACAGATAATCTGTATTAGGCAACTGTTTCGTATCTTCACTTTAATTCAGGCAAACCTTATTTTCTTTATTTATGGTTCCAGGAGACTTTACATGGGGCCCATGATGTTTTTTCTTTGTTTTCTCCTATATTCTTTTTGGGGGGATCTTTATTGGTTAACTGGCCTAATTTTGTATTGTGTTTGAATGGGGTGTTTCTTTATGTTTTTCCTGGTTTTTGTTTATGTTGTTTCTTCCTCAACCATCAATCTGTTAGCGTGCCAGACATCTTGGCGTATATGTTTAGGTATGGTTGTACCACAAGCTGCAAACTTATTGAAATATGCGTGTAAAACTGTAGCAAAAGCTCGTCTTCGAAGTGCAAAGTGACTCAAGTGCAAATAAGTGAAGCGTATACGCCTTATTAACAAAGCGTTTTTTAGATTGCATAAATTACAGAAATGACTGCCCAAAAATGAATTTGAATGACTAAACACACGCCTCAAAAAGCTCCGGCGAATTTGAATGCTGCTTTGATGAATCGTTAAATTCAATGATTATTTTGTTAAATCGAATGACGCAACAGTACATTTGACTAGTCATAAAACGAAATCGAATGTCCCTTTTTTTGTCGCATTCGATTTCGCGCGAAATAGTATAGCGTGGTGGTTAAATTGGCTGCTCATTTGCCGAAATTGACCGAGAAAACCTATATATTTGAAGACATTTTAAAACTCACGTTCCATCCTGACGTTGATCTCTTTGCATCCAATGCAAATTAAAAATTGAGTCGTTATGTTTCATAGAAAAACGACCCATACGCATGGGCCATCGACGCCTTTACAATTTCATGGTCACATATGACTCCTTATATTTTCCCTCCATTTTGTTTGCTCCCCAGAATCTTGGACAAAGTTTCCAGGGACAGCTCACCGAGGTGCATTGTAATCGCCCCCTTGTGGCCAACCCAAGCGTGGTTCCCACAACTGCTGGCAATGTGCACCGCAAGACCAATCCTCCTACCACAAGGAGCCCTCAACCAACCTCAACAAATCCCGTCTCTCAGACTAGCCGCCTGGATCATCTCCGGCGACGATGGCAGTTGCAGGGACTATCGGATGACGCTTTCAAGCTCATCACAAACTCTTGGCGACAAGGCACTGAGAAACAATATGAATCAGCCTGGAAATGTTGGGCTTGCTGATGCGGTAGAAGGAAAGTTGATCCATTTACACCGGCTATACACGACATAGCTAACTTCTTAGCACACGAACATTCACTAGGAAAGTCCTACTCGACCTTAAATTTGTACAGGTCAGCCTTATCATCGACTGTCCCCTCGAAAGGAGGGCACCAAGTGGGTCAACACCCCCTTATTGTTAGATTGCTTAGGGGTATATTTAATTCTACTCCACCAAAACCAAAATACTCATCAATGTGGAATGTATCCACTCTCCTCGATCATATTAAGAAATTATACCAGAGAATAATGATCTTACCTTACTCAATCTGAGTGAAAAATTATTGGCACTTGTATCGGCCCAGAGAACTCAAACTCTCGCTGCATTAGATTTACGTTAATTTTTCTAACGAGAACTGCAGCATTACGGTAATGGAACTACTCAAAACAAATTGCCCGAAGAAGGGAATTAAAAACAACAAAATAGTTTTGCAAAGTTTCAGGGAAAACCCAAAATTATGTGTTCTTTCAGAAGCTCCTCAAGCGAAAGTAAACTTGTTATTTCCACACCAAAGCCACACAAGAAGGTGACTACTGGAACTTTAGCAAGATGGATGAAAAATATTCTTAAAGCTGCTGGAATAGATACAGATATGTATACAGCTCATAGTTTTCGAAGTGCATCAACCTCGACAGCCTTAGCTCATGGTGTATCGCTACAGGATATTATTAATACTGCAGACTGGGTAAATGCCAGTACTTTTGTAAAGTTTTACAAAAAAACTTTAGAGCAACCAACCTTTGCTTCCTCTATCCTACAATCGAGCTGAACACACAGTCGGGCAAACGCCTTATTTCCAGTATATAGGGGCCTAATCATGTTATATATTTGACTTTATCTGCTCTAAATTTGAGCTGATTACCAAGTAACAATCGAGCTGAACAACACAGTCAGGCAAACGCCTTATATTCAGTATATAGGGGCCTAATCATGTTATTATATTTGACTTTATCTGCTTTAAATTTGAGCTGATTACCAAGTAAGGCAGACGCCTTTCTTCTTTTTTCAGTATAATCATCCTATCCGTATGATTATTGTGTCCTCTGTAAGATGTTTGTTAACGAACAAGATGACAATTTATGTTTTTTCCTTGATACAATGTTGTTATTATTAAAGATACCCTTCCTTATGGAAGGTTATCACGATGTGATCTTCACAATAAAAGTACTCCTAATCATAAACACATATTGGTGTATATTGACCATCACTTATTTTGGTGTATATTGACCATCACTTATTTTGAGTGCTTTAAACATGCAACCCCTCTGAAGACTTGTACGAAGTGTTATGTAATAGAATTCTAAAATTATGTGAATAATATGAAATATAATATGAATTCTATGAATAATAATGAAGTACAAGTCGAAGAGGGTCCCACCCGGTTTGGTACTACACAGGAAAGTTTCCTTTTGATTTTCCCACCCAAAGTTCGGTCAATATTTGTTCTCTTCCTTTGAAAAGATGACTGACTCCTTCCAACCGGGGCTTATATACCTCATCGGACATGGTCTTATTACCATGACAATACTTTTCTTTTAAGTAATTGTGTGACCGCATGCCTGGCACATGGAAAGGAACGCAACCCCTCTTCGACTTGTACTTCATTATTATTCATAGAATTCAAATTATATTTCATATTATTCACATAATTTTAGAATTATATGCTCAATCACTACACTAGTAACGTGGACTACACAAGCACACAAAATGCCATGCTAACCCGTGTAATACGCTTGACATAAGCACAGAATAACCTGCTTCAGTAAGCGCCGATCCTAAGCTTACAGTAAGCAGAGCCATACAATTGGCCCTGATGTATTTAGATTGATGTAAAAAAATTGAAATGTAAATGTTGGTTGTTTCAGAAACTGTTTACCTTGTTTGCAGTTTTCTATATTAAAAATACTACACCTTATTTGTTGTGTTTTTGTAACAATTAGTATGTTCTTGCTAGGCAATATAATGTTTGACGAGCCAGCGTTTTTCTATCATAAAAAAACACGCAATAAATGGGTTAAAAACATAAGGAATTGCAGTTTATTTCATGTTTTTGGATAAAAGGTTTTGCTGTCATTTTCGGCAAATAAGAGGCCAGTTTAAACGTCAAGCTATCGTAATTATCTTCCACGGTTCATCAAACAGTAATTCATATTTAAAGAAGATGCATGCGCCTGCTCTGCTGAATTGAAAGCCGATTTCGCAAGGCTTATAAAAACTGAACGGATTTCAAGTTTACTATTTAAAAACATTTTATGAAAATTCGCATGCATCAAAAGTGAAAGTGAATGACGGATTCAACTAAAGAGGCAACATCTCTTTGTTACGAATGCACACAAGTGAGATAGGCTGCTGTTATAGCTCTAATTAGCCAACCGGGATAGTATAAGACATTGCACAGTATAAAATTCAGTGCAACTCCTTCATAGTATGAACTGGTTTAATGGCAACTAAAATTATTTAACTTCGAGGTCTTTGTGTAGTGACATAGACGTAATGTGAACCACCTAAGCCAGGCAGACAGCTATTAGTAGGCCAGCCAAAGTGTGAAATTACACTTTAAACGGCATATTTTGTTAATGGCAGGCAACCATTTTAGATCTATTGCTCATAGCATGGGGAAGAAAATTACGGTGGATGCCACGCTTGATTTTGAATTTTGAGGTCATTTTGAGGTCAAAAGGTCAAATAAGGTCAAAAATCAGTATTTTCAAAATTTGTACCAAGTTTGACCCAAATTGACAGATCTAGGCCTATCCAAAAAATATATTTTAAACTTCATGTTAATATTCCAAACCTATGAAATTAACGAATAAACTTTCATATTGTACACAAATGTATAGCAAAATGAAACTTAAAAGTGTGGTTTTCTCAAAAAGTGCTTATCTTTGGGTATAACAAAGTTTTGTACACTATCTCATTGGTGCATATTGTTTCAAACAACTTCTCAAGGTAGGTAAAGGTACCAAGGTAGTTTTTAATAGAAAAATAATTTCCATATTACACCTTCATATAAATTTTGGGTGTAATGAAACAAGAAGGTAGGGCCTACATGTATGTTCTTCACGAAGTAAATTTGAATGTGTAGTGGTTTTACAGTGTGACATACTGCTTATTACTTTGACAATTATTTTGTTGTGGCAGGGTGGATCTGTTTTTCTTCTTTGAACATCAGAATAATTCTGTGCCCACCTAAGCTTGTCCACAATAAAAAGAATGGACAAATTAGTTATACATGTATATGGGGCGCCGTTTATGACGTTTATTACGAAACCAATATATATAGAACGAAATAAAAATATATAGAACGAAATAAATATATATATAACGAAATAAAAAATATATAGAACGAAACAAAAATATATTGAACGAAAAAAATATATATAGAACGAAATAAATATATATAGAACGAAATAAAAATATATAGAACGAAATAAAAATATATAGAACGAAACAGAAATATATAGAACCAAACAGAAATATATAGAACCAAACAGAAATATATAGAACCAAACAGAAATATATAGAACCAAACAGAAATATATAGAACGAAAAAATATATATATATCTGGCAAGAACTTGCCAGGCAAGAACTTGGCAAGAACTTGGCAAGAACTTGGCAAGAACTTGGCGAGATCAGATTGGTTCCCAACCAAGGCAATGAGTTGGCCTCAAACCTGTCGGAGTGGGACCTGGAGTCAATCAATGAACTTTCGAATTTATTTATTTATTTATTTATTTATATCTGATCTTTAATCAGGGTGACTCGTTCACATTAATGTGGTCTCCCACGAGGCCCTGAATGTAAAAACAATACTATAAAACAATTAAAGTAACATAAGATTCATTAAAGGTTATACACATTAATAAAATAATAATAAACAGGCAAGAAGTTTTAGTTAAATTTAGTTTAAATAAATATAACATGCTTTAAAATAAACATAAAATAATCGACGAACATATACACAAATGACACAAAAAGTTAAAATGGAAATCACACGAGAATAAAGAAATTAAGAATTCCTGGATAAAACATATATTATCAATAAAAAAATAAAAATAAAAAAAAATAAATAAAAAAAACGGACGGGTTAACTCACAACAGACAGACCAACAGTCAAACGCACAGAGGGAGGGATGGACAAATATACCAACGGACAGACATACAAATAGATGGTACGACGAGCAGACGGACAAACATATACTGATTGGATGACAATTCAATAAACATTGATAAAATATGGGCCTATATAGTAAAAACACAGTTATAAATACTATACAGAGATGAACTAAAACAATTATACTTAAAATGTAAATTAAGCAAGGGTATCTTTTAGTACTGACTTGAAAGAGCTTAATGATGCTGCCGATCTGGTGTTTTGGGGAAGATTATTCCAGACAATTGCCCCGGCGACAAAAGGGCTGTGCTTGAAGCAATCTGTTTTGTATTTAGGAATAAATAATGTGTCTTTAGTCGCCTGTCTGGTGGTATGATGGTGCAGATCGGATATTTTAAGGATTTCGTCTGTAAGATAAGAAAGAGTAAGATTGTTCATGCACTTGTACATAAATACTGCTCGCAGATAGTGAAATCGTTTCTGTAGCGGCATCCAGCCTAATGTATTAAACAACTCTATAGAGGGAGTGTCGTAACCTTTACTTAGAATTAATCGGGCAGCACGTTTTTGAAGTTTCAGTAATTTTTCTGTATGTATGTTAAATCTTTCTGCCCATATTTGCGAGCAGTAATCAAAGTGTGGCAAGATAAAGGCATTATAAAGCAATTTAATGGAATCAGTTGGCAAGTACGGCTTTACTCGTCGCATAATTCCAAGTTTGGTCTGTACAGTACTCACAACCTTGTCTATCTGATCTGCCCATTTCAACTCATCGTCAATAATCACTCCTAAACATTTGGTTTTATAAACTCTTTCAAGAACAGTGCCATTTACCTCTACTTTAAAATTAGTGTCTTTGGTTTTGGATCTAGATCCCATGAGCATAACGTTAGTTTTATCATAATTTAGAACAAGCCGATGTTTATTCAACCAGTTCGATATGGAAATGAAAGCAGCGGATAATTTATTTTCAATATCTCTAGGAGTCCTGCCATTCACTGTCAGAGTTGTATCATCGGCATACATATCAACAATACCGTCATTGACTGAAAAAGGCATAGAGTTGACGTAAATATTGAGAATAAAAGTGGACCCAAAATTGAACCTTGTGGAACACCACTAACAATTTTCTGTGGTTTAGAATAACCTTTGTGAATATATACTCGTTGTGTGCGGCCTGACAGGTAGCTTGAAAACCACTTCATGGTACTTGGCGAACAACCTAGTAAGCTTAATTTAGCTAAAAGAATTTCGTGGTTAATGGTGTCAAAAGCCTTTCTAAGGTCAATGAAAGCCACTCCTGTCAGGTTGCCACGTTCCACATTTCTGCTCCACTGATTAACTAATTTGGCAAGAATGGTAGTTGTTGAATGCAATGGACGAAATCCCGATTGATTTGGGTGCAAAAGGTCGTGTTCATTAATAAACTCATATAATTGTTCATTAACAGCTCGCTCCAAGATCTTACTTACAATTGGCAATACAGAAATAGGACGGTAATTACTCATGTCTGAAGTATTGCCGGACTTAAAAATCGGTATTACCTTTGCACTCTTTAGTCCCTCGGGAACATATCCTTGCATTAAAGACATGTTTATTATATTAGTTAAAGAGTGAAGGATTACCGGGCAAGCAATTTTTATCAAGCGACAGCTGAGCTGATCATCTCCCGTAGCCTTGCTTACACTCATATTAGTGATAGTTTTTGTAACAAAGTCACACGAGACTGGTTTCAAATCGAAAACGAGGCCATTGCTACAAGTAGGCTCAATTGGAGTGGTAACAGGCAGATCTTTTGTGACGTTTTCTGCGCATGTCACAAAGTAATTATTGAATGCGTCAGCGATTTGATTAGCCTCAGTGCAGTCTGATCCATTGATCGCAATCGAGCTAGGGAGGACACGCTCTTGTTTTGGAGTTATTTCCTTGAGGAGACTCCAGATCTTTTTGCTATTGCCAGCATTATCACGGATCGAACCACAGTAATAGTCTGCCTTTTGTTTTTGCATCATGCGTGTCACTTTATTGCGTAAGCATTTATATTCGTTCCATAAATCATCATTATTATGTTTAGCAGCAGCTTTATGGATATGATCACGCTCCTTCATTAGCTTGACAATATCGTTAGTGATCCAGGGAGAGGCTTTATGTCTAATTTTCTTTTTTAAAAGGGGAACATGGATGTTGACCATTTCCATAAAAACGTCGATCCATATTTGCCATGCCAATTCAATGTCAACGGAATGAATGATCGCATCCCACGGTATATTTTCTAGATCTCGAAGAAACAAATCAACGTTCATGTTCTTAAAGGCTCTGTACTCAATATAGTTGTGACTCTGTCGAGTAGAGGGTTTAGAATTAAAACAGCGAACTGAGTAAATTAAAAAGTGATCACTTATACCAGTACAAAACACACCACTATCAATAAAAACATCGGGGTTGTTTACAAATATGAGATCTATCATTGTTTGCGTGTGTTTGGTGACCCTTGTTGGTGATCTAATCATTTGTGTAAATCCATACAAAGATGTATAAAACTTTAAGTTATCACTATTACTATTTAAAACACCATCTTTAAAATCACAATTAAAATCTCCTAATAAAATACACTCCTTGTTTTCAGTGGAAGCAGCTGCAAGAACTTCATCAAACTTATCAAAAAAGTCAGAACCGGCACTGGGTGGTCTGTAGAAAGCACCAATTAGAAGGGAGGATTTATACTTGTTGTATTTTACTTCAATCCACACACTTTCTAAACTCTCAGACTCCAGATTTTTTCGCCTAGAAAATTTAAGATCATTTGAAACATAAATGGCTACACCGCCACCATGTCTGGTTCTGTCCTTTCTTAAAAGAGAAAACCCATCAATACTTATCTCTTCGTTCGAAATACTAGAATCACACAATGTTTCATTTAGACATAACACATCAAAAGGATTGTATTTCAGTAAAAGACGAAGTTCATCTATTTTGCTGACGAGGCTATGTATATTAATATGACAAAATTTAAACCCTTTAGTTTTAATTGGAGGGATACTGCCATCAATCAAGTCGCCGTAACAACAATGCATATCTTGAGTCGAACTGTTCATGAGCGACCTTTCGGGACCATTTTGCGCGGTTGGTTCAGTGACTAACGATTCTTGCTCTGGTATCTCAGCCACTCGGTTTCCTGAGTTGGTAATGAATGGCGACGTGTCACGGGCCAAACTTGTTGCGCCTGATGATTCGGGATCACGTGCCTTTTGCGTGTTTTCCAGTCCTCGTAATGGAAATCCCGCTGGATGGGTTCAAGGGCGTGGCCGTTTGCTCCTGGTCTGGTGCTAGCAACTTGGGCAGAGGTGGGAGGAGGCTGGCCATCCCGCTGTTGCTGAACAAACGAAGGCTTGTAAGATTGATGTTGGTTTTCATAGTCGGCCGCAGGCACTGTTGGGGAGAGGATTGGAGGTGCACCGCGGAGATGTCTGATGAGATTTCGGGCAAAGACTATTATGGCTTTTTCTTTCCCATCTCGAGTCACTGCCTTAATGGAGCCCTCTCCATTCTCTAATGTACCAATCAAATGCCACGTCATTTTTTTTTGTATTCTACCCAAAGTATTGTGTCACACTATTTATGAAAACACCAGCGTATTATAGTCACCAAATGTCTGACACTCATGAGGCTTTCCGAGAGCTTGGATAAGTGCATGACCATCTATCAGCACACATGTCTTCAGGTTGGCATTCAGTATATTTGTGGGTGTGGTAGGCCAAGCCATTAAGATGTTGTTCAGATCTGCCTTTGGTGTTGAATTCATCTTTCCCCCAGCTTTGGCAATAGACAGTGGGACTGGAGACAGCAAATGCTGGAGAATATTCACCATTACCAATTTTCAACCTGCAGTGGCAGCATTGAGCAATTGTTGCTGCAGTAACTTTTTGTCAGCTTTGAAATTTTTGTACAAATTTTGTTTCGTGAAAACATTTACTTCGTACAGATCAGCAAAAGTTTTTGGGCGATGTTTCTTCAAGGTGTCATAAAAACCGACAGTTTCTTCAACCAGACGTTGCTTCACGTTGGTCATATACGGCTGAAGATCACTTAGGGCATCACTTGGTGCAATGTCTCTGGTTGCGAATGATTCCAGTGGTATATCTTTTACATCATCACAGTCAGTGTCATCTTCTTCTTCAGCCAAGGTGAGGTTTGCTCGGAACACATCAAATCTTGTTAACTGTGTGGTAAGCTTCATAACGTCATCAACATCTTGCTTTTTGCTGGATGGAAGACTATCAAAGTGGGTGAAAGTTGTTTCTTCCTCATCTCTTCCAGATTGAAGAGAGATCTTATGCCTTGTATGATGCATGATCGCTCGGACCATGTGATACAAAATTTGTCCCTGGCTTGATCGTTTCTCGTTTTTGTAATTATGCCATTCTGCATTTTGCATGTCCTGTTCATCCACTCAGTTGCCTGATCAGGGGGAACCTGGTTGAAGCGCCTTTTTGTTCTCTTTACAAAAACATTTTAATTACTGAATTCTGCAAAAACCTCTGGTGCTGTCTTCTTGAGGAGTTTCATATCTGCGAGATAAACAGGTCCCCACCGGGCACAGTTGCTGTGGTCTTAGATGGTGAGCCATGGCAGCATTGCTGAAAAAGCTTCTCGAAGGAGGATCCAGTTTCCTCCCCTCTGAGCCCTGATGAAGTTTAGCAGAATCTCCACCATCTCCATGTAATGAGACGAGAGTCATAATTTTGGATTTCCAGAGTGCTTGTAATATTGAAGTCTTTGATGAGCTCTTGAACATTGTTACTGCTCAGAAAATCTGACAGCTGGCCTTCGGTTCGGAACGTTCCGCTCAGTGATTGCCATCTCTCTTTTTGAACTGCTTAACCACACTTTGGGCAAGTTTGTCAACTTCCACATCTTTTTGTTAACTATTTTCAACCAGCCAAGATTCAAGCATAGACCATTGATGTGCCACAGAGCCTCATATAGGTCAGTTGGTGTTCTCTAACTGTGCGATAAAAGGCTTTGCATTGAAGCATGATGATGATTGTGTTTGTGGTTTGAAATGACCACAAACCGATTGGTGAAGAGTGTGTCATTGTCATTTGTTGGTACCTAAGTAGCATCTTTGCTGTTGTCACAAGAGGGTCAACTATACCGATGGCTTCATTGAGTGCTCCCCATGCAGGAACAGAACAATCTTCTTCGTTCAATCATCCCCATGTATGCGTGATACCACTCATGCTAAATATTTGGTATGTGTCTTTGGTCTTTCATTATAGATGATGTTGAACCACTCTGCCTCTACTTCTTTCCTGATAGCAAGGTAGCATGATCAAGCCGTTTAAACTCCTGCAGAGCATCATGCTTGATAGCCCTTTGCTCTTTAAACATAATGTGTTTTATTTTTGGATCACCTTGATCTTGTTGTGGGGCAGGTCCTTTTTGCCATACCATCATCTGTGTGCAATGGAAGGCGTTTTTTCCATCAAGTGTTGCTTCCAGGACATCAATGTTATCTGGGCAGTTGCTAGGCAACAGAAGTACTTAATGTGTCCAGTTTTATGTGAAGAAGTATCCTTTGAGTACCTGGTCACTAGCTCTGGAGCTAGCTTTGAAACATGGCAATCCACATTTAAAAAAATGTTACAACATGTAGCTTAAAAGACTAAAACAACCAAAACACAGGATAAAACCACTGTCAATGCAAAAAAAATCACAATTTTAATTCATTATTGACAATTGAGTTTGTTGACCGTGTTGGAATCTGAAAAAAAGGAAAGATTGGAAGTACAAACAACTTTGATATCAGAAATAGCCTTACAGTTGTAGAGCACATGCATGTCAAACTGTACACCCACTACGCGTTCAAATTTACTGCGAGAATAACGTACTTTCTTGTTTCATTACACCATATATGAAGGTGTGATATAATTAATTTTTTGATGAAAAACTGCCTGGGTATATTAACCTTCCCCGAAAAAAGTTTTTGGAAACAAATATATGCACTATTGGGATAGGGAGTGCAAACAACTTTGGTATATTCAAGATGTGCACTTTTTGAGAAAATAACACTTTTAGTTTCACTTTACTATACATTTGTGTACAAGATAAAAGATTAACTCTTAATTTCACAGGCTTGGTATGTTAATATGATGATGAAAATAGATTTTATGGGAAGATCTATCACTTAGGGTCAAATTTGGTGAAAAATAAGAAAATTCCCATTTTGACCTTATTTGACCCTTTTGACCTCGAAATGACCTTAAAATTCAAAATTGAGGGTGGCATCCACCCTAATCATCTTCCTGATCCCATGAACAATAGATCTAGCATGGATGCCAGCCATTAACAAACTATGCCGTGGAAAATTTTTCTAGAGGACTTTTTAAAGTTTGGCTGGTCTACTATATTGGTGAGTAACGACTTTAGCATGGCTTGATAAGTCCTCTGCCCTAAATAAATATCATTTTCCCACACTCATAAAATAGTCTCATAGTACTGTGTTTTTCTCCCTCAAAATATAAACAAAAACACCTTTCTTTATAATAATAATAATAATTAAAACTTGTAAAGCGCCATCTATCTAAGACTAAACTTATTCCGAGGCGCATAAATATGGGGCGCCGTTTGTCAATAAATTGTTTAGCGTATTTTTGACGTGTTTTTACCATGTTTGTAATAATTAGATGTAAACCATAGAAAGTGCTGTCAATTTATTTTGTGGTTCACATACCATAAATTTGCAATCAAAGCTTATAAATTATGGTTTATAAACCATGAAAATTGAATCATCATAAAACATAGTTTATAAACCATGGTTTATAAACCATGAAAATTGAATCATCATAAAACATGGTTTATAAACCATGGTTTATAAACCATGAAAATTGAAGCGTCATAAAACATGGTTTATAAACCATGAAAATTTAAGCACCTTCAAAACATGGTTTATAAACCATAACAATTTAAGCATCATAAAACATGGTTTGCAAATCATGGTTTATAAACCATGAAAATTTAAGCACCTTCAAAACATGGTTTGAACATTTAAGCACCTTCAAAACATGGTTTATAAACCATAACAATTTAAGCATCAAAACATGGTTTACAAATCATGGTTTATAAACCATAAAAATCGTGTGTTCACAAATCATGGTTTGTAAACCATAAAAAACGTGTGCTCATCTTCATCATGAAACCGGGGCCGGGGGGCCAGTCCTCCTGTCCAGGCTGCCCGCTGCCGATGCAGGTGCGGCAGCCGATGGTTTGTTTTATGATGCTTCACTTTTCATGTTTTGAGGATGCCTAAATTTTCATGGTTTATAAACCATGAATCATGATTTGTAAACCATGTTTACATTTTTATGGTTTATAAACCATGTTTTGAAGATGCTTAAAATGTCATGGTTTATAAACCATGATTTGTAAACCATGTTTTGATGCTTAAATTTTTATGGTTTATAAACCATGTTTTATGACGCTTCAATTTTCATGGTTTATAAACCATGGTTTATAAACCATGTTTTATGATGATTCAATTTTCATGGTTTATAAACCATAATTTATAAGCTTTGATTGTAAATTTATGGTATGTAAACCACAAAATAAATTGACAGCACTTTCTATGGTTTACATCTAATTATTACAAACCATGGTAAAAACACGTCAAAAATACGCTAAACAATTAATTGACAAACGGCGCCCCATACATAAAAACCAAACAAAACAAAAACAGAGAGAGTAACAAAAAAGATTACAAATTACGTAGCTTAGAAAGAAAATAAGAGCACATTGAATAAAACAGTTACATAAACGTGTCAGCAAAAACAAGTGGAAAAATAACAAACAGTCAATCATAAGAAATATTGAACAGGTGAGTTTTTAGCAATGTTTTGAAAATGTCCAGAGACTTTGTAGCTCGGATATGTAAAGGAAGAGAGTTCCAGAGAGTGGGTGCAGATACAGAAAATGCGCGAACGCCGTTGGAAGTGGTTGTTTTAGGGACAGTTAAAAGAAGTTGGTTTGTAGAGCGAAGATTGCGAGTTGGCGTATATGGTGAGAGAATTTCTTTGAGATAGGGAGGAGCCTTATCATTCATAGCTTTCCAGGCAAGCAAAATTATTTTGAATTTAATTCTTTGACAGACTGGGAGCCAGTGAAGCTGTTTCAACACAGGTGTGATGTGATCATATTTACGTGTTTTAGATAATACCCGAGCAGCAGCGTTCTGGACATTTTGCAGTTTTTTGATAAGATACTTGTTAATACCATAAAGCAATGAGTTTCCATTATCAAGCCTGGATGTAATGAAAGCATGTATAAGGATAGAGGCAGACTTTTTATTGAGGACTTTACGAATGCTGCTAATGTTTCTAATATGGTAAAAAGCAGATTGACAAATTTTCTTCACATGGGATTCCATGCACATAGTGTTATCAAACATGATCCCAAGATTGCGAGCATTTGCAGATGATGTAACAGTAGCAGTGCCAATTTGCATCTGGTGATTGATTGTTTAGACGTTATTATGAGCAGTTCCGTTTTATCATCAGTGAGTTTTAATTTATTATTGGTCATCCATGACTTTATATCAGACTTTATAAGATTGGACAACTGTTTTTACCCTACCCTTTATTGTCTCACCGAAATGGTTATTGCCTAAGAAACTATATAATGTAAATGCAAAACAAGAAAAAGAAAGAATGTCTTGGAGTTATTATTGACGATGAGTTGAAATGGACTGATCAGATAGACAAGGTTGTGAGTACTGTACAAATAAGTTGGGTATGCTTCGCCGTGTGAGACCATATATTCCAGCTGGCTCTATCAAATTGGTTTATAATGCATTTATTCTACCCCACTTTGATTATTGCTCACAAATCTGGTCCGAAAGGTTTCACATGCACACGGAAAAGCTGTTCAAACTACAAAATCGTGCTGCCAGATTAATTCTTATTCATAAATACCCCAGACAGTTTCGCTATTCCTATTGGTGGAGAGCACGTCACGTGGGGGTGTTTAAACGGCTGATAAAGACATAGCTGGAGCTGTTTAAGACCGGTTGTTTTCGGATAGCATTTGTGCGGGTTAGCCCACAACCTCATTCTCAGGGGAGATCGATCTCGCCGCGCCATTTTAGTCCATGGACACGAGGGTGCGTTACTACGCGCACAATGCATATCCGAAAACTGTCTCACATACAGAGCTCAAGGACGTCGGAAAACAGATAAGTTTTTACAGAGTTTTCTACTTTATTACGCCTTTTAACCAAAAGGGCATTTATGAATGGGAATAAAAGGGTAGCGACTCGTTCTTAAACGGCCGTTTAAAACCTTGCAGGGTCGTGGCCGTGCGATAAAGGCCCTCGCCTTCGGCTCGGGCCTTTATCGCACGGCCACGACCCTGCCGGTTTTAAACGGCCGTTTAAGAACTCGTCGCTACCCTTTTATTCCCTTAGTAAAGGGTATGATACTCCGTCCAGTGACCTATTTAATACATTAGGCTGGATGCCTTTACAAAAGCGGTTTATGTATCTGCGAGCAGTGCTCATGTACAAATGTACTAACAATCTTGCCCCCTTTTACTTCTCAGAAGATGCCGTCAAGGTATCTAATGTGCATCATTACACAACTAGACAAGCGACCAATGACACACTTGCCATTCCCAAATATAAAACTGAGTGCTTAAAACATAGTCCGCTTGTCACCGGGATTACTGCCTGGAACAGCTTAAGTAAAACTACCAGATCTGCCTCTACAATTGCTTCTTTTAAATCCTGCTTAAAGCTAACGTGTTAGGTTAATATATACTGTGCTGTAGTTTTAATCACCTATTTTTGCTTTCTTTTTTGGTTCATTTTGTGTTGTTGTTTTGCTTATTTTCTTTTACATGGTTTGTTGTATAGAAGTACCAACCGGTACTTGTTTTTATGTATTTATAATTTTATAAATTTTGTATACTCAGGGCCCCGTGGGAGACCACATTGTTTGTGAACGGGTTACCCTGATAAAAGATGAGGAATAAACAAATAAATAACTAGCCATTAGGTGTTTCTGAACAAACACAAAGCTGTTCCATGTATTATTGTTTTGCTTCGATTAAGTGCTTCAAAGCTTTAAAGTTGGTCTGATGTCAAGATAGAAGAATCTTGATCTTTGACAGGCCCTTTTTCACTTAAGTGTGCCTAAAAACCTAAACCTGATCTTCATTCTGATACTGAATCGAAAGGAGCTTTTAAACCAGAAATAAAGGTCAACATGGGGTCATGGTAACCCTTGTCTAACATTTAATGCTCAAAGGGTATAAAACTGAAAATAAATTGAAAATCGCGTGTGTAGTTCTTGAGATAGGGTCCCACTTCCGGTTGACACAAAAGTAAAGGTCAACATGGGGGCACGGTTACCTAAGGCTAATCTCCAATGCCCAAGGATTATATAGCTGAAACAAGTTTGAAAATCGGTTGTGTAGTTCGCTGTAAATGGGCTAATTAATTAAGAATTTAAAAGAAAATTACATTGAGAGTTAAGTTCATGTACTAAGATTCAATATTGATATAGAATCTAACTCTTTCATATTTGTACGCTTTAGGATATTAGGTCACATGCACGGTTGTGTAAACAGGTTTTTTTACTGGAAATTTTGTTTATGAAACTGCTGTTACACGGGTCACCAACTGTTTCAGAAACAGTATGTTGACCCAAAATAACCGTGAATGCTCAGGCTTATAGGCCTACGTACGTAAGCCTGTGACGGTAACACGGTTAACAGGGGCGGATCCAGGATTTTTTAAACCAGGGGGCACAACGGCGCAACCGGGATTTTGTATTAGAGGGTAAACCAAAAATGGGTGGCGTCCAGGGGCCGGCCTTACGACCCCTGGTCCAGGGGCGAAGCCCCGGTGGGGGTTCTGAAGCTCTGAGCCTTTGGCGTTCTGTGGGGTGAAAAATCAAGCCTCCAAGTGCCTAAAACAGAGAAATAGTCACACTCTTCTTGGAAATCAGATCCATATAAATCTTCTAAATTTACTGGGAAAATTTCTGTAACATCGATGGTGGGAATTCAGGGGCGAAGCCCTGGTGGGGGTCCGGGGGCGAAGCCCCCGGAAGCTCTGAGCTTTTGGCATTTTGAGGGGTGAAAAACCAAGCCTCCATGTGCCTAAAACAGAGAAATAGACACACTCTTTTTGGAAATCAGATCCATATAAATCTTCTAAGTTTACTGGAAAAATTTCTGTGGGGTCCAGGGGTGAGGCCCTGGTGGGGGTCCGGGGGAGAAGCCTCTGTGTGCCTCTGTGTGCCTGAAACCGAGAAATAGACACGTAAACTTCTTATCCATACCAATCTTCTAATTTTACTCAAAGAAAATGTTACTCCCACAAATCATGCGTTTGGATCTGGTCGCTGCCGCATATCTGGTTTCATGCATATTCATTTAAAAAATATAGTTCAAGCTTAGTGTAGTCTTTACACTTGAATGCCAGAACGACATGAAATATATTTTATCCAGGACAAATTGGCATGTCAGGTTTCAAACGCTTATGTTCTCGTGCAAATCTAAGCAATTACAAGTGACTTCATATGAAAGATCCATTTTGGCAGAAAGAAACAAATTTGATAGGCATAGGATGAAAAGGAAATCCATCCTGCCGCTGGGGGAAAAGACACCACACACACTTGAGGCTAATTTTTAGGCAGAAAGTAATATATATATATATATTTTTTTTTTCAAATTTTACCCGGGGGGGCACGTGCCCCCTGGGCCCCCCCTCCCCTGGATCCGCGGGTGGTTAAGTGACAGATCTTACGGTTAAACGTTTACATTTGTATGGTTCGGATAAACGTTGAAAAATTCACTTAAAAAGTGCCGAGTAATGCTGACCATAATAACTGTGATCACGGTTTTCACAGCACAATATCCCATAAAACACACACACATATCATTCCAATTTACAGACTCGGAGTCTTTGTTATTTCAATACAACTGTGCGTGCAGCAATATTTGTGAGAAACATTGCACACTAGGGGGCATTCCACAACAATTTGATTGCGCATGCTCTTTTTTGTAGGGTGAATGCGCAAAGTCAAATTTCTGCAATGAAGAATGAAGACACAATGTTTTTGATCACATGCCGGTTGTGTAAACAGTTTTTTTTTACTTGACATGTTGTTTATGAAACTGCTGTTACACGGGTCACCAACTGTTTCAGAAACGGTTACACATTTACAAAAAAATAACTGTGAATGCGCAGGCTTATATGTAAGCCTGTGACGGTTACACAGTTAAGTGACAGATCTTACAGTTAAACGTTCACATTTGTACGGTTCGGATAAACGTTGAAAAATTCACTTGAAAAGTGCTGCGAAATGCTGACCATAATAATTGCCACACCACCCATATCATTTCCAATTTACAGGCTTAAGTCTTTGCTATTTCATTACTTTGTGTGCGCATTAGTTGCAAGAAAAAGTGAACGCTAGAGGGCGATCCACAACAAATCAATTGCACGGTTACCCGGTTAACCAAACGATAATCCTGTTAATCGTTCAAATGTTAACGATTGGGATCAGCGTAAACAATTTCACTTGAAAAGTGCTGCGAAAATTGTGACCATTACTTAGCGTGCGGCATTAGTTGCAAGAAACATTGAACGCTAGGGGGCGTTCCACAACAATTCGATTGCGCATGCTCTCTTTTGCAGGGTGATTGCGCCAAGTCAAAGAACTGCTATGAAGTATGAAGACACAATGTTTTTAACCACATGCCCAGTTGTGTAAACAAGTTTTTTTACTTGAAATTTTGTTTGGTGAAACTGCTGTTACACTGGTCAACAACTGTTTCAGAAACGGTTACACGTTTACAAAAAAAAAAATGAGTAAGCCTGTGACAGTTACACGGTTAAGTGACAGATTATCCGGTTAATCGTTTACATTTGTACGGTTCGGATAAACGTTGAAAAGTGTTTTGTTAGTATATTATAGTCCCTAGGAAAAAAAAAAACGCTTTGAATAGTAACAATTCTATGGCACATCATTTCAGGGCCCAAATTTATGGCCCGCTTAATGCTGAATTCTGCGCTTTGGGGTCACCATTCTCTGCTTAACGAGCAAGCACAGAATTTCTGCGCTAGCTGTGTAAGCGTAGAATGCCTAGTAACGTGGACTACGCAAGCACACAAAATTCCATGCTAACCCGTGTAATACGCTTGACATAAGCACGGAATAACCTGCTTCCGTAAGCGCTGATCCTAAGCTTACGGTAAGCAGAGCCATAAAATTGGGCCCTGATGTATTTAGATTGATGTAAAAAAATTGAAATGTAAATGTTGGTTGTTTCAGAAACTGTCTACCTTGTTTGCAGTTTTCTATATTAAAAACACTATTGTTGTGTCTTTGTAACGATTAGTATGTTCTTGCTGGGCTAAAGTAGTAAATATGGGGTAAGGGTTTTATTGTTAATTTTTGTTCTTCACCCCCAAATCTAGCACTGATCGTTTAGCAAGGTAATTTCTTTTTTGTACACCTTTCCTCAATCAGCTCTTTTTATTGCTTTATTGCAACCGCCATCAAGTTTTGTAACTGATACATCGCGGTTTCCTGAAGTAATGCCTTTGCACAAGAAACTTTAAACATATCGTTTTCCGGCGAACGGGACCCAAGCGCAGACAAGTCTGCCAGCCCGGAAATATCGCCAAGAACGCGGCGCTCTATTCTTTACGTCCACGCTGAAATCTTATTACACGACGCTGCGCTGATAGCAAGACAAATTCTTTTCGATTCTTGTGAATGAACGTAGACTTGTGTCAGTCGGCGACAGGAATGATGACGCTATGTATATTCTACAAAAACGTCAACAACACAGATCATAAATGGGGTTAGGACTTCAACGAGTCTAGGAAACCCAAGAAAAAGCACCGTTAAACTCATATAGATTGAGGGCGCTATACGAGTTTAACGGTGCATTTTTAACTTTAAAAAAAAAGGTAAAAAATTTACTCCTTGTCGTTTATAAACACATATCAAATTCTAGTCAGAGTACCCATGGCGTTCAATTTGCCTGAGAATTTTTGGTTTTTTCTCTACTGACAATGTTTTAATAAGTTTTGATGCTTTAAACTGATTGTCTATAATACCTTTCTTGTTTTAAGAAACATTTGTGTAATCTAGGACGTTAAATTTGAGCTTAATTGAAAAAACTGAGTTTCTAGAAGTCGGATTTTTGTTTTGTACACGTGCGAAAATGCGCAATAAATGACGTCATTGTGACGTCGTTCCACATTTTAGGCCGAAAAGCACATCTACAGTACCCAAGAAGTCTAAAACTGAAACAAGTTTGACGATCGGTCGTCTACTTTTTGAGATAGAGTGGTCTAAAGATTGGCTAATTAAATATTCACCTCGCTTTAAAGTGGTTAATTAATTAAGAATTTTAACATTTTTTACAAGAGTTAAGTTTATGTTCTAAGCTTCAATTTGATATATGATTTAACTCTTTTGTATTTACGCTCTATGATATTAGGCTTAAAGGAAAAAACGTGTGCAATTGCTATGGGATTTAGGCGGAAACAAAGAATAAGAAAAACTAGGCACTAGGTGTTTGTGAACAAACACAAAGCTGTTCCGTGTATTATTGTTTTGCTCAAAGGGTTTATAACTGAAAAGAAAATGAAAATCAGGTGTTTAGTTATTGAGATATGGTCCCACTTCCGGTTGACCTGGTAGTAAAGGTCAACATGGGGTCACGGTTACCAAAGGCTATTCTCCCATGCCCAAGGAGTCTATATTTGATAAAAAGTTTCAAAATCGGCTGTGTTATTCTTGAGATATGGTCCCACTTCCGGTTGACCCATAGCTAAAGGTCAGAATGAGGTCACGGTCACCCAAGGATAATCTCCAATGCCCAATGAGTCTATAACTGAAAACAAGTTTGAAAAACGGTTGTGTAGTTCTTGAGATATGGTCCCATTTCCGGTTGACCCAGAAGTAAAGGTCAACATGGGGTCACGGTTAGCCCAGGCTAATCTCCAATGCCCAAGGAGTCTATAACTGAAAACAAGTTTGAAAAACGGTTGTGTAGTTCTTGAGATATGGTCCCATTTCCGGTTGACCCGGAAGTAAAGGTCAACATGGGGTCACGGTTACCCAAGGCTAATCTACAATGCCCAAGGAGTCTATAACTGAAAAAAGTTTGAAAATCGTTTGTGTAGTTCTTGAGATATGGTCTCACTTCCGGTTGACCCGGAAGTAAAGGTCAACATGTGGTCACCGTTACCCAAGGCTGATAATATCCCATGCCCAAGAAGTCTATAACTGAAAGAAATTTGAAAATCGGTTCTGTAATTCTTTATATTGTTACAGATGGGATTCCTCCTCCCCCCATTGTTATTTTATTTCTATTGGTTATTGGTTCACCTGCAGAATGTCTGGTATTAGGCCCACATGCATGGAATGTGGTATAGCATTTTCTAGCATGCATGGAATGTTGTTTTTAAAATGTTCATTGTTTGACTAATGCAGTGGCCATTACTGTAGCATTGTTTTCTTAAATGCTATTGTTATTTGCAGCGGGCACAAGAATTTATGTATTAATTGCCCTCTGCATTGTGTAGTTATGTAGGGCTATATAAGCCAAGGTATTTCTCTTGCTGAGTTACACTCATCACTCCACCACCATCGAGTCAGCTGGGGGCTTTGCCCAACTCTTCCATGATGGGTGTCACCAATTTATATTAGAACCTTTTGGTTCTCAATACTTCATCACAGGCAGTGAGCCGCCACTCACTTACTGCCCTGTCTCTCCTTCTAAGACCAAAGCCAGGACTTGAGGTTCTCCCGATGACCTAAGACCCACGCCCGGTCTTGAGGTTCTTCCTAGATGGCCTAAAACCCACGCCCGGTTTTGAGGCACTACCTAGACGACCCAACAGTGAGAATCTTCCGCGTCCCACTGCCAAGCCGCTACAAAGAAGGACCGTTAACTTAGACGACTGCCAGTGAAAACCCAGTCATCTCTCACCGGTATTTTCAGGGTATTTAACTTCGCTTTGTATTAATTTTCCACCATGTAATTCTAGCAATTAGTTTACTGCTTTGTGTATATAAATTGATTCTTGTATTAAACTATGTTATGAATCATAATTGCTGGTGCTAATTATCTTTATGTTCCGTTTTACCACTTGTCTCTGTCGTGCCTGATTCTTAAACAATCATGGATTAGCCGCACGTAACAATATATGGTGCTTATAAGGTTGGCTAATTAAATATTCACCTCGCTGTTAATTGACTAATTAATTAAGAATTTTAAAAAAATGTGACCAGCTCTATCAAAATGACGAATGTCTCGGAAATCACGTTGACGTGTAATTCGCCATACAAAAGTTGTTGACAATCGAAAATCATGAAAAAACACTACAAAAAACGATTCCGCGATTTTGGTGGTATAATAGGTTGAACAAAACTTGATCTTTCTTGTCGTGGTTTTATGTACCTTTAATTGATAAATTCACAAAAAGTACGTTTTCTTGAGCATGTTTGTACGCATAGCTACAATAGCTAGCTGTTGTTAAAAACGATAATCTAAATAAACACGTCGTAAAAAAAATGGAAGTGGCCTTGTCTTGTATACTTTTTTCATTGCCAGATAACTTCGGACTAAAATAAGCTACAGAAATAATAATGGTATTGCTGAAAAGCCAGTGAGTTACTGATAAAAAATGGTATGCATAACTCAATTTCCAAAATTTCCGAGACATTCCTCAATTTGATAGAGCGGGTCACACATTTACATTTAGAGTTAAGTTCATGTACTAAGCTTCAATTTATGATATATGATTTAACTCTTTCGTATTTACGCTCTAGGATATTAGGCTTAAAGAAAAAATGTGTACAAATGCTATGGGATTTAGGGTGGAAACACAGAATAATAATAATAAAAATAATAAAAATCTCGACGAAAACAATAGCTGTTCCGACAGCTAGCTGTTCCGACAGCTAGCTGTTCCGACAGCTAGCTGTTCCGACAGCTAGCTGTTCTCGACGAAAACAATAGCTGTTCCGACAGCTAGCTGTTCCGACAGCTAGCTGTTCCGACAGCTAGCTGTTCCGACAGCTAGCTGTTCCGACATTCCGACAGCTAGCTGTTCCGACAGCTAGCTGTTCCGACAGCTAGCTGTTCCGACAGCTAGCTGTTCCGACAGCTAGCTGTTCCGACAGCTAGCTGTTCCGACAGCTAGCTGTTCCGACAGCTAGCTGTTCCGACAGCTAGCTGTTCCGACAGCTAGCTGTTCCGACAGCTAGGTCGGAACAGCTAAATAAATATTTTTTTATTTTCGGATTAAAGGTCGGCGGAGGGAGATAGCCCGCAGTACCTGCAAGGAAGTACTAGAGTACACTCCGGGGTAAAAATTGACCAGGATCCGGGTCAGGTCGGGTTTGATTCATTTCTTGGTCTGGATGACCCGGAATCTGTGTCGGAACTACCCAGAAATGTTCCAAATTTACGCAGAATATCATCAAAAGCACGTACCAGTTTCCGGAATAGCCTGACCTTTAATTAAAATGGATTAAACCCACGGGAACCAGAAATCCGGGACAATTCTGAACCGGAGGTTTTTAGAGTGTAGAAAACAAATATTCTGCATCCACTTACGGTTCTACAAGCTACTGTTACATCATATTCCCTGAGTGATAAAGACTGCCCCATGAACTGAAACAAAGACAATATAATTAATATAAAGAAATGTGTATCGGAAGCTAAAATTGCCTTAATATATAACAAATAACAACGACGAAACAACAGTAATGCAACAGAGAAAAAAATAAAAATTAAATTGAGAAATAATACAAACATCGAGTTTGGCGCACGGTAAGAGTATGTCAATTGACATAATTTGGCTTTGGCTTCGTGAAGCAGTCATCGTGTGGCCGAGCATGGATTTTTTGTTTTGTTTTTTGTTTGGGTACACAATCTGAAGTACTTTTGCTTAAGTAACAGAGCAATGAAATTGGGCTTTTAAACGATAAACCATAATCACACTCAAGCATTTTTAATGTTAACAAAAAGACGCAAAATAATTAAATAAGTGAGAAAATTAGAAATAGGCCTAAATAAAAGATAATAAAATACAAATGTAGTGAACGCAAGTGCGCCCTCAATCTTACTTGGACCTGATGCTACTTTCATACTGTAAAAACTTAACGTTAGTGTCTGTGACCGTTGGACCTTTCTCTTTTTCAATTTAACTTTTAGCCAAACAGAGCACATCTTTATGTGTCCATGCTCCAAGTAATGAAAGGGATAATGTCATAGAGCTCTCTGCGAGTATTTTTTTATTTTGTAACACCCTTCAAGGATTTCAAGAATTGCGTTCACGTATTATACGCTATGTAACCAACCTAGTTTTGACCTTTGCCCTTCACATGAGTGACTGCGTTGGGCTCTTTTTGTATAGTGTGCTATTGAGTAGAGGATTTAAACAAATTCAAGTGCAGGAAATCATTTGATATTTTAGACGTCATAGTGCGGATTTTGCAGTTGATTATTGGATATTAGCTGTATTCAAAAAACGTGTGCAAATGCTATGGGATTTAGGCGGAAACAAAGAATAAGAAAATCTCGACGAAAACAATACCTGTTCCGACTTAGTCGGAACAGCTAATTATTCCAGGGAAAACCAACGCAATCAGGCAGGGACTGAAAACCCAATCAACTTAGTGCCCCTGGTGGTATTCAAATCGGGCTCCCAGAGTAGGAAGGCGGGCAAGATACCACTGCTTCAACCTGAATGCCCTACACCAACCCGGCTGAGCCAAATTTTTTAGTGCATTTGAACCTATAAGCTAATATGAAATTGGGCCATGAGTGTCTTACCGAGTTTCCCCGGCGGCGGCATTTACAGCAGATCAACAAGAAGACAACGACTGCAATCAGTGACAATACAAGACCGACTGGCAGTCCTATCACATATGGCGGGATTGAAACTGGATCTGGAACGGTAAAGGAAACGATGAGAAAAATATAAAATAAACCAATTATACACGATTATGTATTTTACATGATTAGTAGAAAATGTACTCGAAGACGGTGTTAATGTTTTGTATGATCATCCATATACATTAAGTAACAAACCTGTAATTT
Organism: Leptasterias polaris; assembly: GCA_037783415.1. Lineage (NCBI taxonomy): Eukaryota > Metazoa > Echinodermata > Asteroidea > Forcipulatida > Asteriidae > Leptasterias > Leptasterias polaris. The sequence continues at coordinate 2,158,026 of JAZGTN010000068.1, forward strand.
AGGGGTATTTATTCGTTGTGTGAGTCAGAAGAAATAATAAATTAAAACTACACTGTTAAAAAAAAAACGTTTTTTTACGGAAAAAGTTCTGGCAGCTCTATTACCGGACTTTTTTTTTGAATCCGTAATTTATTTTTCAAGGAAAAATTCTGTAAAATAACGGAAATTTCAGTTTTTCAGTATTTGTAAAATTACGGAATAAAACAAAAATCCGTAAATAATTCTATTTAAGGAATTTTTTTTTCTACCGTAATTTTACAGATGTTTGTCCGTCATTGAGATTTTACAGAACTTTCCCTGAAAAATAAATTACGGAATCTAAAAAAAAAGTCCGGTAATATAGCTGCCAGAACTTTTTCCATAATTCTGTAATTTTACGGAATTTGGGGCAAAATACGGAATAACAAATGCACTTTTAACGGAACATTCCAAGATTAAAATAAATAAAACATAAAAAAATCAACAAATCAATAAATAAGATTAAATTAAACAATAGATACAGAAAATTTATTATACTAACTAATAAAACACATAAAAAGAGTAACAAATACAGATTTAAAATGAAATTAAAAGTTTATTAGATTTACGTAATGTTATTGTCAAATCCAAACTAATTATTGACAAATTACAGAAATTGTTTTCCTTAAAGCTTTGTAAAGGATGCAATTGAGGTAAATACCATTTATCCATGCGGAGCATTTAATTTATGAACAAAATAGACATCTGTAAGAAACAACTGCAACAAGCACGGTTATAACATCATAACAGCTTTGCATCTTAATTGATAAAATTCAATGAACTATTATTTCATTAATATCAAAATGTACAAAACTTATATAAAAAGGGCAAAATCTGATTACATTGACCTGATTTGTCACAAGTAAACATATGTTATGTGATCTTGATTTTAAAAAGTACACCCTGATGTGAGAAGTACATGTTTAAACCTAGTGCAGTGGTTTCCATCATTTAACAATGCTGTTATCTTCTTGCATTGTGTTCAATGTGCATTGTAAGTTTGCATACTAATAATGCAAAACAAAATGAGACTGGCATAAACACTCATATACTGTACATATTTTTCTTTGGCTTTGTAGCATAAGGTAAAACCTTTTGAGACTGTCTTATACATGTACAGGTACATCTTTTTAGCACTGTGCACCCCCCCCCCCCCCTAAAAACAACTGGCAAAACACCTTTTTTTTCAATATTCCTGATTTAAGTACAGGATTGGTAGTTACTTCAGTTTCAACCCCAAAGGTCAATGATAAAGAAAGTCTGTGTATTTTTCCAGAGAATGTTGTTCCCCGTCTGTAGCTTAAGTGCTGTCAAAGCTGAAGAAAAAGTATTTGAAAACAATAGAAACTACTGTTTATTAATATTTGTGCAGTAACTCAAAAAGAGGGTCATTGTTGCAATGGCCAGAGCAAAGACTTGACCTTCCTGTTTCTTCACCCCCCCCCCCCCTGATCTTCAACTTGGATCCATCACTTCGATTAATTCTAATGAAGAATCTATGAAAGAGGAAAAACAACAGTAGAATTATTCACTCATTTTGATAAACAAAAGCATGACAATGTGATGGTTCAACATTGTTTGTTTGTTAGTTTGTTTGCTTGGTGGTTTTGTTTTGACAAGTACAGTATTTTGGGCAAAATACGGAATAACAAATGCACTTTTAACGGAACATTCCAAGATTAAAATAAATAAAACATAAAAAAATCAACCAATCAATAAATAAGATTAAATTAAACAATAGATACAGAAAATTTATTATACTAACTAATAAAACACATAAAAAGAGTAACAAATACAGATTTAAAATTAAATTTAAAGTTTATTAGATTTACGTAATGTTGTTGTCAAATCCAAACTAATTATTGACAAATTACAGAAATTGTTTTCCTTAAAGCTTTGTATAGGATGCAATTGAGGTAATACCATTTATCCAAAAGGGCTAAAGTTAGGGCTAAAGTTAAAGCCTGCTAAGTGTGATCTGTTCAAACAGAATGTTCGCTACCTCGGACATATCGTAACTCCGGATGGGGATAAGCACGGATCCTGATAAGATCAAGGTGGTCAAGGATTGGCCAATCCCCAAGACAGTAAAGGAAGTTCGCAGTTTTGTAGGACTTGCGTCCTACTACGGGAGATTTATAGAAGGGTTTTCAGGGGTGGCGAAGCCTTTGCACAGGCTTACGGAAAAACACAGGGATTTCCAGTGGACAAGTGAATGTCAGGCATCTTTCGAGGAATTGAAGAAGCGCCTCACGGAGTCGCCTGTCCTCACCTACCCGGAACCAGATGGAGAGCTGATACTTGACACAGATGCCAGCGATGCAGGGATAGGAGGGGTTCTATCACAGATAAGGGATGGCCAGGAGAGGGTCATAGGCTTTGCTAGTAAAGTGTTGAAAAAGGAGAAGAGAGTTGCTGGCTGTGGTGACATTCTTAAAACACTTCCGACCGTATATCTATGGACAAAGAATCACAGTGAGGACAGACCATGGAGCCTTAAGGTGGCTCATCAACTTCAAGGAACCTGCAGGCCAGGTAGCACGATGGCTACAGTTAATCGGAGAGTATGATTTCGAAATCATTCATCGGGCGGGAAAGGCTCATCAGAACGTGGACAGTCTGTCCCGTCGGCCCTGCTCCCAGTGCGGGATGGGCGAGTGGAACACCATAGGTAAGGAAGAAAGTGGAGCTCCTTTGACATCAGGGAAGGGAGGAGAAACCACCATAAGGGATGAAGGCGCTCAGGCAGACGTTGAGGAGGGCCCAGCGCAGGTATATGCGATTGAAGTAATGCCCGAGGTAACGTTGGCAGATTGGAGGAAAGCCCAACTTGAAGAAAGCTCTATGGAGTGGGTTATCAGAACTAAGGAGGCGGAAGGACCTCGTCCAGATTGGGAGACGCTGTCCGCAACATCTAGTTCAGATAAGAACTATTGGTTGCAATGGGATCGGATATCTGTTCGGGACGGCATATTACAGCGCCGCTGGAAGTCTGAAAATGGCAAGGAGGTTCAGTGGCAAACATTAGTACCACAGGAGTTCCGTCAGAAGATACTGCAGGAGCTTCACGCATGAAGACTAAGTGGACACTGGCGAAGGTGCACACCAAGTTCTATTGGAAAAGGATGGTTGCAGACATAAGGTCTTTCATTCGGGAGTGTGATGTTTGCGCTAAGAGGAAGTCTCCCAACAATAGGAGAAGGGCACCCTTACAGCAACACCTAGTTGGAATTCCAATGGAGCGAGTGGCAATGGACATTACGGGAACCTTCCCAGTGACATCAAATGGCAACAAATATATACTAGTGATTGGAGACTATTTCAGTAAGTGGTTTGAGGCCTACCCCATTCCTGATGAGAAGGCAGAAACTGTCGCAGACAGGTTCGTCAAGGAATTTGTGTGCAGGTACGGCGTCCCAAAAACACTACATACTGACCAAGGGAGAAACTTCGAGTCAAGGCTGATGGCTGAGGTGTGTAGGAATCTCGGGGTTGAAAAGACAAGGACCACTCCCTACAACCCCAAGTCCGACGGAATGGTCGAGAGATTTAATCGGACCCTGGTTAATATCGTGGCCATGCTTATGAAGGAGCACGAAAATAACAAAGATTGGGACGAGGAGTTGCCTTATGCAACGGCTGCGTACCGAAGCACACCACAGGAATCCACGGGGGAAACCCCAAATATGTTAATGCTCGGAAGAGAAGTCTCTCTGCCCATTGATTTAACTATGGAGGATCCTCCTGCACTGGATGCAGAAGAGTTGGAGGAACAGGACTATGCCCAAGTGGTGCGTAGTCGGATGCAGGGCGCACATGACAGGGCTAGAGAACACTTAAAGAAAAGTGCAAGGCGTCAGAAACACAACTATGACAGGGGTACTATCCAGGGCAACTTTGCTGAAGGCATGTTTGCCTGGTTGTTCAACCCGGTGAAGAAAAAGGGAGTGTCGCCAAAGTTGATGTGTAGGTGGGAGGGACCCTACCTTATAGTGAACAGGCTGTCAGATGTAACCTTACGGATACAGCGGAAGCCAGGAGGGAAAATGAAGGTTGTTCACTGTGACCGCCTTAAGCCGTACCAAGGCACGCCTTTGGGGCCTTGGATTTCAGGGACGGACAGCAGGAGACAGGAAACGCAGGAGCCACCTGCAGGGGTCATCCCCGAGGAAAATACAGCTCAAATGGAACTGAGCCAGACTTTAGAACCAGAGACACAGAGTGATCAGGAATCACCTGAAGGTGCACCCCTGCACCCCTGAACGTGACACCTTTGCCTGCACAGGCGAGGAGGAATCCCTTGCGCCAGCGAAGGTGGCCACAGCGCTATATGTAAATAGCTTAGGAATCTCAGGGAGACCAATTAGTTTTAGGATTACTTAGCAGTTTGGGTAAACTACAGTGAAGTAACTGTTGCTTTGTTTTGTTTCTTTTGCTTTCTTTAAAGGAGGATGGAGGGTCACGAGTCAGGATGGAAGAAACCAAAGGATTGGGATACTGTGAAGGTGTATGCTTGTTCTGAGTGTGAGGACATCTTCCTCAGCAAGAAGAGCCTGGAAAACCATCTTGGTTCTCATACCGAGAAGAAGAAGATTCTTTACTTCTGTAAGAGATGCACCCGGAAATATACCAGGAAGGACAACCTGAGAGTGCATTATCAAAACCACCACCCCGCAAAAATGGACGACCTGAACGGCCTGTACCCGGAGACAGAGGAAGAAAGAAAGGCAGCGAAGCGGTCTTCTTACTTGGATGAGGTGCCGAGCACTTATTCTGCATCTTCAGGACGGAAGAGGAAGATAAAGCCAACCGTCGACAGGCCGGCAAAGGAATGACGAAAGGAGATTGGGTTGGAACTGGAGAGAGTTGTTAAGCCATCGAGGGAATTGCAGAAGGAGGAGGCTGTGTCGAGGGAATTGCAGAAGGAGGAGGAAACTCAGATCCCCTTGACACCTGGCAGGGAGTTAGAGATCGACGATGCTGCGGAGATATCTCTGTCACCTGCTTCCGTGTCTCTGCTCGAAAGTATTGAGCCGCAACGCCAGATAGTATTTGGAGGTAAACCACGGGGGATGTTGTCGATGCTTCAGGATGTCCAGGAACAGGCTAGCGACGGGGAGGGGACCGATATCAACGAAGATGCCTCTATCTCTGTTAACCTTGGACGAGCCCTTAAGGGGAGCACTCTACGGTACCAAGAGGGAGATCGGCGGAAACGCACCTTTCCACCTGCCAGTGAAATTCAGCATGGGCAGGCCAAGACGTCTACATTGGAGGAACCACCGAGGGCCAGAGTATGCCGGGTCAGTAGTGGCAATCCTGGGTGGCGACGGGCAATCCCAATCGATACTGCGGATATGGAGGTGATGATGGCCGGGAATGTACGCCAAGTGAAGGAGGTCAGTACCACGAGCCAGTTCCAGTATGGATTGAAGGTATCCGAAGAAGTCGTCGAGGGGACCTACGATGTAGAGTTTACGGCAGGTTTCATCCTCAAGTAGCGATTAGGTTTTCATAAAGGTTTACTTTGTTGGTTCTACTTAAGTTAAAGCATTACTTGTTTCTGACTTGTTCTTGTTTCAGTGTAAAGGTTGTATAAGAAAGTATTTATTTTTAAAGACCGATTTTTGCCATATATATCTACCTCATTCCCTTAAAGAATACTGTAATTACTTATGATCATTGTGTAAGCTCAAGGAGCAGGGTAGTTCCTTTGGATTGTATAAACGACATTGATGGGTGCGGTGATTGTATTTGATTTGTATAAACTCCCTTCAGAAGAAAGAAGAATGTTGTCTATTTTTGATAAAACTGTATCAGGTGTGATTTGCTCTGGACAATCCCTTAAGCAGACGGTTTGTATGCAGTAGCTTGAGCTCCGTTAAGGAACCTCAGAACCTTGACTTTCTTTAAATCTCCCTTAAGGAGACCCCTAAGGAAACAACCTTCAAGGTGCTTTACTTTTGTATAAGTGAAATTTAGATTTGCGTTGTATAAGATTGCACCTCAGTTAATTTCGTTTTGGTTGTTTGTCAGTTTAACGTACCGGGACAGTCCGAACTTAAGAGTGGGGCTGTGTAACGAAATTGGCCTGAGTGCTTGTTGCTTTTGTGCGTCATAGCGCTAAGGCGTACTATACCTGCTGAGCATGCGCAGTTGGCTGCTTAGGTTATGTTGACCAAAAATAACCGTGAATGCTCAGGCTTAAAGGCCTACATAAGCCTGTGACGGTAACACGGTTAAGTGACAGATCTTACGGTTAAACGTTTACATTTATACGGTTCGGATAAACGTTGAAAAATTCATTTAAAAAGTGCCGCGTAATGCTGACCATAATAACTGTGATCACGGTTTTCACAGCACAATATCCCATAAAACACACACACATATCATTCAAATTTACAGACTCGTAGTCTTTGTTATTTCAATACAACTGTGCGTGCAGCAATATTTGTGAGAAACATTGCACGCTAGGGGGCGTTCCACAACAATTCGATTGTGCATGCTCGTTTTTGCAGGGTGAATGCGCAAAGTCAAATTTCTGCAATGAAGAATGAAGACACAATGTTTTTGATCACATGCCGGTTGTGTAAACAGGTTTTTTCTACTTGAAATGTTGTTCATGAAACTGCTGTTACACGGGTGACCAACTGTTTCAGAAACGGTTACACATTTACAAAAAAATAACTGTGAATGCGCAGGCTTATATGTAAGCCTGTGACGGTTATACAGTTAAGTGACAGATCTTACGGTTAAAAGTTCACATTTGTACGGTTCAGATAAATGTTGAAAAATTCACTTGAAAAGTGCTGCGAAATGCTGACCATAATAATTGCCACACACACCCATATCGTTTCCATTTTACAGGCTTAAGGCTTTGTTATTTCATTACTTTGTGTGCGGCATTAGTTGCAAGAAAAATTGAACACTAGAGGGCGATCCACAACAAATCGATTGCACGGTTACCAGGTTAACCAAACGATAATCTTGTTACTCGTTCAAATGTTAACGATTGGGAACAGCGTAAACAAATTCACTTGAAAAGAGCTGCGAAAATTGTGACCATTACGTGTCAGAAAACAGTTACACGTTTAAAAAAAAAATGTGAGTGTGCGGGCTTATACGTAAGCCTGTGACAGTTACACGGTTAAGTGACAGATCATCCGGTTAATCGTTTATATTTGTACGGTTCGGATAAACGTTGAAAAGTGTTTTGTTAGTATAATATAGTCCCTAGGAAAAAAAAACGCTTTGAATAGTAACAATTCTATGGCACATCATTTCACTAGGGCCCAAATTTATGGCCAGCTTAATGCTGAATTCTGCGCTTAGGGGTCACCATTCTCTGCTTAACGAGCAAGCAGCACAGAATTTCTGCGCTAGCTGTGTAAGCGTAGAATGCCTAGTAACGTTGACTACGCAAGCACACAAAATGCCATGCTAACCCGTGTAATACGCTTGACATAAGCACAGAATAACCTGCTTCGTCAGTAAGCGCCGATCCTGAGCTTACGGTAAGCAGAGCCATAAAATTGGACCCTGCAGTGATGTATTTAGATTGATGTAAAACAAAATTAAATGTAAATGTTGGTTGTTTCAGAAACTGTTTGCAGTTTTCTATATTAAAAACACTATTGTGTCTTTGTAACGATTAGTATGTTCTTGCTGGGCTAAAGTAATAAAGTAAGGGTTTATTGTTAATTTTTGTTCTTCACCCCCAAATCTAGCACTGACCGTTTAGCAAGGTAATTTCTCTTTTGTACACCTTTCCTCAATCAGCTCTTTTTATTGTTTATTGCAACCGCCATCAAGTTTTGTAACTGATTCATCGCGGTTTCCTGAAGTAATTCCTTTGCACAAGAAACTTTAAACATATCGTTTTCCGGCGAACGGGACCCAAGCGCAGACAAGTTTGCCAGGCCCAAAACATTGGCAAGAAAACGGCGCTCATATTTTTTACGTCCACGCTGAAATCTGAATAACTATCTGACTACACGACGACGACGCTGCGCTGATAGCAAGACAAATTCTTTTCGAATCTTGTGAATGAACGTAGACTTGTGTCAGTCGGCGACAGGAATGATGACTCTATGTATATTCTACATAAACGTCTACAACACGGGTCATAAATGAGTTTAGGGCTTGAACGAATCTAGGAAACCCTAGAAAGATTGAGGGCGCTATACGAGTTTAAATGTGCGTTTTTTTTTACTTTAAAAAAAAGGGAAAAAATTTACTCTGTCGTTAATAAACACATATCAAATTCAAGTCGAGTACCCATGGCGTTCAATTTGCCTGACAATTTTGGGTTTTTTTTCTACTGACAATGTTTTATTAAGTTTTGATGCTTTTAAACTGATTGTCTATAAAACCTTTCTTGTTTTAAGAAACATTTGTGTAATCTAGGACGTAAAATTTGAGCTTATTTGAAAAATTATGTCTCTAGAAGTCGGATTTGTTTTCACGATCTCAATGTGTTTTGAACACGGGCTAAAACGCGCAATAAATGACGTAATTGTGACGTCGTTCCACATTTTTTGCCAGTCTAAAACTGAAAAAAGTTTGACGATCGGTCGCCTACTTTTAGATATAGAGTGGTCTAAAGTCTGGCTAATTAAATATTCACCTCGCTGTAAAGTGGCTAATTAATTAAGAATTTAAAAAAAAATTACATTTAGAGTTAAGTTTATGTTCTAAGCTTCAATTTGATATATGATTTAACTCTTTCGTATTTGCACTCTAGGATATTAGGCTTAAACAAAAAACGTGTGCAATTGCTATGGGATTTAGGTCAGAAACAAAGAATAATAATAACTAGACATTAGGTGTTTGTGTACAAACACGAAGCTGTTCCGGTTTTCTGATTCATAAACAAAAATTTACCCTTGTCTAACATTTACTGCTCAAATGGTTTATAACTGAAAAGAAATTGAATATCGGTTGTTTTGTTCTTGAGATGTGGTCTCACTTCCGGTTGACCTGGAAGTAAAGGTCATCATGGGGTCATGGTTACCCAAGGCTAATCTGCAATGCCCAAGGAGTCTATAACTGAAAAAAGTTTGAAAATCGGCTGTGTAACTCTTGAGATATGGTCCCACTTCCGGTCCCATTTCCGGTTGACCTATAGGTAAAGGTCAACATGGGGTCACGGTTACCCAAGGCTAGTCTTCAATGCCCACAAGTCTATAACTGAAAACAGTTTGAAAATCGGTTGTGTAAATCTTGAGATATGGTCCCACTTCCGGTTGACCCGTAGGTAAAGGTCAACATGGGGTCACGGTTACCCAAGGCTAATCTGCAATGCCCAAGGAGTCTATAACTGAAAACAGTTTGAAAATAAGTTGTGTAATTCTTGAGATATGGTCCCACTTCCGGTTGACCTGGAAGTAAAGGTCAACATGGGGTCACGGTTACCCAAGGCTAATCTGCAATGCCCAAGGAGTCTAACTAAAAACAGTTTGAAAATCAGTTGTGTAATTCTTGAGATATGGTCCCACTTCCGGTTGACCTGGAAGTAAAGGTCAACATGGGGTCACGGTTACCCAAGGCTTATTTCCAATGCCCAAGGAGTCTATAACTGAACAAAGTTTGAAAATCGGTTGTGTAGTTCTTTAGATATGGTCCCACTTCCGGTTGACCCATAGGTAAAGGTCAACATGGGGTCACGGTTACCCAAGGCTTTTCGAGATACAGTGATCTCAAGATTGGCTAATTAAATATTCACCTCACTGTAAATGGGCAAATCAATTAAGATTAAAAAAAAATATTACATTGAGAGTTAAGTTCATGTACTAAGCTTCAATTTGATATAGGACCTAACTCTTTCATATTTGTATGCTTTAGGATAATAGGTCACATGCAAGGTTGTGTAAACAGGTTTTTTTACTTGAAATTTTGTTCATGAAACTGCTGTTACACGGGTCACCAACTGTTTCAGAAACGGTATGTTGACCAAAAATAACCGTGAATGCTCAGGCTTATACATAAGCCTGTGACGGTTACACGGTTAAGAGACAGATCTTACGGTTAAACGTTTACATTTATTTGTACGGTTCGAATAAACGTTGAAAAAATCACTTAAAAAGTGCCGCGTAATGCTGACCATAATAATTGCCAAACACACCTATATCGTTTCCAATTTACACCTATATCGTTTCTGTGATTACGGTTTTCACAGCACAATATCCCATAAAACACACACACAAATCATTCCAATTTACAGACTCGTAGTCTTTGTTATTTCATTACATCTGTGCATGTAGCAATATTTGTGAGAAACATTGCACGCTAGGGGGCGTTCCACAACAATTCGTGAATGCGCAGGCTTATACGTAAGCCTGTGACGGTTACACGATTAAGTGACAGATCTTACGGTTAAACGTTCACATTTGTACGGTTCGGATAAACGTTGAAAAATTCACTTGAAAAGTGCTGCGAAATGCTGACCATAATAATTGCCACACACACCCAATACTTTGTGTGCGGCATTAGTTGCAAGAAACATTGAACGCTAGAGGGCGTTCCACAACAATTCATAAATGCGCAGGCTTATACGTAAGCCTGTGACGGTTACACGGTTAAGTGACAGATCTTACGGTTAAACGTTCACATTTGTACGGTTCGGATAAACGTTGAAAAATTCACTTGAAAAGTGCCGCGAAATGCTGACCATAATAATTGCCAAACACACCTATATCGTTTCCAATTTACAGGTTTAATTCTTTGTTATTTCATTACTTTGCGTGTGGCATTAGTTGAAAGAAACATTGAACGCTAGAGGGCGTTCCACAACAAATCGATTGCACAGTTACCCGGTTAACCAAACAATAATCCTGTTAAACGTTTAAATGTTTACGTTTACCCGGTTAACCAAACAATAATCCTGTTAAACGTTTAAATGTTTACGTTTACATTTAAATGCTGAGGCTTTGTAAGCCTGCCTGTGACGGTCACACGGTTAACCATCCAATCAACCGGTTGAACATCTACATTATTACGGTTCGGATAAATGTTGAAAAATCATCTTCAAAAAGTGTCGCGAAATTTTGACCATAATAAATGTGAACAACCGTTCACATTTATTATGGTCGTTTCAGAAATTATTACGAGTTTACTAAAAATTAACTGTAAATGCATGTAAACAAAAATGATGTTGTATTTAATTCGTAATCGTAAAAATTGTTCTACCCTGAAATGCCAATCGAGTATGTTATATTTGTTTAGGCTAAAACAGTCAATTCATATGGGATACGATTGTATTGTAATTTTGTCTCTTCCACAACCCCAAATCCAACACTGACCGTTTAGCCATGAAAAACGATTTTCTCTTTACCACTCCTTTCCTCAATCAGCTTTTTATTGCCTTATTGCAAGGGCCATCAAGTTTTGTAACTGATACATCGCGGTTTCCTGAAGTAATGCCTTTGCACAAGAAATGTTAAACATATCGTTTTCCCGGCGAACGGGACCTAAGCGCACACAAGTTTACCACCCCAAAAAATGGACAAGAACACGGCGCTCATATTCTTTACGTCCACGGTGAAATCTGAATAACTATCTGACTACACGACGACGACGCTGCGCTGATAGCAAGACAAATTCTTTTCGATTCTTGTGAATGAACGTTGACTTGTGTCAGTCGGCGACAGGAATGATGACTCTATGTATATTCTACATAAACGTCTACAACACGGGTCATAAATGGGTTTAGGGCTTGAACGAATCTAGGAAACCCTAGAAAGATTGAGGGCGCTATACAAGTTTAACGGTACGTTTTTTTTAACTTAAAACAAATGAAAAAAAATTACTGTGTCGTTAATAAACACATATCAAATTCAAGTCAGAGTACCCATGGCGTTCAATTTGCCTGAGAATTTTGGGGTTTTTTTCTACTGACAATGTTTTAATAAGTTTTGATGCTTTTAAACTGATCGTCTATAAAACCTTTCTTGTTTTAAGAAACATTTGTGAATCCAGGACGTTAAATTTGAGCTTAATTGAAAAAAACTGTGTTTCTAGAAGTCGGATTTGTTTTCACTATCTCCATGTGTTTTGTACACGGGCAAAAATGCGCAATAAATGACGTCATTGTGACGTCGTTCCATATGTTATGCCGAAAAGCTACAGTACCCAAGAAGTCTAAAACTGGAAAAAGTTTGACGATCGGTGGTCTACTTTTTGAGATAGAGTGCTCTAAAGTCTGGCTAATTAAATATTCACCTCGCTGTAAAGTGGCTAATTAATTAAGAATTTTAACATTTTTTACATTTAGAGTTAAGTTTATGTTCTAAGCTTCAATTTGATATATGATTTAACTCTTTCGTATTTGCGCTCTAGGATATTAGGCTTAAACAAAAAACGTGTGCAATTGCTATGGGATTTAGGTCAGAAACAAAGAATAATAATAATAAAAATAATAATAATCTCGACGAAAACAATAGCTGTTCCGACAGCTAGGTCGGAACAGCTAATTAGACATTAGGTGTTTGTGTACAAACACGAAGCTGTTCCGGTTTTCTGTTTCATAAAAAAAAATTAACTTGCCAGAAATAAAGGTCAACATGGGGTCATGGTAACCCTTGTCTAACATTTACTGCTTAAAGGGTTTATAACTAAAAAGAAATTGGTTGTGTAGTTCTTGAGATATGGTCCCACTTCCGGTTGACCCAGACGTAAAGGTCAACATGGAGTCACGGTTACCTAAGGCTAATCTCCAATGCCCAAGGACTTTATAACTGAAAAAAAATAAAAATCGGTTGTGTAGTTCTTGAGATATGGTCTCGCTTCCGGTTGACCCAAAAGTAAAGGTTCAACATGGGGTCACGGTTTTCCAAGGCTAATCTCCAATGCCAAGGATTATATAACTGAAACAAGTTTTAAAATCGGTTGTATAGTTCTTGAGATATGGTCCCACTTCCGGTTGACCCAGAAGTAAAGGTCAACATGGGGTCACGATAACCCAAGGCTAATCTCCCGTTCCCAAGGAGTCTATAACTGAAACAAAGTGTGAAAATCGATTGTGTAGTTCTGGAGATATGGTCCCACTTCCGGTTGACCTATAGGTAAAGGTCAACATGGGGTCACGGTTTTCCAAGGCTAATCTCCAATACCAAGGATTATATAACTGAAACAAGTTTTAAAATCGGTTGTATAGTTCTTGAGATATGGTCCCACTTCCGGTTGACCCAGAAGTAAAGATGGTTCATGAGTTATGTTACAAAAATTAAACTTTCAGGGTTATTATTATTATTACCCGATGTGGTTATCATGACGTCATTAAGTTTGTGTCATCTTGATACTGAGGTTCAACAATCTTATGAGTTTCAATGTTCAATTCAATTTCAATCTTGAGTTATTCTGTAGATAAGCCCGAAAACAATGTTATTAATTTATCAGCGCCGTTTTCTAAATTTCAAACGAAAGAGGGCGCTGTTGCAATTTTTGGTTTCTGCAAGATAAAACAATCAAACACGACGACAGTGCACGGCACAGCGCTTGAACTTGCTTGCATCAGTTTCAACGTTATGTGTACATAATGGGTTGTCAATGAAAGTGTGGGGGGGTTACGAGTGGGTAGGTGCCCTTAATTGTTCTATTTAACAAGATGTAAAAGGTTAAAATGTTGTTATCTCAGTGCAAAAGTTTAAGAGGGATTGCTGTTCTATAATCTGATACAAAAATTATGCTGAAGTCATCAAGAGTTTTAAAGATGTGAATAAGATAAGATATTATGAAATTTTTAACTTCCGTTATGAACCGAAACTTTCGAAAGTAAGTTACAATATTGTACGTGTTCAAACTTTTAACGATCTATCCGATGATGTGTAGATTGTCAAAATGATTTTTTTTTAAATATAAAATTTAAACTTCCGGTTTGAACCGGAAGACAATGTCATCAGGTCACTATTATTATAGCGTTAGTAAAGTTTTTCAAAGCCTTATCTGACGACGTTCAGATAATAAACAACTAATTCCTGGTTTTGGAGTAATGTTTTTTTCAAATAATTAATTGTATCTTCCTATTTAACCGGAAGTTAAGGTTAAATAGTAAATGTTGTGTGTCGTTTCTTAAGTTGTTACTTACCTACCCAATGACGTATAAATAAATAAAAAAATCAAATGTGTTGTTGAGAAATTATTTTTCTTTGAAAAATTTAATTTCAACCTCCGGTTTGAACAATAAGAAGCCAAGTTTAAACTGGTTTCATTTGTGTAGATCCTAATCAGTACATTAAAACCTTTCAGCTAATGTATGACTTGTAAAAAAAAACTATAATTATGTGAACCGGAGTAACGTGTTTTTCAAATATTAGATTAATTATCTGAGGGTGTGCAATGTTTCTTGTAATATCAATGCCAATGTATTCCTACTTGTAGTTTTGGTGCGAGACGTTGTTCATTATCAATGAACTATTGCGATTCTCCGCTATGCACTCAGCGCTCGATGTTACTGAAAACTTTATTCACAACAGCGCCCCCTTTCGTTGGACGAAAAAGAGCGCTGTTGGGGATTCCCCCAAAACAATTTCGCGCCACAGTCAGCGCTGGCAATGCATGTAGCGTACATAGTGTGCGTTGTTGTCAGTCGTTAGCCCTTACATGTTATGTGTACAATGCGTTGTCAATGAAAGTGGGAGGGGGGGTACGAGTAGGACGGTGCGCTTCATTTCCCAGTGTTGACCAGATGCATACGATTATAATGTTGTTATCTCTGTGCAAAAGTTTAAGTGAGATTGCTGTTCTACAATCTGATACAAAAATTATGCTGAAGTGATCAAGAGTTTTAAAGATGTGAATAAGATAAGATATTATGAAATTTTCAACTTCCGTTATGAACCGAAACTTTCGAAAGTAAGTTAAAATATTGTATGGTTTCTGTGAAGCGTTTGTCAAACTCTTCACGATCTATCCGATGATGTGTAGATTGTCAAAATCCGAATTATGGTTTTTGAGTTATGATTTTTACAAATATTAAACTTTGATTTAATGTAACTCAGTGCCCGATGACGTCATCATGACGTATTTAGGTATGTATTGTCTTGGTACTAAGGTTCAACTATCTGGTGAGTTTCAACATTCAATTCAATCTCAATCTTGAGTTATTCCGTAGATAAGCTCGAAAGTTGTTTTTTGAAGGAAAAAAACGAAGGTGAACTTCGACCCAGGGTAACGACCCGGAAGTTAAGGTCGTACAATTTTGGCGTTAACTTTTCAAATGTTGCCCCAGTCTTGCTCTATCAGATGCCAAAACTTTGAACATCATAGCTTTCATATTCGTTGAGATACAGCAAAAAGCAAATGGTCATTTTCAACTTTAAAAACCTTGTAATTCGACACCTGATGACGTCATCATGACGTACTGACAACTGTGCCGTCTTCATATTGAGGTTCAATTATCTGATGAGTTTCAAGGTTCAATTCAGTTTCAATCTTGAGTTATGCTGTAGAGAAGAGTTCTAGGGAAGAAGAAGATGGAGAAGAAAAAAAAAAAAACTAGACTTTCAGGTTTTGTCATGTGACAAAAACAAGGTGTTCGTGCTGAGTGATTAAATGAATTGGTGACAACATTTAATTCATCAATCAAATGATTGGTTCAGGTGTTATGAGTTTTGTAAAAATTAAACATGTTCCGGTATGAACCGGAAGTCAAGGGCAAATGGGGGTTACATTTTGTGTAGCGGTTGTTGAGATTTTGAAGACCTTTCTAATGATAAATAAATTCTAAAAATCAAATGTGTGGTTCGGAAGTTATGATTTTTTTTAATATAAAGTTTAAACTTCATTTTTTGAAAGCCTTATCTGCTAACGTACAGAAAATAAACAACTAATGTCTGCTTATGATTTTTTCAGATACTAAATTATCAAGGTCAAATGGGGTAAATTTTTGTGTAACCTTTGTCGAACTTTTAATTACCTATCCGATGATGTGTAGATTGTAAAAATCAAATAAATGGTTCATGAGTTATGTTACAAAAATTAAACTTTCAGGGTTATTATTATTATTACCCGATGTGGTTATCATGACGTCATTAAGTTTGTGTCATCTTGATACTGAGGTTCAACAATCTTATGAGTTTCAATGTTCACTTCAATTTCAATCTTGAGTTATTCTGTAGATAAGCCCGAAAACAATGTTATTAATTTATCAGCGCTGTTTTCTAAATTTCAAACGAAAGAGGGCGCTGTTGCAATTTTTGCTTCCTGCAAGATAAAACAATCAACACGACGCCAATGACAGTGCACGGCAGTCAGCGCGTGAACTGTCTTGCATCAGTTTCAACGTTATGTGTACATAATGCGTTGTCAATGAAAGTGTGGGGGGGTAGTTACGAGTGGGTAGGTGCGCTTCATTGTCCGGTTTTAACAAGATGTAAAAGGTTAAAATGTTGTTATCTCAGTGCAAGAGGGATTGCAATGCACACTATAATTCGGTACACACACAGTACACTGTATACTCATGAGTCATACTGCTGCACATGACATGGTTATTTTACAAAACAAACTTGAATAATAATGAAAAATCTGCTTACCTGAAAGTTGACAGTCATGCTGTACTTTAACTGAACAAGTAATTATTGATTCTGGAACATACGATGCTAATTAGAATATATGTTTAGTAGATTAATTTAGACAATTCGTAAAACTTCTTTTACGATTTTGGACAAACAATGGCAGTTTTCTGCATCTCTCCTCTTCATGACAAGAGGGCGCTATCACGCTGGAGCAGTGGGCTCTTTGTTTCAATAGACGGATTATCCTGTGAGGTGTGCAATAATAATCAACACGACGACAGTGCACGGCACAGTCAGCGCGTGAACTGGCTTGCATCAGTTTCAACGTTATGTGTAAATAATGCGTTGTCAATGAAAGTGGGGGGGGGGGGTACGAGTGGGTAGGTGCGCTTCATTGTCCGGTTTAAACAAGATATAAAAGCTTAAACTGTTGTTATCTCAGTGCAAAAGTTTAAGAGGGATTGCTGTTCTACAATCTGATACAAAAATTATGCTGAAGTGATCAGTAGTTTTAAAGATATGGATAAGATAAGATTTTATTAAATTTTCAACGTCCGTTAACTACCGATAGTAAGTAAAAATATTGTGTGGGTTCTGTGAAGCGTTTGTCAAACTTTTAACGATCTTTCCGATGATGTGTAGATTGTCAAAATCCGAATTATGATTTTTGAGTTATGATTTTTACAAATATTAAACTTGGATTTAATGTAATTCAGTGCCCAATGACGTCATCATGACGTAATTAAGTATGTGTTGTCTTGATACTAAGGTTCAACTATCTGGTGAGTTTCAGCATTCAATTCAATCTCAATCTTGAGTTATTCCGTAGATAAGCTCGAAAGTTGTTTTTTGAAGGAAAAAATCGAAGGTGAACTTCGACCTGGGTAACGACCCGGAAGTTAAGGTTGTACAATTTTTGCGTTAACTTTTCAAATGTTGCCCCAGTCTTGGTCTATCAGATGCCAAACTTTGAACATCATAGCTTTCATATTCGTTGAGATACAGCAAAAAGCAAATGGTCATTTTTTCACCTTAAACACCCTGTAATTCGACACCTGATGACGTCATCATGACGTACTGACAACTGTGCCGTCTTCATATTGAGGTTCAATTGTCTGATGAGTTTCAAGATTCAATTCAGTTTCAGTCTTGAGTTATGCTGTAGAGAAGAGTTGCGAATAAGAAGGAGAAGAAAAAAAAAAAAAACTAGAAATCTAGAGTTTGTGGACAAACTCAGGGTGTTCGGGTCGAACGAAATAAAGTGACTGCGTAAATAAAAATAGGGAAATTATTGTGTGAAGGTTTTTTTTGTAATTGTGCTGTGCTGACAGGCAAAATATTTATTTGTACTTCTTGTTGATCTCTGTGCAAAATCATAGCATAAAGGTTGTCATATGAAACTTCAACTTCCGGTTTTGACAGGGAAAGGTCAAATGGGGTCACACTTTGTACAAAGTATCTAGAATTGCCCAAGAGCTTTAAATTGTGTGTTTTGTTATTTTCAGTGAGATACAGCAACAAGCAAATGGTCATTTTTCACCTTTAAAAACCTTGTAATTCGATACCTGATGACGTCATCATGACGCAATTCTTCGCGTGCCGTCCTCATATTAAGGTTCAAGTGTATGCTAAGTTTCAAGTTTGTACAACTTTTACTTTTTGAGAAATCTGCAAAAAACTAGCATTGCCCAAGAGCTTTAAATTATGTGTTTTGAACTGTTTTCAGCCTGCCGCTAGAGGGCGCTTTTGAATTATGTGACGTGAACCAGACACTTGCCAGATCACAACATAGTTACAAACAACTCAAAAAAAAATTCCCACTTTCAAGTTACTGGGCATTTCCGGTTTCGACCGGAAGTAGAGGTCATGTGAGGTCACGCGCATGACAAAAAATTAAGACCTATTTGACCTTAGTATGATCCCGCATAAAGCAACCGCCGGTCTCTTAAGTGTTATTTGTTACAGACTTTCAAACATAAACAAATAAATAAGAGAATACGCTTGAGAAACATAATTTAAAGTTTGAGTGGCCAGGGCAAGGCTGCTTGCACATTAATATACTATCGTGCGTCATTTGTTGTCCTTTTTGGACCAGATGTAAATGTCAAAATGTTGTCATGTCTGTCCAAAAGTTTGAGCAAGGTTAATTCTACAACCTGATATAAAAATTTTCCTGAAATAGTAGTTTTAAAGAAATGGATAAGATAAGATATTAAGAAAATTTCAACTCAATACGTGAATCACACATTAAAAGCAGATCTGAGTTTGCCTACATGTACGACAAACTCGGGTTCATACCAACTGGTTTGGGAATGAGCAGTTTTCAACAAGATCTTTCTTATCTGATCAAAAGTGCAAACATGTGGTTTAGGGTGTCATTGCCTGTGAGTTTACAGACAGAACCATCGACGAAATTTTACAGTTTCTTGTTTAAAATGTAAAGTATTGGGAAAGTGAGTTAAATGTTATCATTAAAGCAACTTTGAATCATAAAAATCGACCAAATATATCTCGAGAATTTGAATAAGAAACAATAGGACTTTCTCTCTGCTCTTCAGCATTTCGGTGATTTGACACCAGCAAGTAGGCTTGTGGGTTATGGATCACTGGCCTTGGGGAATTGGTTCCAGGGAGAATGTTTATAAAACAAGTACTTAACTGATAACAGCTGATAAGATTCACAGTGAAACTGGTGAATAGAATTCTGAGATTTTGGTAAATTGTGGGAAAATCACTTAATGTTCCGATTGGAACTGGAAGTCAATCTAAAAATGATCTGTTCTTTGAAGCATTTGTAGAACATTTAACAACCTATCCGATGATGTGTAGATTGTCAAAATCCGAATTATGGTTTTTGAGTTATGATTTTTACAAATATTAAACTTTGATTAAATGTAATTCAGTGCCCGATGACGTCATCATGACGTAATTAAGTATGTGTTGTCTTGATACTAAGGTTCAACTATCTGGTGAGTTTCAACATTCAATTCAATCTCAATCTTGAGTTATTCCATAGATAAGCTCGAAAGTTGTTTTTTGAAGGAAAAAAACCGAAGGTGAACTTTGACCTAACGTAACGACCTGGAAGATAAGGTCGTACGATTTTGGCGTTAACTTTTCAAATGTTGCCCCAGTCTTGATCTATGCGATGCCCAAGTATGAACATCATAGCTTTCCTATTCGTTGAGATACAGCAAAAAGCAAATGGTCACTTTTCAACTTTAAAAACCTTGTAATTCGATACCTGATGACGTCATCATGACGCAATTCTTCGCGTGCCGTCCTCATATTAAGGTTCAAGTGTATGCTAAGTTTCAAGTTTGTACACCTTTTACTTTTTGAGAAATCTTGTAGAGAAAGTTCAAAGAAAAGAAGAACAGGAAGAAAAGAAAAAAAACTTAACAATAACAATAGGTTTTCGGCGGACCGCCGAACACCTAAAAAACTTAACAATAACAATAGGTTTTCGGCGGACCGCCGAACACCTAAAAAACAAAAACAAGAGGTGTTCGTGCTCATATTGCACGAACACCTAAAAAACAGAACAATAACTAGACTTTCAGTTTTTGTCATGTGACAAAAACAAGGTGTTCGTGCTGAGTGATTAAATGAATTGGTGACAACATTTAACTCATCTATCAAATGATTGGTTCAGGTGTTATGAGTTTTGTAAAAATTAAACATCATGTTCCGGTATGAACCGGAAGTCAAGGGCAAATGGGGGTTACATTTTGTGTAGCGCTTGTTGAGATTTTGAAGACCTTTCTAATGATAAATAAATTCTAAAAATCAAATGTGTGGTTCGGAAGTTATGATTTTTTTAAATATAAAGTTTAAACTTCATTTTTTGAAAGCCTTATCTGCCGACGTACAGAAAATAAACAACCAATGTCTGCTTATGATTTTTTCAGATACTAAATTATCAAGGTCAAATGGGGTCAATTTTTGTGTAACGTTTGTCGAACTTTTAATACCTATCCGATGATGTGTAGATTGTAAAAATCAAATAAATGGTTCATGAGTTATGTTACAAAAATTAAACTTTCAGGGTTATTATTAATACCCGATGTGGTTATCATGACGTCATTAAGTTTGTGTCATCTTGATACTGAGGTTCAACAATCTTATGAGTTTCAATGTTCAATTCAACTTCAATCTTGAGTTATTCTGTAGATAAGCCCGAAAACAATGTTATTAATTTATCAGCGCTGTTTTCTAAATTTCAAACGAAAGAGGGCGCTGTTGCAATTTTTGCTTCCTGCAAGATAAAACAATCAACACGACGCCGATGACAGTGCACGGCAGTCAGCGCGTGAACTGTCTTACATCAGTTTCAACGTTATGTGTACATAATGCGTTGTCAATGAAAGTGTGGGGGGGGGGGGGTTACGAGTGGGTAGGTGCGCTTCATTGTCCGGTTTTAACAAGATGTAAAAGGTTAAAATGTTGTTATCTCAGTGCAAAAGTTTAAGAGAGATTGCAATGCACACTATAATTCGGTACACACACAGTACACTGTATACTCATGAGTCATACTGCTGCACATGACATGGTTATTTTACAAAACAAACTTGAATAATAATGAAAAATCTGCTTACCTGAAAGCTGACAGTCATGCTGTACTTTAACTCAACAAGTAATTATTGATTCTGGAACATACGATGCTAATTAGAATATATGTTTAGTAGATTAATTTAGACAATTCGTAAAACTTCTTTTACGATTTTGGACAAACAATGGCAGTTTTCTGCATCTCTCCTCTTCATGACAAGAGGGCGCTATCACGCTGGAGCAGTGGGCTCTAGAAGGAGTTATGATTTGTTTCAATAGACGGATTATCCTGTGAGGTGTGCAATATAATCAACACGACGACAGTGCGTGAACTGGCTTGCATCAGTTTCAATGTTATGTGTACATAATGCGTTGTCAATGAAAGTGGGGGGGGTTACGAGTGGGTAGGTGCGCTTCATATTCCGGTTTTAACAAGATGTAAAAGCTTAAACTGTTGTTATCTCAGTGCAAAAGTTTAAGACGGATTGCTGTTCTACAATCTGATACAAAAATTATGCTGAAGTGATCAGTAGTTTTAAAGATATGAATAAGATAAGATTTTATGAAATTTTCAACTTCCGTTAACTACCAAAAGTAAGTAAAAATATTGTGAGGGTTCTGTGAAGAATTTGTCAAACTTTTAACGATCTTTCCGATGATGTGTAGATTGTCAAAATCCGAATTATGGTTTTTGAGTTATGATTTTTACAAATATTAAACTTTGATTTAATGTAATTCAGTGCCCGATGACGTCATCATGACGTAATTACGTATGTGTTGTCTTGATACTAAGGTTCAACTATCTGGTGAGTTTCAGCATTCAATTCAATCTCAATCTCGAGTTATTCCGTAGATAAGCTCGAAAGTTGTTTTTTGAAGGAAAAAACCGAAGGTGAACTTTGACCTCGGTAACGACCCGGAAGTTAAGGTCGTACGATTTTGGCGTTAACTTTTCAAATGTTGCCCCTGTCTTGGTCTATCAGATGCCAAACTTTGAACATCATAGCTTTCATATTCGTTGAGATACAGCAAAAAGCAAATGGTCATTTTTCAACTTTAAAAACCTTGTAATTCGACACCTGATGCCGTCATTATGACGTACTGACAACTGTGCCGTCTTCATATTGAGGTTCAATTATCTGATGAGTTTCAAGGTTTAATTCAGTTTCAATCTTGAGTTATGCTGTAGAGAAGAGTTCTAGGGAAGAAGAAGATGGAGAAGAAAAAAAGAAAAAAAACTAGAGATTCAGTTTTTGTTTACTACAAAAACAAGGTGTTCGTGGGGAGTAATTGAATGAATTGGTAACGTCATTTTACCTTATCAATCCAATTCCTGGTTCAGGAGTTATGAACATTTCAAAAATTTAACAAGAACTTCCAGTTTGAACCAGATGTCGAGGTCAAATAGAGTCATATGTTGATTAGTTTATGAAGACCTTTCAGATGATGTTCTATACATAGATTGAAAAAATAAAATGTGTGGTTCAGAAGTTATGATATTTTGAAATATAAAGACTCAACTTCCGGTTTGAACCGGAAGTCAAGGTCAACCGAGGTCACACTCGGTAGCGTTGGTTAAGTTACACAAGTTTTAACTGATGATGTACAGGGGGAAAAAAACAATGAGTGGTTCAGAAGTTATTAATTTTTCAAATAATAAATGTTAACTTCCGGTATGAACCGGATGTCAGAGTCAATAGAGGTCACACTTGGTAGCGTTGGTGAAGTCTCCGATGTCCTTTCTCTTGACGTATAGATGATAAAAATCGAATATGTGGTTCAGGATTTATGATTTTTAAAACATTAAAAAGCAACTTCCGACTTCAACCGGAAATCAAGGTCAAACGGGGTCACATAATGTGTAGCGTATGATTAGTTTATTATGACCTTTCAGATGATGTATGAATTGTTAAAATCCAATGTGTGGGTCCAGCAGTTAAGAATTTTTTAAATATAAGATGGACCACCTCTGTGATGCAATGCGAAATATATTCCTAACCTACTAAGAGAATACGCTTGAGAAACATAGTTTAAAGTTTGAGTGGCCAGGGCAAGGTTGTTTACACGCTGCACATGACATGGTTACTTTACAAAACAAACTTGAAAAATAATGACAAATCTGCTTACCTGAAAGCTGACAGTCATGCTGTACTTTAACTCAACAAGTAATTATTGTTTCTGGAACATACGATGCTAGTTAGAATATATGTTTAGTAGATTAATTTAGACAATTCGTAAAACTACTTTTACGATTTTAGAGCTGACAATGGCAGTTTTCTGCATCTCCCCTCTTCATGACAAGAGGGCGCTATCACGCTGGAGCAGTGGGCTCTAGAAGGAGTTATGATTTGTTTCAATAGACGGATTATTCTGTGAGGTGCAATATAATTTGTTGTACCACCGATATTCAACATGCAAACAGCACAACTCTACGTGCGTTGGACAGGACGTTGTCAACTAATTCACGTGTCGATGCACGAGTGTAGGATTGGCGTGTACTATCGTGCGTTGTAAATTTGTGGGTTAACATACAGGTGCGCTTGAACGTCCTTTTTCGATCAATTTTAAGGTCGAAATGGTGTCATTCTGTGCAAAAGTTCGAGCAGGCTTGACATTCTACAACCTGGTACAAATATTATGCAAACATTTTCATTATTTTTAAAGATATGAACAAGATTATATATTATGGAATTTTCAAATTCAGATTTGAACCGGAAGAAAGGGGCACAGGGATTATGTTCTGTGTAGCGTTTGTCGAGCTTTTAACGACCTATCCGATGATGTGTAGATTGTAAAAATCCACGTTGTAGTTCACGAGTTATAAATTTGTAAAGTATTAAACTTTGATTCACTGTAATTTGATACCCGATGACGTCATCATGACATCATCAAGTGTGTGTCATCTTGATACTAAGGTTCACTTTTCTGATGAGTTTTAATGTTCCATTCAATTTCAATCTGGAGTTATGCTGTAGATAACCCCGAAAAACGTTTTTTTGAAGAAAAACACAAAGGCAAACTTTGACCTTCCGGTACGACCAGAAGCAAAGGTCGTACGCATTCGATGTTAATCTTTCAAATGTTGCCCCACTCGTGAACTATCATATGCCCAACTATGAATATCATAGCTTTCAAATTAAATGAGATACAGCGAATAGCAAATGATCACTTTTCAACTTTAAAAACCTTGTAATTCGACACCTGATGACGTCATTATTGCGTCATGACTATTGTGCCGTCTTTATATTAAGGTTCAAATGTCTGATGACTTTCAAGGTTCAATTCAGTTTCAATCTTGAGTTATGCTGTAGAGAAGAGTTGCGTGGAAGAAGATGGAGAAGAAAAACAAACTAGAAATCTAGAGTTTGTGGACAAACTCAGGGTGTTCGGGTCGAACGAAATAAAGTGACTGCGTAAATAAAAAATAGGGAAATTATTGTGTGAAGGTTTTTTTTGTAATTTTGCTGTGCTGACAGGCAAAATATTTATTTGTACTTCTTGTTGATCTCTGTGCAAAATCATAGCATAAAGGTTGTCATATGAAACTTCAACTTCCGGTTTTGACAGGGAAAGGTCAAATGGGGTCACACTTTGTACAAAGTATCTAGAATTGCCCAAGAGCTTTAAATTGTGTGTTTTGTTATTTTCAGTGAGATACAGCAACAAGCAAATGGTAATTTTTCACCTTTAAAAACCTTGTAATTCGATACCTGATGACGTCATCATGACGCAATTCTTCGCATGCCGTTCTCATATTAAGGTTCAAGTGTATGCTAAGTTTCAAGTTTGTACAACTTTTACTTTTTGAGAAATCTGCAAAAAACTAGAATTGCCCAAGAGCTTTAAATTATGTGTTTTGAACTGTTTTCAGCCTGCCGCTAGAGGGCGCTTTTGAATTATGTGACGTAAACCAGACACTTGCCAGATCACAACATAGTTAAAAACTCAAAAAAAATTCACACTTTCAAGTTACTGGGCATTTCCGGTTTCAACCGGAAGTAGAGGTCATGTGAGGTCACGCGCATGACAAAAAATTAAGACCTATTTGACCTTAGTATGATCCCGCATAAAGCAACCGCCGGTCTCTTAAGTGTTATTTGTTACAGACTTTCAAACATAAACAAATAAATAAGAGAATACGCTTGAGAAACATAATTTAAAGTTTGAGTGGCCAGGGCAAGGCTGCTTGCACATTAATATACTATCGTGCGTCATTTGTTGTCCTTTTTGGACCAGATGTAAATGTTAAAATGTTGTCATGTCTGTCCAAAAGTTGGAGCAAGGTTAATTCTACAACCTGATATAAAAATTATCCTGAAATAGTAGTTTTAAAGAAATGAATAAGATAAGATATTAAGAAAATTTCAACTCAATACGTGAATCACACATTAAAAGCAGATCTGAGTTTGCCTACATGTATGACAAACTCGGGTTCATACCAACTGGTTTATGAATGAGCAGTTTTCAACAAGATCTTTCTTATCTGATCAAAAGTGCAAACATGTGGTTTAGGGTGTCATTGCCTGTGAGTTTACAGACAGAACCATCGACGAAATTTCACAGTTTCTTGTTTAAAATTTAAAGTATTGGGAAAGTGAGTTAAATGTTATCATTAAAGCAACTTTGAATCATAAAAATCGACCAAATATATCTCGAGAAATTGAATAAGAAACAATAGGACTTTCTCTCTGCTCTTCAGCATTTCGGTGATTTGACACCAGCAAGTAGCCTTGTGGGTTATGGATCACTGGCCTCGGGGAATTGGTTCCAGGGAGAATGTTTATAAAACAATTACTTAACTGATAACAGCTGATAAGATTCACAGTGAAACTGGTGAATAGAATTCTGAGATTTTGGTAAATTGTGGGAAAATCACTTAATGTTCCGATTAGAACTGGAAGTCAATCTCAAAATGATCTGTTCTTTGGAACATTTGTAGAACATTTAACAACCTATCCGATGATGTGTAGATTGTCAAAATCCGAATTATGGTTTTTGAGTTATGATTTTTACAAATATTAAACTTTGATTAAATGTAATTCAGTGCCCGATGACGTCATCATGACGTAATTAAGTATGTGTTGTCTTGATACTAAGGTTCAACTATCTGGTGAGTTTCAACATTCAATTCAATCTCAATCTTGAGTTATTCCATAGATAAGCTCGAAAGTTGTTTTTTGAAGGAAAAAAACGAAGGTGAACTTCGACCTAGGGTAACGACCTGGAAGATAAGGTCGTACGATTTTGGCGTTAACTTTTTAAATGTTGCCCCAGTCTTGATCTATGCGATGCCCAAGTATGAACATCATAGCTTTCATATTCGTTGAGATACAGCAAAAAGCAAATGGTCACTTTTCAACTTTAAAAACCTTGTAATTCGATACCTGATGACGTCATCATGACGCAATTCTTCGCGTGCCGTCCTCATATTAAGGTTCAAGTGTATGCTAAGTTTCAAGTTTGTACACCTTTTACTTTTTGAGAAATCTTGTCGAGAAAGTTCAAAGAAAAGAAGAAGACGAAGAACTAGAAATCTAGAGTTTGTGGACAAACTCAGGGTGTTCGGGTCGAACGAAATAAAGTGACTGCGTAAATAAAAATAGGGAAATTATTGTGTGAAGGTTTTTTTTTGTAATTGTGCTGTGCTGACAGGCAAAATATTTATTTGTACTTCTTGTTGATCTCTGTGCAAAATCATAGCATAAAGGTTGTCATATGAAACTTCAACTTCCGGTTTTGACAGGGAAAGGTCAAATGGGGTCACACTTTGTACAAAGTATCTAGAATTGCCCAAGAGCTTTAAATTGTGTGTTTTGTTATTTTCAGTGAGATACAGCAACAAGCAAATGGTCATTTTTCACCTTTAAAAACCTTGTAATTCGATACCTGATGACGTCATCATGACTTAATTCTTCGCGTGCCGTCCTCATATTAAGGTTCAAGTGTATGCTAAGTTTCAAGTTTGTACAACTTTTACTTTTTGAGAAATCTGCAAAAAACTAGAATTGCCTAAGAGCTTTAAATTATGTGTTTTGAACTGTTTTCAGCCTGCCGCTAGAGGGCGCTTTTGAATTATGTGATGTAAACCAGACACTTGCCAGATCACAACATAGTTAAAAACAACTCAAAAAAAATTCCCACTTTCAAGTTACTGGGCATTTCCGGTTTCGACCGGAAGTAGAGGTCATGTGAGGTCACGCGCATGACAAAAAATTAAGACCTATTTGACCTTAGTATGATCCCGCATAAAGCAACCGCCGGTCTCTTAAGTGTTATTTGTTACAGACTTTCAAACATAAACAAATAAATAAGAGATTACGCTTGAGAAACATAATTTTAAGTTTGAGTGGCCAGGGCAAGGCTGCTTGCACATTAATATACTATCGTGCGTCATTTGTTGTCCTTTTTGGACCAGATGTAAATGTCAAAATGTTGTCATGTCTGTCCAAAAGTTTCAGCAAGGTTAATTCTACAACCTGATATAAAAATTATCCTGAAATAGTAGTTTTAAAGAAATGAATAAGATAAGATATTAAGAAAATTTCAACTCAATACGTGAATCACACATTAAAAGCAGATCTGAGTTTGCCTACATGTATGACCATGGTATGACAAACTCGGGTTCATACCAACTGGTTTGGGAATGAGCAGTTTTCAACAAGATCTTTCTTATCTGATCAAAAGTGCAAACATGTGGTTTAGGGTGTCATTGCCTGTGAGTTTACAGACAGAACCATCGACGAAATTTCACAGTTTCTTGTTTAAAATGTAAAGTATTGGGAAAGTGAGTTAAATGTTATCATTAAAGCAACTTTGAATCATAAAAATCGACCAAATATATCTCGAGAAATTGAATAAGAAACAATAGGACTTTCTCTCTGCTCTTCAGCATTTCGGTGATTTGACACCAGCAAGTAGGCTTGTGGGTTATGGATCACTGGCCTTGGGGAATTGGTTCCAGGGAGAATGTTTATAAAACAATTACTTAACTGATAACAGCTGATAAGATTCACAGTGAAACTGGTGAATAGAATTCTGAGATTTTTGTAAATTGTGGGAAAATCACTTAATGTTCCGATTGGAACTGGAAGTCAATCTCAAAATGATCTGTTCTTTGAAGCATTTGTAGAACATTTAACAACCTATCCGATGATGTGTAGATTGTCAAAATCCGAATTATGGTTTTTGAGTTATGATTTTTACAAATATTAAACTTTGATTAAATGTAATTCAGTGCCCGATGACGTCATCATGACGTAATTAAGTATGTGTCGTATTTGATAAGATGGCTACTTGCTTGCAAGCTCTGTGTTTGGCTCTCCCATTTTTGATAAATGTTGCTGTCCATAGCCCTCTAAGTAGTGTAAATTTGATACCACATGAAAGATTAGTGGTTGCTGATCAGAATGGTTGTTTTTCTGATGGATTTGCTGCTGAGGAAGACAGATTATGTGGTGTTTTCCCATCAGAATTTCTTCAATTTCTGCCAGTCTTCAAAGCCAGTTGCATCATGCAGTACACACCTGGCCGATTCTATTGTCATGACCATGCCACCCTTTGTCCCCTCCTGCATTCAGTGGACTACAACAAGCTACATGTACCTGCCTGTGTGCATCCAATATGGCTGACCATCAAACTATCTATTGGAAACCACAGCTCATGTAGTAAGTTTGGCAAAGCTCCAGTTAACTATTACCCAAACTCTACAGCTACATTCAATCTACCCCTTGCAATGTCTGGAGACATTGAAGTCAATCCTGGTCCTGTTAAGGACCCCTGTGGTAATTGTAGTCGCCCAGTTAAATCAAACCAAAGATCTCTTCTATGTGAAGATTGCAACCTGTATTGGCATCATAAGTGTATTCCTGAGATGACCATTACCCAGTACAACCTGCTCATCTCAAGTACAATTGACTGGTTCTGTCCAAGCTGTTTTACTGCATCACTGCCATTCTCATCATGCAGTGACACTTCACTCCAAGAAGCATTTGCCGATTTGCCAAATTCCTCTCATCCGTCAGTTGACATTCCAAACAATCCAGCTTCGCTCTCTAGAAGACTTCCAAGTATCTCAGATAACACCCCATCACTCCCAACCGCATCCCCTAGTCACCTATCTGGGCTGTTATTTAATGCCCGTAGTGTCCGAAACAAGGGTTTGGATCTTGCCACGTCTATCGCCTCTTCGACCCCGCCTGACATCCTGGCACTCACAGAGACTTGGCTCAAGGAGCATGATTCGGACGCCATCTTGGGACTCCCTGACGACTACTTGATCTTCCGCAAGGACCGTCCCTCTCGCGGTGGTGGCATCTTGACTGCAGTCAAAGCAAACATCCATCCTGTCCACCATGCCGAGTTTGACTCCCCTGAGCTTGAACTCTTGTGGGTGTCCTTATCCTGTCATCGTGGAAGATGTCTTCTTGGCACATTATATCGCCCTCCCTGCGCAACTACTTCGTTTTGGGATGATCTCAACGCCGTGGTCTCAAGAATGGATCACTTTCTTCCCAAATTTGACTGTATTATTCTCATGGGAGATTTCAACATTGACTGTAATCCTGCAGTAGCCGACTCTCCGAACCGCTCTCATTTGTATGAATTTGCCGACTCGTTAAACCTATTTCAGCTTGTCACAGACATCACCCGTCCCCCATGTAGTGATGATACCATTTCTTCTGGGTCCACCATCGATTTGGTCTTCAGTAGTTCTCCGCATAACTTCGTATCCGTTGAGACTGTTCCCAACCCTGTTACCAGCGATCATCTTGCCGTTCAGTTCGTCACTCGTCTGAATACTTCTCCCCCGCATCCCTCTGTTGTTAGACAGTTTTTGTCTTACAATCCTGATTCCATCACTCATCTCAACGCTCTCCTCCAATATGCTCCCTGGGATCTTGTTGTTGACAAAGATGACATCGACTCTTCATGGGAAGGTGTTTTGGATCTGATTAATGCTGCTGTCAAAGACGCCATTCCTGGTTCTATAAAGCGGACAAGGAAAAGGAACAATTCTCCATGGGTTGATGCTGACCTGAAACATTTGTGCTCAGTAAAGCGTAAACTGTTTTCCAAGGCTAAGCGCTCTGGATCTCTTGCTGATTGGAACTCTTATAAACTTGTACGTAATCAGCTAAAATATTGCACTCGCAAGGCTTATAAACACTTTGTTAATAACATGTTTTCATCCAAGGACAACAAAAAAAGTTTTTGGTCCTTTGTTCGTAGCAGGAAACGATCACCTACCCCATTGTCTTTTAAACATAATGCCCAAACACTAGTCAAACCTCATGAAATAGCTTGTGCTTTTAATACTTATTTTGCTTCAGTTTTTTCTGCTGATGTCCCTGTTTGTCAAGACCCTCCCACATGTGATTTTCCCATTCCAGCTCTGTCTAGTGTTAACTTCTCAGTTGATGATATTCAGCGTACCTTATCTTCTTTACCTCTGGGGAAGGCTCCTGGGCCAGATGGAATCAGTGCTAAATTCTTGCGTAACACAGTTTCTACTATCTCTCCAGTTCTCTGTAGGATCTTCAATGATTCCATTGCCTGTGGACGCCTTCCCCGTGGTTGGAAGCTTGCCAATATTACCCCCGTGTTTAAAACTGGTGACCGTTCCCTTCTTAGTAACTATAGGCCTATTGCTCTCACTTCTCTCGTTAGCAAGATCATGGAGAGACTGTTATCTAATGTTGTTAAAGATCATTTAAATTCTAATTGTTTATTGTCTGATAAGCAGCATGGTTTTGTTCCTCACAAATCCTGTGTCACCCAACTTATGAATGTGTATCATTCATGGGCTACCACTTTAGATAAGCGTAGTCCCCCAAGGATTGATGCAGTTTTCTTGGATATGAGTAAAGCTTTTGACCGTATGCCCCATCATATACTTGTACGTAAACTTGCTAGTAATTTTAACATCCGTGGCTCTCTCTGGAGTTGGATTAAAGATTTTCTGGTTGATCGTCAACAAAGAGTCACATTTGTAGGTATGAACTCCTCATGGTCCGTAGTTAGCTCTGGTGTTCCTCAAGGTAGTGTTCTTGGGCCCCTGTTATTCAATTTATTCATCAATGATATATCTTACAACCTCAGTTCTAATTGTGTTCTTTTCGCTGATGATGTATTAATTTATCGTCCAATCCGTTCCTGTTTAGATGTAAGCTCCCTCCAGCATGACCTTGATGAGCTGAGCACTTGGAGTGTCTCCAATGGTATGACGTTCAACCCTACAAAGTCCAAAATCATGCATATTTCCCGTAAACACTCTCTCAACCCCCCTGTTTACACTCTTTCAGGTTTTCCCTTGCAACCCACAACCTCTGTCAAATACCTTGGAGTCACTCTGAATGCTCAGCTCTCTTGGACTAACCATATCAAGAATGTTGTTTCAAGTGCCAATAGAACATTGGGCCTCATTAAGACCATTGCTTTCAATTCTTCTGTTTCAGCCAAGTTCTGTCTTTATAAATCTCTAGTTCTCCCTATTTTAGAATATGGTATGCCAGCATGGCTCCCTCATACATCTCTCCAGACTCAGGCCCTTGAACGGGTACAAAAACGTGCTACTCGATTTATTCTTGGGCAGAGGATGGGTGAGATGTCTTACCCCGATAGACTTAAGTCCCTTAATTGGTCGTCTCTGTCAATTCGTCGTAATTTTTCTGTTTTGTATTTTATCATTAAGTGTAAGTTTAACCTTATTCATTGTGATGTGGCTGGCATCATTTCTGTCAACCATAGATATCCTGACGTTCTCACCTTCAAACACCTGTATGCTAGAACCGATGCTTTGCATTTGTCTGCTCCTCATCTTTTCCCCAGACTTTGGTCTAGTTTACCAGAAAACATTCGTAATTCCCTACTGCTATTGCCCTTCCACAGCTTCCTCAAATCACTTAGATATTCTGTCTGCCAATCTCATGAATCAACTTGAATAGTTTTTATTATTTTTCTCAGTGTGGGCAGGGCTTTCTGTCCGTATTTTTGTATTACTCTTTCTTACTTGTAAATTTTGTACTATTTTATTTGTTCTCATTTTTATTTATTTATACATGTATTATAATTCTCCGGGGAGGGGAGTGTGGCTCTAGTGTTGGGACTTGTTTGGGGTTTAGTCCACCCTTTTAATAGCCTGCTATAGCCCATTCACTTGTGCAATATTTTAAATCGTTTTTATTTAAATCGTTTTTATTTATTAACAAGTTTATTTATTTATTTATTTACAAGTTTATTTATTTATTTATTTATATACATACTTCTTTATTTGTTTATCTTTACTTTTACTGTTATTTTACTCATTTATTTTCGTTTTATAAATTAGTTATTTATTATTTATTTATTATTGGTTTTGTATTATTATCTGCTTTTATTATTGCGTGTACTATATTATATGTTTAAATCTATATTTATTTCATTGTGTACCCCAGATGTGGGGCAACAGATCTACGGATCATAGTATGTATTTGCTTTTGTTGTCCCTTGCCCATCTCGGGGTATATTGTCTTGTATTTTGTTTTGTACTGTTATGGCAAATAAAATAATAATAATAATAATAATACTAAGGTTCAACTATCTGGTGAGTTTCAACATTCAATTCAATCTCAATCTTGAGTTATTCCATAGATAAGCTCGAAAGTTGTTTTTTGAAGGAAAAAAAACGAAGGTGAACTTCGACCTAGGGTAACGACCTGGAAGATAAGGTCGTACGATTTTGGCGTTAACTTTTCAAATGTTGCCCCAGTCTTGATCTATGTGATGCCCAAGTATAAACATCATAGCTTTCATATTCGTTGAGATACAGCAAAAAGCAAATGGTCACTTTTCAACTTTAAAAACCTTGTAATTCGATACCTGATGACGTCATCATGACGCAAATCTTCGCGTGCCGTCCACATATTAAGGTTCAAGTGTATGCTAAGTTTCAAGTTTGTACACCTTTTACTTTTTGAGAAATCTGCAAGAGAAAGTTCAGGGAAAAGAAGAACAGGAAGAAAAAAAAAAAAACTAGAAATCTAGAGTTTGTGGACAAACTCAGGGTGTTCGGGTCGAACGAAATAAAGTGACTGCGTAAATAAAAATAGGGAAATTATTGTGTGAAGGTTTTTTTTGTAATTGTGCTGTGCTGACAGGCAAAATATTTATTTGTACCTCTTGTTGATCTCTGTGCAAAATCAATGTCATATGAAACTTCAACTTCCGGTTTTGACAGGGAAAGGTCAAATGGGGTCACACTTTGTACAAAGTATCTAGAATTGCCCAAGAGCTTTAAATTGTGTGTTTTGAACTGTTTTCAGCCTGCCGCTTTTGAATTAGGTGACGTAAACCAGACACTTGCCAGATCACAACATAGTTAAAAACAACTCAAAAGAAATTCCCACTTTCAAGTTACTGGGCATTTCCGGTTTCGACCGGAAGTAGAGGTCATGTGAGGTCACGCGCATGACAAAAAATTAAGACCTATTTGACCTTAGTATGATCCCGCATAAAACAACCGCCGGTCTCTTAAGTGTTATTTGTTACAGACTTTCAAACATAAACAAATAAATAAGAGAATACGCTTGAGAAACATAATTTAAAGTTTGAGTGGCCAGGGCAAGGCTGCTTGCACATTAATGTACTATCGTGCGTCATTTGTTGTCCTTTTTGGACCAGATGTAAATGTCAAAATGTTGTCATGTCTGTCCAAAAGTTTGAGCAAGGTTAATTCTACAACCTGATATAAAAATTATCCTGAAATAGTAGTTTTAAAGAAATGAATAAGATAAGATATTAAGAAAATTTCAACTCAATACGTGAATCACACATTAAAAGCAGATCTGAGTTTGCCTACATGTATGACAAACTCGGGTTCATACCAACTGGTTTGGGAATGAGCAGTTTTCAACAAGATCTTTCTTATCTGATCAAAAGTGCAAACATGTGGTTTAGGGTGTCATTGCCTGTGAGTTTACAGACAGAACCATCGACGAAATTTCACAGTTTCTTGTTTAAAATGTGAAGTATTGGGAAAGTGAGTTAAATGTTATCATTAAAGCAACTTTGAATCATAAAAATCGACCAAATATATCTCGAGAAATTGAATAAGAAACAATAGGACTTTCTCTCTGCTCTTCAGCATTTCGGTGATTTGACACCAGCAAGTAGGCTTGTGGGTTATGGATCACTGGCCTTGGGGAATTGGTTCCAGGGAGAATGTTTATAAAACAATTACTTAACTGATAACAGCTGATAAGATTCACAGTGAAACTGGTGAATAGAATTCTGACATTTTGGTAAATTGTGGGAAAATCACTTAATGTTCCGATTGGAACTGGAAGTCAATCTCAAAATGATCTGTTCTTTGAAGCATTTGTAGAACATTTAACAACCTATCCGATGATGTGTAGATTGTCAAAATCCAAATTATGGTTTTTGAGTTATGATTTTTACAAATATTAAACTTTGATTAATTGTAATTCAGTGCCCGATGACGTCATCATGACGTAATTAAGTATGTGTTGTCTTGATACTAAGGTTCAACTATCTGGTGAGTTTCAACATTCAATTCAATCTCAATCTTGAGTTATTCCATAGATAAGCTCGAAAGTTGTTTTTTGAAGGAAAAAAACCGAAGGTGAACTTTGACCTAACGTAACGACCTGGAAGATAAGGTCGTACGATTTTGGCGTTAACTTTTCAAATGTTGCCCCAGTCTTGATCTATGCGATGCCCAAGTATGAACATCATAGCTTTCCTATTCGTTGAGATACAGCAAAAAGCAAATGGTCACTTTTCAACTTTAAAAACCTTGTAATTCGATACCTGATGACGTCATCATGACGCAATTCTTCGCGTGCCGTCCTCATATTAAGGTTCAAGTGTATGCTAAGTTTCAAGTTTGTACACCTTTTACTTTTTGAGAAATCTTGTAGAGAAAGTTCAAAGAAAAGAAGAACAGGAAGAAAAAAAAAAAACTTAACAATAACAATAGGTTTTCGGCGGATCGCCGAACACCTAAAAAACTTAACAATAACAATAGGTTTTCGGCTGCTAGGCCGAACACCTAAAAAAAAAACTAGAGATTCAGTTTTTGTTTACTACAAAAACAAGGTGTTCGTGGGGAGTGATTGAATGAATAGGTAACGTCATTATACCTCATCAATCCAATTCCTGGTTCAGGAGTTAAGAACTTTTCAAAAATTTAACAAGAACTTCCGGTTTGGACCGGAAGTCGAGGTCAAATAGGGTCACATGTTGATTAGTTTATGAAGACCTTTCAGATGATGTATAAATTGAAAAAATCCAATGTGTGGTTCAGAAGTTATGATATTTTGAAATATAAAGTCTCAACTTCCTTCATGACGTAATTAAGTATGTGTTGTCTTGATACTAAGATTCAACCATCTGATGAGTTTCAACATTCAATTCAATCTCAATCTTGAGTTATTCCGTAGAAGCTCGAAAGTTGTTTTTTGAAGGAAAAAACGAAGGTGAACTTCCACCTAGGGTAACGAACCGGAAGTTAAGGTCGTACAATTTTGGCGTTAACTTTTCAAATGTTGCCCCAGTCTTGGTCTATCAGATGCCAAACTTTGAACATCATAGCTTTAATATTCGTTGAGATACAGCAAAAAGCAAATGGTAAATTTTTCACCTTTAAAACCTTGTAATTCGACACCTCATGACGTCATCATGACGTAATGACAACTGTGCCGTCTTCATATTGAGGTTCAATTGTCTGATGAGTTTCAAGGTTCAATTCAGTTTCAATCTTGAGTTATGTAGCAGAGAAGAGTTCTAGGGAAGAGTTTTATGTTGCCGAGAAGAGTTCTACGTATTGGTGAAGTCTTCGGAGTCATTTCTGATGACGTATGGATAATGTGTAGCGCGTGCTTAGTTTATGATTACGACCTTTCAGTTGATGCATGAATGAATAAAATCATGTTTGTAGTTCAGGAGTTATGTATACACACAGAGAATCGACTCAGTGCTATGAATTTGTAATTTAACAATTTATTTAATACTCTATGCTTTCCTTCTCCAATAACAATAGAATAATAAGGTTAGACAACGCTTTTATGTTTAACACAACAAGTACAATATCAAATACACTCCGCGTATACCAGGATCCTGGGTTTCTATATTATTACCACTCAGTTCTGTGAGTAATTTGTCATAAAGTTAAATCTGATGAATGATATCTCGATTTCGGTCAAAGGATACAACGTCGTGAGCTTTTGTTTGTTGAATCTGCGTGTGGCTCTACAACGTTGTCCACAGCTATAAAAGTGCGGTGACGATGCTATTAATGAAGATGCTGTCTCCATGGTCAAAGTTTCCCTGGGTAGTCCTCCTTCCTCTCAGGGCTGGTTACAGCTGTCCTCCCACGATCCGTATAGTCAAGCGTACTCCATGTACGGTAGGTATTTGGAAATGTGTGTGATTTGATCCAAGATCTGAAAGTTCAAATATAAATCAAAACATAAAATAGACTTGCGCATGTGCAGGCCATATAGTGTATGATATTATAATAATTAATCATTAATTATAACCTGTACCTTAAGTTCTATACCATAACCATAAGTGTCAATGCCGAACTACAATATCACATGAATCAGACTCACGTACAGAGAATGATACATGACTTTATAAAATAAAACACCTGGGGCATAAACATTTACTAGCCTCCTCTGAATTATATTTACTCAACCATCTTCAATATTATTAATCCACAATCAAAATTAAATCAAACAATCTCTTATGAACAATGAAACTTCACCTATTTCCTAAGTTTCCTACAATAAGCAATCATTTACGGTTCATGTAAATGCTTATCAGTAACTCCAAACATCAGTGATTTTATACAATGAAAATCAATACAATTAATGCACACTATAAAACATTACACTGCTGAGTGATGGTGCATGACCGAACTTGTCAAATGATTACTTTACAAAACAAACTTGAAAAATAATGAAAAATCTGCTTACCTGAAAGCTGACAGTCATGCTGTACTTTAACTCAACAAGTAATTATTGTTTCTGGAACATACGATGCTAGTTAGAATAATGTTTATATGTTTAGTAGATTAATTTAGACAATTCGTAAAACTTCTTTTACGATTTTGGAGAAACAATGGCAGTTGTCTGCATCTCTCCTCTTCATGACAAGAGGGCGCTATCACGCTGGAGCGGTGGGCTCTTGAAGGAGTTATGATTTGTTTCAATAGACGGATTATTCTGTGAGGTGCAATATAATTTGTTGTACCACCGATATTCAACATGCAAACAGCACAACTCTACGTGTGTTGGACAGGACGTTGTCAACTAATTCACATGTCGATGCACGAATGTAGGATTGGCGTGTACTAGTCGTGCGTTGTATAAATTTGTGGGTTAACATACAAGTGCGCTTGAACGTCCTTTTTCGATCAAATTTAAGGTCGAAATGGTGTCATTCTGTGCAAAAGTTCGAGCAGGCTTGACATTCTACAACCTGGTACAAATATTATGCAAATATTTTCATTATTTTTTAAGATATGAATAAGATTATATATTATGGAATTTTCAAATTCCGATTTGAACCGGAAGAAAGGGGCTCAGGGATTATGTTCTGTGTAGCGTTTGTCGAGCTTTTAACGACCTATCCGATGATGTGTAGACTGTAAAAATCCACGTTGTAGTTCACGAGTTATAAATTTGTAAAGTATTAAACTTTGATTCACTGTAATTTGATACCCGATGACGTCATCATGACATCATCAAGTGTGTGTCATCTTGATACTAAGGTTCACTTTTCTGATGAGTTTTAATGTTCCATTCAATTTCAATCTGGAGTTATGCTGTAGATAACCCCGAAAAACGTTTTTTTGAAGAAAAACACAAAGGCAAACTTTGACCTTCCGGTACGACCAGAAGCAAAGGTCATACGCATTCAATGTTAATCTTTCAAATGTTGCCCCACTCTTGAACTATCATATGCCCAACTATGAATATCATAGCTTTCAAATTAAATGAGATACAGCGAATAGCAAATGATCACTTTTCAACTTTAAAAACCTTGTAATTCGACACCTGATGACGTCATTATTGCGTCATGACTATTGTGCCGTCTTTATATTAAGGTTCAAATGTCTGATGACTTTCAAGGTTCAATTCAGTTTCAATCTTGAGTTATGCTGTAGAGAAGAGTTCTAGGGAAGAAGATGGAGAAGAAAAACAAAAAACAGAACAAAATCAAGAGGTGTTCGTGCTCATATTGCACGAACACCTAAAAAACTTAACAATAACAATAGGTTTTCGGCCGCTAGCCGAACACCTAAAAACTTAACAATAACAATAGGTTTTCGGCCGCTAGCCGAACACCTAAAAACAGAACAAAATCAAGAGGTGTTCGTGCTCATATTGCACGAACACCTAAAAACAGAACAATAACAAGAGGTGTTCGTGCACATATTGCACGAACACCTAACAAGAGGTGTTCGTGCTGAATTGCACGAACACCTAACAAGAGGTGTTCGTGCTGAATTGCACGAACACCTAAAAAAAAAAAGAACAAAAACAAGAGGTGTTCGTGCTCATATTGCACGAACACCTAAAAACAGAACAAAAACAAGAGGTGTTCGTGCTCATATTGCACGAACACCTAAAACAAAAAAAAGAACAATAACAATAGGTGTTCGTGCTGAATTGCACGAACACCTAAACAAAAAACCGGAACAATAACAAAGAGGTGTTCGTGCTCATATTGCACGAACACCTAAAAAAAACAGAACAATAACAAGAGGTGTTCGTGCTGAATTGCACGAACACCTAACAAGAGGTGTTCGTGCTCATATTGCACGAACACCTAAAAACAGAACAATAACAAGAGGTGTTCGTGCTCATATTGCACGAACACCTAAAAAAACAAAAAACTTAACAATAACAATAGGTTTTCGGCTGCTAGCCGAACACCTAAAAAACTTAACAATAACAATAGGTTTTCGGCTGCTAGCCGAACACCTAAAAAAAACTTAATTAACAATAACAATAGGTTTTCGGCTGCTAGCCGAACACCTAATAATAATTAAATAATTAATTAATGAATTGACTTTAAGTGCAGCAGATTGTGAACGTGACTTTAGTCAAATGGGACTTATCAAAACGAAACTGAGGAATAGAATGGGGAAGAGACTTTAGACAGTCTGTTGTGAATAACCTTAGAAGGCCCTCCGATTGAGTCCTTTCCCTTCGAACGAGCTGTCAAGCTGTGGGCATCAAAGAAGGATCGAAGATACAGAGTCAGGCTGGTGTAAAGTAAGTTACCTTATTATAATATTAAGTTACAAGAATTTCAAAATTTTACGCAACTTACATTTAAAAAATACTTTATTGGATCATTTGACACTCATTTCACTTGTCAGCTCCAGATATATGAAGTATATTCAGTACTGAGTATATTTGGGATTTGTGAGGTATATTAAAGCAGGCTGGGTATAAATAAGAACTTGATATTTGGCTCAACATGTGTACTTCTAGTAATGTAGTTCTAATTCAAAACAATTCTTTGCTAGTGTCTAGAACCCATAAAATATGTACTTTTAAGGGTGTAAAAGTAAAAAGGGGGCGGTAACCTTCTTTGGAACCCCATGAACGCCTCGCGCAAGCGCTCGGTAACTCGCTTCGCTCGCTCCTCTGCTACGCTTGTCTGTGAAAATTAACCGGCTCTTAAAAACCTCTGGTCACAACACTGTGGGCAACCCCGCTCGTTTAAGAGAGACGACACGGTCACAGCCACTCCTCCACTCGCCATGTTGGAAAATATCGTTTTTATGCTTTTATGCACACACGGCGTTTGGCGGGAACGATGCCCAACTTTGGGTAAAATGTGCCCAGTTCTTGGACAACTCTTTGATTGTAGTGCGCATGATCGGACAATTTTGCCCAACTAATGTACATAATTTTAACCAACAATCGAGAAATTACCAAATAGTTGCCCAATACATAAGCAAAAGTGTAACCAACAATTATGATGAATTCAGATTACGAAATATTTGCCCATCACTTGCCCAACTTTTGTTCCGCTTCTTATACAAAAAATGGGCAAACAAAATGTTTGCCCAACAACACCAATTATTGCTTTCGTTGGGCAATTATCGACCAATAATTGTGGAAGTTACTTTGCCCAACAAATGATTTGACCAACGTTTTTGCAGTGCATGTCACACGCATTGGTATTTTGGCTGTTAATCTTATTCTTGTAAGCATAATTGTTTTGTGATTGGTTCCTTTTTTGAAATGGGTCCTGGTCTCCAGTGACATTTGTAAAGCAGTGTTCTGACAGTTATGCTGTACCTGCTCTCAATGTTGCACTTTTGCTGTATGACCTAAAAATAATTTTCACATGGCAAAGGTGCGGATATTACAAAATGGCGGATGATTGGAGAAAATCTGCTCAAATGTCTTGTGTCAAGATGGCACTTCGAGCTGTGAAAGTCAAATGTTAGTGGCAAAATCATAATATAACGTTCCCCACCTTCCATTTTGTCCTTTGTATACCCAAAGTTGTTTAGCGACATTAGGCCTACCCTTCGAAGGTCGAACAAAATCGACCTGTTTATTTCTTAAATCTACAGAATAAGTACATTTAGTAGAGTAGGAAGTTGCCTCCCACCCCATCGGGATACGGGACTAACAAGGATAGGCCTAATGTTCAGTTTTTTAAACATTACGAGTTTAAAAATAGTTTGATATTATTTTGACAATGGACATTTACGGGTTCGTTGCAACGAATGTTTACTTTTCTATTTCGATATTTGACTTTGGGCATTCACTAGCCCTATATAGGACTCTTCCTATGTGCTG
Organism: Leptasterias polaris; assembly: GCA_037783415.1. NCBI lineage: Eukaryota > Metazoa > Echinodermata > Asteroidea > Forcipulatida > Asteriidae > Leptasterias > Leptasterias polaris. The sequence goes on from JAZGTN010000068.1 coordinate 2,198,935, forward strand.
TACACAGATACAGAGTCCTAAATATTAGGGCACGTTTCTGGGGCGGAAAAATTTCAAAGCTTCATAAGTCAAATCTTACCTGCAAGAAGCAACTAATTTCACAAGATTCACATTCCATGGCGGCATACATTTTGCTGCGGTGGGTTTGGACGTCATATATTCCTCATTAATCCGTCATTTTCGTGAAATAATGCAGCTCCCAACGTTAAAGAATGTTCAATTTTGTTCGTTTTTTCCCAGTGTCTGCCGTGCGTACGCGCATATTCGCGTGTAAGACGCAGGGTGCATGACGTACATATCCTCACTGTGTCTGCCGTGCGTACGCCCTTATTCGCGTGTAAGACGCAGGGTGCATGACGCGCATTTCGTGCGTTGCGTTTGCATGTTAACACTGTGCTGTCAAGATACTGTGATCAAAAAGTGCGATATAAATTTGGTACATTTTGCGGTATGCGTAATCTGCGCCATCGCAAACATACGCTAATGCACGCAATCGCCGGCGTCTTGGTTTTTCTTTATTAAAAGTTTGCAGAATTTTTTTACTCTGAGAGCTGCATTATTTCATGAAAATGACGGATTAATGAGGAGTGACGTCCTCATGTATTTATGATGGTTATTACATTTATGGTTGATTTTTATTACATTTATGGTTGATTGAGTTTTTACATTTATGGTTGATGGGTTTATTACATTTATGGTTGATTTTATAACATTTATGGTTGTTATTACATTTATCGGTAATTGCATGTGCGTTCTGTAAACCCTTGCTATTCGCCAAGCCAGCGGAAGCGGCAACAGTAATCATGTCTTATCTTCGTTGTAACATGGTTGTAAAACCAAAAGCAAGCAGGGCGGGCGGGAGTAGTTTGATAGTTTTTGGACTAACAACAAGTGCAGAAGATCATTCCAAAACCGCAACCCTATTTAATAGTCGGACTTCAGTATATAAGTTGCTGTTTTTAGGCTTCATCTTACGCACGGGAAATACTCGCTATATCGAGTATACTCGATATTTAATTTCCGATATATCGGTTATTGAAAAAAACTGACATCGACGGACGTTAGTTCTGGCAAATAAATGCTTGAATGTTAAAGCGCTATCATATCTATGGTTAACATTGATGTTCCTATTATACTTAGAATGACGAGACGAGAGAGTTTAGACTTTGCACGACGGGAAAACAAACTCGAGATTTAGAGACGCGTTCTTGAGATGGAATAATCTGAAATGAAACGTTGGTGTAACACACAACGTTTCACTCCGTGTGACTTGGTTGTCTTCAGGAAGAAGACGGTATTACTGATTCCGGAGGAATCGATAAATTACTTGTTAAGTTCAAGCAGACTGTAGAAAGACCACATTACCAAGCAATCGTAAACAACATGGATTGTTGCGGTGAAATGGGGAGTAAAATTACACCATTACCTTTACTTCATTGAAGACGATTTATAACATAAACAAGCGCCCGGAAATATATTTCGTTATACAAAAATGTTTACCAATATAAATATTTGTATATAAAACACGGTTTTGAGGAAGACTTACCAGAGTTGCTTTTCTGCGCATCACAGCATGACATGCGCACAACAACCACAAGCAGGAGAAGAATGGAGTTCATGACGCCAATGGAGACCCACCACTTCACATGCAAAGAAAAATGAAGTTGTCCTTAATGTATCACCAGAAGAGTTTAACATGGATGCAAATCAACTGATAAGACTTTGTTACACAGTTAAGCATACAATCACAACGTCAGTTGGAGGAAAGTTTGTTTGTAACGTCAGTTCAACTCCAGCAATATTCCTTGGGTCTGTAAAGCTCAGGTTTTTGAGCATAATTTCAGCTAACGGCTTTTGGATCGATTGATGTAGAGACAGTTCACACTTCCCTTGTAATGTATAGTACCGAGCACTAAACAATCTCACTCTAAGGCATGAGAATCAATGTCAAGTTCTGGGGAGCTGCTGGAGTGATTTGAATAACAAAAGGATCATTGTTGTGAACGAAGGGGAGCTACTCAGGTCTCAATACAAGGGACTTTCCCCTCTTACTTCCCCTTTCAGTGCAACGATGACAAAGAATTGAACTGTTTTAAGACCTTGGCAATGATGTCATGTTCTACATTTATTAGACCACTGGGATAAAGATTGGAAACTATCAAAGATCACCATCAGTAAAAGTATTTCATGTAACCCAACATACACACGAATTAGCAAACTTGTGATGGTTTATGCCAATCAGTCACGAAGAAAAACAAAACAAACACAACAAAACACCAAGCTATTTATTGCTTACACTCTGCGGACATCCATTTGATCTGCTCAACTAATAAAATAAACAAATGAAAACAAATGAAAACAAATGCCATTTGTTATATTATATTGCAACGATCTCTGAGGACGAAAACTGATTCTAATGATTACAGCAATATGGTATTTAATTTTGCCATTCAAGCCTCGTTTTCAATAGACTAGGTTAAATAGGAGAACATGAAAAACAAAATGGCTGCCCACAGAGTTAAAACTCAATCATGTGCATTAACAGCCAACAATAACCCGTTGCCGACTTAGTATAAAACCGTTAAAAGCACAGCAGCCTGGAAACTTGAGACATGTCCGACATGACACATTGAACATGAACAAAATAAACTGAATATTGTTAGAGGTAAACAAGTTTGACTGGCAGTTTTCTAAAGCTTGAAAATTGTGTCAAAACGCTGGAAGCAAAAGCAGGTTAATACGTTGAACCCTATTTCCACAAAGCAATTATGCTTTGTACACTCAGACGCTAAAAAGACTTACATACAATGAACACAATTCGATTGCTGCCATTTATGGAAATGATTTCAGGTGTTCATGTAGGCCTACAGTAAAAGGTTTTCCAGCTAACTCACGAAACGTGCAATACCATTTCGGCAGCATGATTGAGCAAGTTCGAGCGCTAACCTTTAATAGTCAACTTTGCAATCTAAATCACGCATGCGTGGCTTAGGTTTCACAATTGCGTCCAGTCGATTAATTCGTCAAAATATGGAAACAACAGTGAACCCATGGAAGCCTGCTTGCGTATACCTAATCGCCATCTTGACAAAGTGACTTAACTTCTTTAGTTGACTAAAGAAACATTGCTCCGGAGTTAGGTTGATCCAGTTGGACTAGCTAGTTCAACCATGCAGCGTTTGAGTGCCATCTAGTTCGACTATGGTAAAAACTCTAGTCAGCCACCCGAACTTGCTCATTGGTTCATGCAAAATATTTGACTGGAAGGTGTGCAAAGCATTGTTAAGAATGAACATAAACCTGTTCACATATTTTTGGCACACATCGTACATAGTATAAACTTGGTCATTGTTGGAAACTGCTATTTGAAAAATGACTAAAACAACTGGTTTTGAGCTCGCGAGACCAGAACTCAATATTTGAAAACAGTGAAAAAAGGAAGAAAACAAAAGAAAGAAGATTATTTCTCGTGACTCCAATGACCGAGTGAGCTTAAACGATCTTAGGTTTGTTGTTTTGTATAAAATGTTAGGTCACATCAAAGGTCGATACTGATCTTTGAAAAATACGAACGTGACACAATGTGCTTTAAAGGAACATGGTGCATTTGCTATGTGTCAGTTCGTTGCGTCGGTGACAGCACAAGCCACGCCCACTTTTCTGATTATGTAATAGTTATGACAAATGTAGTTTGTCATATAAACATCATATTTGGTATCAAATTAAAGCTACAAAGGTGCATGAAATGCAAATATACAAATGAGAGAACAATAACATATAATGGAGGTCACTTTACGGTCATTAAAGGTCATCCAAGGTCAAATACGAGGGAAAATGTAAGAAATACAGTGTAAAATGTGCATATAAATATGTCACCTGTATTGCCATAGCAGGCAATCAAAATAAGACTTTACTGTCATTTGAAAAGCTCTGTAAAATGTAAACCAATCGTACCATGCAAACCAGTCAAAGGGATAGTGCAGCAATCAACGATCACCAAATGCATGGTATATATGAGACCAGATATTTATCTTTGTTCACCAAAACTGGAGGCTGAAACGTTTAGAAAAATATGTCAACAGTATCATCATTTAAGCCAATGGTGTCACTTTTGAAAATGCCCCCACATTGGTTTGCTACGTATCAGTTTTATTATATTATTTTGATTTCTCTACTTATTTTTTTTTTTTTCATTAATTATTAATGTCCTAATCAGTTCTTGAATGTCTTTGATTAAAAAAATTGCTCTAAATTTGTTCAGTATTCTCTTTTCTTTGTTCGTTTACCAATGTGGAAATAAATGTTGATTTGAATTGAATTGAATTGAATTCATGAAGTCCCCACAGCCATGGTGGCCTACGCAACAACTCTAACTGCACCTGAAGAGGAGAAGATGAAGTTCTATAATGATCTACGACACGCGATGTGGCTGTTCCCCATCACCACTTTCTTGCCACCCTTGGTGACTTCAATGCCTGACTGGGGCTGGGGACGTTCCTTTCACCTTTCATCAAGACACAAACAACGGTTTGCGTCTGTGGCTGTCACCATTCGGCCCAGATCAACTTTATTCTGACCAGGAGGAAATGGCGTTACAGCATCATCAACTCTTATGCCCACAGTACCTTCTCTACGGTACGATCAGATCATTTAATGGTGGTGATGAATGTGCGTCTCAGCCTCCGTGCACCACGCAAGGCAGTGACAAGCAGGGTGAAGTACAATTGGGAAAAGCTCAAGAGAAACAGCGATCTATACAGGAGAGGTATGCCCGCCATGCCGTAGAAATTCAAAATCGGTTGCAGGTATTGACGGAGGTTGATGATGATTCTGCAACCAACTGCTATGACAAATTCGTGAGAGCAAACAAGGAGGCTGCAGAGATCTGCATGGACAAGGTGAAGAGGTGGGGGCACATCTGATTCTCGGGTCGTCAGAGCTAGAGAGGAGATGGAAGTGACCTACTGTTCTCTTGTAGCAGACCACAGCTTCACCAACCAAGAGGACGGTGTACAAAAGCAAGAAGAAAGTCCTACTTGAAACTTATTATCTCATCGAGGAGGAGGAGCTTACCCTAAAAATCAGAGAAGTGAAAGAAGCTCATGTCAACCAAACGCATGCGGTGAGCTGGAGATTCATCAACGAGATTACCGACAGAAAGTCCTCCAGACCCTCTAAGATCATGGGAGATACCGATGACAACGGATAGTAGAGACATGGAAAAACCACTTCAAAAACCTTCTTGGTGATGAACCGGGGGTGGTGGAGCATGCTGGGTGCACAGGTGGAGGTGGGTTAGGTGTTCGATACCCTGAACATCGAGGATGGCCCATTCAACGATGTGGAGAATGTCAAGGCAAGGGGTGCGCTCAAGGCGAGTGTCTCCTGTGATGATCACTGATATAAACTTTGCTGATATGACATTGCACTTGTTTCAAATACATTGGACCAGGCTCGAGACCTATTGCTGAAGGTTGGACTCCAGCTGAACACAAAGAAGACCGAGGTGCTCGCTACAAAATCAATGACAATCATGGTTGACATCTCCAGAATGACCTAGTGAATCGACTGCTATAAATGACAGACTCATGACCATGACAGCAGATCTTCAATCTGGCAAAAGTGTGACTTTCAGCAGTGTTTATGCATTAACAATGCAGAGACGAGATGATGAAAAAGAAGCCTTCTATGAAGTTAATCGCATCATCTCTAAAACCAAAGGTAAAATGATTGTGATTGCAGACTTCACACGAGCTGGAAAAGAATGAGTAGTTTGGCCTGGTGTATTTGGCAGACATGGTGTAGGAAAGACAGCCTGCTACTGCTAAATATGTGTACCAAATCGAAGCTGACTGTCAATGGGATACTGTTCAGATTGAAAAACAAGTTAACGAGAACATGGCAGCTTATGAGAGCCAAGCAATGGCATCAGATAGATCAAATCATTGCGAATGCCGGCCGATGCACTCAATAACATTTGCGTCAACCGCATGCTTCAACCGCATGCTTCGGAGTGCAAACTGCTTCACAGACCATAGGCTGCTTATCACAAGGCGCAGATTTTCACCATACGTGACCACAGGTTTAGCTCATCAACTTACAAAATACGACACATCTATATGAACCCTCAACTTGACAGAGCTGAACTACAAAGTCGAATCCATGACCTAAAAAACAACTGGTTCCAAGACAGAGCAGACAAAGTTGAGAAGTTTGCACAGAGCAAAAACTATCGCGACTTCTACACATCACTCAACATGATAATTATATGGTCCAAGTTCTCATCCCATCATGACCACTGTTGGCAATTGCAAGCTTCCGACCTACTCCAGAGACATCAAAGCCAGATTGATGGAACATTTTTCTACTCTTCTAAACCAACCTGCAGTGGCAACATTCAGGTCCTGGATAAATCATGACCTGGGAACAGGACCAACACTGGCCGAGGTAATCTAGTCAATAAAATAGACGAAGTTTAAGAGAAGCCCTGGACCAGATGCCATTCCCCCTGAAACACTAACAAATGCATTACCGGAAAGCTCCATTAAATAACTTCCGAGTTTGGCCACAAAAACTCAGAAAGTATTTTCACTTATTTAGTGGGAGTGTACATTGAATTACTTGGGTCATTAAACTTAATGGATGAGCAGTAAGTTTGCCTGGGGCAGTCAGCAGCGCTACTTTATGGTTTGTGCATAATCCAATTAACTCCACTGTTTGGAAAAGGAATTACATGGAGATAACAGATGTGAGTTGCCAGACGAAAAGGATGTTTTATTTTAGCCTCTTTCTGAAATAGAACTTTCCCGTAATGTGGAGGAGATGTCATGATTTTGGCACCTACATGTATGCAAAATCTTCAATGATATGTTGCATAAGAACATCTCTACCGACCTCAAGATTGCTAACATGTTGATTCTCTACGAGAAAGGAGCCAAGTTTTTGTGTGACAACTATGTAAACAGAGGTATCCCTTTCCTGAGCGTGGTAGATAAAATTATGTTTTGCTGACATCTTGCTACAACGCCTCCAATAGGTCATGAAACCAAATCTCAGTCAGGATACAGAGCTGCAAAAAGCACCATCGATGTAATGCTCACTCTACGTCAACTAATTGAGAAAAGCAGAGAGCAGAGGCAACACATGGGAAGGGGAAACGCCTACTTACTACTTTACTCGAGTGACTTCTAGTGCCACCATTTTGAAAATCACCCTCTATAATAAATTTTTTAATATACTTTAGTTTAACTGTGGTATTATTCTCACTACTAATCAAGAAATGTAAAGATATTTGCCTGATTTTGGGGGGCTAAATTATGCCATTTAGTGGTATTTTGGGCGCCATCTTGAAAACAGCGCCCTCACGGTCTTACCCACCACCATGATTTTTGCAAACAACCAGATTTCAAAAGTAATATGGTCAAGGGTTCCAAAAATAGTTGTCTCCAAAAATCCCCAGGGGGTGCAGGGGGATGGGGGTAGCCCAAGGACTATCTTGTTGTCAATGTGATTTCAAGATTGTATTATTGGCAGATAAGCGTCACGTCAAGCGTCACGTTTCTCATTGTGTTGTTTTAGTGGTGATGTTTGGTTGCAGTGGGTGATTACTGGAAAATGGAGCAGATAATTATGTTGTAGAGTGTTGGATGGTTGTATGGGGATGATGCTGGGTGGATGTGTGGATGACGCTGGGTGGATGACGCTGGGTGGATGACGCTGGGTGGATATTGGGATGATGCGGGATGATTGTTGGGATGATGCCGGGTAATTGTTAGGAGTTTTTGTTGGGTGAAAATACATGGGGGGGGAGTTTGGTGGCTATAAGGAGTGTTGTTTCATGACGTTTTGAAAGGGTGACGAATGTTGGTTTTAGGGGGAATAATGTATGCCTGTTAGGGGTGATGATTGGTGGTTATACGGGATGATCTAAAACGAATGTGCAAAGTGTGGTGGTTCGAGCCACTGCTTTGTAATTTAGTTCGAATTTAGCAAATGCAGTCATTCTGAGGTTTTTTCAAATTAATTTAACAAATAAAGGTACAATAACTAGACTCAAGCAAACTATTTGTATTACTTTGTTTAATCGATGGTTTATTGGTTACGATAAAAAGCAGTAAACAAACCAAATGACGCATTACCCAGAGTTACACTAGGAGACAATTTACAAAAGAAACCAACACAAGGTCAGAAATAAAACATTGTTTGTTAATGAGAGTAACCAAGGGTGGAATTGTACTGGTTTATTAATAGCCTTTAGTCAAGGCGCACCGCGGCACCCCCAGCCCGGATATTAGTACGCACGAAAAAAAGACCAGCGCGAGCGGCGAAGCCGCGAAGTGCCTTTACCAACTCGTTTTTTTTTGCTGCCGATTTTGGTAGGAGAAATGTATGAATAATGCATTAGCTCGCTTTGATGTTGGCCAATAAGAAGACACAATTACTTGCGTGACACAGATGCATGAACAATGCAGGGAGATTTGTACACACGTCAACGCACGGCACGCATATACATAACTGCCATGGAATGGCTGTTGTGTGTGCTGAGCCGTGAATGATTATCTCAGATAAACAGTGTCCGATTTCCTTCAAAATGTTGTGGTTGTACTTGGTTGTATCATTCCAAACCCAAGTAATTATGAAGGCTATTGTGGCGGAATTTACTAGTTGATCCCGGGCCTACTTTCGCCTCAGGTTATAGATCACGAAGTAATCTGAACGCTAAAGAGCTTTGTCCGTTTTGGAGGAAATATACCGCCGATTGTACTCGATTGTCTCTCTCTAAATACACATTAAGCAATGCACCAATAATTCACAACGGACATCAACTTATAAACAACAAGCTTCAACAGGTTTAATTATATTGTTGCCTTTCTCATGTACTGTTCAACAGAATAACGTTAGGTAAACTTAGCTAATGCATCAAATAAATAGATCACTTAGTCAACCACGTACTGTGTTCTTTCCTCTACTGTTTATTGCCCGTACAACAGCTAGCGCAATTGCCGTGCCTAGTCAACCACGTGTCACTACACCGTGTCTTAACCAGCACTACACCTGAGCATTGACTGGAACACACATCAGTCAACCCCAACGCGCACTAGAGCATAGGTTTACTACAGCAAAAGCTTCACGCAATATCGTGAACAACGGTTCTTCGGTCCTTCCGGTCAACCACGCACGCAGCGATAGTCAACCCGGTGACAACCGTTCAATCTGACAGATCGACTAGCCCGCAGCTATCGTCAATTGTCAACCTCAATAACCCTCACGGTTAACTGGAACACACGTCAGTCAACCCTGTGAGTCTCTGACTCCAAACTCTTAACGCACCTCGCATCAACCACTCGCAAAAGCAACGCAAAAGCAATTGTACTGAGCATGCAGTAAACAGAACAATGAACACGTACCTGTTACTCCTTGAGTTTCTTGCAGCAGACTGGTTCGCCTCGTGTACACCTCGTGTACACGACGACCAACCAGCCCCACGCACCGCCTGGCACATGCGTAGGTCGGTACAAGTCACCGACCAGCTCGCGCACGCGCCCACGCATACATTTTAAGACATACAACATGCACTGACCGTCACATAGGCCCGAGCTAAGCTTGGACTGTCCCAGTCCAAACCAGCTTAACATCAAAACAACAAAAGGGCAGTGCATATAATCAATAAAATAAATAAACTTTAACAAATCCTAGTAAACCCTTAGCACAATATCAATACAAAAATATATCAACCTTTTACAAAATGAGTAATACTTGGCATAAACCCTGTGACCTACAAAACAACACCTTATTTCAGCTCACTGTTGGGTTGACTACGGCAAGAGTTTTCATGCATCAACCTCGTACTCAAAAAAAATATGCACAAAGATATGCACCTGGTTGACTGATAGAAGTCTAAGTAAACCACTATATACACAATTCTTCCAATCCTTTCGACTTACACATATTCGGAGGTAATCCTAGGTTTCATTAAAAATGTACAACAATAATTTATACAGAATCAAAGGCAGTAATTTGGCAATAATCGGAGGTAATCTTTGGTTTCATTAAAAATTTACAACAGTAATTTATACAGAATCAATTGCAGCAATTTGGCAATAAAAAGGCACACACAGTTCCCTGGTCTCAATTTATATAAAAAATAACAAATTTACACGATTTCCTGACGATTGGCAAAACCTTGGTATAAAATGGCAACAAGTTATAAAATATGAATACAAAACTATGAATATATATAAACAAACTCAGTAAGGAGGGCATAGAAATAGCTTCTCTTCTATTTCGTTGTTGCGGCTTATACCTCCACCCAGGCTTCGGCTGTGGTTTCCGTCACCTCTCGCTTGATTTGTCTGCCTCCGACAAAGGTCGTCTTGATCCTCTGCTCCTTAATGATCGCTTTGACCATCCGGCGAGCTGGTGGGGTCTGAGTCTCCTTTTCCGCAGTAGAGGTAGGGGGGACGGCGACTTCAAGTGGCGGCATAGAGGTAGCTTCTGATGACACTGGGGAGGTTGGTGACATCATCATGGACAACATTCCACGGGGTTTTCCAGTGGCCATTCTGATGGGGGGATCTTCATGTGCAGCCACGGAGGGATCCTCTGGTGAAGAGCTTGAACGAAGGAGGGAGATCGGGGTCGGCGAAAGGGAAATCACCGCTACGTCTTCTCCAACACCCTCAATGACGTCCGGATCAGGGGATGTGTGACTAGCTGGAAGCTTAGCTACTGGGGCAGAGTTCCATCCTGCCACCACCATGCGTGATGTAGCCGATGTCTCTGCTGGCCTCTCCCGCTCTTCAACAATCTGGTTGCTCTCCCATCGATGGGTGTTGTGGAACCCAGAGTAGTGGCGGCGCATTGTCTCCCGTCTGGTCGCCTTGTAGTGACACCTTCTACAATAGAGATACATCACTGGCCCATGGTTCTCTTTGATGTGCCTCCACAGACCCTGTCGCTGATTGAAACTACTGTTGCATTGGTCGCAACGGAAGCGTCTCGGCTTTGAAGCCCTTCCTCGACCTGCCCTTCCAGACATGCTTCACTTTCTTTGGACTCGTTTATACCTGTAGAACAACAAAACAAAACAAACTCTGTGGTCACCAAAATGAAACCACTGACCCATGCCTACACACACATCAATAAAAACTATCGATACCTACTCGGTAATCTATGTTCCCTCCTAGGGTACCGCCTAGGGGAACTCTCTACTGAGGGTGTGGTCCCTCCCCACACTTCCTCAGACCTGTCAACTACCAATGAAGGTACATTCTCCTCCATAAGGACTTCATCTGACCCAATATGAGATTCTAGGGGGCTATTGGACTGAGGAGTTTCTGACTCCAAATCTACAGTCTCCTCTTCCACTCCCCATGACTCCAGCTCTTTACCTAAGTAGGGTTTTAGTCTATCCGCATGGACAACCTTACATTTCCCACCCTTTTTCAACTGAATACGGAAAGTAACGTCAGACAACTGTTTGACCACTAACCACGGGCCCTCCCAGCGCAACTGAAACTTTGGCGAGAGATTTCTCTTCTTGGCCGGGTTAAAGAGCCACACGAAGTGCCCTTCCTTCAAACCATGATCTGTTGCCCTCCGGTCATAGTCTTTCTTTTGTCGTTGGGCACTCTTCCCAAGACACTGTCGAGCTCTCTCATGAGCTCGCCTCATATTCTGACGCAATTTCTCCGCAAAATCTGTTCCAATACCATCCTCAACATCGCAACACCCAACCAACAAGTCAACCGGAACGCTCACTTCTCGACCCAACATCATCATGTTGGGGGATTCCCCAGTTGATTCATGGGGCGTGCAACGGTAAGCAAACGTTGCATACGGAAGACACTCATCCCAATCTCGCTGCCTCCTCGTCGGTTCAATGAGCACCGCTACCATATTAACCAGGGTCTTGTTGAACCTTTCAACCATTCCGTCCGACTTGGGGTTGTAAGCAGTTGTACGGGTTTTTGCAATTCCCAAGACACGGCACATCTCGCTGAAAATATTAGACTCGAAATTTGAACCCTGATCGGAATGTAACTCCTGCGGTACCCCAAACCGGCAAACAAACTCATCAACCAACTTCAGTGCTACTGTACTGGCTGTGGCATCTGGAAGCGGGTAGGCCTCCATCCACTTAGTACAATAGTCACCGACTACCATGACCCATTGATTGCCACTGTCCGACCTCGGCAGTGGCCCGAGCAAGTCTATGGCCACTCTCTCCATAGGGACACCAACTCGATACTGTTGCAAGGGAGCCCGCCTCTTTCGGGCAGGTGACTTCCTTTTTGCACACATGTCACAACTCCTCAAAAAGGACCTTATGTCTGCTGACATACCGGGCCAGAAGTACCGATACTTCACTTTGGCCATCGTCTTATGGACACCAAGATGCCCACTCAATTGTCCTCCATGCAACTCGCCTAAGACTTCTTCCCGAAACTGCTTAGGAAGAACAAGACGCAGTCTCATTACGTCACCAGCGTCTGACTCCCATTGTCTATACAACAGACCATCCTTGACCACCAACTGCTTCCACACAGACCAATAAGTCTTGTGACTCGCTGGAAGATGGGAAACCTCCTTCCAATCTGGACGGTTCTCACCCTTTTCCTTCAGCTGGACAACCCATCCTATAATTTCATCCTCCATCTGAGCTTTCCTTAAAGCTTCTGAGGAATAGACTGGTTGAGCCACAATACCCCTAACCTTAGGATCTTCCTTATGATGTTGCACCTGGTGGACCACAGAACTCTGTAGGTCATCACCGATTGCTTCATCCCTACCACACTGCTTGCATTGCCGTCGGGACAAGGAATCGGCATTCGTATGCTTCTTGCCAGGCCTATGTTCAATCTGAATGTCATACTCGGAAACCACCTCCATCCACCTTGCTAACTGGCCCTCAGGGTTCTTGAACTGAAACAACCACCGAAGTGCTGCATGGTCGGTTCTCACCTTGACCTTTCTACCATACAGATACTGCCGAAATTGCTTCAAGTACACCACAACGGCAAGCAACTCACGACGGGTGACGCAGTAGTTCCTCTCCGGCCGGCTGAGTTTCCGACTGGCGTAAGCCAAGACTTTCTCGTTCCCCTCCTGGACTTGGGACAACACCGCCCCTATGCCATCACCACTTGCATCAGTGTCTAAGATAAAATCTTTATCTGGAATCGGATAGGGCAATATCGGTGTGGTCACGAGCATGTTTTTCAACTCCTCAAAAGCAACCTGACAAGACTCATCCCATACAAAATCTCGAGACTTCTCAGTTAACGCATGCAGGGGACTGGCTATCCCTGCAAACCCACGAATGAATTTCCGATAATAAGATGCAAGACCCAAGAAACTCCTAACATCCTTCACACACCTTGGAACAGGCCAGTCAGCCACTGCCTGTACCTTCTGCGGATCCGTGGCCACACCCTCTGAAGACACTATGTGTCCTAGGTAAGCTACTGACTGCCGGAACAAGTGACACTTGCTGGGTTTCAACTTCAGCCCTGCGTGTCTGAGTCTAGCCAACACTACTCTGAGACGCTCTATCATCTCGGTCACTGACTTCCCGAAAACAATGATGTCGTCCAAATAAATCAAAAGGATTTCCCATTGCAAACCGGCCATGACCTTCTCCATGAGCCTCTCAAAAGTTGCTGGGGCATTGCAAAGCCCAAATGGCATGCACTTCCACCTATACAGCCCATTTCTTACAACGAATGTTGATTTTTGGCTTGCATCCTCGTCAAGCGCAACCTGCCAATACCCCGAAGCAAGATCTAGTGTTGAGAACCACTTTGCCCCACCCAATGCATCAAATGTCTCGTCAATGCGAGGGACCGGATATGCGTCCTTTATGGTGACTGCATTTAACCCTCTGTAGTCGACACAAAAACGCTTGGTACCATCCTTCTTACTCACAAGAACAACATTTGCGGCCCAAGGACTATCTGATGGTTCAATCACACCTCTCTTTGCCAAGTCCTGGACTTGCCTCTCAATCTCCTGCTGGTTACAATAAGGTTGGCGTCTTGGCCTCTCCTTGATAGGCCTAGCCTCACCAGTCTGTATGTGGTGTCTAACATCTTCTGTTCGACCAATATCATGATCACCACTGGAAAAGACATCACGGAAGTCACTTAAACACTTTCGGACCTCCACGTGATACTTTGACTCAACACTTGCAGTGCCTCTCTCATATAAATCACTCAAATAACCAGGAACCTCACATGGTGGATCTGCCATCACCCCAGAGCTACATTTTATCAAATCATGCTCAACTCGACAAACCACACCAACAGTTGTCCCCTTGCGGGCAACTCTTTTCTCCTTACCAGGATTATACACTCTCAACGGGATAATATCATTCCCTGCCTCTACCAAAGATCTGGCCAGTACCATTCCTCTCTTTGCCAGTTCGCCCCCACTCTCTAAAGGTTCAACTAGTGCAGGACCTGCAGAGACATTACTTCTCTTGGATATTGTACCAGGGACAACAGCCTCATGGCCTGCAGGAATCACAGTGTTTTCAAGAACAACCACATGACCAATAAACGGTTCCCCAACACTGCTGGTACATTTTATGTCTTCACCATTCAAGCTCCACCTCTTAGTCCTAAAATCCAATTTACCACCTGTGGGCACAAGGAAATCCATCCCTAGGATTCCTGGACAATTCATTTCTGTAAAGATCGCCCTGACCGACTGGGTGGTTCGACCAATTTGAATTTCTACATCAGCAATGCCAAGTACCGACAGTGGACTGCCATCCACCTGCCTCACATGCACGCTTCCCTCCCCCATGATGGGCCTTCGCTCTTTGGGAATTTGGTAGTAAACCTCACTGCTGATTAGAGTGTCGGTTGACCCAGTGTCAACCAGAAAACGACAATCAGTTGCCCTTACCAACCCATCCACGAAGAAACCATAACGGGGATCAACACTTGACTTTGGCAGATTTATTACCCTTTGCCCATCTAGGACCTTTCTTCTCTTCTCGTCCACTATTGGGTTTTCATGACACTGTCTCTTGGACCCTCTTTGATTTCCAGCCGTTCCCTGATATGGAGCGGCATCAACCACTCGCAAAAGCAACGCAAAAGCAATTGTACTGAGCATGCAGTAAACAGAACAATGAACACGTACCTGTTACTCCTTGAGTTTCTTGCAGCAGACTGGTTCGCCTCGTGTACACCTCGTGTACACGACGACCAACCAGCCCCACGCACCGCCTGGCACATGCGTAGGTCGGTACAAGTCACCGACCAGCTCGCGCACGCGCCCACGCATACATTTTAAGACATACAACATGCACTGACCGTCACACTATAAATAAATACCCTATCAGTTAAACATTGTGTTTTGTGAAAAATACTGCTACGGGAAAATTGTCAGTGGAAACACCTCGAGCCTTCAAAGTCAACGTACAGTACAGGCTAGATATTCGTTGGGACGCGGATGGTCTAGTGCACTATCCCCGGGGGACTTAATTTGGTATGGCGACAGGCTGTTTCGTACTTTGATGGAACGAAACTCGCATTTCTAGTTGGAAATAACGACCAAAATTGCTTGGAAATTTAAAGAAGCAATTGTCAAATCGTACTATTTTATGTTAACGATTGTCAAATTAAAAAAATATTTGCGAAGCAGTATTACCCATCTCAATATATAGAAGAGTCCAATATCTAACTGACGGTGATTGGTTACAAGAAATAGCATATATAAATATTTCATGGTCATGAATAACTTTAGCAAAACGAGTTGGTAAAGGCGCTTCGCGGCTTCGCCTTCCCCTGGTCTTTTTTCGTTGCTTAGTATCTGGGCTGGGGTGCCGCGGCGCGCCTTGACTAAAGGCTAGTTTATTAACGGTTAGTGGTACAATTTATAGATGACAGCTCTAGCTGGTCGGAATTTATTAAATTATTGTTCGACTTATAAGAGGAAACCAATCACTGTGAAAGCTTGAGTACAACATTGAGTTCCCCCAAAACAGGTTCAGCGTTTCAAGTCTAGCTAAGACAGGTGATTTTTGAAGTGGCAGATTTATCTGCAAGGTTTTAGCATTGCAAACTTCGGTGGAGAAGATTATGTCAAAAACATACCTCTGTAACCTCCCAAGGTACTCACTTTGTAATGTAGTGAAACTACTGAAAAACATAGGAGAGGCATGTTCCAGAACGGGACTGATATAATTGAACAAACTCACAAACTGTAATGAGTTCATCATGTAGGAGGTTGCAACGTTTGAGCATTCGGAGAAAAATAAGTTTCAAGTTTGTTTTTGTTCACATACTTCCAACCTGCATGTTCCACTTTAAATATTCTTGAACGAGTTGCCTAAAAGTTTGTTTAATATAATAATCATCAATGTGAAAAACTGACACAACCTTTATTGTTCTACGGGTGACGAAATCAAGTGATCACGACCTGACACTTTATTGGGTTAAGTTTCATCTTATAATCAGCTGACCAGTGGTCTAGACAGTCAATTGTGTGCTGCTGCATAAGAGCAGTATGAGGTGCGCTGCCATAGGTTTGTCACAATGTCAAGTCATAAACATACTTCTTGTCGTGAGAGACTCCCGGTTCCCAACAAATAACGTCGATTATCATGACCAAACACGAGATCGGAGATGTTATTGTACCATTTGGTACCCCATCTTTCAAAGTTTCCCTAACAGCCTTTGGTCTATTACATACAAACTATAATTTTAAAGGATTATGTATGGTCTCACTCCTAGTTTTATAATTCGTTTGACAATAATGGAATGACTGACTCTATAAAAAACACATTGGAAAATCCGTTAAAACTGATAATGAGTCTTGTCAGTGCCTTAAAAAATGTCATCGATTTTCACCACGCAATTATGGTGTATAGAAGCCTGCTCGGGAGCAAAACTGATGGGTATTACTAGAGTCATTGATGTCATCAATAATCCATTTCGCAATAAAAACTTCAAAACCTTAGCGAACTTGCAAGTTAGATATATGGGTCGCAGGTTATCTACTTCGGGTGGTTGAGGTTTAGGAACGGGGACAACATAAACATATTTCCACATATCAGGTACAACCTCCTTCTCGTCAGGAGCAATTACAAATTTTAGTTAGAAGAAATCACAGCCCATAACCAAATTCATTAATACTACGGGGTGGAAAACAGCCTGGTCCAACACCGGACTCAGAAATGTGCAGTTGTTTAGCTTCTTGAACAAGTCTTTTGGTGACACTTCAGAATGAGGCGAAGCCGATGTTATGAGGGGAGCAGTGCGGAATCAAGTTCAGGAATGTTTTTGGGTGACAGATAAGAATGGCGGTTAATGTTCGTAAGAGGCATCCTTTTAAGATATGCCTGGAATGGAAAAGTTGTTTTTGTTGTGATGACCAGTAAGCTTTTCAATTTGGAGATGCGATTGACCACGTCAGTTTTTGGGGCTGCTTACCCTCGAGTTGTAAGAGGTACTTTTCGCCCTCTTGATGAGTCAGGCTGTTTTGTTACATGATTACGTAATAGCCTCCATAAACACAAGTTCCCACTACTAAATAACAAAACTAATTTAATCTTTCAAAAAATATTAATTTCATTATCTGCATCATTCACTGCTATTGGAGTATTGCTAGATTGCATTTTTTTACTCGTAGTTTGTTGTTTTTACAAGCAGAATATAGGCCTATGTATATTAACAATAAAACAATTTTTTGAGTAATTGTTTGTCAGTATTTATATGTTAAAAAAATAGATAAAGTTGTTTGGGGGCGACTCCGCCCATCCCTTTTTGTGACGTCAATCGATTGAACATCGACCCCACTCGAACTTGCCTGCATTTACGTTGTATATGCAAGTATAGTGAGATTGTACGTTTCGTAATTTGGTTATTCAAAAGGGTTTTTTTTTCTTGCATTTTTCCAGCGAAAATTGCTGCTAGATGCAGCAAAACGACTAAAGATGGGGTCAGCCAGCATTTTTTTCCTGCAGATCCCAAATATAGGCAGTTACGGGCATCGAAAGTTAGGCTAACGAGGGCAAAGTGGTCCGGTCCGACGTCGTTTTCAGCGCTATGCAGCGAACACTTGGATAGCCCGGGGATTTTTTCGTTGGTAGTAGTGTGCAAGGGAAGTTGCAGTGAAGCTTACGTTACCAGCGAAATGTTTCTGGTGGAAAAACAATACCTCGTATTATCCGTGTTCTCGTTATGACCATGCTCGTATCTTCCGTTTTTAAGACATAGAAACGCGCATGGGACAGTTCAGGACCGGTGAAAAACCTCGTATAAACTGGCGTCTCGTATTAGTCGACTGTACACTGTCCTGGGATTGCATTGGGTGGTGACGTCCGAATACGAAAACGCATCATACTGATCAGGTACCCAGACGTAATGTACGGGGCCAGACTACACATTTTCTCCTGCCTCGATTGACGTCACGAACAGCGCCATGTAAAGGGGGGCCTATTTTTTAATTTGTAATTAAAAGAAAAATACAACTTTTTAACCTTAGTAAATTGTTTATTCACATTCCACTCATAAAAATGTATATATTAATGACAAAAGCTTTATTTTGAAAAAAATACCACTGCCAGTGCCTTTAAAGTATGAATTTTGACTCGGATTCTGCGTCAGGTTGAAAGATTTCGGATCATTTGGACACAGGTTCCGGGTCATACTGACCAAGAAGTTTTTTAAGTGCATTGTTTCAATGCAAAAATACGGAGTCACAAAGGGACGCGTTAAGAAAAAATAACCGTTGTTCTGAGAACAACTCATTTCTACACTAGTCTTAAGTTATCTCCAAGTAAAGCAATTTTGAACGAAAAGATGGCTGCCCGTTGTCAATTCTGAAGAGTGAATAATTTAGACGGGGAGTCTGATTGTAGCATTAGAGAACAACCAGGCTGACTACCTAGAATTAGCAGACATTTTTGGCATCAAGGGAGATACTACAAATTTTAGCAGAAATAAAGAAAACAACATAAACTAGGACAAATATCTCAAGGCTATAGCAAAAGATTTTGTTTTCATTTTAAATTCATGAGTGTAACTTGTCAAACTTCACTTGACAGTCTTGTACGTGTATATCAGGTTCAGGCTTTAACTTCAGTCGTGGGTAACAAAGCCAAAGGGACAATTACAGTAATTTTTAAGACAAAACACAGGATATGGATACAATGTAAACAACACAGAAACGCACCCTACCAAGAACAACTCAAGTGCCAGAACAGGAGCTATGTCAGCTTACTCGGGGATCCATAACTCATGTTTAATTTAAACGCACATAAGTAGAAATTCATTGCCCATAAAAAGAACAAGAAAACGCAAACGAGTCTTAATTTGATTTCATCAATGGTAGAAACTCAACTTAAGAATGGTCAAAGTGTAGTCTCAAATGCCTATCAATGAAATAAATTGACTGAAATTAATCTGAATGAGAAGAACGAAATCATGTGTGCACTAAAACGAAATTGAATTTATTAATAGCTAAAAGTAAACCTGCTATTTTTATTGGATTATTGGAAAATGCGTAAATTTGAATTGCGTGTTGATGAAATTGCATGGATTTTTGCTGAAATTGGCTGGGAAAACCTATAGTTTTTAGTCAGTAAACAACTTTTACTTTGTTCAATTCCATTTTAAAGCTTTTCTTCATCCTCTATTTCACGTTATTAATGTGGGGACTCATAAAGTATGTTACCGACTGTTCACAATGGCGGGAGCTTATTTACATATTTATATCAAATTAATGATACCCTTCAAACCTAGACTAATGTATTGTTTTTAATAATATAATGTAAAAAATACCTTTGTTCACATTGTATTATTGTTTATTTTCATGTTTACCACTTGTGTATGCTTTAAATTATAGTCTAATTTTTTTGTAAATAACTAGGCATACACCTTGCGCATTAATATTAATTCAAGTGAGGATGTGAATCGGTCAGTAGCCACTATGTAGCCTATGAGAGATATACTGTCTTGCAGTTCTTCCAGCGGGCTACATGAATGAAAAACGTTGTCTCGCAATAGTTACGTGACGCTTGTGTCCTTGAGCAAGACACTTTGCTATAATAATTGATTCTCTTCACCCAGAGGTATTAATGGGTATCTGCAAGGGTAGAGGTTGATATTGTGTTTGTGCCTTCGGAGCGCCACGGCAGCCCCAGGGCTGTATACTCCCCAGGGAGCTGAGAAAGATTAAAGGAATGTTATTGGCCCAATGACCAGGGCACTAATGTAAAGCGCATTGAGAATTAAGTGTTAATTACTATGCGCTATATAAATCGAAATTAAGAAGTTGTGACCGAATTCCCTGAAGTCTTTGAGTTTCAAGGGTGTTGGTTAATAGAATAAAACTTCCTGTCGATATTGACACTCAAAAGTTTTTTTAAAAAGAGTGTACATTTCTGTATAAATCACTATCCCAACTACAGGAGAAGAAAAGATGACAACGAAAAATAAATACTAATATATATAGTAATGGCCATAGTTAAAGTTCAAACAGTCATATTTTATTAAGTATGAATTAATGTCTACCAGTCCAAATTAAGAAAAAGGATTCGAAAATATAAGATAACTTAATAAACACAAAATACGTATAGAATTTGTTAACTAGTTCGAATTAGATAACCACCAGTGTCTGTAAGAACAAAACATGTTATAAATAAATAAATAAACAATAAATAAAATTGTATCTAAAGTTGAAGTGTCGCTCATTGAACTCAATGATCGAAAACGTGTGAACACCGCGAATACGTTAGGCTGCTGCACTGACAATCTAAACCAAAGACTGCAACTTCAAGGATGTAAACAAATTAAGAACTGGCACTGTCTGTTTGAAAGTGGGTCTTATGGTTTTAAAACATGTCATTTACCTTTGGTTTCCGAAACAATTGAACCGTTATAATCGAAAACAGTGGCATAATAATGTTGGGTGGTGTGCATGTGCGGGTAGCCAAGTCCCTGGTCCGCGGGAGAGTCCCAGTCTGAGTCCACAAAGAATGTGCTCCAACCCGGGCTCGACCAAAAGAGACTTGACAGCACTGGATACCAGGGCTATTTAAATATGTTTTGTTTTATTTATTGATTTGGAAGAGCGAGGTTTGTTTATGCTTGTGAAGTTCTCAAATTTTTTCTTTATTTTTGTGGTAGACATTTTCAGTTTAGGTGTAAGAAAAGTTAACAATTTTAGATTACAAATATTTTAAAAAGTTTGTCAGAGGGATTAGTGTTATTTATTGGCTATTAGGTACAATGACCTATTTTTCCAGTCTTAATAAAAGTCATACTTTCATAGAAATAAAAAAACTTGCAAGTTTGACGTTCATCAGCATTTGATGTGCAGTATAGGCCCCATGTGTAAAGGGAGCCAAAGTGCGCCATCAGCTTCTACAACCTCAATGTTTTTCGTGTGATTTGCTTTTTCTTTTTTGTATAAAATTACTATAATGTTATTGTTTGGGATTTCAGTTGCTAGGAACATTTTTGTGGGGTTGTTTGTGTGCTCGTCTAAATCCAATGTTTACAGTCGTGAAACTCATCGCTGTTACCTGATATCGAGTGGAATTGTCTGTCCCGCCGTCGTCGTCGCTGTTATTCAAACTATGTATTTTAATAATTTTGTTAAACGTATTGTGTCTGTGGAATGCGACAAAGTCGGTAGTATACCGTGTTCTATTCACTAACAATGAATATACACTCAGTCTGGTTATGAATCAAAAGGCATTCCATGTCTTTCCAACAAGAGGAGAGGACAAGCAGAATGTGATGTGAAGCTCATCTTTTTTTACAATTTTTCCAACAAATAGTCACCATGAATGACTGCAGTGACGCAGAAACGATAGTGGAGGAGTCTTTGGATATTTACGACTCGCCTTCCATTCTGAAAGGACTTTTCCAGTTGAGTATAAACAACCTCGGGTGTGTGTGGGCGTGGCGGTCATTATCTACGAACTGTAAAAGACAAGTAAAACGTTGCTGTGGAAAGTGAGCTGTTAGCCGTCCATTTCCGACACTAACTAATTTGTGAGTGAGATCTAGATCGACTGAATTCATGAAGTTTGTCCCGAAACTTTAAATAAAACAAACATGGCGACAAACAGAGATTCTTCTCTCCGTGGACATGGCAACAGGAGGGCCAAGAATGATGACTCGGAAGCTCCAGCCCCATGTGGTAAATGTGGTGATATGATTGGCTCAGAGACCGATGCTCTAGAATGTGAAATTTGTAAGCAGTGGTTTCATATCAAATGCCAAGGAGTCACAAAGGGCGAATACAACATCATCAGTAAAAAATCAGCCAGTCTTCACTGGTACTGCAAAACATGTAATTTGGGGGCGAGGCATTTTATGGAGGAGCTACTAGCGGTTAAGATTCTTACTCAAAAGCTGGACAAAGAGATGGTAGGCATTAAATCTCGTGTCACAAAACTGGAGATAGAAGTTAACGAAGATAAACATGACAAAAGTATCAACCTGGATGATATGGTATATATCGCAACAAGAGAGGCAACACAAAGAATAGAAAAATCCACAACGGTGATCGTAAAAAACCTAGGAGAATCAGATGATGATAGGAAATTAGTTACGGAGCTCTTCGAGAAACTGGATGAGCCCGATGGGGCAATACTATCAGCCGACCGCATTGGCTCAGCCCAGTCTACGAAACCACGCATGTTAGCAGTTAAGTTAAATGACAGAGCAACAAAGGCTAACCTCCTAAAGAAGTCAAAAAACTTGTCAAAGATAAACCAGTACAAGAAAGTGTATCTTGCACCAGACCTGACAAAGATGCAAAGAGAGGAGGACTGGAAACTGAGACAGGAACTAAAGAAAAGGAGAGAAAAAGGAGAGAATGTAGTAATACGACAAAGAAAGGTGGTGGCAAGAGCATCCCTGGAGTTGGAACAGAAAACAAAAGATACGGAGGAGGAAAGGGAGGACGAACTGAGTCGGTAAACGAGCAAAATAAAGACAATTGTACATATTGTAATATAACAGTACTTGATCACTCTACACTGCACTGTCTTAACATTAATGCCAGAAGTATTATGGCTAAGGATAAATTCTTGGAATTTGAATGCACAGTTTTCAATGCACAAGCTGACATTGTGGGAGTCACAGAAAGTTGGACTCAACCAAACCATAGTGATGCTGAACTAAACCTGAATGGTTTCACCATGTTCCGTCGGGACAGACAGGATAGGAAAAAATCTAAAGGAGGTGGCACTCTATTATATATAAGGGATTTTATAAATGCAACGGAAAGAAAGGACCTAAATGAGATGTACGATGAAGCACTTTGGGTAGATATTGCTGTCAATAATACCAAGCTTTTAGTTGGAGTTTGCTACAAACCACCAGACAAAAGCTGTGAAGACGTAATCAAACTCCACACAGTTATTAAGAAAGCTAGTGAAGAACACGCAATAATTTTTGGAGATTTCAACTACCCAAATATAAACTGGACTGTACTGCAGGCGAGTAAAGCCGATGATGAGGAATTTCTGGATCTCCTGATGGACTGCTTCCTCCACCAACATGTTAGTGAACCTACAAGAGGAAATGTTACGCTTGACTTAGTGATTTCCACAGAAGACACAATGGTGGAGGATCTGTCTGTACGGGAACCACTGGGAAACTGTGACCACAACATGGTGGAATGGAAATTAGTAATGAAGACTACCCTTACAGAGAGTTCACATGTAACACATGACATAAAAAGGGCAAATTTCCAAGGCCTACACGATGACCTTTTGAAAATCAACTGGCAAGAGGAACTAAATAAAAGTGATATAAATGAGGTATGGAAGCGTTTTGATTCTATCGTAAAGACAGCCATCAACAAACATATCCCTCCAAGAAAGCGCCGACGCAAGAAAGCACTTTGGATGACAAGGAAGGCCCGAACTGCAACTAGACGAAAGTATAAAGCTTGGAAACGATTTAGAGCTACTAATTCAGACCTGCACAAAGAAATCTACAAGCAGAAACTTGTGGAGTCAAGAAAAGAGTGTGCAAAGGCCAAGGAGGACTTTGAAATTAGGATAGCGGACAATATAAGGTCAGATAGCAAATCCTTCTTTGCATATGCAAGATCGAAAACCAGAACCAAAGATAAAGTTGGGCCACTAAAAGATCAACAAGGCAAGACAATAACTGACGACAAGTCTTCAGCAAATTTACTGAATGACTACTTCGCATCAGTCTTCACTAATGAGGATATGGTAGACCTTCCAGAGCCCTCGATGAAGTATGAAGGCGATGCACCCCTAACGGACCTAAAAATCGAACGTGACAGAATACAGAAGCTTCTCTCAGATCTGAAACCAGATAAAGCTCCTGGCCCTGATGCAATTTATCCAGCAGTACTGAAGGAATGCTGTGCAGAACTAAGTATACCTTTACACATTATGTTTGGAACATCATTGGCCACAGGCTGCATTCCACAGGCTTGGAAAGATGCAAATGTTACACCAATTTTTAAAAAGGGGGCACGACACAACCCAGCAAACTACCGGCCAGTCAGTCTTACTTCAACAGTCTGCAAAATACTTGAGAATCTGATGAGGGAAAAACTGGTGGAGTTTCTCACAGCAAACAAGCTAATTAGTGACACACAGCATGGTTTTCGTCAACATAGATCATGCCTCACAAACCTGTTGTCCTTCTTTGATCAGGTGACGGAATGGCTGGATGAGGGCAACCCAGTAGATATCATTTATCTTGACTTTCAGAAAGCTTTTGATAATGTGCCCCACCAGCGTCTAATCCGTAAACTGCAAGCACATGGTATCACAGGGCAAGTAAGCAGATGGATTGAGGAGTGGCTGACATGTCGAAAACAGAGGGTAGTGGTGAATGGTTGCAAATCAGAATGGCAAGCAGTAGTGAGTGGTGTACCTCAGGGCTCAGTCCTCGGTCCAATCCTTTTTGTAATCTACGTCAATGACATCGAGGATGGCATCGCTGCAACCTGTGTAAGTTTGCCGATGACACTAAGCTAGGAACTGTAGTAAAGACAGAAGAAGCAGCTTACAGACTACAAGAAGATCTTCACAAACTCAATCAATGGTCAGAAGAGTGGCAGATGCTGTTCAACCTTCAGAAATGTCATGTGATGCATCTTGGTCACAATAACCCTGCAAGGAACTATGAGATGAATGGGCACATCCTTACATCAGTAGAAGAGGAAAAAGATCTAGGAGTGACAATACACCAATCACTTAAATTCTCAAGACACTGTGCAGAAGCTGCGAGAAAAGCAAACATAATTGTTGGAATCATCTACAGAAATTTCAGAGTCAAGAGCAAATATGTGGTCCTTAAACTGTACAAATCTCTGGTTAGACCGATTCTTGACTATTGCACACCATTGTGGTCTCCTTACCTAGAGAAAGACATCAAAGTCTTGGAAAAGGTTCAACGAAGGATGACAAGGATGATCCCAGAGCTAAAGGATAAACCATATGATGACCGACTGAAGGCACTACATTTAACAACTCTGAAAACAAGAAGACTGAGAGGTGACTTGATAGAGGTTTTTCGCATCCTCAAGGGAGTCGATCACCTGGGGAGCCATAGCCTCTTCACTCTCAATACAAACACAAGAACGAGGGGACACTCAATGAAACTAGACAAGAAGCGATGTCATATAAACTTACGTCATACTCATTCAGTCAGAGAGTGGTGAACTGGTGGAACAGCCTACCGGAAGAGTGTGTGGCAGCAGAAACAGTTCTCCACTTCAAAATCCAACTCGACAAGGTCCTAGGGGAAATGGGGTATGACACGGGCTATGGCTCTTTACCCCATGGCCAACGTGCAGGCAACAGCTAGTTGGCCGTCTACAGGTGAGATACAGGTGAGATGTCGTAGTAGAGTCAACAAAATATCAGGAAACTCCCTTCGACTGTAAAGGCTGTTGCAACACGTCAATGTTGTTTTTTGGCCTTTCATGAATTTGCTTTCCCACGTAATGGTACACCGGCAAACAATGGGGCGCCTTTTAACCTTCATGCTGATACCTTTTGAATGTAGTATTTTGCTGTTTTTATGTTTTTATGTTAGGCCTATTTGTTATAATTTTGCAGTAATTGTATTCACATTTGTTGATATTTGCATTGATGATAGATTGTAATTCTCGGGTATACATATCGCCGTGATTTTGCGAGTCAGCGTTTGATTAAATACATACTTTTTATTTAATGTTCAACAATTTACCAAATTATAAATTATCTGTCATATTATAGACCATAAATAACGTCGCATAGTCTATAATCTGATCTTTTTCACCGTCATCATCTAGTCGGATTTATTTTTGAATTGTAATGTTCTTGAAGACTCCAAGGTCACGGCATCAACGGAGACAACATACCACTGGGTTTGAGGCAAATGTTACCTTTTAAAGACCCTTTTACGGTGATTTTTAGACAGTCTTGCACTCTTGCATGGTGCCATACATACTTTTTGTTACAGCTACTTAACGTATCCGTAACCGAGAGACTGAGCGAACACACTCAAGATTATATTTACTCTTTACAAACATGTATTCATGATCCGTTTATATACGGTGCGCCTTTGCTCGAAAGCCTTACTTATAAGTGACGGTGGCTACTATAGTTGGTGCGATTGTCAAGTTGGGGCGGAACAGTCTGATATCTTCTTGGCTTATTCCTTTTTCTGTCTGATCCCTTGCTTCTTTTTAATCGTTTATTTGATAAACGTAGTTTACTGACCTGGTTTGGTGAATCCGCCCAGCTGAAGGAACCTAGGACCGCTTGCAACCTCAACTATTAGAGCAAACCCCAAACGATGCTGCCTCAATGACAGGCAAACGACAGCTACCCTCACCACACAACCTAAACGTTAGACTAGTCCCCTGTCTTTATCGGCAATGACTTAAACTTGCAGTGACGTAAGTTTTCAATTCCTTAAGTTACGTAGTTCGGCAGCAGCAGTTTATACATGTTCTTTCAATCGTGCTGCACAATGTTGTTTTAATCGCAATCTATACACAGAATCAAATGAGACAAAGAAACATATTGTTTGATTGCATTTCACAGCCTTGAAAACTGTTTTTATTGTCAACAAATAAATTTGTTCGGGATGCCGGAAAATTGTTTGGCCATCCTGTTGCACGTAAAAGCCGCATTTGGGGTACACCATGACCCTGCTAAACATTATGGGTACACGTGACTCCAACCATGTCAGTAAAACTTACTTAAATCATGCGGGCACACCTGACCCCTACCATGTCAGTTGAACTGACTTGACTGTCATTTGAAGATTGAAATGCATTGGAACTAATCCCAATCAATATACAATGATGTACTAGTGTGCAGAAGTGTGCAGAAGCTTGTTGTTGCACCGAATAGGTTGCACACCTTCTTTTGCTCTCTGCTTTTTGATGTTTATGTCCTGCTTGTTTCTACTGTTATACTTCATGTTTTATACCATCTTGTAGAGCTAATACCAGAGAATCTTCTACTGTCTTTGGATTTCATGTTCTGTGAATCAATTTGGAATCATTTATGGAAACATTAGTCAACTTTAAAGTCTTAATTGTGTGTTGTAGCCTTTCTACTGACTATGATGACTCACTCTGCAACCTTCAAGGCCAAACTGCTTAAACAATAGTTTGACTGTGTGCAACTTGTGTGGCTAATACAATGGAGGTCCTCATCAAGTCAATCTTTCTGTGTGTTCTTGTTCTGCAAGTCTGCAGTACTTCAACTCCTTCCAAAAAGGATCTTCTATCTAACTGTGTATCTTTTTCACATTGTTGTTTGTCTGGAAAGAAAATTTTCACCAAAGGATTCCTGAAATCACCAATTTCATATTATCATAACTCAACTGCTAGCTTCAATGTTGTACTGCTATGTTGTGGAGACATAGAACCTAATCCAGGTCCCCAATCTGATGAAATAACTAGGACCACCCGCAGCATTAAACTTACCTATCAGTATGATAGGTCTCAACTTTTGGAAATAGGCTCCCAATGTGCAAAGCTGCCTGTTACCCCTGCTACATGGTCCACCCTGAGAGAACTGAAAAATTTGTCTAAAGCTCCTACACGTCGAGGGCGATCGGTGAAACACACGACTAATCCAAACTTAAGCATTGCTACTCCTGTTACTGCTAATTACGTCACTCATACAGTTGATTGTACGGATGTCTCTTCACCCCTATCACCTACTAACAGGCCTGGTAAACAGGTGAACTTATCCAATATCTGCATTCTAAATGCACAATCCGTGTGCAATAAAACCAACCTTCTCACTGACTATATTACGGATCACGATTTTGATTTCATTGCGCTTACCGAAACCTGGCTAACTAACACAGACAAACACAAGCAAGTCATCGGGGATTTGTGTTTGCCGGGATATGATTTATGTCATGTGCCGCGTGTTAACAGATCTGGTGGAGGCATAGCTCTCATACACAAGGAAAATATAATCAGAGGGCCTGTTACATCATATAATGGTTCGACGTTTGAAAGTTTATGCTGTGATCTGACTACCAAAGGTTCTTTTTCCCCCCTCAAGCTTGTCATCATTTATAGACCACCGTATAGTTCAAAAAATCGTTTTACCCCTAGAATGTTTCTTGATGAGTTTTCTGAATATGTTGCAATACTTTCCGCGTCTCTCAATAAATTGTTGATTGTTGGAGACTTCAACTTTCACTGGATGTTTGCTAATGCTGATGCTGATGCTACTCGTTTAAAAGACATGCTCGAATCCACCAATATGTCACAGTTTGTTTGTACACCGACTCATATAAGCGGTCATATTCTAGACCTTGTTATTGCACGCCCATCCGATAACCTTGTAAACTCGATAAATGTTGGAGGTTTTCTAACAGATCAAGCGGCCATACACTGTTCACTAAACTTGAATAAGCCCCTACCAACTAGAAAACAAATCTCATATCGCAAATATGCTTGCCTTGACCATGATGCTTTTGCAGATGATATTTGCAAGTCTGATCTGATAATCAATCCTTTAGATAACTTGGATAACCTCATTGATCAGTATGACTGTATACTTAAATGGTACTCTACTGAGATTGCTGAAGCAAAGAAAATGCGTAAACGACTTGAAAGACGCTGGAGGAGAACAAATGTTGTGGCTGATCGAGACCTGTTTAAAGCTCAACGTCAACGCGTTCTCCACATGATCAATGATGCTAAATCAAAATATTACCAAGATAAACTATCTTGCTGTGAGAATCAACGAGAAATATTTAGGATTGTTGAATCTTTATTGCATAATAAAAGTAAAACCAAGCTACCAACTCACAGTGACACTATGGAATTGGCTGAGAAATTCAGTGATTACTTCATCACCAAGATAAGAAATATTCGGACTGATCTCGACACATCCGCCTCTACTCAGTCTATCAGTGCAGGTACATACGAGTCTAACCCCAATATCCCTACACTCGACAGGTTTGAACCGGCCTCTGAAGTTGAAATCCGGAAACTGATAAATTCATCACCTTCAAAATCTTGTGACATTGATCCCATCCCAACTTGGCTGTTGAAAAGGCACTTGTCTGTCCTGTCTACCCCTATCACCAAAATTGTCAATTTGTCGCTTCATAATGCAGCTTTTCCTCAGCGTTTCAAAGGTGCTATCGTCACTCCACTCCTTAAAAAGCCATCGCTTGACTCAGAAAATCTCAAAAATTTCCGCCCAGTTTCCAACCTCTCATTTATGTCGAAAATAATTGAGAAAGTAGTTGCCGCCCGTCTGACTGATCATCTGTCTGAACACAATCTGTATGAGACCTCTCAATCTGCATACAGAAAATATCATGGGACAGAGAGTGCATTGTTGCGCGTGCATAATGATATTCTTCGCGCTGTGGATGATAAACGTGGTGTGTTCTTAGTCCTCTTAGACCTTTCCGCAGCCTTTGACACCATAGATCATACTATCCTTCTGGGACGCCTGAAATCTTTGGGTGTCAAAGGACCAGTTCTCCAATGGATTAAATCTTACATCAGCAACCGAACTCAAGCCATCAACATTAATGGAGTTTTATCATCACTTGCCACGCTCTTGTTTGGTGTTCCCCAGGGATCTGTCCTTGGGCCACTCTTCTTCACCATTTACTCTAAACCAATAGCTGCAATTGCAAGAAACCACGGACTCCATGTTCATTTGTATGCAGATGATACTCAACTGTATCTTTCATTTGATTTAAATTGTTCTGATGAGCAATCTGAACGCAAACGTGTTGAGCAATGTGTTTCTGATATAAAGTCATGGATGACCAATAATAAGTTAAAACTCAATGATGATAAAACGGAACTGCTCATAATAACGTCTAAACATAACCAAGACAAAATAATCAATCACCAGATGCAAATTGGCACTGCTACTGTTACATCATCTGCAAATGCTCGCAATCTTGGGATCATGTTTGATAACACTATGTGCATGGAATCCCATGTGAAGAACATTTGTCAATCTGCTTTTTACCATATTAGAAACAGTAGCAGCATTCGTAAAGTCCTCAATAAAAAGTCTGCCTCTATCCTTATACATGCTTTCATTACATCCAGGCTTGATAATGGAAACTCATTGCTTTATGGTATTAACAAGTATCTTATCAAAAAACTGCAAAATGTCCAGAACGCTGCTGCTCGGGTATTATCTAAAACACGTAAATATGATCACATCACACCTGTGTTGAAACAGCTTCACTGGCTCCCAGTCTGTCAAAGAATTAAATTCAAAATCATTTTGCTTGCCTGGAAAGCTATGAATGATAGGGCTCCTCCCTATCTCAAAGAAATTCTCTCACCATATACGCCAACTCGCAATCTTCGCTCTACAAACCAACTTCTTTTAACTGTCCCTAATACAACCACTTCCAATGGCGTTCGCGCATTTTCTGTATCTGCACCCACTCTCTGGAACTCTCTTCCTTTACATATCCGAGCTACAAAGTCTCTGGACATTTTCAAAACATTGCTAAAAACTCACCTGTTCAATATTTCTTATGATTGACTATTGACTATCTGTTTGTTATTTTTTCCACTTGTTTTTGCCGACACATTTATGTAAATCTGTTTTATTCAATGTGCTCTTATTTCTTTCTAAGCTACGTAATTTGTAATCTTTTTGGTTACTCTCTCTGTTTTTTTGTTTTTGTTTGGTTTTTATGCGCCTCGGAATAAGTTTAGTCTTAGATAGATGGCGCTTTACAAGTTTTAATTATTTATTTATTTTATTTATAAAGAATGAAAAGACAAGAAACATTTAACTTCATATCTTTTATAATTTGTTTTCAAACATTTTATACACTTTTTCCTGGATCCTTGGTCACACATCCCGCCCATTTCTTTTGAAGCTATAACCATTTCAAAGTGCATTTTCTAAGGGCCATTCGGTGGTTTAAACCAGCTAAAAGTGTTCACCTAGCTCTTAGCTTGCCTTGCGTGTTTTGGATGTTCAAACAAACGATCTTTTAAAAATATATTTCAAACAATAATTGTGCGACTTACTCCGAAATACTTTCCGCGATGTGTGCCGGGCGCTGCCATTTTGGAATGATCCAATCATGCCAATCAAAATACCATGTCATCGGCGAACGACTTTGTAGAGGACGCCTTGTTTGTTGGTGTTTGATATCCACTATAGGTCACGACATTGGTCGCGAAATCGGTCTTTAGAATTGAACTGAACTGAACGCAGCCTTTTGGGGTGGCACCAGTCTATTGTAGCGTTGGCCCAGACCGTTCAGCAAGAGGGCGCCAGCACGACTCCGTGGTGGAGTCGGCCGATGATGGGAGGGCGCTGTGACACGGGCCCGGTGGGAGCCGTGTTACCGAGCGGCCTCCTGGAGGGCGCTGTGACACGGCACCGTTGTTAGAGCTGTGTCGCAGCGGGCCCCTCGCTGAACGGCTGGGACACCCGTCTCGTTGGGAAGACGTAGCCTAAACGTGTTTCTTGTTATGTAAGTTTTGGAGTGCAGACGTGTGGAATAAACCAGTGGAAAAGAGACCGAGAAAACTGTATCCTGCTGTGTGTTTTTGTTGTGTTTGGCCGAGAAGAATCTGAGGACAAATTCTTGTTACACTATAACAGCGTACAGTAAAATATTTAGAGTATAATTCATTAAATGCACTCTCTGTGTACGGTTTGCTAGAAATTTATTTATCCACTATTAAGGATTAATGTGCTCCCTATTTGTAAGTACAAGCAAATGTGGCGGTATGGTACTGAATGCTGAGTGAAAATCAGCAAAGAGAGTTCTAATAAACATCGGAACAATAGGCCAATCATATTGAAGATCAGTGCATGAATGCAAAGCAGTAAGTGCTATTGACCTATTATAGTCATTTAAAACAACCGGCATTTTAGAAAATGGTGATGGCAGGTGTCTTTCATGATTCGGGAATGACATTTGAGTCCACAGACCATTGGAAAAGTCTAAAGAACGCAGACTTTGATTGCTCTAAACAGTTTTTGTAAATTTGTTCGGTGTTGCAGATTTTGTAAGTTTCACTGATGGGAATTGCTAGACTATTCATTCGGTATCTTTACATGGAATAAACACTCTCGGGTTGGGCGCCATCACTAGCGTGTCAAAGTCAACATTTTGATCTATCTTGTGATAAAAATAAAAATACCAATAAAAATAATATAGGAGTTATATATTATATAGAATCTTATGCAAAAGCCTTAAAGCGCCAGCAACAATGATAAAGATAGAGGATAGAATAACAAATGTGTTGTTTTCCAAGAGAGAGCATGTTACCAGCATTTTTTTATGCACCCTCGACTAAAACCCTTAACATCTGGTTTTTGCAATTATTTTAAAAGATATATTATTTAATCCAGACAATCTGCGTATTAGGCAATTTTACAAAAATAAATGTCTGGAGATGTGGCTTATAACTGTTGTACATTCATCATGTAAATGTTGAAAGAGAAACAACAATAAATTACAGTATTTCAACAAATTTACAAATATGTAGGCCCATCGGCCGTTTAACCATAATTATTTAAATCCACTAGATTAACGTATTATAAGTCTACATTTTGTTTATGTGTGTATATTTATCTGATTACACTCTTAACTGGCAAAACATCAAGCCAAAAAAGGCCCCTTTACCCAAAGTAGTACTGAGAAAATACAAACAGAGAAGACAAATTTACACCAACAAAAATGTGATAAAATCAGGTAACCTCTACAAGGCCGTCCTACCACAACTGCGGTGATACCCCGCCCCTCAAAAAAGAGAAATAGAGAAAGAGAGGGGAGAGGGGAGAGTGAAGGGATGCATGTTAAAGCATTTTACATTCAACAACAATTATATCCAACAACAAATGCAACAGCAATCCGACACCAACGTACACACATCATCTGCTGATCTGAGAAACCAGAGGCAACTTTGTCTTTATAAAAATGAAACAGATGAGTCTTAAATGATGGTAGAGAAAATTAAGACCTGGCTATCAGAGAAAGGTGATTCCAGATTAGGTCTACCCACTGAAAAGAAACTTTAGACTTACCCTACAATAATGTGATTTTGTTTTACGACGAGGAATGGATAACATGACGGGATCAGAAGAGGGTTTAGTAGCAGGACAGCCTAGAGTCACATCAAAAATTACATAATTAAAAATTACATAACAATCAACATTCACGTCGATTTGACCAATGGTACATTTATTTAAAGTAGTATAATATTTCTCTTCTGAAAGACAATGGTAAAGTAGACATGTCTATCACATTGCATTATGTGATGTAGCATGTATATGGTCTAAACTGCGTCAACAGTGAATAAATGTTTCTACTATTTCGTTGTGGTGTTGTACACGATAAAACACCGAATGTTTGAACTTTAAGTTCAGATTCAAAAATTTCATCTAAATAGACAACATAATACAAAATACTTAATGGATTATCGGGCTACAGCAGTTCTAAAACCCCCCAGTTCTTGAGTAATATACTTATTATGCTAAATTTAACAAATAAACATAATCCTTTGAGGGGAACTTTTTCGTATTACATTCATCAACCAAATTTTCTTTTACAAAAGTCAACACAGTAAGACGACTAAAGTCTGGCCCGTTTCTGTCATTACAAAGGTATCTATATCTGGATGCAAATTAATCAACAAATCAACATAATTTACACAAAAGTTAACAACAGTTTCACCTTTCCTTTGCATTCACAAACTTTCATTTGTTTTGCGTAATTAATGCAACTAGAACTTAAACATATTGAACTCCAAAGAAGAATCCAAACAAATCACTCAGTAGAAATTGACGTGATCATTAAAAGAGTAGATCACTTACAAAAAATGTAATTTACATTGCTTAATAAAAAAGGTTTGTTATGTGTTTTCTAAAGCGTTTTTCTTGAGTACAAAAACAATTATACATCAAACTTACAACATAATAAAATATAATTGAATATCCTCATGATTCACGCGAAGTAATTTTCATTTTTAATTCATATTTTTATTGGAACACCGACCATGTGTACATCACATTGAACACAGAGTTACCCTTATAATGGTATGATAATATTTACATCTTACATATTAAAAAAGAAGTATAGGCCCTAGACCTAAATATATAATGCATTGATAAAGGAAGTATAGACCTAAATATGCAATGCATTGATAAAAACTGAGTTCTGGAACTTGTTATTGACCCTTCTCGAAATAACGGCTTCATAATTGTCAGTTTGTTTGAAGCTCTGTACCAAACGCTTGTTTTCAAAATAACTGGCCGGGCGTAAGCCGGAGTCGATAAAGACACCATGGTTTGGAACATGACCAATTGTTAATTTTAATTTCATTGGTCAGATTAGGAGAAAACAAATTCTTTATCTGACCAATAAAAGTGCTACAACAAGTCTCTCTGAAAAAAAAACCACACACACAAACTGTCTCCAACGATTTAGAGCGCCGGTGTGGCAGGCAGGAGATTCTGTGCCCCTGGGGATTGCATACAAACTTCTTCGGATAGCGCCTTCTCTTGAATCATCCTCCTTTGCCCATGTTAATTTCCAAAATGGGGACCGAATCTCCGAGGGACACCGGCACGTTAATCCGGAGGTCTTGAACCCTTGGGGAAACACTATAGCTCAAGCGGTAGGCACTTTTTCTAATTTTTTTTCGCTGAAATTAATTTTCATCCAACCCTGAACACCCCTTAACAAAGTGGCTGAACCGATTTTTCCCTAGAGGTCGTTCACCGGGTAGGCCAGCTGTCACAAATTGGGTCTGCGCCAAGGCGGCAATTCCCTTGTGTACACAACTTGCCGCCTTAGTATCAACACATGCTCTCTGTCATATGTCTGTGAATGGAAACCAGAGCTGTTTGTTTACAATCCTGACCCAGAAATACCCTCAGGGTATATATAGGTGACCTGGTTACTGTTTCTTTTTTACCCTGTGGCAGTTTCATGAGTCAATTTCACTAATTACATAAAATGCCTACCGCGTGAGCACCTTCGTTACTCGGTGCGCGCACCAATATTCGTTTCCCGCAGGGTTAAAATTCCGCTACAGTCAATTTTTTAAGTCAGTTTCTTTGTCTTGGATTATTACTTGATTTTCCCCTCGTTCAATGTGAGGCTTAAGTGCTTCTTCGTATTCTTTTCCCAAGTGCTATAGGCGCTGTCTTTCCGAATATTTGTTGGAACTTTTTCGTCAGAGTCAATGTTAGCGTTTTCGTCCTCGGTCACCTTTGTGATTGGAATGTGTTGTGTGGTGATGAAAGGTCCTTTTCTCCTTTCTGACAATCTTTTCAACCATTCCTCGATCGCATCAATGGCAAACTTTGCATCTGGGCGATTGATATCACTGAGGGCGCACTTCAGTGTCTTCATTGTTTCCTCTTTTTTCCTACCCGACTGTTTTCCGAAGAACAAGTCCAAGACGATTTTTGTAGGGCTACGCCGTTCACGTCCTGCTTTTTCCCCGATGCTGTCGATGTTTACTGAGCAACCATTTCCAGTGTTCAATAGTAAGCTTAGGAGTTTACGCCAGTCGTTACCCAAAGGGTTGGGCGCATCCAATAAATCACAAAGCTCACCAAAGATGGGTCTTTTTAGTAGCCTAGATCCAGTCACTCTGTTGTCGTCGCTTTGTAGCTGGTCCAAAAGCAACTGCTGCATCGTTTTCATATGTGGTTCCTGATAAACTCTCTGCAAATTTTCAAATGGACAAGTGTATTTATTGTTCACTTCATCTTGGCAAATATAGTTGTAAATTTGTTAAAGTAAATCTACGCTGAAGAGAAACTGCCATCGTGAAAAGCATCTTGATGTTTAAAAAGAAATAAAACAATTATTCCCATCCTCTGGTTTTTGTTAAAACGAAAAGCAAATAATGTCAAGGATTTTATATTGCGCTTGATGCTAGAAGAAGGTTCATTTCGATGGTTGAAATTGAAAGAAGCAACCTTGCCCCAGTTACGTATGGATTCATCAAACGTCAAGGCCCTTTAATATCTTTCAGAGAGAAACATTTCTCTGGAGGATCAGTCTTAGTGTGAACCTAATTGTTTTGATCTACCTTGTTTGCTTCCACTAAGAAGTCCACTCCATAGTTGCAACTCTTACTGCTTCCTTGGTATACTGTCATGTGAGCTTTGAAGCAAACTTTCTCTGAGTCTGAGCGTCGTTTAGCGAAAAACGTCACGGACGGAAAAGCTTGAGCACAGGATGCCGCGGTTTCTCGCCATAACAACTTACGGTGGATTTTCTGTCAAATCAAAACAAGTTTAGAATGACATTTAACAACACAATAGCGACTTAAATTACGACACAAGAATGGAACAGAACATAGGTTTGTCATACCCGTTTGCAAGATTCCGGTTCAGTGATTTCCCAGGACTCGATGCTGCTTGAGATTTCCGCCACCATGTCTTGGTCGTTCTTCCTAACAATTAGTGGATTTTCTATGTCTGCCAAATGGAAACCATACCCTCTCTGCTTTTCCTTTACTTCCTGTAAGAACAAAGTGCATGTTTATTATAGAAAACAATTCTGGTTGAAAGGTCACCAACTGCCGAGGCTGTTCAAATAAGCCGAGGTTTGTGGGGAACAGCCCTTTACATGATACAAAAGCAAGAAACAAAAACAAAACAAAAACAACGGACAGAAGGGAGCTAATTTTGCAGATAAGCCCCAAAATATTGACAAAATTAGGACCAGCTATAAGCATAAACAAAAAGGAAGCTGAAGACGAGCGGTGGACTCGGGAGAGGTTACATAATGCGCGAGTTGGGCTCTTTTGAACGAGGCTTCAAAATGCCCAACAGAAGGCTTTTTTTTTATTCGGTCGTCAATGGCGTTCCACAGACGAGGGCCATAGAACCGAAGTGTATTCATAGAGGCTCGAGTGAAAGGGATATAAAGTTTACGGCAAGATCTGGTAGAGTAGCCGTGAATGCAGAGATGAAATATGAAGTAAAGGAAGTGGGAAGAAGATTGTGAGAATATATTTGTACATGAAAATGCCAATATTTGATATCAGAAATAGTAAAGGTGTGTAATTGTGCAAATAGGGGAGCAGTGTGTTCACGAGGGTGACAGGAGGAGAACAGTTATTTTGATTTACAAGAGCAGCCAAGGTCATTGATAACCAGCGAGCCACAAGGAGGTGATAGGACTAGCAGTCTTTTATTAATAACTTTCTGAAGCAGCCATAGTTGTTTTCAAATGCAGTTTATTTTCATTTTCATGAATAGTGACGTCATCTTATTCAAACATTCGTTTCTTGAGAGCCATATCAGTTATGGTTTGGGTCTTTTCACTATTGTGAATAATGTTTGCATTATTTTAATGGCTGCTTAGTGGTATCTAAATCTGACATTGCTTCCTGTCCAAACCGGAATTTCAAACAAATAGCTGAGATTGTAACAAATATATTTGACTGATTTTGTGGATTCAAATAATTTGTTTTAACACGCTTTAGACCAAACAATGGGCCGCATACAATATCACTCCTTATGCAATATTTCGGCAAATCCAAAATCTATAAAACTTACCAGAAGATTTGCTTTGACGTCATCAACTAGTTGAAGACGAAGTGTTACCTCATCAGATTGACTGTCTTCGCGGATGAACACGCATGCTATCATAGATTTCTCCAAGATGCTTCCGTCCACAGGCGAAGCTGTAGCCCCAAACCCACAGAAATGATTAACTGAAAATGTTATGGAATCATTGTCAACTACCGTGATTACGTCCAAACCTTCACTAAGCTCACTGGAACTGCCAGAAGACAACTTAGACAAGGCAAACTTGCATGAGGACGTATCCTTTACACAGTGGGGCATAGTCAAGACGACATCTTCTTCGAAGGTGGTGTTTGGTGGTCCACAGTGGACGAACGGGGTTGAGAAATAATGTTTGTCAACTGAGGAAGCACCTGTAACGAAGATGTAGACTTGTTGCTGTTTTCCAACTGTTATTGCATTAGGAGGGACGTACAAGTGAACGTCTAAATCGTCAATTGACAGACATCCACCATGACAGTCTAAAATGGCGGCAGCACAGTTGGCGATTTGAAAGTTTTTTCCAATCACATCGATGCCCCGTGATTTGGCTTGCTTCAACATCCATTCAAACGATTCAAGAAAATCTTTTTTCTCTAAGGTATATTCATGGAAAGTGGGTTGCTGGATGTCGGTTTTTCTCTCATTAACATTCTTGGTAGTTAACTCTGCTGAGCTACAGTCAACGTCTTCTTGTGATAACTTGTTTGGGTGGCTGTTGATATCACAGGTAATTTCTTTTGAAGTAGGGACAGTGTGTGTTTGGTCTCCGTTTCTTAAAGGCACAGTGTTTTCATCAGCTAATTCTGACTCGTTCTTTGTTTCGGCTTCCCCGTACTCTGTGAACGCAAAATTGTCTTCGGATTGTCTGTCGTGTTGTTATACTCCTCGGGGGCTTCTTCTTTAACTTGCAAATTTGAAACCAGCTCATCGGCATTTACGTCAGTAACCTGTGGGTTTCCTTCTTCGGTGCTTGGTGGAGATTCTGGCTTCTCGTAGATTGTATCGGATGAATTCACACTGTACATAGACAATCGATTAGTGGCTACACTTGCTCTTCGTGTTCTTCTGGTTACTTGGTTATCCATACAGATGGCACTATCTATGCTTGACCTTACACTATATGAACCCTCTGTTCGAACAAGGGACAACTCACTGAAGTTACTCGGTGATCTCTCACTACCTCTGTGTTGGACGAGAGAGGCGTCAAAACTCGCGTGATTTTCTGGGCCGTTATTCCTCGTACCAGTCTCCGCCTCTTTTGGGCCGTCGCTGCCTCGAAAATCCTTTGAACGGCTCATGGATGCAGCCATGTAATTGTTTGGAAAAACATTCAGCTCAGTCTGGGGTTTGGATGAAGGTCCAGCTTGATTGAATGCAGCCTCACCAGCACTGTCGGGGGTCAAGTAACTAGTTATCGTAGACATAGATCCCATCCCACTTTCTAGAGAGTTCCGGTGTTTCTCCAGACTATTGGGGTCAACGACCTCACCGCCATCCAGCGATAGCCTGTTGGCTTTAGATTGGTATTCCTGAGCATGGGGGTGAGTGTCCATCTCCCCAACGCTCTTACTTTGCACCTTTTTTAAAATGCTCATCGCTGTTGGAAGGACCTAAATAAATCAAAATAAAAGATAAACAAATAATGAAGCGATTTAGATGAGGTGTATCAATCCTTCTAAACTTGACAAAGTGATGATGCCGCCATGTAAATGTGGTTTAAGTTAAGTCTGGAAAACAAAACAAGCACACCATTAAGATGGCGGGCAAAACTTCTCCAGCATTGTTTAGTTTTATCTGACATTGTCGGGCCTTTACGGTGGCACCACACAATCACAAATTAGTTGCACCTGGCTAGAACGCTGTACGGCAAGTTTATTGATTTATTAGCTGTTCCGACCTAGCTGTCGGCTATTGTTTTCGTCGAGATTTTCTTATTCTTTGTTTCCGCCTAAATCCCATAGCATTTGCACACGTTTTTTGTATACAGCTAATATCCTAGAGCGTAATACGAAAGAGTGAGATCATTATATCAAATTGAAGCTTAGTAAATAAACTTAACTCTAAATGCAATAAATGTTAAAATTCTTAATTAATTAGCCACTTAACAGCGAGGTGAATATTTAATTAGCCAACCTTGTTAGCACCATATCTCAAAAAGTATACCCTAAGGACTTGTCTTGTAATGTAGATGTGCCTTTTAGCCTAACATTCTCCGCACGTCATCATGACGTCAGTCGTAGGCGTTTTTTCTTTTAGTGTACAACACACAAACGTTTTGGTGACGTTTAGGTGATTCAAAACACAACCGTGGCTACAACGCTGTGCTTTTTTGATTAGGTCCAGTCACCTACTTTTGTTTGGTTACTCTGGAATACGGATCGCGTATTGTGAAAGCCTGTCAAGAATGGGACTTATCTCAGTTTGCCCAGAAGTAATCCTTAGATGTTATTGACAAACATTCTTAATTAGTTAATCACTTGATAGCAGTGTGAAGTTTTAATTAGCCAAACTTGTCTCTGTAATATCTGAAGAACTACACAACCGTTTTTCAAACTTTTTTCGGTTCTATACTCCTCGGGCATGCATTGCAGATTAGCCTTGGAAAACCGTGACCCCATGTTGACCTTTACCTATGGGTCAACCGAAAGTGGGACCATATCTCATGAATTACACAGCCGATTTTCAAACTTTTTTCAGTTATAGACTCCTTGGGCATTGCAGATTAGCCTTAACCGCGACCCCATGTTGATCCTTACTTCCGGGTCAACCGGAAGTGGGACCATATCTCAAGAACTACCAAACCGATTTTCAATTTATTTTCAGTTATAGACTCCTTGGACATTGGAGATAAGCCTTGGGTAACCATGACCCCATGTTGACCTTTACCAAAGGGTCAACCGGAAGTGGGACAATATCTCAAGAACTATACAACCGATTTTCAAACTTTTTTCAGTTAGAGACTCCTTGGGCATTGCAGATTAGCCTTGGACCCCATGTTGACCTTTACTTCCGGTCTTAACAGGAAGCTCAACATTTGAGATAATCATATCTCCTGAACCACATGTCATAATGTCGTAATGTTTGTGATTTCCTGTTTATTGTTAAAACATTTTATGAATCAGAAAAACCGGAACAGCTCTGTGTTTGTCCACAAACACCTAATGTCTAGTTTATTTATTCATTGCAGGATAAAAAGATCAGCAAAAGCTGTTTTACATTTGAATGTCCTGTTATACATAAAAAATTGTCAACTTAAACAACACACTAAAAAATGAAGAATACAAAGAAAAACTACTTGAGATACAGTTTCTAATATATAAACGTTTAAAAATGTCTTGGAGGAGGAACTTTGAATTGAAGAGGAAATATTGTTCCAAACCGGTAAGTAAAGGAACCCCTAAGAATATAACTTTTTTTTTGACATAACAATTAATAAAAGGCCAAATTGTTTACTTGGCAAAAATAATATCTCTGAAGTGTCCTCATCACACCTGGGTGTCTTTAATTTAAAACAAATTTCCCTGGCTCCAGCGCGGGCCGCCGGACCCCCTCGCCGTAAAAGCTTCGCATTTGCTCGATCTTCTCGTAAAATGCTTTACGGAATAAATGCAATTACATCCTATAGCTACATTGTGAAAGATTTTACAAAAACCTTATCTTTACATTTATTGAAGTAAAACTGTTCTAAAGCATGCTGCCTGTATATACATTATGGTAGTATTATAGTAATGGACAATTATATTGCGCAACACCTATTTGGATATACTCTTTTGCGAGTTACAATAAACAAAAACAATGCAGAGAGTAGGGCCTAATACAAACTACTTGTCTGAATGAATTAATTGTAAACAAATGAGTTTTGTAAATTGGACTGAAATACATCAAGTGAAGATGGGTGTCTGATACAAGTGGGGGTTAGTTTAGGAGCAGCATACACAAATGCCCAATCGACGAGGGTAACATTATTTTGTGTGGTCTGAACTTCTAAAAGGGTATGTTTGAGAGGGTGATTTCGTGGTTAAGAGCCCCTGGATGTACATCACCACGAATTGCTTGTTATTGGTCAGTTCAACAAAGAGCTATGAATTACGCATTAGAATATCTTTCTCAACTCGAATATAAACCTGCCATAAGAAACGGTAACGGTGATTGAATGTAAAGTATTTGGATTTAGCTGAATACCGTAAATGACTAGTAAGAGGGAAATGTGGGGCCCCAATTTTTGACAAGCAGCGTCTTTCTCAAAGTATTATTTATTTACTTGGGACTATTAATTTTTTGTTAGTCACTTTTTGCTCCGAAAATTCAGAAAAGTAAATTAACCTGTAGGCCCCTATGTCTTGAACAAATCTACACAAAACATAAGTGCGTTTTAAAATGTAGGGTGCCTATAGGTTATCGTTAATGGTTACAGTCATCGTTTCGGCAATTCTTTTGGTTCCGATGCTGCAGTTAAACTTACATAAATTCAGTATTATTTGTGCTTTGAAAGCTGAACTAGTGACCTACAAAAATGCGTTACGCAGCCGCTATGAACCTTGAATACACTGTGTTGGAGAAGCTTTGTTGCCTAGCATAATGAAGTTCTTTTTATGACAACTTGTTTTGCAATAAATCATAACACATCGGAAAATTCTCTTTGGAGTCATAGCTTTACAAACCGTCAGGTTATTCAGAAGCCTATCAATAGCTCCTACCCGAGTCACGACTTTATTATAAGTGCGTCACATAGTTTGGTTGATGGTTCACAAGTCAAAGTCACAGACTTCCGACTCTTTCACTTTACTAAATAATAGATTAATAGACAACTTCTTTGCATTCAAATTAAACATGAGTCATGGCTTTACGAGTAAGCTGGAAATTATAGCCCCTTTCTGGCACATAAGATGTCCTTTTTAAGAGGTGTTTTCATGTATTTTACTTCTTTTATTGTATCGTTTGTTTTTCGTTATTGAAACAGTCCTTTTGCTTTGTTATACACTTCGAAGTTAAAACCTGCACCCAATAACTTTAAAATGAAAACTAAAACTCTTTTGCGAAAGTCTTGAGATTTTTTGCCCTGGTATTTATGTTCTTGTCTTTGTTTTCTGCCAATGCCCGGACCATGTCAAATTTGAAGTTAACAAATGTTTAAAGGAAACAAAAGCTTAAAATGATAAGGGGTCGTTATAAAATCTAAAGATAAATTAATCTTTTTGTTTTCTTGTGGATTTTGTTCACAAGTCCTTTTCTTTGGTGTTTGATATACATTTCTTCTATTCGTTTATTTTTATCTGAAGTTAGTTTCTTTAACCTTCAATGATCCGACGTGCCAGACATCTCGGCATGTAAGTTTGGTTATGATTATGCCAAGAGTCACCTGCTAGTTGTAGGTAGGCCTAGTCATGCCTGGTTATTCTCGAATACTTCAATCAGTATCTCCCTGTTAACATTATTCACTACTCTGTACCGACCACGGGCAGCCACCTTTTCATTCAAAATCGCTTAGGCCTATACTTGGAGATAACGCGAAACTAGTGTAGAAATGAGTTTTCCCTATAAAAACATTTGCCTTTATTACAGGCAGCTACGAATCAGAAGGCATATAGCATAGAATTTGAATTTGAATGCAAACATTTTGAAAAAGATTGCCCATTAATGAAATTGAATGGTTGACCACCTCGTGCCTTTACGAAATTGAATGAGTCTTGCGGTCTGATGAAATTGAATGATCTTATTTGACCAGTGAATGCTAAACTGGTGAAATTGAATGACTCCTTTAAACTGAATGCTGCTTCAACGGAGCATTCGTTTTCAAACGAAATTGAATGAGCCAGGAGTTAAAATGAAGGGATTTTTGTTGAAATTGGCCGGGAAAACCTATATTTAAAAAAATAATAACTGTTATCAGCAAATCAATGTGCACATTTTGTATATTTGTTTTTATGTTTCTTAGTTTAAAGATCAAAGGGACACATTGCCTTGGACTGGGCTATTTGGGCTATGAAAAGCGGTTGTTATGAAAATAATT
This sequence comes from Leptasterias polaris, assembly GCA_037783415.1. Lineage (NCBI taxonomy): Eukaryota > Metazoa > Echinodermata > Asteroidea > Forcipulatida > Asteriidae > Leptasterias > Leptasterias polaris. Next base: position 2,242,980 of record JAZGTN010000068.1, read on the forward strand.
GCAATGATTATGGTTGGAAAGATGTTTTACTGGTAGAATAAAATGATCCACACAAATATCCCTCGAAGTTGTGTGGTTTTCCTTTTACTTTGTGAACTTTCACCATCCGCCATTTTGTGGAGTACTCCACAAAATGCCAGACAGTGTTAGTTCATGAAGTTTGAAGAAAACCACATAATTTTATGGCATTTTTGTGTGTAGCATTATGTTATACTTTTAAAACATTTTTCCAACCATAGTCATTGCAATTCATTGCATAACAAACGCTTTTTTAGCCCAAATCGCCCAATCCAAGGCATTGTGTCCCTTTACTTTTTAAGTTACCACAGAGCATGCACTAGTGCCAAGTATCTTTGATTTGAGACACTATAGAGACAACAACTAAATTAGAGTCAAATTAAAATTTACCCTTTCATTACAAGATTATTTCAAGACACAATATACATACATTAATTTTCAGTCCATAGACAGTTTTGTCACGGTGAATGTGAGCAAACAAGCAATAGTCACGCGTTATGTGGTCTATAGCCCATACCCTTATTGACCATTTATCCAACTGATTGTTACAATTTTGTGATGATTTTTTAACACGATAACATAGGTTTTTTTGGCAAAACTGAAACCAGTAAGGTTTTTCGATAATTAACTGGTGCTTAAGAGTAGAAAAATTTATAAAATACTGCGACAAGACTGTGTGGTGTTGCCATCATTGATCGAGGAAAGCAGCTGGAAAGAACAAACGTGTTCTTCCCAGTGCCACATTTGAACTGACAACTTTAACACAAGTCATGGCAGTCACCAACATTCACATTTGATGGATTATGCCTCTAAATTTAGTTCTACACATTGTCTTTTTGTTTTCTTCTTTCTGTATTAGGCTCGGTGTGTAAGTACAAAATCAAGAAACACAATTCTCAAAAGCGGGTGATGAGAGGATTTCTTTAAAAGTGCATCTTGTTTCCCTAATAACTCAAAAGTGTTCATTTGCGACCTATCTGACTGGCATAATAATAATAATAATAATATAACGTATTTGTATAGCGCCTACTGCAGGCCAGCCTCTAAGCGCATTAAGAAGAAAGTTGTAGCTAGAGTCTATGTTTGAGCTATGACTGGTATCCTGGTACCGTCAAATTAATGGACTATGAGTATCCGAGGATTTGGAAAACTTTAATAATTATTACGAGTCTATAAAGGGAAGCTCCGTAAACGTAACATAAACCGTTTTTGATGGTTTTAATATTTTATTGTAACCGCTTAAGTAGGCCCTGCATGAAATGTTCTCCCCAAAAATTCCTTTTAGACTATTGGATAGTTGGATAAAAATTGATATGTAAGTGTAAGGCCCTAGTGTCACAGATGGAATCGTGAATTATAAAAGAACGTTCATAGTCACAGGGCAACGCAAGACAAGGACATAAACAATCAAATGATTCTCAGAAACCACGTTTTATGAAGAATAAATAAATTAAGTTTAATCATAAATGCGAAATCAAAGAACTGCAAAGCAGATTATTTACAAAGCAACAAAATGGGCATGATTAGTATAATTGAAGTTTAGTAGCAATCAAGCCAGCGTTATAACAACAGCAATAAGCATGATTAATGATGGCTAACTTAAAAGCAACTTAAAGAAAGAAAGTCAACATAACTTGCGAGGATAATTTCATAACTAAATTAATACAACGGTAAACAATTTAAAACAACGATGGGCGTGGTGAATGCCAGTTTCCTTGTTAGGCTGTGCCTCATGCCATAAACCCTGCGAGTTAAAAAGATTCACAAAAGAAACTCGCTTTAATCAAGAGAATTTTCATTTTCGTTTGACAGCAAAAATGGAAAGTTGTCCAAAAGCACAGTGAAATGTTTTGTGTATAAAAACAATGACAATTTTACTTACAGGAGGTCGAGAGTACCATGCGACAAACCCCCTGGTTTGGCTATTAAAGAAACTGGCTCAGGTAGTACGGATGATTATTGAATTGACATGGTGGTAGTCTGGAAAGTAGCGGTCCACACGTTGCTGGTCCGTCGCCTTTGCCTCCGGCCACACCTTGGAAGTCTTCATGGGTCCGGCGTCCACGTAGGGCGTCGTCTACTCCCCACCGTGTCAATTGGTACTTACCGTACTCCAGAATTTCCCCAACTATATACTACTAGGTGTAGACAATAGACACACCTATCGGTTCTTACAACTTTGCGCTACTGTATTACGTTGGAATGTTAAAGAATAACTGGTATGTGACATGACAAAAGTCTTCCAATGTACGTGTTCCACTTTTAAACTATTTAAACGCTTCAAACTATTCTTGGAATTGCAGTTAGCACTCATTCCAAGAATAAGAACATAACATAACACTATTATTATGTTGGCACCTATGACACCTAGTAAAGCACAAAACCTAGGTCCCTGTACAAATACCTGATCTTTGTAGTTGGCGAACGTTTTTGTGTATAGTGCACTGTGCACATTCAATACACACGCGACATGTTCACAAAGTAACTTAAAAGCACAAACTGACTTCAAACTGACTTACCACAAACACTTAAGATCTATTTAAATCCACTTGGAAGATATAATGCTGTCGAGATCCGCAGCTAGTGGGTCTAGTCTCTGATTGACTCCTTGACGGAAGTAAAAGTGTTTTTTGTTTTTTACTTTGCACTGAGCTTTCCAGGTGTTGTCATAACTCGTTAAACTTGGTCATGCATGCGACTTTTTTATAAAAGGGGCAACATTCGAATGGGTATAACAAAGTATTGGCCCATGGATTATTGTGTTCATCTTTTTCATTTCTTTAACAAAAGGTGGATTTTTGTGGAAATATAAGAGGAGTTTCCAGCCGACACTAAAGGCACTGAACACGTTTGGTAATTGTCAAAGACCAGTATTCTCACTTGGTGTATCCCACCATATGCATAAAATAACAAGCCTGTGAAAATTTGGACTCAATTGGTCATTGAAGTTGCAAGAAAATTATGAAAGAAAAAACACCCTTGTTGTACAAATTAGTGTGCTTTCAGATAGGAATAAAAGGCTTCTAGCTAGAAGTCTTTTATTATTTTAGTGAGAAATTACCTCTTTCTCAAAAACTACGTTACTTCAGAGGGAGTCGTTTCTCACAATGTTTTATACTATCAACAGCTCTCCGTTGCTCGTTACCAAGTAAGTTTTTATGCTAAAATATATATTTTGAGTAATTACCAAACGTGTACAGTGCCTTTAAGTGACGTAATAGTCCTAGTCGGAGACAGCAAAATGTGAAAGCGAACGAAGGGAATCATGACCCAATCGTCCAGGGAGCAACTTTTCGAACAAGAAAAACCCTCGTTTTCTTTCTGCATTCATGTGTTAGAATTATAAATATTGGGCCTAAGTATTACGGATGAAAATCTTGATTAATTCAAACTTAACTAAATTACGCCCAACCCCCTATAAAGTTGCGATGAAATTGATTCGGAGGGGAAAAGTTCATAACTTTCTCATAAAGCTCGGTACTAGTCCGAATTACTGCGAGGATCTATCCGTCTTAACTTTGGGCCTATCATGTGCCTCATCGTCGTTCCCAAACACTCAACCTTTTAAATTGATTTGCAAATTACAGTAAGCAAAATAATGATGCACTAGGTGTTATCTCCATTGATAAGTATTTTTTGTTACAAATATTTTCTTTGGTTCTCCTAATATTTCCTGCCCGCCCTCCCCCTTTCTTTATTGTAATCATGGCATTTCCGGTATTTACTTTGTATCTAAGCACATTTGGAATGCCCGGTATGCATCGTATGTTATTCGTAGTGGGCGCTGGCTGCTTAGCAAAACCGTTTGCGGGAGCATTAGAGTCATTTATGTTCTAGCTTCCGTTCAGTTCAGTTCAGTTCAGTTCGAGTTATTTTTGGGGTTCTGTTCCTGTAAGTTTTCGTAGTCAACTCCCTACCCCAGAATGCCGCAGTAAACCGCCGATCTTCATTTATTGATTCCCATGTGTTTTCATTGTAATCTTTTATCTACGTGTTCTGGATCTAAAGCTTTACACCCAATATATTTGATTTTAAATGAAGATATTTACTTATATCCCTGTCACAGAGTGTATGCCTTCCTCAGCCCTATACTGATTGTAACCCTCAAGAACATTCTGGTCAAAAACTTCTCCAATTTCCAAAACCGAAAGGTCAGTATTTTTATCATTTCTTCTTGGTAATGGTTGAGGATGAATTGTTGCAGTATGAAGCTGAATTCAAACGACAGACATTTAATGTGGGACTTTTTGGATGCTAGGTGGCAGCAGACTAACCCGGTAAATCTATTTTATTTAATCCAGACAATCTGCGTATTAGGCAATTTTACAAAAATAAATGTCTGGAGATGTGGCTTATAACTGTTGTACATTCATCATGTAAATGTTGAAAGAGAAACAACAATAAATTACAGTATTTCAACAAATTTACAAATATGTAGGCCTATCGGCCGTTTAATTCAATTCAATTTACTTTATTATCCACACAAAAATGGGGAATTCATTTCGGACTTTACATCAATAAGTTCAATTTACAAAAATTACAATACGTAAAAAAAAAATTACCATTTCAGTACAAAAATACATCAACAACCACAATACTTCTCTATATAAGAGGAATGAGTGACACAAAGAAGTTATGGACAATATAAAAGCTTAAAGTACACTAAAAATTGCAATTTCAAAAATATGTACTAAACATTTCTAGTATAAAAAATAGAACCCATGTCGTTTTATGTAATATAGCCTAAAGAATCATCGTTCCAATTGTGCATTAAAATTTCGGACAGCTGAGGGGACAAATGAGTTGGCATACCGCTTAGTGTTAATTCTTTCAATTTCAATTCAATTCAAAACTCACATTTATTTCCATACTTCATGACATTTTCAAACAGTACATAGCCAAAACATTGATTTAAAGAAGTAATCAAAGAAGCATTAATTACAAGGCAAAAAAATAACACAAGTATGGAGGCATCATCTGGAAGCCGAGGCTTGTACTATTGTAGTGAGATGCCTGATGGACAGACAAACAGAACGTTAACAGGAACAAGAACGTACGGACAGACAAGTTGCACAAAGACAGAAATTATGAGAATAATATTAATATTATAGTAATATCAATATGATGAGAATAATATCAATATTACAGTAATATTAATAATAATAATAACAATGATAATAACGACAATAACAATTATAGTAAAGTAATATATATAAAGAGAGAACATCAGCTGACTACTAAACATGAGTAAACAGGAATCTAAGCAGACTACCTAGATGAGAACAAACTATGTCAGATACTGGGAGAGGAGAGCTCTTTTATAAGCACTTTTAAATCGACCCACAGAAGATTGTGATTTAATAGATTCGCTTAAACCATTCCAAAGACGCGGTCCGAAGAAACGAAGCGTTTTCAGGTGGAATGATGTGCGGGTGAATGGCACATAGAGGTGTGATTTGTTGTGCGATCTGGTTGAGTACCCATGGGTGTCACGGACAGAGGTAAAGAATGAACTAAAGGAAGTGGGTAAAAGGTTGTGAGTGAATTTGTACATGAAAATACCTGTATGAAATTTGTTAATTTCAGCAAGTGCTAGTGAGTGTAATTGGACAAAAAGAGGTGCAGTGTGCTCCCGGGGATGCGAAGAAGTGCAAATCCTGATTGCCCTTTTTTGAGTGGTGATTAGCGAACGAAGCTTGTTGCTGGAAACATGTGCCCAAACGATATTACAATAGTTAAGATAAGGAAGAATGAGGGTATTGTAAAGCAATATCAAGGATTTGGGAGGAAGAAAAGCACGAAGTCTAGACATAACACCGGTGTTGCGGGAGATGGTTTTAGTAATGGAAGAAATGTGTTCAGACCAGGAGAGTTGATCGTCAATAATGACACCTAGAAAGTTAGTAGAGTGAACTTGAAGGATAGGGTTATTATCGATGCGAAGAATAGGAATATCGTCCAAAAGATGAGAAGATTTACTGAAGAGCATGAATTTAGTTTTGTGTTGGTTAAGGGAAAGTTTGTAGCTTTAAACCAAGAAGAGACTTTAAGAAGTTCAGCATTCATGGTGTTTAAAGAATTAGCCGGGTTGGAGTCAGAGAAAGTAATAGTAGTATCATCGGCAAATAAAGTAAAGGAAAGAAGGGAAGAAGAAGAATGCAGATCATTGATATACAGCAAAAAAAGAAGAGGACCAAGAATAGAACCCTGGGGAATACCATGCTTGATTTCTTGCCGAGAAGAGTTGTGATTTTTGAAGGAAGTGAACTGTTGCCTATTCGAAAGATACGAAGAAAGCCATTTGAGAGCAACACCTCTTATGCCGTAGAAACGAAGTTTGTCCAGGAGAATGGAGTGATCAATGGTGTCAAATGCTTTTGATAGGTCAATAAATACACCGACTGTACTCATTTTATTACTGAGAGCAGTGGACACTTTATCAACAAATTGAGTTAGCGCCATGTCTGTGGAGTGATTTGCTCGAAAGCCGTACTGAGAGTCAGAAAGGAGATGGAAATGAGAGATGAAGTTAGTGAGTCTGTTACAGAAAAGTCTCTCAAGTATTTTAGAAAAGCAAGGCAGAATCGAGATGGGTCTGTAATTGCTAATATTATGTTTGTCACCGTTTTTGAAGACAGGAATGACTTTAGCAACCTTCAGATTGGAAGGAAAAGAACCAGTGGTGAAAGTTAGGTTGAAGATGTAAGCAAGAGGGCGAGAAATAAAGGAAATGACAAATTTAATCACAGAAGAATTTATGCCATCAAATCCGCAGCTAGAGCTGCTTTTTATATCATCGCTGATTTGAATGACTTCGAGGAAGTTAGTAGGAGTCAGACAAAATGAAAAGCTGTTCGGATTGTGAAGAAAGTCTGTGAAGTGTGAATCAGTACTGGGGATTTTATTAGCCAATGAAGCACCAATGTTAGAGAAATGTGTGTTAAAAGAGTTAGCGATTTCAGGAGGATCTCGTACAGTGTCGTCGCCGTTGGTCATTTCACAAGGGTTGTCAGCCCTTTTACCTTTGCCCAGGATGCTGTTAATTTCGCGCCAGATATTTTTCAAACTTGTTTTGTTATGATCCAGCTTCCGGGCAAAGTAATTTTTTTAGCAGTGCGAATGACAGAGGATAGGCGATTACGGTAGTCCTTATACAGACGCTCGTTAGCTGCCGTGGGATTACGTAAGAAACGTCGGTACAGCCTGCTTTTGTGATCAGAAGAGTTGACAATAGACTGACTAATCCAGGGCTGGTTTCTTAAAGAATTACCCCTAGATTTCACTGAAAAAGGAAAATGAAGATTGTAAAGAGAGTTAAAGGTGGTAAGAAAAGCATTGTAGGCAGAATTGGCTTGATCGGCCGCATAGACTTCACTCCAATTCAAATTCGCAATGTCTGCAGTGAAAGAACGGATTGTAGTAGTGCTGATATTTCTTGTGACAAAGGTGTTACCAGCAGAGACCGAGTTGTCAAGACAAAAAGGAGTCACCTGGAAAAGTGGTAGGTGATCAGTGATATCCGAATAAAGGATCCCTGCAGACATATCCTGGTCATTGTTGGTAAGAATGTTGTCTATCAAAGTGGCACTGTGAGGGGTGATGCGGGTCGGTTTGTCAAACAAAGGGCGGAAGCCATAAGCGAAAAAAGTCTTTACAAAATCATCTGTGGGTCGATGATTAGAGCAATTAAGTAAATTGAGATTGAAGTCCCCCATTATGTAACATAGCTTTTTTTCATTGGCGATAGTATTGAGGCAAGAATCAAAAGACCTATTAAAATTATCTGGGGAAGCCCCAGGAGCCCTGTAGACATTACCGACAATCAAATTAACAGCATGAGCTCCTTGAATTTCAATGAAAACACATTCAAAATCTTCACAAGGTGTCATGAGATCGTTACGAATGTGGAATTTAAGCGAGTTGCTCACAAACATGGCAGCTCCTCCCCCTGTTTTGTCAGAACGAGAGGAATGAATAAGATGATAATTGTCCATGTGGACGAATTGAGGAGGAGCATCTTTAAACCACGTTTCTGAAAAACCGTAGATAGAAAAAGAATGATTGAGTGACAGCACAAAGTCATGAATATCGTAAAAATGTCTACAGAGGCTCCTGGAGTTCATATAAAAGATTGAGAAAAAATTATCGGGTGTAGAAACATTAAGATTACAAAAATCATTGCGATCAAAGTAAGAGCAGGAATTGTAGCTAGCATCGTCAGCAAGAAATGAGTTATTGGTTGTTAAATCAGGAAACATACGAGCAATTAATAAAATGAACAGAAACAAAAGAAAAATTAAATGTCACAATGAAGTACGAACACTGGAGATGGAGTATCAATGAACGTAATTCAAATTACATCGAGCGCAGAAAAAAACATTTTAAATGAAAATACCTAGATGATAAATAGGTAATGAGTAAAGCAATAAACAAATAAATAACTTAAAAGCTTTTTTTTTTAAATTAAATACATAAACAAAATGCGAATGAAAGCAAGAAGATGGTAAGCAATCAAAGAAAAACAAATGGGTATTAATAATGAACATAAATAAATACTTAGATGATGAATAAATAGAAGCAATAAACAAATAAATAGCTTAGAAAGCTCAAACAAATATATATATATATAAATAAAGATAACATGCAGATGAAAGCAAGAAGATGGTAAGCAATCAAAGCAAAACAGATGGGTAATTTGCCGAGAAACAACAACATACAGGCAGACACTAAAGCAATGCTGGCACAATAGAGGTTCTTAAGCAGCCAATAATTTACATATCAAATCAATCAAACAAAATTAAATAAACACAATTGTGGCAATAATAGAAAATAAATTAACAAAACTGAACAGGCCAGACTACCAAATAAGGAACCAAATGTAATGATGATTATAATACGATGTGACCCGGTGATGGGCAAAGTAAACAAACAAATGAAATGTTAATGAAGGTGAAATGCAACGAAAGCATTAAATTAAGCACAAGCATTGAGTCTGGTGTTGCTGCGTATAAAGGGGAGCATCAAACTCTGCAGAAAGCAGCAAGACCTCCGGTGTTGTTCCGCCACTTACCAGCAACAAACCTGTACTTCTGTCCTTCCTTGTAGGCCTTGGATACCTCCAAGCTCCAACGGCGTTGCAGATCTTGTCTTGTCAAATCCTCAGTGCAGAAGTACGGGGTGTCAGCCAAGACCTGTCGCTGTTGACGAAGGATTGCAATCTTGTCCTGGTAGCAATTCAACTTGAACAGGAGATGTTGAGGACGACCCGGTGTGTTTGGTCCATTCCGATGTGCTCTCTCAAGCTTGATGTCATGAAGGCCAAATTTTTCCTTCAGCATTTTCTTGCAGATGTCTAGGCAGTCTTCGTCTTTACTTTGGGGAAAGCCAATCACTCTGATGTTACTGCGACGGCTAAATCGCTCCAGCTTATTGAGTTTCTCTGCATGATCGGCAAGTTGCTTCTCCGCTTGAGCCCAATAGGTAGCCATTTTCTCCAACTCTGTCCATATTTATCTGTTATCTAGTGAGTATTGATTTTTTTTTTAAACCAAGCTCTATGGTTAGTTTTAAATGGGGCCTATGACCCACCTAATGTAATTTAATATTTTATCTAATTTTATTTTTTATTTTTTTCCTTGTAAAATGTTTATCTGTTATTCATTGTAAGTGTTATTGTAATTGCTTGTTCATTTTATTTCTAATTTTGGCCTATTGGTTTATTTGTAAAGCGCCATGAGCATAGGATAGGCCCTATGTGCGCTATAGAAATACAGTTTATTATTATTATTATTATTATTAACTTATTGATATTAAGTTCCAGTTCATTGACCCGTTCAGATTGAAATTCAATGGCCGTGTTGAAGCTCGCCTCAATGCTGTCGATGCGCCTATTTAGGTCGACTTGGCCCTGGCGGATCTCCTCTAAGGCACCCCGGACAAACTGCTGGAAGTTCTGGGCGCTCAGTAGACGGGCCCGATGAGGTATGTGCCAGTGACTGGGGTGACAAAATGGGTGCCTCCCGATGGGGTGATGTGGATTTTGGAGATTTCTTTCGTTCTTTCGTCCAGCTGGCATAATGAGTAGGGGATGTAGGCTGAGACCGTTCTATGATGGAACTTTGAGGGTTTGGATGAGTTCAGCGAGTCGGAAAGAAGATTTTTTGAGCTTAAAATATGAAATTTTCTGGGAGCTCGATGTAAGTGCGTCCACACGTTAGTGCATCATTATGTAGATATTCTTAGCTGTAAAAGGCGTTTACTCCTTGTACTTCTATTGAATTGTTCATACAATGGGTGAGTGTCATCTGACAGAATCATTTCAACTTTGTTCAGCATGAGAGATTTATAGAGACTGTCAACCGTTGGTTCATCAGTACCAGTTACCTTATTAGCTTGCTTAATTACTCTGTCCATGTTTCCAAAAACACTAATAAGACAATATGTATATAATAATACTTTGCAGGGCAGACTTGTAAAACATTTGTAACATGGTTTTGTCCACATGGAATGAATTAAGTTTCCTTAAGAAGAAAAGACGCTGCTGTAACTTATTGTACTTTGATTTAGCACATTTATCAAAAAGCAACTGGTTATCAATCTCAACTCCTAAGTACTTAAACTCAGTGACCCTCTCAAGAGATTCTCCTTTGATCACAGTGGACGGAACGTGCGTTTTGTTCCTTCGAAAATCAAAGACCATATCCTTAGTTTTCTTTGTGTTGATCTCTAAGTGGTTTTTGTCACGCCACTCAACACATTCAGAAATCTCGTGATCGAACGATGCAAAGTTATCCCTTTTTGCAAATAAATGGCCGACCAGTGCAGTGTCATCTGCATACTTAATTAACTTGTGATTTGTATTCAAAGATCTACATTCATTGGTGTATAGTGTGTACAGAATGGGAGAAAGAACACAGCCCTGTGGGGCCACCATAATTATTTAAATCCACCAGATTAACGTATTATAAGTCTACATTTTGTTTATGTGTGTATATTTATCTGATTACACTCTTAACTGGCAAACATCAAGCCAAAAAGACCCCTTTACCCAAAGTAGTACTGAGAAAATACAAACCGAGAAGACAAATTTACACCCACAAAAATTTGATAAAATCAGGTAACCTCTACAAGGCTGTCCTACCACAACTGCGGTGATACCCCGCCCCTCAAAAAGGAGAAATAGAGAAAGAGAGGGGAGAGGGGAGAGTGAAGGGATGCATGTTAAAGCATTTTACATTCAACAACAATTATATCCAACAACAAATGCAACAGCAATCCGACACCAACGTACACACATCATCTGCTGATCTGAGAAACCAGAGTCAACTTTGTCTTTATAAAAATGAAACAGAGAGTCTTAAATGATGGTAAGGAAAATTCAGGCCTGACTATCGGAGAAAGGTGATTCCAGATTAGGTCTACCCACTGAAAAGAAACTTTAGACTTATCCTACAATAATGTGATTTTGTTTTACGACGAGGAATGGATAACATGACGGGATCAGGAGAGGGTTTAGTAGCAGGACAGCCCAGAGTCACATAAAAAATTACATAATCGTCATAGTCTTGTCTGTGAACGCATGGAAATAATTTGCAGCAATTATAAACAATTTTCAAATTCTCTTTGGAAATAGTGTTTAGTGTTTTAGAATTGGTGTTTAGGAGTTGATATGACAGCTGAGCTGTGGACTATTTTTAGTTGTTCTTATGCCTACCTTGCCGGAGGATTTATTTAATTTTCGTGCGTTCTTTTCGGTCGACCATCGAACTCAATTTTGTCGGCTGGCACTACTGCTGGACTTGAGTGAGTGCTGTGCTGTCTATCGTATGGTGTTCTAAAGACGACAGATATGCGTCGCGTCGTGCCGTCGCGTCGCCTATTCCGTCGTCCGTCGCGTCGTGCCGTCGCCCGTCGCGTCGTGCGTCGCGTCGTGCCGTCGCCCGTCGCGTCGCCTGTTTTTCAATTGATTTGCATGGTGACTTGGACATCCGTCGTCCGTCGCGTCGTGCCGTCGTCCGTCGCGTCGTGCCGTCGCGTCGTCCGTCGCGTCGTCCGTCGCGTCGCCCGTCGCGTCGTCCGTCGCGTCGCCCGTCGCGTCGTCCGTCGTCCGTCGCGTCGTGCCGTCGTCCGTCGCGTCGTGCAGTCGCGTCGCCCGTCGTCCGTCGCGTCGTGCCGTCGCGTCGCCCGTCGTTCGTCGCGTCGTGCCGTCGTCCGTCGCGTCGCCTGTTTTTAAATTGATTTGGACCTTATTTTCGCCAAAACGTTCTTCACTTTTCTGTCAATTGGTGGCGCTCTTTGATTATTTCCGTCGAAGTGAGTCTGATGAGGTCGTCGAGATTCTAGATAACAGATGTGTATAGTTTGATCAATCCCTGCTTGCCGTGTCATCTCAACAATATCCTTTTAATTGTAAAAACATGTCAAGTATTAGTTTTTACTACCTCGGCCTCCCTACCATGCCTACTAGCCTGTAAAATAAAGCAATGTCAACAGCAGCATCGTAGGAAAAATACTACCTAAATTATTATTATTATTTATTATTTCTTTTCTTTTGAGTGGAGCTCTTATAGACTCCGTTTATTCAACTCAAGTAATTACAAGTATATACATCTCCTATGGAACATTAAAGCAAGTACTGATAGATCAGTACACAAGTACATATAGGTTACTAGAAACTAAAGGACAATGAACAAAGTTGATATTACATATCAAACAAAGGCAAGATCAAAACATGAAAAAGCAACCTAGTACAAGTAAAAAGATTAAAATTAAGGCCTACACAAAGGACAGTAACTGAGAGGTGACAAAATTCGATTTTGATCAGAACATAAATTTTGGACTCTCGTCTTCATTGAAAGTACACAGGAATTTGTACAATTTGTTAAAATTACTTGTTTGGAGCCTATTCCTCTCCCTTAGTAGAAATGATCTGAGAGTTTCTTTGTAGGTCTTGATAGTAATGTTTGTGTTTGTGAAAACGTTGTCCTCATTGAAGACCAGATCACACCGGATTCTCCAAATAACATTGATCATCATGCCAACAATTATCATAGATACAAATGACAAATTCATACATACAATTCTTATACAATCACTGAGACAAAAGAAACGGCAGCCAGTTTGTTTCCTAATTAAAAATTCGACGTATAACCAGGGTTCAACCACCTCATTACAGTATAGAAACAAATGTTCGACAGTTTCAGTGTCGGATTTACAGAAAGGACAGTCGACTGTATCTATGATTTTCATGCGTTTAAGTTTATCTCGGGTTGGCAGAATCCTGTGATAAAGTCTTAAAAGGTGTCCTTGTCTTTGGCGTCCATAATATTGTTCATGTTTAATTTGGTCCAAATATTGGCCCAGTCGAACTTATCAGTGAGGCCTAAAATCGAGGCCCACTTTTCCTGTGCTTTTGGAAAAACAAATTATTTGACCATCAATGATTTGTACATTAATTTCGTGGTAATTTTAGAAAAAGGTACCAAACCCTGATCCCCATGGTCAATTTGGAACTGAGCCACCTGCTTGGATGGTCATTAGGCCCACAACGTTTTTCTTTGAAGAGGACAGGATTGATGTTTTGTTCGAAGACGTTTAGCTATGCGTCCAGCAGTGATACGATTAATTTCACACTTCAAGGTTCAAGGTTCAAGGTTCGTTTAATTCCACAGTATCAAAAAAGCAAAAGGCAATAATAAATACATCAAAAGTAATCATTACATAATGCAAAGTAAATGTTTTACAGCATAGGTTTGAAGAATATTACATGTAAACAAAAAAAGCATTATGTGACACTGCAGAGGGATCCATTTAAAAAGCAAAGCTTGTAGGCAATGGTCCCTATAGTGACATGCATATGCATTGAGATTAAAAAATAATGTTGTGAACCGTGGAGGTCCGTGGTCGAGTCGAGCCACCAATAAACAAATATAATAGCAGGTCTCAATGCACATGCATGTTACAAAGAAAAATCAGCAAACACTATAATACAATCAAATAACGAGAACAAACATTGGACTAGGACTAACACAACAATCAAACACAACAATCTTGCCGGTCAGCAATATAGTATCGAACGAAATCATGAGTGATGCAAAAGCAGCGTATCCCTCGATGGATTTAACATAGTGTGGCTATGGATGATAGTATACACCATGGATCCCATGTAGGAGACCACCCGAGTCTGCACTGTGGTATGGTTCAAAATACAATGTACATCTGTAAAAAACTCATCAACAATAAGATTTCAGTATATCAGCTTTAAAGACACGTTTAAAAGTAAACAAGCTTTTGGAGGCTTTAAGTTTTTCATTAAGCATGTTCCAAAGCATAGGTCCCTCATATTTAATAGTTTTAAGAGCGAGGGAAGTACGAGTGTAAGAAATGTGATAATTAGAAGCTTGGCGGGTGAAATGGGAATGTACATCTGAGTTTAAAGAAAAAATTGATTGAATAGCAGAAGGTACATTTTTACAAGTGAGTTGATACATGAGGGACCCAAGCTGAAGACAATAAATATCATTCACTTTAAAATTGCATATTTATGGAAAAGGGGATCTGTATGTGCGTTAAATTCAGCAAAATTAATGATACGAAGAGCTCGCTTCTGTAAGAGAAGAAGTCTATTAGGATTGGTAGTAGAACTTGATCCCCATGCAAGTATCCCGTAGTTAAGATAAGAACCGATCAATGTATTTTATAAAGAGATTGTAAAACCAGTTCAGGCATAAAATGCTTGATCCTAATGATCACACCAATATTTCTAGCAATAATTTTACACTGTAATCAACATGACTATTCCATGATAGTCTACGGTCAACAAAAAGTCCTAGAAACTTGCAACAATCAGTTTCCAGTGATTTCAATGTCATTAATCTTTATAGGACTTGGAAGGTCTCTGACTGAATTACTGAACAACATGCAGTTAGTTTTAGTGATATTTAGGGATAGTTTATTGACCGTAAACCAGGTGGCAACTAGTTTGAGCTCATTGTTAACAGTGTTTACAAGATAGTCAAGGTTACTATGGGAAAAGAATAAATTAGAGTCATCCGCAAATAATATAAATGAAAGCACACTAGAAGAATTTGTGAAATCATTAATGTATATGGTGAATAACAAAGGCCCGAGGATTGATCCTTGAGGTACTCCATACGTAAGGACATCAGACTCAGATTTAATGCCATTGACGGAAACATATTGTGGCCTGTCTGAAAGATAACTCTTAAACCATTCATGGGGAATTCCACGGATACCATAGTTGGGAAGTTTATGCAATAGTATTTGATGGTCTATTGTATCAAAAGCCTTTGAAAGATCAAGGAACACCCCCAAAGTATGATTGGAGTCATCGATAGCATTAGTAACTTTATCAATAAAATCAAGGAGTGCATGAATGGTTGAATGTTTGCTACGGAAACCAAACTGTTGATTTGTTAAAATTTCAAACTTATTCAGAAAATTAATGGTACGGGCATAGACACATTTTTCAAAGATCTTTGAAAAACATGAAAGAATAGAGATGGGCCTATAATTGGATATATTGTTACGATCACCCTTTTTGAAAACTGGTGGGACTTTAGCAATTTTTATTTCTGATGGAACAATGCCAGTCGTAAAAGAAGTATTGACAATATGAACAAGTGGTTTACTTATGGCAAAAATTGACTTATTGATAATGGAAATATTGATCAGGTCATGACCAGAACTTTTTTTATTTTGTAAATTTTTTACAATGTCCAAAATTTCATGTTCAAATACTGGAGTAAAAAAGAAGGAATTAAAATTAGGGTTGGGCATATAATCAGCAAAACTAAGGGGTGAATGAGTAGGTTGGATGTTTTTAGCAAGGTTGGGACCAATATTGATAAAGTATTGATTAAAATGATTGGCGATTTGATTTGGGTTGTCAATTAAATTCCCATTAACAATGATGCTGTTAATACCATGAGAATGGGTATTTTTATTCAAAACAGAATTTATAACCTTCCAGGTATTACGGATGTTATTTCTTTCTTTTTCAAACTGAAGGGAATAGTACTTTTTTTTACAAAGACGTAGAAGGCTAGTCAAGGTGTTTTTATACTTGATATACTTGCATTTATGTGAGGTTGTAGGGTTGGACAAGTACTGACGATACAATTTATTCTTTTTCTTAATAGATTTGAGGAGGAAATGTGTAATCCAAGGGGTAGTTGAAATATGATTAGATTTGGTATTGTTGTTTTGTCTAACTAAAGGTGTATTTTGATCGTACAGAAAAATAAAATTATCCAGAAAAGTATTATAAGCAGCTGTATCAGGATTATTACAACTAAGGACATTGGTCCAGTCAAAAGAGTGTAAGTCGTCAATAAACTGTTCAAGGTTCACATTAGACACATTTCGAGAAAAAGGTAAATTGTGATTATGAGAAGAACTTGAGTTTGGAGACTGAACGAACATAAAAATTGGCAGATGATCTGAGATATCAGAGATTAAAATACCAGATTTTGAGGAAGGAAGAATATTTGATAAAAAATTATCGATAAGTGTAGCAGAAGTATCAGTAATACGTGTGGGCATATGGATTTGGGGGAGGAAAGAGTGAGATGTAAATAAGTCGATAAAGGACTGGGAGCTAGGATTGGTTGGAATTAGTAAATTTATGTTGAAATCACCTGATCACACTTGATCCTAGCCAATTCCTTAAAGGTAATTAGTCTGTTATTTTTAACAACATGTTGAAATTTGATGATGTTATTCTTTGTTAAAACAGGACTCGCTAAATCGTTATCCTTATTAATCGCAACCACTGAATTATGCCAGAGAGGGATATTCATTACTTCCAAAACTGAGGTGAATTCTGGTCTGAAAACACCCCCTGATTTTTCGTAGGCTGCAAAAAGGTCCATATAAAAGGGAGTGGTCTGGTGACTTTTTCTTGGTTTTACCAAACACATACCAACCAAGATTATGGCTTTCGCCGGGTTTCTCGATCCAATAGTTAAAGAAGGATTTCCATTTACCATTACTTTTGATATAATACTCAACCACATCAGTTTTAGACTGCGTAACCTGACCCTGACGTCCAAAAGACCTGTCCCTCCCATGTATCGAGGTCCGGTGATAGTGGCACGCTTGATTTTGTCCGGTTTACCTGACCAGTAAAAACTAAAAATAATGTTTTCTATTTTCTTTACACACTCTCTTTAGAAATATCGGCATGCTGGATAATTTTAACACATTCAGTTCCACCATGGTTCCACCTGGACACTGAATACCATGCAACCCATTATTGATTCTAATTAGAGTTCCTAAACCTTCTGCACAGACTGCATATAACAATGGAGACAGGGGACACCCTTGTCTGATACCTCTACTTATTTGGAAAGGTCTGCCAATGAAGTTATTTACAATGACGCAACTCTCAGGATTACTATATAAAAGCTTGATCCATTGAATGAATTTGGGGGGAATCCCCATTTTCTCAAGCATGGTAAACATATAATTCCAATTAATTCTATCGAAAACCTTCTCCTGATCGATGCTTAAAATAGCTGCTTCCTTATTGTTCCAATTATAATCTATGCTATCACGCAAAAGTGTGAGGTTGTCGTGATTTTTTCTCCCCGGTACACCACATGTCTGTTATCTGTCACCTATTATGAAAGGCATGGCCCTTTTTAACCTATTTGTGAGAACTTTGGCCAACAGTTTGTAATCTACATTTAAAAGGCTAATCGGTCTCCAGTTCTTGAGATCAAATTTACCTAATTATTATCCACATGGTTGGTGGGCTTGCACAAAATTACTTTATTGATTATAAAGCGATGAAAAATTACTTTATTGATTATGAAGCGATGACAAAAAGCAAAACCATAAAGCAATAAATCAAGTGAATTCTAAACCAAGACCAACAGTAACACTACTGAACTAACAGGATTTATAAAAACCACTAAAAACAACAAAACACATGTGCCAAGGAAGGTTACAAATTAAAATCAAAATGGCTCTAAAATCGAGTCCATAGCAGTAATGACTTGAAACAGGCAAAACTTAAAAACATGAAGAACCACCAGTACATAAAATCAAAGAAGTGATGGTGGGAGAACACACAGGCTGCTATCTGTAAACTATAATACATTTAATGTGTGACTTAATTACCACTACTTGAGGATTAAGGATTAAACAAGAGGGTTGTTTATTACAGACGATTCCTTGAAATGAACTTGGGTGCTACAAGAGATTAAGTTGGAATAAACAGTGGAAGGGAACATACTTGTCTCTCCGTGGTCCTTTCTCTATGCTCCTACTGAACACGGTTTTTCTGGACCTGTTACATAATAAGCCATCAAAAGGGAGAAACTTCCTCTAGCAGTAAACACAAGAAGTAAAATTACATCAACAAACTCTCACACCAAATTTAAACCAAACAGATAATTATTGTTACATCCTTCCCTTTTTAAACTTTGAGTGGGAAGAGGTAAACTTCTCTAACAATGAGAAATGTTTCGGAAGAAAAAGGTGATAAAATTAACTAGTGTTCATTAATAAAGTAAATTTTCATGGCGAATATTCAAATAGAATTACTGGCTGGAAATAGTAAGTTTGTTACTTTCGGTCATTTCCCATTGTTTTGTTTTTTTGTTTTTTTAAACAGAAGTTATGTGTGCATGCCTTTTTCACAGTAAATAATAATATGCCATAATATGACAGAAGAGTTAATTTACCAGAGTACATGTAGTAGTGATTAAAGTGGTAATTGGCCCGTTTATCTTAAAATATGTAATATCAATAATATTTGTAATGACAACGGATTAATATATCGCCTTTCGCAAGCCTGAAAGCTCATAAGTAGCAACAATTATGCAAAAAGGAGGCAAAGACAAAAATTATTTTGTTTAACACCAAATCATATAAAAAAATACATGGTCATGAGTCCTTGGTGTTTCTAACATTAAAACAAAATACATGGTCATGAGTCCTTGGTGTTTCTAACTTGATGATAAATTTGTAAATGTTCATTTCAATACTGATTGGGCAATAAATTACGGAGTGACACAATGGTCGAGTATGATTTATCTGTCACTAGTCATGTCAATATTTAGCAGGTTTATTAACTGATACCTTTCATTTGGCCTGAACGGCTTTTCCAAATTGACGGTTTCATCTTTGAATTGTTAACATGTGTGAGATTTTTAGAAGTGACAGAGTTATGGATCACACAATAGAGAGTAACGTTACACGAAGTGACACATTACAGGAAACAAATCACTTTGAGAAAACTTGAAAACGGTGTATAACATTAATAATGTGCCATACATTTCCATCGGTAACTTGCTCTGATAGCTCCCTCGGAAGCTCGGAACATGGGGGTTATTTTCGATTCATCAATGACACTTCAACCACACAACAACAACATCATACGTCTGTCATCATTTCACAAGTACATGGACAAGAGTGCCACTGAAAAAGTCATTAGTTTTTTAACTGTACCATGATGCACAGTCTCTTGCAGCGCCACCAGGAGGCACAAAAGGACGAGCTACGCGACGGGCGACGCGACGGACGACGCGACGGGCGACGCGACGGACGACGCGACGGGCGACGCGACGGCACGACGCGACGGACGACGGGCGACGCGACGGCACGACGCGACGGACGACGGCACGACGCGACGGACGACGGACGACGCGACGGGCGACGCGACGGACGACGCGACGGGCGACGGGCGACGCGACGGGCGACGCGACGGCACGACGCGACGGACGACGGCACGACGCGACGGACGACGGATGTCCAAGTCACCATGGAAATCAATTGAAAAACAGGCGACGCGACGGGCGACGGCACGACGCGACGGGCGACGCGACGGACGACGGAACAGGCGACGCGACGGCACGACGCGACGCACATCTGTCGCCTTTAGAACACCATACTATCGGGCCTACAACATACCGTAGTCTATCTATGATTTGGGGCGCCGCTGGTCGGAGCAGAGACGTCGCCACCCGACCCGGTGTGTTTGTGAAAGAGAGACGGCACAGGCAGAACCATAAAAGCCGTGACCATCAACAAATCTGTTTGGTGAACCAATTCATTGGGACGGTGACGAACTCGCAGTTCGCTGGAATCCAACAACG
The DNA here is from genome assembly GCA_037783415.1 of Leptasterias polaris. Lineage (NCBI taxonomy): Eukaryota > Metazoa > Echinodermata > Asteroidea > Forcipulatida > Asteriidae > Leptasterias > Leptasterias polaris. The sequence goes on from JAZGTN010000068.1 coordinate 2,263,121, forward strand.
AGTTCTGCCAAAAACGAGCTAAGTTGAATTAATATTCTGGTTTTAGACACCACAAATAGAGCTGTTGTTTTCAAGCGTTCTTTATGGAAAAGAGTGGTTTAATTACTTTACTTGATGAGTAAACTATTATTCTGAGCCTGGCAAACTATGTTTGACTGTGGGTTGGGTTGAATTCAAACCGAGTACTCCACAATAACAAGCCGTTACTCATTAGGCATTTTAACTGTTTGCTGCTTTTTATTTTCTAGTGGTGCGTTTTGATTTACGCATTGATATTCTTGGGGTTTATTTTCGCAAACTTCATGGGCAATGACTTTGGTTTCGTTGAAACTCTGCCCCGTCTTGTGTTTAGTTGTTAGTTCGTAATGTTTGCATTCTCTACACCTAGCTAGATATTCATTGCTCCAATTTACAATGCAGTGGCATAATCAGGGGAGTTTGGGTTGAAAATTAGTTTGTGCTTTTCAGCTTTAAAACAAATCAAGTTTTCTGTACTGGATAATGGCTTAAGTTTCTTATTTTAGGCAAAGGGCGATTTACTTTTGTCAGAAGCTATTTGTTTGGTTCGGCAAGTTCTATTCGTGCAAGTCATGGTTTTGAACTGAATCGTATTCCTTCATGAGAAACTATTTCTTAGTTTCTTTGATGCATTTTACTTGCACCGTATATAATGATCTGAAACAACGCTAATATCTATAAAAAATTAAATAAATAAAAAATGTTTGTTAAAATTCAGGCATAGCGACGGCAGCCTCAGTTTTAACTGAGTGACTGTTACTCCGACCGGCTTCAATAGAATGTCCGTAATTTTTATTTTATAGTACAACAGGGCCAAAGTGCCTAATGGAATGGTACAATAAATTGCGAGCGGTTGAGGTGGGACTGCAGCCCGGTGGCTTTTGGTCCCCGTGTGTTATTAATTTTGGGCGGTTGTGTGCCCATGGACGCGTGTGGGCGTTAAACTAATTTTTAGCCGGGTGGGTGTACTTGTTTGTGTGTGTTGACGTCCCTGCAGGTTCAAATGAAACATTTTGGATGGGGCAGATATTACTCAATAAGTACAATATGTTATGTGGTTGATTTTGATGTTCTTCATTTAGAGTACAATTTATTTTGATGTTAACTGTTTGTGGGAAGTTACGTGTGATATTGTCTGTCAACAAATGAAAGAAGTATGCTTTGTGTTTCGTTAGCTTATTTCTATACGCTTTAACCCAAGGTACAGTGGAAGCGAGACTTTTGCTTGAAACTACAAAACTCCCATTATTTACAAAAACAAATTATGTTGATTATTTGCTACGACCCGTGAATAAAGCCCATCATAATAAACAAAATATTTTATGTTTCATTGCCAAGTTCTACATAAAGGCCTACCCTTGATGGAATACAGTTTTCACATGGAAGAACAATATTCTTTTATTGTGAATACATGCATGTTACTAAAGGTCACGTCTGTATTATTCGTAAGATCCCATTGGGCATGTTGGGATAGCTGATCTGTTGGAATAGGGTCATTTTCAAAATAAGTTTAAGTAAGTCAGACGGCAAGTTTATCGATCTGATGTTGAAGTTTGTGACTGATAATGCGTTTAATTACTATTTTAGTTACATTTAGTGTCGACTTCAACCCGGTTCAATACAAGCCCGTAATTGAATCAATTGGTTTTTATAGTAAAATTTGTTCGAATTTCCAGGACATTTCCTACTGTAACACAGGATTTAATGCTGACAATGATGATGTGGCTCATACTTAATCATAAGTTGGTTGCTGTCGTGAGCCAGATAGGTATTTTTATTTTGAAATTAAACAGCACACAATTTTAACACCTCGTTTATTTTATTTCTCCCCTACATGATCTATGAACAAGTAACATGGCGTCATACTGATGATCTGTTGCTGTGGAGTGAGGATGGTCAACCCTGTACAGTACCTTGGAGTATATGATGATGTGCGATGACAATATCCTTGTTTGAATTAATCGATTTTAGGCCAATTCTTTGAGCCTAAAATAATGTATTACTACTAGACAAGCTGGGGGTTGCCATGGGGCATATTTTGCTTCGCGTTCGGAAGTTGCTGACCATGTGGTACAATTAACATTCCATTGGTATGTTATTTGTTTTACGGCTGGCGGGCAGCGTCCCAATCTGGATCCATTGTCCACATGGCAAAGACTGTCACTTTTGTTTGAGCAGTCCTTGTGAAAACTTGTTTTCTTGTGCTTAAGAAATTCAGTTTTGTTAAATTCCCGCCACCTTCCCTTGCATACCACCTTGTCATGTTTTGGTGTGTTTTTAATATGATAGCAGTTAGCTTGTAATGACTCCAATCATCATGTTGGCATGAGATAGAAAGCATGGGGCCAACGTACGTTCTCAATTTGCCCACTGCTGGGTTTCGAGTTTGCGTATCCGGCTACTATCCCGATTGGAGTCTTTACAAGCACATCGGCGGATTTTCATTGTTTACACCTTCATAGTCCTCGGGTGTATTTATTCAATTAGTACTTTATGAAGCATTTGCTTATTTTGTTGTTCTATACCTCCTTTGTTTTAATTAATGCACATGATGTAGTTAATGTTAGTAACAAGCCCATATTGTCAGATGAGTGAGTTGGGTTTCCAGGGAGGGAGCTCGGCTCAACGCTGCCATTATTAAAGTATAATTTATGGGAAGACACTACTGGAATTTGTCCAATCAGACCTGGATAACAATTTCGAAAGGGGAGGTGAGCTAGTTTGGTTTGGGAAGTCTTTCCTACTTGACAGGTGTCTTCATGCTCTCCATCTTCCTCGGTAGATAAAGGGATGTGCCTCAGTTATTTCTCGCAAATTCGCGTGAAGCTTATGCACTGGGGGATGAAATTGATGTTGCTCAATACTTTTTAAGTCCAGTGTGGGCCTTTATTTTATTGATCGGGTTCGAAGTTAATTTTAGTTGGCCCGATAATATTTTCTTCAGTGATGGCCTATATTGATAGGGCTCGAGGTTCATTCCTTCAGTGCGAGTCTTTTGTTGAGAATGTTTTGCTGCAGAGAGTGGGCCGTTACGTAGTTATTTAGTTGGCTCGAGAATAATTTTCTCCAGGGTGGGCCTTTAGGCCTACTTTATTATGGATTGGGCTGGAGGTCCATTCCTCCAGTGTGAGCCTTGCCAGTTCTTTTATAGTTGGCTCGAGAATATTTGCCTGCAGTGTTAGTTATTATTTACTCATTACTGGCTCGAGGATATTATTTACTGGCTCGAGAATTTTGGACTCGAGGTGTTATCCTCCTGGGAGAGTCCTTTGATACATAAATGGCTGGAGAATATTAATTTTGCTCCAGGGTGGACATAACATTTTATTAGTTGGCGCGAGAATAATTTTCGCCAGTGTGAGCTTTTACTTCCTATGGATAGTGCTCGACGTTGACTCCTCTGGTGTGAGTCCTTTATTGTTTTGTTGGCTCGAGAATATTATGTTCTTCAGCGTGATCCTTTACTTTATTTTAGTTGGCTAGAGAATTGTTTCTCTGATGTTGGCCTTTAAATTATTATGAATTGCCATAAATTAGAAAATGTTTCTCATGACGTTGATGAATTGTGCATGCGTCAGCGTATTCCAGTGGCATTGCAGAGGTATGTTTCCCAATTTTGAACCGCTGGGTGAAAGCACAGTGCGCTAAACTAGGCACTCATTATTTGCCGCACCCACAATATTTGTTTGGTCGAAAAGGATGGCGGGCGTTTGTCGACACTGGGCACCAAACTCTTTTGTGACAATTTGCACGCCCGTGTTCTTTTGTGGCATTTTAGGTGTTTCTCCCTGTGGGACACGCGTTGCGCGTTTGGCGTTTTTTCTCGGGATTGACACCGAAAATACAGAGTCTGGTTAAAATTAAATTCAATGTTTTACTTTTCAGCAAAACTTTTGCTTAATCAAGTTATCAGTAAACTTATAAATTAGTGACATGCATTGTTACAAGAAGTTGTGATAGCGCTCTAATGTACCACAGGGGCTATTTCCGACCGTATGTGCCAAGGTGGAAACTCACAGCTTACTTGATTGGTTAAAATCATTCTATAATTTACAGGTGTGACTATTATTAATACTATTATTGTTCTTTAATTTAATTGGGCTGTGACCGCAGGTTCGGGTCACGTGTGCCCATATTTGTTGCCCCCGTGTGCGTCAGTTAATACTGACATGGTTCGGGTCAGAGGTACCCATTTGGTTTGCCCCCGTGTGCAAACATTAGTCAGACTTAATGCTGACATGTGTTGGGTCTGGTGTACCCCCTTTATTTGCCCCTGTGTGCAAATGGTTTTAGGCGCAGTGTGTGCCCTAATAAAAGGTTCGGGCGAGGTGTGCCCCGAATAAGGTTTTATGTGTATATTATTGGTATATTGGTACGGCCTATATATGTGCGGCAGGATAGCCATTAACAGTTTTCGGCATCCGGCACAATTTTATTTACGAAAAATAAAAAACAGTTTTCAAGGCTGTGACATTAAATCAAAAAATAACATGTTCCTTTGTTTCATTCGAATCTGCGTATAAAAAATACATAACAAAATCAACATTCACGTCGTTTTGACCAATGGTACATTTATTTAAAGTAGTATAATATTTCTCTTCTGAAAGACAATGGTAAAGTAGACATGTCTATCACATTGCATTATGTGATGTAGCATGTATACGTTCTAAACTGCGTTAACAGTGAATAAATGTTTCTACAATTTCGTTGTGGTGTTGTACACGATAAAACACCGAATGTTTGAACTTTAAGTTTAGATTCAAAAATTTCATCTAAATAGACAACATAATACAAAATACTTACATGGATTATCGGGCTACAGCAGTTCTAAAACCACCCAGTTCTTGAATAATATACTTATTATGCTAAATTTAACAAATAAACATAATCCTTTGAGAGGAACTTTTTCTCTCCTGTATTACATTCATCAACCAAATTTTCTTTTACAAAAGTCAACACAGTAAGACGACTAAAGTCTGGCCCGTTTCTGTCATTACAAAGGTATCTATATAGTTATCTTTAACTGTGGATGCAAATGAATTAACAAAACAATATAATTTACACAAAAGTTAACAATTCAAAACGGTTACACCTTTCCTTTGCATTCACAAACTTTCATTTGTTTTGCGTAATTAATGCAACTAGAACTTAAACATATTGAACTCCAAAGAAGAATCCAAACAAATCACTCATATTGACGTGATCATAAAAAGAGTAAATGTCTTACCAAAAATGTAATTTACATTGCTTAAAAAAAAACAAGTTTGATATGTGTTTTCTAAAGTGTTTCCCTTGACTACAAAAACAATTATACATCAAACTTACAACATAATAAAAGAGAAGTGAATATCCTCATGATTCACGCGATGTCATTTTCATTCTTAATCCATTTTTTTATTGAGTAATTTTTTCTGTGTACATCACATTGAACACAGAGGGTTTTTTGTTGTTTTTTAACAGCTGTATTACATTATAGTCCTGTGTATTAAAAAACAGAAAAGGGAAAAACATTACTTTAAAAAAATACAAACAGTCCGAGTAAAAAGATTTTACAATTAAAAAAAGAAGAACAACAAGAGGATTAAAATATACTTAATAATTGATTTGTTTATACATATTTTTAAAACCACCAATAGACGATGCATTTTGGGCCTTAGTAGGTAAGTTGTTCCATATAGTAGCACCAGAATAATTAAAAGGTTGCTTAAAGGCCCTGTACACTATTGGTAAGATCGAAAAACACAAATGTTCACAGATTCACACATAACTTACATGATTTAAAGTAAGTAATGGTAGAAAGGGTTCCTTAAAATATTTCTGCCTAAAATGCTATCGTTTCTGAGAAATGAGTAAAACAATAGTTTTTATCGCGCGCGATAATAAACTCGATGTTTGAAAAACAGAAAACACATAAGATCTCTTTTCACTATTTTCTCGTGACCTCGATGACCAATTGAGCTCAAATTTTCACAGGTTTGTTATTTCATGTATGTGGTTGATTACACAAAACATGAACACTGTCTGTGATTATTTTGTCAGCTCTGCCAATCCTGTATAATACCTTTAAAACATTCCATAGGCTTAGGGAGAACAACATTAAGAGAATCAGCATTTCTAGTATTGAACCCATGCCTATCAAAGTAAAGTCTGTCTGGGGCTAAACCATTAACACATTTTTACATATTGCAGGCTAAAAAGAAATCCCTCCTCTGTTCAAAAGTCTGCTAAGAAAGAGTTCTCACCATGAGAATTTACATAATCAAAATCATTAGCAACAATCCTGTCAGCTCTTTTTTGAAGTCTAATTATGTAGAGTCTTCCTACTTGTCATTGAACAGTTACCCCAAACAGAACTGGCATAGTCCAGACACGGTTGAATGGTTGTTTTGTACAGGGTATTAAGAAGACTCTTGTTAAGGACATGTCTAAGCCGACCAGGGGAATAAACCTTATAAGCGACCGACTTAATAAAATTCCTAACATGTGATTCCCAGGTAAGGTTTTCGTCAACTTCAATCCCTAAATACCTTACTTTATCAACCTGTTCGAGCTGAGTGTCCTCAATGGAAATATTCAATTTTTCGACATTATTAACACGACTAGATTTTAAAAGCATAGGCCTAATTTTGGTTTTATCAGGGTTAATGGCAAGACGATTACATTTATACCAATCACTAATGCTATCAATATTAGATTGCAAGACATGGTTAACATCATTAATATTGCTCCCAGTAGTGTAAATAATAACATCATCAGCAAAAATATTACAAGTGCACTTGGAATCAACACTTTGTATGATGTCATTGATGTAGGATCGGTCCAAGAACACTTCCTTGGGGTACTCCTGAAATATCATTTGGGCTTGAAACTTCACAATTGCACCTTACCACTTGTTTTCTGTTTAAAATGTAGCTCTTGAACCACTTTAGTTCATTACCCGAAATACCATGCTGATCTAGTTTAAAAAGTAACAGGTCGTGGTCAATAGTATCAAAACACTTAGATTTCAAGAAAACAAGAGCCAACAACTTCATGCTCATTAAAAGCTTCATAAAAATCATCAATAACACGATGCAGACAAGACTGAGTAGAGTGATTTTTAAGGAAAGCAAACTGATCAACTGTAAGCATGTCATGGGTATTAAGGTAATCAATTAGTTGGACCTGAACTTCCTTTTCAATAATTTTAGCAACATGACAAACAACAGAAATAGGTCTGCAATTACCTTTGTCCTTCTTACAACCCTTTCCTTTGTAAATTGGGGGTGGTTCGGGCAAATTTCCAATCATCTGGAATAACACCACTCTTAAGAGACAGATTGATAATATATTAAACAAAGAGATTTGTAAATATCCAGTGCACCTACCCTGAGAAGTTTAGTATCAAAGTCCAAAACATCAAGATTACTGTCAGTGCTAAGAATCTTAGCACTGACAGTAATCTGATGACGTAAAGCTTTCAAAACGGACTCTTCAGGCACAGGATTAAAACTGAGACTATAAGAACATTTCAGTGCAATTTAGATCAGGATCCATAGTGTTAACAAATTTACTTTTACCTGTGACTTTTTGAACCTCACGCCATAACTTTTTGGAATTGCTCTTATACTTAGCAGACATAATATCAAAATACTCACGTTTAGATTGTCTCGTTAATGAGGTGACAAGATTTCTAGCTTTTCTGTACTCATTCAAGGTGTCAGAACAATCATTAAAAATAGACAGAGATTTTAAAAAGTTCCTTTCATACATGAGTTTAACAATGTCCGGGGTCATCCAAGGACAATACCTATTCTTAACTCTTACCGTTTTAATAGGAGCATGACTATTACAAATCTTTAAAAGCTCATTAGTCCATAACATTTCATTCTCTGTGTAGATATCCTCGCACTTATTAAAAATAGAACAACACTGATATCACTTTAAAATGCATCTTCATCAAAATTAAAATACTTATAATGGATGATAATCTTTACATCTCTTAACATCAAGTATTAAAAAAGAAGTATAGACCTAACCAATTAAAATGCATTGATAAAAACTTTAAGAACTAGTTATTGGCCCTTCTCGAAATAACGACTTCATAATTGTCAGTTTGTTTAAAGCTCTGCACCAAACGCTTGTTTTCAAAATAACTAGCCGGGCGTACAGCCGGAGTCGATAAAGAAACCATGGTTCGGAACATGACCAATTGTTAATTTTAATTTCATTGGTCAGATTAGGAGAAAACAAGTTCTTAATCTGACCAATAAAAGTAATACAACGAGTTTCTCTGATCATGCTCTGATAGGGGTTTTTGTTCCTAGAATGATTTTAATTCCACTTTTAGCCACGTCCACTTCACACAAGCTGACCCCAACGATTTAGAGCGCCGGTATGGCAGGAGATTCTGTTCCTCCCCCCCCCCCCCCCCCTTCCCGGAGATTGTGTACAAACTTTTTCTGATAGCTTCCTCTTTTGAATCATCTTTCTTCGGCCCATGTTAATTTCCATTATATGGGGACAGAATCTCCGGGGGTCAGATTTCCCTATGACACCGGCACGTTAATCCGGAGGTCGTGATTCAAATTCCGCTATTGTCAATTTGTCTTTGTTCAGCCTCAAACTCAGTTTCTTTGTCTTGGTTTATTATTTAATTTTCACCTCGTTCAAGTTTTGCTTTGAGTGCTTCTTCGTATTCTTTTCCAACTCCGCTGTTATAGGCGCTGTCTTTCCGAGTATTTTTTGGAAATTTTTCGTCAGCGTCAATGTAAGCGTCGTCCTCCGTCACCTTTATGATTGGAATGAGGTGTGTGGAGATAAAAGGTCCTTTTCTCGTTTCTAACAATTTGTTCAACCCTTCATCTATCGCATCGATGGCAAACTTTGCATCTGGGCGATTGATATCACTGAGGGCGCACTTCAGTGTCTCCATTGTTTCCTCTTGTTTCTTACCCGACTGTTTTCCGAAGAACAAGTCCAAGATGATTTTTGTAGGGCTTTGCCGTTGACGCCCTGCTCTTTCCCTGATGCTGTCGATGTTTTCCGAGCAACCATTGCCGGTGTTCAATAGTAAGCTTAGGAGTTTACTCCAGTCGTTACCCAAAGGGTTGGGCGCATCCAATAAATCACAAAGCTTACCAAAGATGGGTTGTTTGAGAAGCCTAGATCCAGTCACGCTGTTGTCGTCGTTTTGTATCTTGTCCAAAAACGACCGCGCTTTCTCTTTCATCTGTTGTTTCTTACCCAGTACACATGTTGGACAAACTCTCTGCAAATTTTAAAATAGACAAGCGTATTGTTCACTTTATCCTGGAAAATAAGTATAGTTGTAATTTTTTTTAGTAAATCTACGCTGAAGAGAAACTGCCATCGTGAAAAGCATATTATGCTGAAGAAATAAAACATTTATTCCCATCTTCTGGTTTTTGTTGAAACGAAAAGCAATAATGTCAAAGATTTCTTGCGCTTGATGCTAGAAGAAGGTTCATTTCGATGGTTGAAATTGAAAGAAGCAACCTTGCCCCAGTGACGAATGGATTCATCAAACGTCAAGGCCCTTTGATATCTTTCAGAGAGAAACATTTCTCTGGAGGATCAGTCTTAGTGTGAACCTAATTGTTTTGATCTACCTTGTTTGCTTCCACTAAGAAGTTCACTCCATAGTTGCAACTCTTACTGCTTCCTTGGTAGACTGTCATGCGAGCTTTGAAGCAAACTTTCTCAGAGTCTGAGCGTCGTTTAGCGACAAACGTCACGGACGGAAAAGCTTGAGCACAGGATGCCGCGGTTTCTCGCCATAACAACTTACGGTGGATTTTCTGTCAAATCAAAACAAGTTTAGATTGGCATTTAACAACGTAACAGCGACTTAAATTACGACACAAGAATAAATTACGACACAAGAATGGAACAGAACTTAGGTTTGTCATACCCGTTGGCAAGATTCCGGTTCAGTGATTTCCCAGGACTCGATGCTGGTTGAGATTTGTATAACCATGTCTTGGTCGTTCTTCCAAACAATCAGTGGACTTTCTATGTCTGCCAAATGGAAACCATACTCTCTCTGCTTTTCCTTCACTTCCTGTAAGAACAACGTACAGGTTTATTATAGAAAACAATTCTGGATGAAAGGTCACCAACTGCCGAGGTGTTATCCTGTTAGGGTTACCAATCCTCCAGCTAAAGTTTTTTGTGGTTGTTTTTTCCTTTCTTTTTTCCTTGCAATTCACTTTTTTATTTTCGAGAGCAGTTATTTTTATTTTTTAGAACAGTTATTTTGATTTACAAGAGCAGACATGGTAATTGATAACCAGCGAGCCACAAGGAGGTGATAGGACTCGCAGTCTTTTTTAAGTAACTTTCTGAAGCAACCATGTTGTTGTTTTCAAATGCAGTTTGTTTTTCAAAAGCAGTTTATTTTTATTTTCATGAACAGTGACGTCATCTTATTCAAAAATTCGTATCTTGAGACCCATATATCAATTATGGTTAGGGTCTTTTTAAGTTTGCAATATTTTAATGACTGCTTAGTGGTATCTAAGTTTGACATTGCTTCCTGTTCAAACCGGAACTTCAAACAAATAGATGAGATTGTAATAAATATATTTCACTGTTTTTGTGGATTCAAGTAATTTGTTTTAACACGCGTTAGACCAAACAATGGGCCGCATATCTTACCAGAAGATTTACTTCGACGTCATCAACTAGTTGAAGACGAAGTGTTACCTCATCAGATTGACTGTCTTCGCGGATGAACACGCATGCTATCATAGATTTCTCCAAGATGCTTCCGTCCACAGGCGAAGCTGTAGCCCCAAACCCACAGAAATGATTAACTGAAAATGTTATGGAATCATTGTCAACAACAGTTATGACGTCCAAACCTTCACTAAGCTCACTGGAACCACCTGAAGACAACTTAGACAAGACAAACTTGCATGAGGACGTATCCTTTACACAGTGGGGCATAGTCAAGACGACATCTTCTTCGAAGGTGGTGTCTGGTGGTCCACAGTGGACGAACGGGGTTGAGAAATAATGGTTGTCAACTGAGGAAGCCCCTGTAACGAAGATGTAGACTTGTTGCTCTTTTCCAACTGCTATTGCATCAGGAGGGACGTACAAGTGAACGTCTAAATCGTCAATTGACAGACATCCACCATGACAGTCTAAAATGGCGGCAGCACAGTTGGCGATTTGAAAGTTGTGTCCAATTACATCGATGCCCCGTGATTTGGCTTGCTCCACCATCCCTTCAAAGGATTCGAGGAAATATTTCTTCTCTAAGGTAAATTCATGGAAAGTGGGTTGCTTGTTGTCGGTTTTTCTCTCATTAACATTAGTAGTTAACTCTGCTGAGCTACAGTCAACGCCTTCTTGTGATAACTTGTTTCGGTGACTGTTGATATTACCGGAAATTTCTTTTGAAGTAGGCACAGTGTGTGTTTGGTCTGTAGCTTTTCTTAAAGGCACAGTGTTTTCATCAGCTAATTCTGACTCGAAGTTTGCTTCGGCTTCTCCGTCCTCTGTGAAAGCAACATTTTCATAGACTCCGCTGATGGCATAGTTATGTTTGTTATGGCCGAGGATCGTGGCATGTAACTTGTGATCGCCTGCGGGCTCGTAGTCGAGTTCATTTTCGGATCTTACTTGTGGGGTTCGGATACATGTGTTTGCTACACGTAGAAGGAATCGGATAAGTTTTACGATGCGAGATGTCTTCGGATTGTCTGTTGTGTTGTTATACTCCTCGGGGGCTTCTTCGTTAACTTGCAAACGAGATGAGAATTTGAATTGCAAATTTGAAACTACGTCATCGGCATTTTCCTCAGTCACCTGTGGGTTTCCTTCTTCGATGCCTGATGGAGATTCTGGCATCTCATAGATTGTATCTGATGAAATCACACTGTACATAGACAATCGATTAGTGGCTACACTTGCTCTTCGTGTTCTTCTAGTTACTGGGTTATCCATACAGATGGCGCTATCTATGCTCGATCTTCCACTATATGAACCCTCTGTTCCAACAAGGGACAACTCACTGAAGTTACTCGGTGATCTCTCACTACCTCTGTGTTGGACGAGAGAGTCTTCAAAGCTCGCGTGATTTTCTGTGCCTTTATACCACGTACCAGTCTCCGCCTCTTTTGGGCCGTCACTGCCTTGAAAATCATTTGATCGGCCCATGGATGCAGCCATGTAATTGTTTGGAAAAACATTCAGACCAGTCTGGGGTTCGGCTGAAGGTCCAGCTAGATGAAATGCAGCCTCACCAGCACTGTCTGGGGTCAAACTAGTTATCGTAGACAGAGATCCCATCCCACTTTCTAGGGAGTCCCGGTGTTTCTCCAGACTATTGGGGTCAACGACCTCACCGCCATCCAGCGATAGCCTGTTGGCTTTAGATTGGTATTCCGGAGCCTTGGGGTGAGGGTCCATCTCCCCAACGCTCTTACTTGGCACCTTTTTTAAAATGCTCATCACTGTTGGACCTAAATAAATCAAAATAAAAGATAGACAAATAATGAAGTGATTTAGAGTAAATAGAAAAAGCCTGAGATGTATCAATCCTTCTAACAAATTGATTGTGGTCTGGAAAACAAAACAAGCACACCATTAAGATGGTGGGCAAAACTTCTCCAGCATTATTTAGTTTTATCTGACATTTTCAGGCCTTTACGGTGGCACCACACATTCACAATTTGGTTGCACCTGGCTAGAACGCTGTACGGCAAGTATAATAAAAGAACCCCTTATACTAACCGAATAACCCCCCTAAAAATATATATTTTAAAAAACATAACAATTAATAAAAGGCCAGTGAGGCAAATTTTTTACTTGGCAAAAAGAATGTGTAAAACGCCTCTGAAGTGTCCTTCATTACACCAGAGAGGGTGTCTTAATATGTAAAACAAATTTCCCGGGACCCCACGCCGTAAAAGCTTCGCATTAATTTGCTCGATCTTCTCGTAAAATGTTTTACGGAATAAATGCAATTACATCCTATAGCTACAATGTGAAAGATTTTATAAAAACCTTATCTTTACATGTATTGAAGTAAAACTGTTCTAAAGCATGCTGCCGGTATACACTATGATAATATTATACTAATGGACAATTATATAACGCAACAGCTATTTGGTTATACCCTTATATCGAGTACAAACAATGCATAGAGTAATACAAATTACTTCTCACAAAGAAATAATCGTAAACAAATGTTTTTTGTAAATTGGACTTAAATACATCAAGTGAAGATGGTTGTCTGATACAGGGGGGAATTATTCCGTAGTTTAGGAGCGGCGCACACAAATGCCCAATCGACGAGGGTAGCCTTTGATATCCTTGAAGGGTATACAGTGTGTGGGCGAACTCCTAAGAAAGAGTATAGTTATATGTTTGGTGATTTCGTGGTGGTATGAGTTACTGAATGTACATCACCACGAATTGCTTATAATGGTCAGTTCAACAAAGAGTTTTAAATTAAGCATGAGAATATCTTTCTCAACTCGAATATAAACCTGCCATAAGAAAAGGTAACGGTGATTGAATGTAAAGTGTTTTTGGATTTAACTGAACGACGTAAATGACCAGTAAGAGGGAAAATGTGGAGCCCCAAGTCTTTCTCAAAGTTTGTTTATATACTTGGGACAAATACTTTTTTGTTAGTCACTTTTTACGCCAAAATTTAAGAAAAAAGTAAAATTACTTGTATCTATACACAAAACATGAAGTGCTTTCTCCAACCGGTTATCATGCGGTGAAAAGTGTATTGTGGATTCCTGTATACGTTGCGTTTTAAAATGTAGGGGGCCTACTGGTTATCGTTTATTGTTACAGTCATCGTTTCAGTAATTCTTTTGGTTCCGATGCTCTGCAGGTAAACTTACATAAATTCAGTATTCTTTGTGCTTTGAAATGTGCAATTCTACAAAATTGCGTTGCGCAGCCGCTATGAACCTTGAATACATGAAGCTTTGTTGGTGAAGCTTTGTGGCCTAATATAATATAGTTCTTTTTATGACAACTTGTTTTTTAAGCAGTGGTTCACAACACATCGGGAAAATCCCGTCGGAGTCATAGCTTTAGAAACCGTCAAGGTTAGTCAGCAGCCTATCAATAGTAATTCACACCCCATTCACGACTTAATATAAGTGCGCCATAGTTTGGTTGGTGGTTCACAAGTCAAAGTCACAGACTTCTGACTCTTTCACTTTACTAGATAGTGTCTCAAATAAGATATAGTTGGTAATAGTGCAAGCTCTGTTTTGACTTAAAAAGTTAAAGGGACACATAGCCTTTGGGTTAATGAAATGAATTGAAAGAATATGACAGGAAAGACAATTTAAAGGTAGAATATAATGATCAACACAAATATGCCATAAAATTATGTGGTTTTCTTCAAACTTCGTGAACTAAAAGTTCTAAAACTGTCTGGCATTTTGTGGAGTCACAAATTTGACTCCACAAAATGGCGGATGGTGATAGTTCGAAAAGTAAAAGGAAAACCACACAATTTCGAGGGATTTGTGTGGATCATTATATTCTACTTTGAAAACATCTTTCCAACCATAATCATTTCAATTATTTTCATAACAACCGCTTTTCATAGCCCAAATAGCCCAGTCCGAGGCAATGTGTCCCTTTGATCTTTAAACTGAGAAACATAAAAACAAATATACAAAATGTGCACATTGATTTGCTGTTAACAGTTATATATAACTTGGTATACCAAAACAATACGCTATGTTGTACATTCGGACAGTTTGTCTATTAATCAATTAACTATAGACAACAACTGGATTAGTAGCAAGTTAACATTTATACCCTTTCAAAACAAGATTATGTCAATTAAGCACATAGACAGTTTTGACAAGCAATGTTGTCACGCGTTATGAGTCTATAGTCCATATCCTTATTGAACATGCATCCCACTGATTGTTAGACTTCTGTGATGATTTTTTTATCGTGATAAAATACTTGTTTTACAAAACTGAAACTAGTATGGTTTTTCGATAATTACTAGTCCTTAAGAATAGAAAATGTATAAAATACTACGACAAGACTGTGTGGTGTTGCCATAGCTGGAAAGAACAAACGTGTTCTTCCTAGTGCCACATTTGGACTGACAGCATGAACATAAATAATGTCAGTCGCATACATTCACCTTTGATGGATAAGGCTTCTAAATTTAGTTCTATACTTTGTCTTTTTCTCTTTTCTTCTTTCTTGATGTATAGGTTTTCTCGGTAAATTTCGGCAAATGAGCAGCCAATTTAACCACTGAACCATTCTATTTCGCGCGAAATCGAATGCTACTAAAAAGGGTCATTCGATTTCGTTTTATGACTAGTCAAATGTACTGTTGCGTCATTCGATTTAACAAAATAGTCATTCAATTTAACAATTCATCAAAGCAGCATTCAAATTCGCAGGAGCTTTTTGAGGCGTGTGTTTAGTCATTCAAATTCATTTTTGGGCAGTCATTTCTGTAATTTGTACAATCTAAAAAACGCCTTGTTAAACTTTCGTTTCCTTTCGAATGTTAAAGGCATAAACACGGTTCACTTATTGGCACTTGAGTTACTTTGCCGATGTACCTCGAAGACGAGCTTTCGCTAGTTTTAGACGCATTTTTCTAGAAATGACAGCTCGTGGTCGCTACGCAAGAGCGTCCCAGGTAGATCGAGAAAGTTTGATTGAGGCCTTCGAGGGAAAAGAGCAAGACTACCTTGAGCTTGCGGTCAATTTGAAGTCAACAAGTCCACAGCAGTGGTACAAACCATACCCAACCATAAATGCCAAGATGTCTGGCACGCCAGCAGATTGATGGTTGAAGAAGAAACAACATAAACAATAAGAAACCAGGGAAAACATAAAGAAACACCCCATTCAAAAACATACAAAATTAGGTCTTTATCAGTTAACCAATAAAGATCCCCCCAACAAAATCAAAAAAAGAATAAAGAAGAAAACAAAGAAGAAAACAAACATAATGGGCCCCATGTAGAATCTACTGGAAACATAAATAAAGAAAGAAACAAAGTTTGCCTGAATTAAATTGAAGATACAAAACAGATGCCTTGTATACAGTTTATCTGTTTAGTCGCATTTCGTTATCGTACTTATTTGAGTTCTCATTTTGCGAAATTGATTGCCTCTTTACGAAATTGAAAAAAATAAATCAGTAAAAATCTCCAGTCGAACCAGCTTTGCTAAATTGAATGATGATTGTGCGTCACGAAAAATAATGACGATATACTAAATTGAACACAGTGCTAGAGGAATTTGAATGCCTCAAAACGAAATTGAATGACCGAATTCTGAATTTGAAACGCAGTAAAAACTGGAGAGGCAAAATGGCTTTAATTCGAACGCACGAAAATGAAATCGGCTGCTCATTTGCCGAATTTGACCGAGAAAACCTATATTACACTCTAAAAAAGAAGTGTACAATTTTGTAAAATTTTGCTGTGTAAAACTGCTGAGTACAAGTGTTGTGTAAAATTTGTTCAATATTGGGTAAAACGAAAGTTGTTGTTGTACCCCTCACTTGTGTAAAATGTATTACACAGGGAAAATGTAATACCCCAAATTGGTTAGGAAATCATAGCTTATCACCGAGGCTCAAATCACTCAATAAGTGTTGGGTAAAACAAAATGTTTTGAACCTCACAGAGTTTAACTTTTGCACAACAAGTGGTAAGAAGTATCTGAAAATGAGGTAAAAAGTTCCACATGGAAACATTTTTACCCATAATGCAAATGTGTACTATACATGCGTGCATAGCGAGTCGCATGCAATTACAATCAAATATGGATGAGGTGGACGTAATGCTGATGCTGCAGGGAGTTGATGAGTCCAAAGTTGCAAGAAAGAATTTGGCTTTATGGAAGTTACTCTGTTCGAGAAACAACAATATGTTGAGAAGAGTTGGGCTTCGTGAACCAGGAAGCTATGGAGCTCCATTGCCTTTGCAACACGAAAGTTTCGTCATTGACAGTTTAAACCGTCAATAAAGGTGTGACAAAACCAACCGGCTCTTTTCAGAGCCATTACTACTTCCAAGAAGAGATTATTACAAAGTCTGCTCGCAAGAATTTGTTTAATGTTTGTTTTCACCAACCAAACACCTATTTTCTGTTACCTTTTCCCCAAGTTTAGCTTGATGTACTCTGCGTCCATTAGTGTTCATTTGCTACCTCCCACCCCACACTGTAGTTTTTTTCTTCAATTAGTACATTTATTTCAATGCTGTCCTTAGACAAATAATATACAATGATTGTAAGAGGTTAAATTACACCATTACATGTATACATTAAGTTTAGTTGATTTTAATTATTTAAGGGACAACATTAAGGTTTGGGTGAAGCAGAAAAGCTTTTGTACCCTAACCTAGGGACAGACAGCGAAACAGGACGGGCCATGACAGGACAGGACATGTGTGCATCATGCAGTCGCTAAGACATAGTAATACGAAAAATGATAAAGAGAAGAATCAGAAATTAAGCGTGTGTATCAAGAAGTTGTTTTTTCAGTTTACCAACAAATATTGACTGCGAGGGTGACTTTTTAATGGACTCATTAAGACCGTTCCAGTAATTCACACCACGCTGTATAAGACTGTTTTTATAGAGTGAGGTTCGATTGTAACAGACATGGATGTTTTTGCTAGAAGCACTACGGGTATTATATGAATGTATGTTGGAAGTTAACTCAAAACATGAGATAAAACAACCAGGTAATGCATTGTTCGTATACTTGTACATTAATTTACCTAGATTTAAGTAGTAAATGTCTTTAAATCTTAACAATTTTAGATTTACAAATAAGTCGGCAGTACGATCACGGTAACCAGCACTGGAAATAATTCGAACAGCTCGCTTTTGTAAGAAAAGAAGTTTGTCACAATTCACTGAGGAACTGCCCCAGGTTAGAACTGAATAATTTAAGTACGGAAGAACAAAGGAATTATAAAGAATAAGTAAAATATCACTTGGAATGAAGGTCTTTAATCGATTCATAATACCAACAGTTTTTGATATCTTGCTGGAAACTTCACTGACATGGCTCTTCCAAGTAAGATTTTCATCAATTGTCACACCTAGAAATTTGGTAATTGTAACACATTTTAAATTAACACCATTCAAGACTAGAGGAACAGATTGGGTATATTTATGTTGTCTGGAACAGAATATCATATAGTTTGATTTAAGTAGATTAATACACAATTTGTTTGCTAAGAGCCAGCTGCTGATTTTTTCAAGTTCAATATTTAGGATCTGAATAGCTGTGTCCACATTATTATGACTATACACCAAACTTGTGTCGTCTGCAAACAAGCAAAAGGACACTTTATCAGACGTATATGAAATGTCGTTAATATAAATAAGGAATAGTAAAGGGCCCAGTACAGAACCCTGCGGAACTCCACAGCAAATAGGTTGCTCATCAGAATTAGCACAATTATAGGAAACAGTTTGTATTCTATTCGATAAATAACTCTTAAACCAATTTAAGGCTATACCACGGACACCATAGTTTTCCAGTTTACAAAATAAAATTTTATGGTTAACTGTATCAAAAGCCTTTGAAAGGTCCAGAAATATACCGACAGAGAATTTACCATCGTCTATGGCTTTAAGTAATTTATTAACAACATGTGACGTTGCTAGTTCAGTTGAGCGTCCCTCTCTGAAACCAAATTGCGAGTCAGATAAAATATTGTGTTTATCTATAAAATTAATAAGACGGTGGTAAATTAGTTTTTCAAAAACTTTAGAGAATGTAGTAAGCACTGAAATAGGTCTATAATTAGCAATGTTATGTTTATCGCCACCCTTATGTATTGGTGTGACCTTACCGATCTTTAAGCCGTCAGGGAAAATACCTGTAATTAGAGACTCGTTGAAGATACAAGCAAGTGGCTTTGCTAAGGCATGCTTCGCCCGTTTGATAACAAAAGCACTTAACCCATCGAAGCCAGGGGCTTTACCATCTGGAATTTTATTAAGAATGTCTATAATTTCTTCTTGCGTAATAGGATTTAAGAAAAGAGAATTTGACTGTCGATCCTGAAGAAAGGATTCAAACGTGTTATATTACAAAGATTATTACAAAGTCTGCTCGCAAGAATTTGTTTAATGTTTGTTTTCACCAACCAAACACCTATTTTCTGTTACCTTTTCCCCAAGTTTAGCTTGATGTACTCTGCGTCCATTAGTGTTCATTTGCTACCTCCCACCCCACACTGTAGTTTTTTTCTTCATAATAACATGCTAAAAATACACAACTAAAGTGTAAAAGATTAACACAACTATGTTGTGTAAGAAACATTTACCCAAAATCTGGGTAACGTCTTTACACAACCCTGGGTAAACTTTGTGTTGGGTAAGGTTTACCCAACTTGTGTGTCTTGCAGGGAACATGGTTGTTTCTGGGGTAAACACTATTTGTATACAATATTGGGTAAACAATTGCACAGGGCTGAGTAAACTCTTACCCATCCTCAGTTGGGTAAACTTTTTACCCAAGCTGACAACCATGTTCCCTTCGTAACCTCAAAAAGGTAAGAATTTTACCAGATATTTTTACAGTGTTGGCTTGGTGTGTCAGTACAAAATCAAGAAACACAATTCTAAAAAGTGGGTGATGACAGGATTTCTCTAAAAGTGCATCTTGTTTCTGTTACTCAAAAGTGTTCATTTGCCACCTATCTGACTGGTATCCTAGCACCGTCAAATTACTGGATTACACCGGCGAGAATCTGAGAATTTGAAAAACTTTAATTATTATTACGAGTCTATAAAGGGAACGTTCCGTAAAAGTAACGTAAACTGTTTTTGTTGGTTTTAATATATTATTGTAACCGCTGAATTACATGAACTTTTCGTCCTAAAAAAAAACGTTTTAAGACTATTGGATAGTTGGATAAAAATTAGTCTGTAAGGCCCTAGTAATGCACAAAACCTAGGTCCCTGTACAAAAAACCTGATCTTAATAGGATACGTTTTTGTGTATAGTGCACTGTGCCCATTCAATACACACGCGACTTGTTCACAAGGAAGCCTAAAGTAACTTAAAAGCACAAACTGACTTCAAACTGACTTACCACAAACACTTAAGATCTATTTAAATCCACTTGGAAGATACAATGCTGTCGAGATCCGCAGCTAGTGGGTCTAGTCTCCGATTGACTCCTTGACGGAAGTAAAAGTGGTTTTTTTGTTTTTTTTACTTTGCACTGAGCTTTCCAGGGATTGTCATAACTCGTTAAACCTGGTCATGCATGCGATACCCTTTATAAAAGGGGCAACATTCGAATGGGTATAACAAAGTATAGGCCCATGGATTATTGTGTTTATAGTTTTCATTTTTTAACAAAAGATACAATTTTTGTGGGAAATAAGGGGAGTTCCCAGCCGACAGTGAGTGATGTTAAAATGACGTATTAGTCCTAGTCGGAGACAGCAAAGGGTGAAGCGAAACAAGGAAATCATGCCCCAATAGGTATAGCAACTTGTCAAACTAGAAAACCCCTCGTTATCTTTCTGTATTCATCTGTTAGAATTATATTATAGAACTTTAAATATCGGGCCTAAGTATTACGGATGAATCGTTATTAATTAAAACTTAACTAAATTACGCCCAACCCCCACCCCCACCCTAGATAAAGTGTAATAGACTATAAGGATGCGATGAAATTGACAGTTTTATAAATTTAACCAAACTAAAAATATAGAATGATAAGCAACCATGTGTTTATTTGTCAATACTTTGTCATAATTTAACCATGATTGCATGATGGGTGATTCGGAGGGGGAAAGTTCATAACTCTCTCATAAAACTCGGGACTATAGTCCGAATTACTGCGAAGATCAATCCGTCTTAACTTTGGGCCTATCAATCATGTGCCCTCATCATTGTTCCCAAACACTCAACTTTTTTAATTGATTTGCAAATTATAGTAAGCAAAATAATGATGCACTAGGCATAACGAGCATGGGTGACAAGGTCACCGAGTTCACATGAGGGCTCGCAGGCAGCGCTGACCGCAGACATCCGGAGTACCTGTAGACAAGACGAACTCTAGAAAGCTCCGACTCCCCCGTCGATAATCAGAGCTGAGAACTGTTTCCGAGTCACAATTATGTATTCGTTGTCTGTCTCTTGTTCTGTTCATCTTCATGTCCGTTATATTTAATTCTTGTCCAAATCATCAAACCAACAACAAGTCCTTGACCGCGACGGCGCGCGTTGGCAGCAGCGCTGGGATTTGTTTGGCTTGAATTAAATTTACTATGTTTTAGAATACAGGGAGACATCCGATCAGCGGGCGGCTCATCTAGCGGTGCTACTGAGTAAGGGGCTTCTTCTTCGGCAGTGGGCCAAATGACCTACACGACAGTAGTTTGACCGAGCCGTGCAACGACGGGAGCTCTATCACCGGAGCAGAGTACGGTAGTGGTTTGACCGAGCCGCACGACTAGGGAAGCTCTATCTCCGGAGCAGACAACGCCAGTGGTTTGACTGAGCCTTGCGACAAGCAGTGCGACGAAGAGTGAAGGTCGACTTACCGGAGCAGAAAACGGCAGTGGTCTAACCGAGCCGTCTCCTGCACTCCGGGAAGACTGCTCCCGGAAGCCTCGGATCAAGGACAACCGCTCCGGAAGGTCAGCTCCGGGAAATCATCGAGGATGTGTTCTTATTCCTCCATGGTGAAGTCAGCTCCGGGTAACCAACTCCGGAAGTGCCGGATTTTGGATACTGAGGAGCGCTCCGGAAGACCTGCTCCCGGATCTAAACAACTGCTTACGGCGCATTGAAGGTATCCAGCATCAGATTTGATTGAAACAAGGCTTAATGAAAGCTATTGGACAGCATAGAAGCAAGAAAACATGGATCAGTAAACTACTCAGCCATGGATAAACAAGATTTTTACCATTATCCGGAAAGGGGGTACCAACGGGTCACCCAAGAAATAGAAACATTGTCTGAGAAGCTTTGTCAATTTGCTAGTAAGGGAACGCAACTACTTCCGCGAGGTAAGCCAGTTGATTTGTTTGTCCCACTTGGACCAACTGAAACGGAAACGCCAGCACGGGTTGGGGCTCAGGCAAACATTAGGCCTACGGACTCCAGGCTTAGAAGGGAGTACACATTGTGTGGAGACTCGGGGATAGTCCGTCCACAGAAACGGTCTCTATCAGATAACCTCTCTTCAATTGCCAACCATCCACGAATCAAATATGAAGGGCCAACTAGCCTTCACTCAACTCGCCAGTTACTTGACATCGAGAATTCACTCCCAGGCAACTGTTGAAAATCGGAACGCTTTTAGCATCGATGTTGACGTTGGTGGTGAGAACCTGACACGGGAGGAGAAGACCAAAGTCATGATGCAGGAAAACCGGGATGTATTCTCCAAAGATTCCCAAGACCTTGGTTATACCCAGACGGTGGAGCACCGAATACCCCCTTGTCCGAATACCCCCTTGTTGACCCAGTCCCTTTTAGGATGCCGTATCGCAGGATTCCCGCTGGTCAGTTTCAAGAGGTTCTCCGACACATTGGAGACCTAAAACAGCGGGAGTAATACATCAAAGTCAAAGCTTCTACGCCTTACCAATAGTTATAGTGCGAAAACAGGATGGATAAATCCGACTCACGTAGACTACCGCAAGTTGAATTCGAAGACAGTCAGAGACGCTTTTCCCTTGCCACGGATTAAAGAGGCGCTGGATGCCCTTGGAAAGGCAAAGTATTTCTCTTGCCTTAACCTTACATCTGGATATCTCTAAGTCAAAATGGCAGAGGAAGATCATCGGAAGACAGCGTTTACGACCCCCATGGCCTCTTCGAATTCAATAGGATGTCATTCGGTCTCATGAACGCGCCCGCCACCTTCCAGCGATTGATGTCAACAGTATTCGAGAGTGTTTTACTATGCCTTGACAAAAAGATCATTTTAAGCGAAACAGTATAAGAGCACATCAGCCGTCTGACGCAGGTATTCGATAGGCTACGACAGCAAAACCTGAAGATCAAACCATCGAAATGCCTTTTTATGAAGAGAGTGTCCAGTACCTGGGCCATATAGTCTCAGCTGAAGGAGTTGCAACCAACCCAGAGAAAATCAATGCCATAGTAAATTGGCCGGTACCAAAGTGCAAGAAGGATGTCAGAAGTTTTCTGGGTATCATTGGTTACTACCAGAAGTATGTGAAAGACTATGCCAAGATCGCCAACCCCCTGTTTGCACTGATCGGAGGAAAACGAGGGACAAGAGACCCACCCTTCTCCTGGACGGATGTCAAGGGTCATTCAAAACTCTGATCTCGAAACTGATTTCGGATCCAATTATGGCTTACTCTGATTACACTCAGCCATTCGTGGTACACACTGATGCATCTTTAGCTGGGCTAGGAGCAGTATATTGTCACAGCAACAGGATGGTCGGGAGCGAGTAGTGGCCTATGCAAGTAGGGCTCTCACGTCGGCAGAAAAGAAATATCCGGCGCATAAACTAGAGTTCAAAGCATTACATTGGGCACTCACACTGAAGTTCCGAGATTATCTGTACAGGCGAGGAGTAACAGCGATCACCGACAACAATCCGATGACATTATGTTCTGAAGACAGCGAAGTTAGACGTACACAGCCAGCGCTGGGTCAGTGACCTTGCTCAATTTGAACTAAGTATAATGTACCGTCCGTGTGTAAACAACGGGAACGCTGATGCTCTGTCTAGAATCTCTCACGATGAAGTGTCCCATACTCTTGACGGTACAGAGAAGCCGAAGGAACAACCCATTGCTGAAACTGTGTAAGTCCAGGCTGTTCACACTACGCCAGATGGTAATGCGAACAGAGAAGGGACACCTGGTTTACAAAACCAAAATCTTCTGGACGTCCAAAACAGTGATCTTGCAATCAGCCGTGTAGTAGCAATGAAGTTGCCTGGACAAACATGACCAAGTGAGAGACATGCAGATATAAAAAGCCTTCAGTACGATTTTTTATGGAGATTCCCGGCTCAAGTACCTGGTCTGATTCTGTAGGAGAGAGTTCGGAGTCCAACTACGCCCACCGTCAATTCGGGACTATGAGTTGTATCCAAGGTGGTGTGGCTCTTCTGAGTGCCCAACGAGAAGACAACACGATTAGTCGGGTAGTACAGCTCAAGTCTGCTCAAAAAGGCAAGCTCAGCCAACGACAGGGACGGCGTGAACCAAAAGAGGTGCGAAGGTTATCTGCGATTCTGGGAATGCCTACGTGTGGAAACAGGGATGTTGGTCTACAGCAAGCAGGATGGTAATATGGTGAGAGATGTTACCGTCCTCCCACACGATTTGCAGCCCCTGGTTCTACAGAGACTACATGATGAAATGGGTCATCTTGGTCAAGACACTTCAGCAAGTAAAGAAGACACTTCTACTGGCCAGGTTCCCACACAGCGATCAAGAGGTATGTCCTGTAAGCGATGTACGTTAAGGAAACGTCCAGAGAAGCAGCGGAGAACTGGATTACACAATATTCGCACTACACGACCATTAGAACTAGTTTGTAGTAATTTTTAAGTCTTGAGAAGTCAACAGGAGAATGTGAGAAGGCAACAACGGTAGCACGTGCACTGTGGGAGAAGTATATTTCCAACTATGGTATCTCTGAACGTCTCCATTCAGACCAAAGGAATTGTTTTGAGTCAGAAGTGATTCGTCAACTCAGTACATTCATGGGAATTAGCAAAAGTAAGACAGCTCCTTATCACCCACAAGGGAATGGCATGACACAGCGGTTCAATCGCATTCTCCTGTCAATGCTAGGCACACTCGACCCCATGAGAAAGACTAATTGGGCTAGGCTGGGCTTCACATGTTGACGTCCTGACACATGCTTATAACTATTATTATTATTATTATTATTGTTATTATTTATTCGGCATATCAAAAGTACAAACAAAATACAGAAAGAACAAACCAAAACAAAAAGCCAATGGCACATGCCTGGAATTAAAAAAGTTAACTAAACAACTTTGACTTGAAAGCCTTCAACTCCGATGCCAACTGCAACTGCAACCAACATGACTCAACGGGTTACTCGCCTTTCTTTCTGATGTTTCTGAGAGAACCGACATTACCAGTTGATGTGATACTCCCACAGTCAGATTTACTACATGAGGCAACCCAGAACCAAGATTATGCTGGATATGTCAAGACTCTCCAAAAACTGATGCACGAAGCATTTACTGAGGCCCAAGCCAATGCCGAGAGGGCAAGACGTAAGCAGAAGCAGACCTATAACAAGAAAGTCAAGGAAAAGGAACTTGAACCAGGCAACCGAGTGTTAGCGCTTAATAAGTCACCAAGAGGGAAATGTATAAGCTCAAAGACAACTGGGAAGAGACTATGTGGTAATCAGGAAGCTTCCAGATGTTCCAGTGTATGTCGTGAAGCAACTTCAAACAGACAAGCTAAAGAACTCTTCATCGCAACATGCTCACTGAATGTCCCTTCGATGTCACAATGGAAGAGAAAATCACTACCGGAGGATATTCGTCAGCTGATCGTTTTTCCTTTGATGGAGAATTAAGAGTGATCCCACCCCCACAAAAATTCCGTGATGTTCCAGAAGAGACTACCACTACCCAATCAGCAGCAGGTGTTGATTCATCTTCAGGATGAGAGTTCAATCATTCCCCCTCCGACAACCTACAGAGACTTCCCAAACGAAATCACATTCAACTCCTCTGCTTCTGATGAAGATGCAGACGACGAGTCCGTTTCTTCAAGTTCAGATGACGTTTTCAGGACCAGGGTCAGTCGTCTTAAGAGAGTTACCAGGCCGCATTGAGGTTTGGTGATTGGATGTAACGAGCAGAACTTTAGTGTAGCCCAATGAGAAAAGATACAGAGTATATTGATACTGTTGCAGATGATCCTGTGATAAGTCCAGCTGTAACGTCCCCTCTTGAGTGACCTTTATTTAATATAGTGCTGTGTTGGGTTTTTATAGTTTGTTTATTTATTCGGTTTTTTTAATATTTATTTTGTTGTTGCATTCAAACTCGTTTTATTTTTGTACAAAATCTTGTTGTGGGTGCAAAATTCTATAACCCGTCTCTTCAAATTCTCAGTTTAAATTGTTTGTATTCATTATTACAACTTTTTGTCAGAGGCTGATTGGCTCATTAAATAGTGTTAAGCAGATTATTTGTTTTAGACTCTTTTAATTGTTTTTGTCTCAACTGTGTAAAACATTTCGCGACGGATCATTCTCGGACATTTATGTATGCTCTCCCAACGCTATTTCAATTGATCAACCGCGTGGACCATTTCTGCCGGTGCGGGTCATTCCGTGTCAACTCACCTGATGGGTCGGCAGGCTCCGTCTCAGATTTTGCTAAAAAAAAATTCAAACATGGGTGCCATGAACACACACCAAATTTTAGAATCCTACTTCTTGACATTTCTGAGAAATGACCCCATAACAATTTAAGCCCCGCCCCTTCAAATTTACTTTTTGTGTTTTGGGCATTTTTAGAGGCCTATATCTACAAATTGATATAAGATATGTAACTGCAAGTTAATATACAGGGTACCTGTTACCCCATCAACTAGAATCTACTGTCAAAAGTAGCATAAGACGATTTTAAATCAAGGCATAGGTCTTTAAAAACTGACATTTTAGCCCGCGGGATGATTTTTCGTCATTTTTGAGACCCCCTAGTGCCTAAGTGAAATGCCCGATTGCTTTGGTATAACATTTGGTTATAAACTAGATGTATATGTGTGACCTGATATAAGGATAGACCAATCACACCTTTGATTGGTATTTGACAGGGGTCTGAATGTAGGTCCGGCTGTAAAAATGCCAAAAAACACCCTTTTCAAGTGGTTATTTGACAACGTGGGACATTACTGACAGATTTCCCAATTTTTCCCAATAATACTTTGTATCCAGTCTTCTTGTGTGAGAAATTTAAAAAATGGACTCTCTACTCCTTCATGTAAAAAATAAATAAATGAATATGACAAATTTAAGGTTATTGCTGTGTATGCAGTATAGTGAAATCACTTGTTTACAAAAGAGCCACAGAGCCTGGACTTCCTGCAGGCATAGTTTGTAAACCATGGAAGCGTGGGTGCCGCCACTTGAATGAAAAAACTCCGCACTTTTTGTGTACTTGTACATTACTATCATGTACATACATGATAACTAGCATACATACATGTACATTATAACTATTGGGCACTAGGGGGGTCTCAAAAATGACGAAAAATCATCCCGCGGGCTAAAATGGTCAGTTTTTAAAGACCTATGTTTTGATATAAAATCGTCTTATGCTACTTTTGACAGTAGATTCTAGTTGATGAGGTACCAGGTACCCTGTATATTAACTTGCAGTTACATATCTTATCTCAATTTGTAGATATAGGCCTCTAAAAATGCCCAAAACACAAAAAGTAAATTTGAAGGGGCAGGGCTTAAATATTTGGGGGTCATATCTCAGAAATGTTAAGGGGTAGATTTCTAAAATTTGGTGTGTGTTCATGGCACCCATAGGGGAATGTTTGAAAAAAAAATTAGCAAAATCTGAGACGGAGCCTGCCAGTGCCCAACTTTTCAGAATTTTAGGTGATTTGACACGGAATGACCCCGGTCACAGCTAAATTAATTTTCTCAAAAATCTTCTAATAAAAATAACATAGTTAAACACATTATGCAAAAAGCTTCATCAATTCATCTTACCTGAAGATATATTTTCTTGAAAATTTAACTATGCAAAACTTCTCAATCAATATATATTATAATATGCACTTTATCATTATGTGCTATGTATTACATTACAAAAAGTTAAACTTAAATATTCTGCATGTTTATTTAACTCAATGTTCTTCTTAAAACACTGCAGAGTTTTCCTTCGGTAATAAATTCAGTTTTTCATTCATTTGGAAAGCCTAATCTAATGAAATAATAGTCTGTTGTTTTGCTTACTGCATTGAGAATGCATCTCATCATATACATTTCTTAAACTGTCGTGTCAGTGCAACCAGGTCATATGTCACATTTTTGAATTTGAGTTAGAATATACAAAAGGTACTTTATTTTTGTCTGAATAAACTGTACAAGTTACAATTTTGTCCAAAAGTACTCCAAAAAGTCGTTTACTCATACTGAGCAATGCATATGGGAGAAATAGAGTCTTCTGTTGATTTTTGTGTAACTGCTACCCATGTAAAGTGTGACCCTCCGCCGCAACTATCCCTCTCCTGCACTTTCTTTCTGTTTACTTTCTGCATGCGGCCGCTTGGTGGCGCACTGATCATGTGATCGATCACGTGAACAACTTTTTGGACAAGGTGGTCGCAAGTTTTCCCTGGTTTTCAACCAGGCTGAAGTGAGCACCGAATTTGGGCCCAGCACCGAATCAGGCCCAGCACCGAATTTCTCCTCAGCACCGAATTTCAAAATTTCCGATAAAGACCGTCACTACATGTCAATAACAACACAAAGACGGTGTGTCCTACATGCCTACTTTAAATAAGGTTGTGTCACCTTTAATTTATGAAATTTTAATATTTTTCTTCATAGATCTGTTTGGTACATCCCTGGCTATATCTCCTAAGCGGAAACATATTCTCAGGCCACTAATTAGCTCAGCCCAACTAATTAAACATTGCCTCAAATTAGCGCGAAAGCCACACAATGTACAAAGTATGTAAAACATATCTAACTTTGACGAAATTTGTGTCACCTTTAATTTATGAAATTTAAATTTTCTTTTTCACAGATCTGTTTATTACATCCCTAGCCATGTCTCCTGAGCGGACAAATATTCTCAGCTCACTAATTAGCTCAGCCCAACTAATTAAACATTTTCTCAAATTAGCACGTGTTTACATTGCTAGCCACACAATGTACAAAGTATGTAAAACATACCTAACTTTGACGAAAGTTGTGTCACCTTTAATTTATGAAATTTTTATATTTTTTTTCATAGATCTGTTTAGTACATCCCTAGCCATAACTCCTAGGCGTAAAAATATTCTCAGGTCACTAATGAGCTCAGCCCAACTAATTAAACATTGTCCTAAATTAGCGCGTGTATAGCCACACAATGTACAAAGTATGTAAAACATACCTAACTTTGACGAAATTTGTGTCACCTTTAATTTATGAAATTTTAATATTTTTCTTCATAGATCTGTTTATTATATTCCTAGGCATATCTCCTGGGCGGAAAAATTTTCTCAGGCCATTAATTACCTCAGCCCAACTAATTAAAGATTGTCTCAAATTAGCAAGTGTGTAGCCACACAATGTACAAAGTATGTAAAACATACCTAACTTTGACGAAAGTTGTGTCACCTTTAAATTATGAAATATTTATATTTTTTTTCATAGATCTGTTTGTTACATCCCTAGCCATAACTCCTGGGCGAAAAAATATTCTCAGGCCACTAATTGGCTCAGCCCAACTGATTAAAGATTGTATCAAATTAGCACGTGTTTACCTTGATAGCCACACAATGTACAAAGTATGTAAAACATCTAACTTTGACGAAATTTGTGTCACCTTTAATTTATGAAATTTTAATTTTTCTTTTCACAGATCTGTTTGTTACATCCCTAGCCATAACTCCTAGGCGGAAAAATATTTTCAGGCCACTATTTTAGCTCAGCCCAACTAATTAAAGATTTTCTCATTTTAGCAAGTGTGTCACCTTTAAATTATGAAATTTTAATATTTTGGAAATGCTTTTTATCAAATGTCAGTTAATCACCACAGCACAGATGATTTGTTTCCCTTTATTACAATAAGTGTGCACCAATATATAAATTGTGTTCGCTTTCACAACCTTTAATTTATCTTCATATCGTATATCGCCATTTACATAACGTTAGTGGTGTTTATGACATTCTGTTTTTCACCTTGTGATGAGTATTTAACATTTCGTATAGCTGTAATCTCATATCCATCAATGTCAATTTGATCGTATTGCTTAATGAAAAAAGACAGCACTGACGGACAACACTTTTAATTGAAAATTAAACACAATGTTTGGATATTTCCTTTCTTTTCCATAGAGGCTCTATCGACACTCAACATGAGAAAACCATGTAAAGACATTAACAAAATAATACAGCATTGATTTAGGTTTCTTGTGATTTACGTTTTACATTAATCTTTTGTAAATTTGAAACATTGTGTAGTATTGGAAGGTTAAACCTTTCTTTTATGTTATTTCTGTATTTAGTTCATACTTATACCCGACACCTCAATGCTTTGGTATTCAATGTGCCGTCTGGAAGCATCCAATCATACGCATTTTCATATGTTAATCAACTCAGTATGCACTATAAAAGATGGTTGAATATTGTTTTGTAACGAATCCATGTCATTCCAAATCAGTGTTTTCAACACAGACATAAAGCAAAACCATCCTGTGAAACTTTTCAAAAAAATAGGTGGCCACACATCTGAAAACTGTCAGGTATGTGGTTTAAAACAATGGAGATGCATTTCCCAACGATACAAAGCAATCCGTAATTTGAGTTTGATACCGTCTTCCTGTGTATATGACCATTTATTACTTCAGGATTAAAAAGGGGAAGCGTCTCCGGTCCCGGTGAACCGCCGGCCCGGACCGCTCCCGTAGGTATAAAACCCAACTCTAGTTCCCTCGATCGCCGCCCCTGGGGTAGGTTTGCGCTCCGTGAGACCGCCGGCTCCGCTCTCGCCCGTCATGGAAAGCCAATTCGTGTACGATTCTATAGGTTTTTAAAAAAAAATATTTTATTTTATGTTTCAGCGGAGCCGAGAGAGGACCGATTCGTGCACGTTGCTATGAGGTTTTCCTTTTTTTTTTATGTTTCAGCGGAGCCGAGAGGACCCTACCCCCTATAGTAGCCCCAACATCCCTAGGGTTGGGGGCGACCTCTTACCCCTACACTTCCGCGGGACTATGGGCCAAAATCGGCTCTTTGAGCTAGATCACGAAGGCCCTCGTGGGTCTAGAGTCCGAATGCCTCTGCTCCGAAGAGGAGGCGTTCTCGGAACGCAGCGGGTGCCGGCGACAGCCTTACGTATCTCTTGAGGACTTTTTGCCTCTGAACTCGAGCCATTTTCCCGAAGCTCGGAGAACTTGCTTATTTGTCCGTTTTCTGGGCCAGATTTGGTCAAAGTCCGAGGACTTTTCGGATTTTCTCCGGGAGCGCGTGCAGGCGATTTTCAGCCGTCTGCCACGGCGTGGTTTTCTCTCCGCCCGGTGGTTATTTTCTCCGAGAAAGGCCCAGCCAGATAGACCAAGGATCAACGCCGCCGAAGCGGGTCTGGGAGGAATTGCGCCGTGGGCCACGGGGAGATCGCCTCCGTGCCCGCTGGTTTTCCCTTCCTAGGAGTGGGACTTCCCGTAGTCGCCAGGAGTCACCGTGGACCGGAGGGCGACCACCGGTGGAAGCGGCGCGATCCACCCGCAGAGCCGGTAACTCGGTCGCAAGGGCCGTAGGAAGGTCACCAGAGACCCCCAGGAGGTTCCGCCCGGCCCTCAGAAACCGGGTTGGGACACGTTTTCCATGGCCAGGGAGGCATCCCGGGCCGCTGACGCCGAGGGGGAAGGATTTTTTTATTTTTCTGAACATTAATTTGTATCCTTTCGAGAGGACCCTACCCCTGTATAGTAGCCACAAGGGTTGAGAGCGACCAGTCGTCCATGCACTTTTCCCGGAGTCCAGGCCCAAAACAGGTCGCTGGGTTCGGTCACCAACACCCTCGTGGGTGCCAGCACCCACGAGCCCGCTTGCTCTGAAGAGGACCCTTCCTCGGAACGCAGCGGGCGCCGCCAAAAGCCTACCGTATTGAGGACTTTTTGCCTCTGAACTCGAGCCGATTACCCGAACCTCGGAGAATCTGCTTTTCTGTCCGTTTATTGGGCCCCTTTTTGGCAAAAGTCCGAGGAGTTTCATGTTTTTACTCCAAGAGCGTGTGCAGCCAATTTTTGGCCGTCTCACACGGGGAATTTTTTTTCTCGGCCGGCAAATTTTTTTTTTCCGAGGAATATTTTTCCAATTTTTTTTCTTCAAATTTTGTATTTTGTACTTTGTACATTGTGTGGCTAGCAATGTAAACACGTGCTAATTTGAGGCAATGTTTAATTAGTTGGGCTGAGCTAATTAGTGACCTGAGAATATTTTTCCGCCCAGGAGTTATGGCTAGGGATATAATAAACAGATCTATGAAAAAAAATATTAAAATGTCATAAATTAAAGGTGACACAACTTTCGTCAAAGTTAGGTATGTTTTACATACTTTGTACATTGTGTGGCTAGCAATGTAAACACGTGCTAATTTGAGGCAATGTTTAATTAGTTGGGCTGAGCTAATTAGTGACCTGAGAATATTTTTCCGCCCAGGAGTTATGGCTAGGGATATAATAAACAGATCTATGAAAAAAAATATTAAAATGTCATAAATTAAAGGTGACACAACTTTCGTCAAAGTTAGGTATGTTTTACATACTTTGTACATTGTGTGGCTAGCAATGTAAACACGTGCTAATTTGAGGCAATGTTTAATTAGTTGGGCTGAGCTAATTAGTGACCTGAGAATATTTTTCCGCCCAGGAGTTATGGCTAGGGATATAATAAACAGATCTATGAAAAAAAATATTAAAATTTCATAAATTAAAGGTGACACAACTTTCGTCAAAGTTAGGTATGTTTTACATACTTTGTACATTGTGTGGCTAGCAATGTAAACACGTGCTAATTTGAGGCAATGTTTAATTAGTTGGGCTGAGCTAATTAGTGACCTGAGAATATTTTTCCGCCCAGGAGTTATGGCTAGGGATATAATAAACAGATCTATGAAAAAAAATATTAAAATGTCATAAATTAAAGGTGACACAACTTTCGTCAAAGTTAGGTATGTTTTACATACTTTGTACATTGTGTGGCTAGCAATGTAAACACGTGCTAATTTGAGGCAATGTTTAATTAGTTGGGCTGAGCTAATTAGTGACCTGAGAATATTTTTCCGCCCAGGAGTTATGGCTAGGGATATAATAAACAGATCTATGAAAAAAAAAATTAAAATGTCATAAATTAAAGGTGACACAAATTTCGTCAAAGTTAGGTATGTTTTACATACTTTGTACATTGTGTGGCTATACACGCGCTAATTTAGGACAATGTTTAATTAGTTGGGCTGAGCTCATTAGTGACCTGAGAATATTTTTCCGCCCAGGAGTTATGGCTAGGGATATAATAAACAGATCTATGAAAAAAAAGAAAAAAAAATTCATAAATTAAAGGTGACACAACTTTCGTCAAAGTTAGGTATGTTTTACATACTTTGTACATTGTGTGGCTAGCAATGTAAACACGTGCTAATTTGAGGCAATGTTTAATTAGTTGGGCTGAGCTAATTAGTAGCCTGAGAATATTTTTTCCGCCCATGAGTTATGGCTAGGGATATAATAAACAGATCTATGAAAAAATATATTAAAATGTCATAAATTAAAGGTGACACAAATTTCGTCAAAGTTAGGTATGTTTTACATACTTTGTACATTGTGTGGCTATACACGCGCTAATTTAGGACAATGTTTAATTAGTTGGGCTGAGCTCATTAGTGACCTGAGAATATTTTTCCGCCCAGGAGTTATGGCTAGGGATATAATAAACAGATCTATGAAAAAAAAGAAAAAAAAATTCATAAATTAAAGGTGACACAACTTTCGTCAAAGTTAGGTATGTTTTACATACTTTGTACATTGTGTGGCTAGCAATGTAAACACGTGCTAATTTGAGGCAATGTTTAATTAGTTGGGCTGAGCTAATTAGTAGCCTGAGAATATTTTTTCCGCCCATGAGTTATGGCTAGGGATATAATAAACAGATCTATGAAAAAATATATTAAAATTTCATAAAATAAAGGTGACACAAATTTCGTCAAAGTTAGGTATGTTTTACATACTTTGTACATTGTGTGGCTATACACGCGCTAATTTAGGACAATGTTTAATTAGTTGGGCTGAGCTCATTAGTGACCTGAGAATATTTTTCCGCATAGGAGTTATGGCTAGGGATATAATAAACAGATCTATGAAGAAAAATATTAAAATTTCATAAATTAAAGGTGACACAAATTTCGTCAAAGTTAGGTATGTTTTACATACTTTGTACATTGTGTGGCTATACACGCGCTAATTTAGGACAATGTTTAATTAGTTGGGCTGAGCTAATTAGTGGCCTGAGAATATTTTTCCGCCTAGGAGTTATGGCTAGGGATATAATAAACAGATCTATGAAAAAAAAAAAAAAAAATCATAAATTAAAGGTGACACAAATTTCGTCAAAGTTAGGTATGTTTTACATACTTTGTACATTGTGTGGCTATACACGCGCTAATTTAGGACAATGTTTAATTAGTTGGGCTGAGCTCATTAGTGACCTGAGAATATTTTTCCGCCTAGGAGTTATGGCTAGGGATATAATAAACAGATCTATGAAAAAAAATATTAAAATTTCATAAATTAAAGGTGACACAAATTTCGTCAAAGTTAGGTATGTTTTACATACTTTGTACATTGTGTGGCTATCGCGCTAATTTGAGGCAATGTTTAATTAGTTGGGCTGAGCTAATTAGTGGCCTGAGAATATGTTTCCGCTTAGGAGATATAGCCAGGGATGTACCAAACAGATCTATGAAGAAAAATATTAACATTTCATAAATTAAAGGTGACACAACCTTATTTAAAGTAGGCATGTAGGACACACCGTCTATGTGTTGTTATTGACATGTAGTGACGGTCTTTATCGGAATTTTTGAAATTCGGTGCTGAGGAGAAATTCGGTGCTGGGCCTGATTCGGTGCTGGGCCCAAATTCGGTGCTCACTTCAGCCTGGTAGTTTTCAGTGTGTTTCATGGTTTCATGTACTTTTCAATCAACCAGGTAGGTGTTTAGCTAACCAAAGTAGAATACGTTGAGTACGGGGAGGAGTCTTTAAAAAAAACAGCTCTGATAATCGTGCCGTCATATGATGACATGTTTTCGATAGATGATCGGGACATGTGAAGTATTTTCGATCCTCCATCTTTCCCAATTTGATTCCCGTTTACCGTAGACTAGAGTGAATAGACTCTGCACTTAATAATAAATCCTCCACCTCTGTCACGTCCACACTGCTCCAATCCATAGAGAGGTAGGAATCTATGTTCAATCAAGCTTCGTCCGTTTGTGCGTTCGATGCGTCACGTACCAGCTGGCCCCATTTGCCTCAACATGGATGAGAGTAAAGTTTCCATTTGTAAGTGACACCAACAAGTTTATAAACAGATTTTAAGTAAAAAAAAAAAATTTTATATCACTTTTTATATTGCAGTGATGCACTATTTATTTTACTACCTTAAATATTTCTAAGTATGTACACATGAAGTATATCATGCATAGGCTTTCACTTTGCCTTTAATACAATAGTTTAAATTTAAAGGCAGGATACACTTTTGGGGTAATACTAATTTCATTGTCAAAGACCAGTCTCCTCACTTGGTTGGTGTGCTGTACTCCTGAAACTATGAGGTTCGTTCCGCTATCGTCTCCACAATAGCGAAACGAACCATTGTTCTTACTAGGAATAGGAGTACGTGTACTGTATCCCAACACATGCATACCATTACAAACCTGTGCAAATTTTGGCTCAATTGGTCATTGAAGTTGCAAGAAAATTATGAAAGAAAAAACACCCTTGTTGCATAGAATAGTGTGCTTTTAGTTTTAATCTCAGATTCAAATTACCTCTTTCTCTAAAACTACATTACTTCAAAGGTTGCCGTTTCTAACAATGTTTTATAACACCAACAGCTCTCCAGTTCTCTTTACTAAGTAAGTTTTTATGGTCATTAATTTTGGGAGTAATACCAAAGGTGTACACTCCCTTTAAAGGGAAGGTTACAGGTATACATTTGGTCATAGAGAAAGGGTTCGGAAACCACTCTTACATGTAATATTAATGGCGATAACAAATTCCTTGGCTAGAAGTACTCCTAGCTAGAACTATGAGGTTTGTTTTGTAAAAACTAAAACTTAATGAAATTAATTTTAAGAATTTTATGATCAGATGTGACGGGATATTTACGGCAGTATAACATTTTCCCCCTCCCCTTTATATAGACAGCACGTGAAAGAAAAGGTCAGCTACAGATGTTACTCGCAAGAATCTCTTGATAATGCATATGAAGCTGTTGTTGGTCACGGTATACTGATTAGGACAGCTTCAAAAACTTTCTCTGCCCCATACTCTACTCTACTCTGCATGATAAAGTTAGAGTCAATAATGGGAAACCCAAATTGGAAGCTACCAGATCTGGACCTGATCCCTTAATGAGCCAGCCCCCGATTTCACGAAGCGCTGCGACGCGTCGTAAACGCAACATATAACCGGTTACACGTCTTAAGTTGCGATGCGTATAAAAACGATTTCATCAAAGTTACGATGCGTCGGATACGTCGCAAGTTCCTTGACTACGAGGAAGAACACGTCGTAAGTTACGACTACCCAAAGGGTTGTCTTAAGAAAGCGATGTTTCATTTGAAAACGCGCAAAATGGCTGTAATGTAATAATTTGCACTAGGAATACTTGTAGTATGTAGTTTCTAAAAATGTAACCCAAAAGATCGACAGAAATTTTTATCAACAACAATACTTAATACTTTGAGTACTTTTAGCAGACGACATTTCACTCTCCAATCATTTTCCATGATTTCTCGCCGATGCGTCCATGGTGCGTGGAGCGGTACTGAGTGTCTGCCATCTTGAATGAACTACATGTATACACGACTGTTTCATGACCAAGTTGTATACAACACAAAACAGCCACACAACTTTAGCAGTTCATCCTCGTCCAAAGGGTTGTTTTTATTAAGAGTGAAAATGGTTTTGAGTTGCGACTCGTCGCGCTTACGACGTGTATGGTGAAACGGAATGTAGAACTCATCGCAGCCACGACGTGTCTTAGGTGTGCGACGCATCGCAAACCATACGATGCATCGCTTCTTGCGATGAGTTTCATGAAATCGGGGGCTGCAAGAAGAGCAAACATTAGTAACACACATTGAGTTGTTGGCTTCCTTTCGCTATGGTCACATCCGCTCCGAAGTTACAGCCCTTGCTACTGACTTTGATGTCCACCTTGGAAAGAGAAAGAAGTCAGATAAGCCTCTCTCACTACAGTGGTTCTACGGCTTCATAAAACGCTGGCCAGAACTCAAGGTGCAGAAACCCAAATCACTCAAGATTATGAGAGCAAAAGCTACCTCTCCGGAAACAGTAAACAAATACTTTGATAAACTGGAGCATATATTGGAGAAGTATAACCTGAATAATCAACCACAGGCCATCTATAATATTGATGAGAAGGACATCACTGAGAACCATACACCTTCAAGTGTGACATCCTCTGGCCAAGAAGAACCTCTAGCAGCAACCATGGATATTATCATCTACAACAACAGTCATTGGGTGTGGGACGGCAAATGCGTAAGGAACTCTTGTCAGGTTGTACTGCAGGTACAGGAGGGGCAGTCAGCGACTCAGGCTCCTCCAACTCAGACATTATTCGTAGATACCTCAAAGACCTTATCAGCAAATACTCCATTCAAGCTACATCAGATAATCCTGTCTTGATATTGTATGATGGACTTAAGTTTCATGTGTCATTATCACTCATTCAATGGGCACAGGAGAAAAATATCTTTCTGTTTGTACTTCCAGCACACACTTTACACATTCTTCAGCCAGTGGACTTCATGGATGTTTTGGACCATTTGAAAAGATCCTGGCTGGTATGAGACAAATTCATATGCAGCACCATGCAACATCTGGCATTGACAAATGCTGCTTGGCTGAGATTGCTTGCAAGGCTTATACATGTGAACTTACACCAAATAACCTTCAGGCATTTTTCCGAAAGAGTGGCATCTACCCAGTTGACCGATGTAGTGTGAACCAATCAAGTTATCTACCAGTAACAGTTTCCTCTTCATCAACAGTTAACTGTCCAGAGAGCATTTCAGCTTCTGTCATCACAGCAGAGAAACCTACAGCTGACAACCCTGCCGACAGAAACACTTTCAGAAAAGCTGAAGTTGTACTTACAGAGAATACTAAACAAACAGAGAAGCAAAAAAGTTGTTAATGCTGCAGTAAGAGGTAAAGCCATTACTAGGGACAACATCAGAAAACGTCAAAAGCAACAAATAAAGAAACCAAAGATATCTGTCACAAATTGTTCACCAAAGCCTAGTACATCTGGAACAAGTCACCAGAGCAGAAAACCAAGAAATAAGCCTCCTTTTATCATAGAGGATGAAGCCAGCGATGCTGAATCTCAAACCTCTGATCCCAAAGACCTCTTTACTAGCAGAACAAACAGATATTGACTCCATTCCCTTTGTTGCATGCACAGTAGAAATATCCTGTACACATACAGGCATGTGATTTTTCAGGATTTTTCCTGATATCCGGATTGTCCAAAACCTTCAGCCTTCTTGAAAGAAGTAAACCGTCACCAATGGGAGAACGAAATAGTCCACATTTTGTCCAAACCTGTAGTTTTTTCATTCTGGTATTGCACAGAGTCTATAAACCTTCTACATTATAAAAATCTTGGAGGTTGAGGGTCTAGGGTAAGGCGGAACCCAGGCCTGGAAGCTGTTTTCAGGAATTTTCACATTTGTCAAATTTCATCCCTGCACTTGGAATTTACACATCTGTGTGTGTGAATCGCAGGCATTCAATATTGTTGTGCTCTCGCCACCATAATTCATATCAATGAAAACAAATATAAAAAAATATAAGGGTTTGTTCAAAAATTGTTGTAAACAAGATAAACAAGAAACCTAAATGAAAACAAATATTGCCATGTTGTGACTGGTCATTTAGTTTCTGTAATAGAACATGCAATAGTTGGTTGCACAAAGTATTAATCTTTCACAAACTGTTCATCATTTGTTGTATCGACCAATTAAATAGCAGAAGAGCCACCAACTACAAGAAGGGAAAAGATAATATAGAAATATGAATAGTTGTATGATTATTATATGAATTATTATGTAAAGAAGAAATTTATCATTTTATTAACTAATTGCTTCTCACAACCCACAATGAAAGTGTGGACAATTCTTCACCTATTTTGACAAATTTTGCTTCCATCCTAGTAGTTGATAGTTACTGGCTCTCAATGAAAGGATTGAAAACATTTGACAATACCTGTAATCCTGTACCACTGTAAATTTCATACAATCTTTCAAAAGAGTGCAACTTTCAACAGATCGCAACTTTCAACAGATCAAGAACTTAAAGTGTGTTGTTAAAAGGTGGGTCAGATGGCTTTTAACAAGTTCAGTTGCTTTCTGTTTCTGAAACTATCTCGTTATCCAATCAAATCTATGACACAAGAAAGCATTTTGATTGTGTTGATTCTTTCACGGAGGACGTATGAAGTTTTGGTTAAATTTAAAGTACTAGGGAGAGAGAAGGTGATCATGTATCCGGGACTAATACATAATTAGGATCATCAGAAATTTTCAAAATGTGCATTATGAATTTTGAAACCAACACATATAAAGAAACTTACGTTTTTATTTGTATTTTACCCCATAAACCGTTGTGTGGTAAGCAATGTATACTCAGTACATTCCCAAGTTCTGTGAACATTTTCCACAAGCATATTACTCAGGTGGGATTTGAACCCACGACCTTTGCCCTTCTGGAGCAGATGACTTACACTAGACCACCAAGCTTGCCTTGGTGGATGTGTGTTTTTGTGGGTTTTTTCAGAGGACTTGGGGGCTGAGTACTGGGTTTTCAGTGCTTTACACATATCGGTGTATGGGTAAAACCAAACAGTAGGCCTATTCTTTGTCTTGAAGTAAACTTAACATCTATTAAAATGATTAATATTATTATTACTACACAGCTGTAGGTTCCACTCCATATCCGCCCAGTTTGATTCCAACGCGACCTGCAGAAACTGAGAATGCTTCAATTTGTATACTCCAATGAAGACTTACTTGAGCAGACCCCAAAACCAGACGGTCATGGCGAAGTACAACTTAGTAAGGTATGACTGTGTAACAGGTCCTCTTTATGTACGGTCTGTGTGGTACTAAACAAATATTTACACATGGTTCTTCTGTAAAGTCAAATGCGCATGACTAAGAGCTACAATTATCACAGCGATACCAATTATTGGCTAAGGTCAAGAGGAAAGCATTTTAAGAACTGAAAACCACCTATGCATTAATTCCTAATTCTCACCATTATAATAATCTTGGGGGGAAAAACGTGCTAAAACTACTTTACAAAACATCTGAATATTTCACTGGCTTATTGGATGCATAGAGTAATATTAGAACTAGAGGTCATGAATACAAAACCATGCGAGTAATGCAACACGGCTCCATAAGAAGCACTTCTGCTGACTCATCAGTTTACACAGCAAACGTCTTAAAGTGGCCAATCGTTCTCGATTTCTCCATTGTGAATTTGTGCCTATGGTGGGTCAGAGGAGTTTTGATTGAGAGAGAGAGAGTGCTCCCTATAATTCTTACAATATAAGTCTACGGGTGCTTAGTGTTTTTATTGAAACCTACAGGAGTGGGTTAGTTGCAGTAATCATAATCATAATAAGAGAAAAAAGCATGAAAAGCTATGAACTTATTTTCAAGTAATTATTTTTTCTTTGTTACTTTCACCTAAGTTTGATCAAGTCCTTCGTTCAACATGGGATGAGGCAGTGGTGAATGGGTTCTTCCGTTACCAGCTAGACGAGCTCCAAACAAAGATCTTACCTGGTCCCCTGCAATATGTTGTGCAGGTAAATACTCAAATACTACCTTACCCGGTCCCCTGCAATATGTTGTGCAGGCAAATACTAAAATACTATAGTATGTTAGCACGAGTGACCTGGCTGGGTCAGTCTCTAAGATTTGATTTGTGTGCAGAAGTGAATTGCAACATCCCTTCATATTAATGGCGTCACTTTTGCTCAAGATACCCGACTGTTAGACAAACATTCCACACTTACTCAACCACTGCAGCACCGCCATTGAGTAGGCCTATGTTTTAACTCAGCATTGGTTGATTGTCTTAATTTCAAGATGAATTTTGGTATTGTAAATACATTATATGACGGAAAGAAATAATAATGTCACTTTTTGAAACCACTGCAAAGTGTGTTAGTAGTTAAACTACCCTAGGAACTACCTAATAAGTTAAAACAAAGGCCGTTTGCAGAGTTTTCTGTCGTCTAAGATCTCTTTATTTAACTAGCAACCAGCCTGAAAGATTTGTAATTATAATTTCATTCATTTTTTGTTGGTTCCATGTTAAGTTGAACATCAAGAGAGCTTTGGAAAGGAGGCCTGCTCAGAATATTGTACACATCAACCAGCCATTTAACCCTGACCTGTTTAACTTCACAAAGGTCAAGACTAAGGAGGTCAGTATGAGGATCATGTTGTCCAGGGTTGGTGGCTTTAAGTGGGGTGCAAGATGGGCTACGGAGACTGGGGTGTATGAGATGTGTGTTTAGGTGGGTGAATGAGAAGGGCTTGGATGGGTGAATGAGACGGGCTAGGCTGGGTTGAGGTGGGTGAATGAGACGGATTGAGGTGGGTGAATGAGGTGGGTGAATGAGATGGGCTAGGCTGGGTTGAGGTGGGTGAATGAGATGGATTGAGGTGGGTGAATGAGATGGGCTAGGCTGGGTTGAGGTGGGTGAATGAGATGGGTTGAGGTGGGTGAATGAGATAGGCTGGGTTGAGGTGGGTGAATGAGAAGGGCTAAGATGGGTTGAGGTGGGTGAATGAGTTGGGCTAGGCTGCGATGAGGTGGGTGAATGAGATGGGTT
Organism: Leptasterias polaris; assembly: GCA_037783415.1. NCBI lineage: Eukaryota > Metazoa > Echinodermata > Asteroidea > Forcipulatida > Asteriidae > Leptasterias > Leptasterias polaris. The sequence continues at coordinate 2,305,039 of JAZGTN010000068.1, forward strand.
GAGGTGGGTGAATGAGTTGGGCTAGGCTGGGTTGAGGTGGGTGAATGAGATGGGTTGAGGTGGGCTAGTCTGGGTTGAGGTGGGTGAATGATATGGGCTAAGATGGGTAGAGTTGGGATGAATGAGTTGGGCCAGGTGGGGTGAATGAGATGGGGTAGGCTGGGTTGAGGTGGGTGAATGAGATGGGTTGAGGTGGGTGAATGAGTTGGGCTAGGCTGCGATGAGGTGGGTGAATGAGATGGGTTGAGGTGGGTGAATGAGTTGGGCTAGGCTGGGTTGAGGTGGGTGAATGAGATGGGTTGAGGTGGGCTAGTCTGGGTTGAGGTGGGTGAATGATATGGGCTAAGATGGGTAGAGTTGGGATGAATGAGTTGGGCCAGGTGGGGTGAATGAGATGGGGTAGGCTGATAAGAAAACCTAACATCCACTAACCGCTCTCTCGCCCTCAGTTGTTGGATTTGTGTGGCCTTGTTTACTTCATGCCATTAACAGAACAATGTCTTGCACTAAGACTAAAGTGATTCAGCTGAAGTACTGCAAATCCATGTAGATAGCAGAGCACCAGCCATGACAATTTGAATTACACAGCGTTTTGGCTGGTTGTCGGTTTCCTGCTTGCCTTAATAATTCAGTGCTATGCAAATTTTGGATTGGATGAGGAGTTGTCTAGAACACTTGACAGGATGAAATCTTTCACATGCAAAATTTACTTGAACTAGTCTTTCTTTCAAAACTTAAGACATAATTTGTGTCCTTCCTGTGTAGATTTTGTTGGAGTTACAGCCACAGCGTAATGGAAACGACAACACAATGATAGATGATACCCAGAAGAGTGATCACAATGCTATTATAATCAATGTCAGCCCATTGGAACACTACCACGTCTTGATTGTTCCAAGACGACTTGAGTGCCTACCACAAGTAAGATATTACCTGTCTTTTCAATAATTTTAAACATTGACTGCCTAACAGAAAAGTACAGCATAATTTAATGTAAGTTTAGTGGTGTGTCGTGGCTGAGCAGTTAAGAGCACCAAACTCAAGCTCTGGTGTTTCTGATCAGCAGAGTGTGGGTTCCAGACTAGAGCGAGACTTGAATTGTCACTTTGGTTGTATGGCTTCTGACTGGCACCCCCGACCAAAAATATTGATAAAATAGGGAGACCGCTAACGTTGGGGCCAGATGGCTCAGTTGGTAAAGTGCCAGCAGGTCACAGGCTCTAGTCAATTTTCTTTGTTCAATCCCCACAAAATGTTTAAATGTAGCGAAAGCAACAACAATTTGTTGATTATTTGATTTGTCACAGATTGTGTGCATGTTCATATTGGGCTTGATTCAATTGCAGTAAGTGGAATAATCATTAATGTATTTAAATGATAGTATTTAAATGATAGTATTTAAATGATAGTATTTAAATGATAGTATTTAAATGATAGTATTATAAACATAAACACTCCTCTGGAGGATTGGTACTGGTGGTATTTACAGTCGGTGAGCTTTTAGGTTACACCTTTTTGAACAATTGGGTTAGCTGTTGCAAACTGCTTGCCAACCTGTGGTATTAATACAAACAAATAGTCAATGGCCTGATGTTTCGACCCTAGCAGAATTGTTTGGGAAGGCTAAATGACAACGCAACACACACAAACAAGTATACTGGTGTTACAGAAGCAATCAGGCCATTCTTTTTATTATTCTTCTTATTTTTACTTTTTTTTTTTTTTTGCAGTTGAAACTTTCAATTAAAACATGTTATAATAGTATGATTATGATTGTAAGGTTTTCTCAGTAATTTTTGGCAAAAAAAGCAGCCAATTTCATTTTCATGCATTCGTATTTAAGCATTTTTGCCTTTGAAACCATCATTCAATTTCACTATGAGGGATGCAAATTTTAATATGATTATATTCAATTAAACTTATTATGATTTCTTTTTAGACCTGTGAAATCTGCGCTCATTTTAACTGAGTATGTGGAACTAAAGATTTCTGCAAAAAGCTGCTGCGAATTTGACTGCTGTTGTATAGTTAAAATGAATGGTTATGCGACAGAAAATTTGCTTAAAAATCAAGTGAAACTGAATTAGGCCCTGCTGTTAAGAAGTATTTTGGGTGAAATAGGGTAAAAAAAACATTTAAATTGGCCACTTGTTTGCATAAAATTACACAATGAAAATTTTGAATTATCAGTTTTTGATTTGTTATCTTAGATATTTTGTTATTTTTGTCTACAGTCTCTTTCAGAAGATGCCATACATTTAGCCTTGGATACTATTTTATTGAGTTCTCAGAGGTAAGTTTCATTACTTTACATAAATAGTTGTTCTACATGAGATAAACGATAGCATGAAAATGATTGCCTAACCTTTGCACTAATGTTGTACCTTCATGTATGCCTTGGAAAGTTTATGGAATTATTGGATCGAGTGTCATGACTGAAAGATCTAGTGCACTAGACCTAAGCTCTGGTGGCAAAGTCATGGGGTATGTTATCAAATCTCCAACCCCGGTCATGACACTTGTGTCCTTGAGCAAGATACTTTACTGTTATTGCTTCTCTTCACCCAGGGGTGAATGGGTACCTGGGCAGTGATGGTTCTTGTGATTGATTTAGCTTGGTGTGCTACACTTGGCAGCACAGGCTGTATACTCCCAAGGGAGCTGCAATGGTTTAAGGAATGAAATAAATGGCCCAGCGGCCGGCCGGCCGGGGTAATAATGTTCATGTATCATGAGTGTCCTAATTGGTGAATACAGGCACTACATAAACACCCGTCTGTAATATTATGATTGTTTTACTGCCAAAAAATGCACTGTATGAAATGAGTGTTTTAACTTGTTTTTGTACCGAACAGGAGTTTTCGTGTTGGATTTAACAGTCTATGTGGGTTAGCATCAGTCAATCACCAACATTTTCATGGTTATGACTTGAAATACAGAATCCCAATTGAAACAGCGGTACGTTCAGCTTAACTTTTATTTATGAATTTTATATATTTTAGACAAATGTTAGATGACAGTACACTAAACATTTCTGTAAACTGTGTAAATTTGTTATTGTATTAAAGAGTTTGAAGATTGTTGTTAATATTTTTCAATATAATTTATAGGTTAACATTTACAAGAATTTATGTTCATTTTGCAAGTTGAACCCCATCTTTCAAATTATACTGACTTTATTTGTTCAACCCAAAGTGGACTCTATGTGTATGATGCAAAGGATATCAATATTTTGGCCTCTCTATCAAACAGATTGATATCAAAGTCTTGATAGCAACTGTACTGTGAATCACCCAAATTTGAAGATGGTATAATCTATTTTTTCCCCCCAAATGCCAACTCTGCTCAAATGCAGTCAGCTTCAATGATAGGTAGTTTGAGAGGAAAATAAATGACATGTAGGGTTTTCATAGAGCCAGAGAAACCAAATTTTCACCCAACGCGATCAACGTATCATGTTTTTCAATTTGGTGTTAATATCTTTTTTACTCTAAAGGCAGCAAGGCATGTGATTGGAGAATGCTTTGAGCTTGCTGATTGGCCAGTCAGGGGGTTTATATTCCAATTGAAAGGCTCAACTGTGGAACAAATTACAAGGTATTATTTGCCGTTGTATTAGATTTATTATTAAGTTTGTGTTTGCAGATTTTCCCATTTGACTGTGGCAGGGAGAGAGCACATTATACTTGCTGTTGGTAATTCTCTTTAGTTTGTAGGAAGCATGGCTCTTGCCATGCTCCCAATGTTTATCTAGGTGGGGTGTCTCCCTGGTATGACCCAGTGAGTGTTATGCTCATTTCACAACCATTTATCAGAGAAATGTAGTACTTTTGAGGGACATCCATGAACTTCTTGCTGTAATATTTTTGGTAGATTTTTTATTTGAGTTGTCAGTCATACTTGTGTCTTTGGTGTGAATGTTTGCCTGCTATATTGGATGAATGCTTCTCCTTCCTCCCTGGCCCTGCTCATTTGGCGGGAATGTATAATAACTCCAATTCAATGTTTTTTTCTTTCTTTTTTCACTTTGACATTGTTTCAGATGGAAATGTTTCTGTGGAGAATTGGTACATGTACTGATATGGAATTTTTAATCAGTGAGGTTTCAGAGTAAAGCTACGAACGTGTTCCCCTTTTCAATTACCAACGCTATACATTGTCTTAAATTGAATTCAGTGAAACTTCCTGTAAGGTCAGACCCAAGAATCAAAATTCACTAAATTGGAATCATGGGAGAAAGTTTCAATTTTTTTCCTTGGCAGCGCTGTGTACAAAGTGGCATCTGTTCTCCAGCGGAAGGAAATCGCTCATAATTTATTCATGACTAGAGGAGATGAACTGAGTCCTGATGGACCAATCACAGAACAGACTGTAAGAGTTATACTATGGCCCAGACACTCATCGTTGGGTAAGAATTCCTTTCATTCTGTCTTTTTGAGTCTTGTACACTAAACAGGATTTTGTAGCAACCTGTGGGTGGGGGACTTCCTACTTGCCCCCATTTCATATTTTCTTTCTATTGGCATTTGGAGCCCCCTTATTGCAAATGAAGCACCTATGGAATTTAGTCAGCAAACTGTCCACCCTCACCCTCTCTCCAAAAACATTGCCCTAACTTCAGTGTACAAAACACTAGATAAACTAAAATGGCTTGTACACCCCAACACATATCAGAAAACATGACCCTCCTCAAAAACAAGCAGAAAGTGCTCATTAATTAGTCCACCCTGTGTGCTGCATGAACATCGCTGTGTATTTTCACTGCATATATTACCTCTATGGCGGCGGTAGGATGATGTCAATACTTCAAGAGGGTCTCCAAGGTCTAACTCCATTTTGTGATGCACTCATTTTCCAACAGATGGAGTCCTTATGAAAGTTGGGGAAAATTAAAAGTCTATAACCTCACCTAAATGTCATTTTATGATAAATTTGAAACATGACGTCAAAGAGGAATTTTTTCGCAAGTGGAAGGGTCAAATTCAATGTTATTTTAATTGGATATCATCAAAATTCAGGAATGAACTGAACATTCTTTGTAGAAAAATGTACGAATCATATTTGAAATGTGACGACATTGAATGTTTTTGGATTTTGATAAAAATTGCACTTGATTGGTATCCAAATACAGTGGCATTTTACAGTAAGGTTAGAGACTTGTAATTCTTATATGGACTCTATCTATGGATAATGTAAGGTTAGAGACTTGTAATTCTTATATGGACTCTATCTATGGATAATGTAAGGTTAGAGACTTGTAATTCTTATATGGACTCTATCTATGGATAATGTAAGGTTAGAGACTTGTAATTCTTATATGGACTCTATCTATGGATAATGTAAGGTTAGAGACTTGTAATTCTTATATGGACTCTATCTATGGATAATGTAAGGTTAGAGACTTGTAATTCTTATATGGACTCTATCTATGGATAATGGGTGAATCACAAAATTAAATTCAACCTTGGAGACCCTTTAACATCTTTAGTCTCGAGGTCTCTACCCACAGGCTCTGACCTGTAACTCATAGCCATTCTTAGACCTGATGCTGAGAAACCTCTCTCTGTCTTAATTTCAGGTGTAAGAAAAGACATCGCTTCTCTGAATCCAGCTGGCTTCAATGTTGCTCTGTGTGAACTTGCAGGTCACATTCCAATATTCCGTAAGTGATGAACATGTGTTCCGTGGTACTGAGCAGAATGATGCTAAGTTCTAACACCCTTCTACTGGGCATGCCTATGTACAACGTAAAACGGTTACTTTTTATCTCCAAGTTACTTTCAAGTTGTGCTTTTCCATTCAAATGGGAAATTTAAAGTATATTGGAGGTTCTTTAGTATACATGTACTTTGATACTTCAGAATTTTGTTTTTGATTCATGAAAGTGTTTCTTATAGACTTCTTCTATTTTGTTTTATTCAAGTTCAAGAGATGTTTGATTCAATGACGGAAGAAATGGCTGTGGATGTTCTCAGGAAAAGATCTCTATCACTGGAGGAATTTGGAGCAGTAAGAGAGGCAGTTAGGGAAATAAATTCATAACTTTTATTATTGTTTTTGGCAAAACTTCTTTTTACCAGTGTAGCTAGTAATTAGTATTATTTATTTTGGTTTATGGCTGATTTGAATACACAGGGTTTTGATGTACATGTACCTGGTAAAGTGGTAATGGTGAAACAGCAACAAGTTATGCAGTTATTATGAAATGTCATCCAAGTCAATTTCATACTGTAACGATTCCGACCCCCCTTTTTCTTGTACCTAGGGGGAGAGGAGCCGGTATCATCCGATGAAACTCCAGGGAGAAATGTTATGGGGGAAAACCTTATCTACTCGACATAATCAGACATGTTGAAAACAGTGGGTTACTGTCAACCAAAGATCTGTATTAATTTATTGTCTCCAACTCCTTATTCATACAACATTCTCTTGTAAACTAATGTTGAAACTAATGGTACATGAGTATAGTTTATTACGGGCCTTCAATTGTATTGGTAGCGTGGACTTCAACCCTATAGTTATAGGCATTACGTGTTGAATAGAATGGTCTTTGTGTCTTTGGTCTTGTGGTGAGGACAGCTCCAAGAAAAGAGTCCCTGAAAAATGAGTTTGCAGCTGAATTTATAGCCATCAGAAGTGCGTATGCGCAACACACACTTCTGTTACATACGCGGTGATCAATGCGCACTAAATTATTGACCAATCACAAACACCTTTCTACGGTAGCTTGCTCCACTTCAGCTGGCGCGCACCCGTACTCTGATCCTGCGTCACAAAGAATACTCAAGCACAACATGGCACAGCCACAGAATCGGAACGGCACGTAGCTGGGTGTCACAAGCCTGCAAAAATATTACTGCAAGAAAAGAACAATAGAAATGAAACATTGAAATAAATAGTTGTCTATCTTAATTACACATGGCGATTTTCGCCACATTGCCGCACACTTAAAATTCAAATGCGTCCTCGCATTCATTAACTCTCAAGAAGAAAAAGAAAAAACAAACCAAAAACTGCAAAGTTAAATTGACTTTTTGCCTTGGCTTTTTCGCCACATTGCCGCACACTTAAAATTTGAATGTGTCCTCGCATTCATTAACTTTTCAACAACAAAAAAAATGCAAAATTAAACTGTGCCAGTAACTTTTAAATTATTTCTGTACAGCTTTATGCCTATTTTCTTGTGATTTCGTTTGTGAAACAAGCATTTTGACAATAGCACTAATTATATTCAACAACAGTCGGAAGTAGCAAGTAGTATAAACTTAAGACTAGTATTACTATCTAACTAAGAATAGATAGGGGCCTCAACATGCAATAAAAATATATTTAAAAAAAAAATAAAAAAACATTTCAACAAATTTGTTATTGACTTTAAACTGTAACCAATCAAATCGATAGAACAAGCATGACAAGTTATTAAATCATCAAAGTTAAATCAATACAACCATGACACCCGGTGGAATGGAAGCTACACTACTACCACAGTACACAGCTTGCTACCTACTGCTGACATTGACAATGACATGACCGACTGGTGCTGTTCTGCTCAGTCCCCCGTCACGTTTCCAGACCAGGAGTGCAACACATTTTTATTAAATTTTATGCCATAGTTATGATTAATCGCTATCCTATGTACAGTCGTTTCCACTCCTCAAACTATTTAAGTCAGTTAAGTATTTACATTACCTCTACTCTAGTCAAAGTGTCTCTGTATTTATATAGAGCATGGGAGCAGACATCTTTTCTACACTGGTTTCCCGTTTCTGTACACTTATAATGAATGGATATGGAGACGCGGCCGTGTACCACTCTGAATCACACGTCCGGTCCGGGGACCGCTAACTCTGACCAATCAAAGGCTCAAATTCTGCAGGGCTAATTTACATACAGCTACCTGAGCTGACCCCCGGGTCAGTCTTAATAAGCTAGCTCAAAAGCGCGGCGGTTCAACAATGTCATAATTACAAATCTCGTCTGCCCTAGCTCTATTACATTATATATAGTGTTTAACAAGGAGATGGATTAAAAGAAAGCAACTTATTTTAAACCATCGTTACCGTTCCAGATCCTAACTTAATGAAGAATGCATTTTCGAGTACAAATTACACGTAATAGTGTACTAATTATTCTTTAAGTTTAGAGCGCCATAGTAGTGTGTTGGTCTGAACAAAACATTATGATTTTTTTTTTGATTTTTTTTTTTAACGTCACGTTAACAACAGCAACACAAATGTAACGTAGCCTTCATTTTAGGCAATAAATATACAATACATATACTATATACTACTTACAATAGTCCCGGACAGGGGATTCTTCAGGTTTGGAATGAAACGAAAGGGCTGGCAAAATAAAGACTGTGTTCAATGTTCGTTCATATTTCGTGTGATGCATGATGGTGTGATGATGACTCCGTTGCGGTCGACGTGGCACTTGAACTGCGGGCGTATCCCACTTGCCATTGGGGCCTACCAAAGGCGGCGTTTGCCGGGAGGAGGTACTCATTGAATCGTACAGAGTAAATCTTTCCATCTGGGAAATGGGCAGACTCACCACCTGCCTGAAGATTACCCCATGGTCAAGCTGGTGTAGCTCATTCTCTCTGACCTTATGAAGATTTTGTTCCCTTGCAGCTATCCTGGCCATCTCGACTTCTGCGCCAGCGATTGACCGTGGCGGACCAGTACGTAGCTGGGACGACTGTGCCGCTCCTGGGCTTGACTGACGCGGGGCTCCGGGGTTTTGCAGCAGGCTGCTGCGGTGGCGCTGCGGGCTGTTGGCACCAGACTGTCAGCCTCTCTTGGGGGGAGCATCTGGCTCAGTGGGTGGCAAAGTGGCATTGGCTTTCTTGTCGTCAGCAGATGTATTGAGTTCCGGAAAGAGTTCTCGATCCGGAGTTGTTGGGGCATGGGGCATCAAGGGGGAAAACCGAGGGCAGTCCGGTGATGAGGCTGGCTGTTGAGACGGTGACCTGGATGGGAAAGGGGAAACCGGTGGAAGTGTGATGACGGCTGGTGTCTCTCAATTTCTTCTTGTCTGCTGTTGTCCGATCTTCTTTGTCCTCTGCTGATTTCTTGTTTTCTTTACTCTTGTTGACTTTGTGTACAATGACCGACTTCACTGTTTTGGTGACTACGTCTGCAGACTTTCTCTTCTTATTGACGCTGCCTTGAGCCCTGCATTCACTTGGATGAACCTTGTGTTGCCTCAGCATGTGTTGTTGCAGAAACCCAAACTGCCGAAAAACTTTGCCACAGCGGGGACAATCAAACTTTTCTTTTTCTTTCTGTTCTTTTCCGTCTCGATGTTTGTCCATATTTCCGCTTCTCACCCTGGTGACACTTTGTACAATGTTATCTCTCTATCTGTCTGCCGATGAATGTGTGTGTGCTTAATATCTTGTTGATCGTTTTATGCTTGTCACGCACAGGTCCTTTTCTTTCATATTATTATTATTTGCCGCCACTTTTCATGACGTCACATTTCAGACATTCATTCTTAGTCGTCTGCTAACTCCAGCCATAGGCCTTGAAGATGTTCCGTCGCATTCTTTCATCACCTTCCTTTGTAATCGAACTTTTCTACGAGCACGTCTTATTACTGTTTTTTTTCTTTCTATTATTTCTGTTTATCATTATTCTCTGTTTTCTTTTATAATTTCACACTGCAACTATTATGCTGACTCTCATCATCATTGCGGTCTCTCCGCAATCAACGTATGTACGAGGGCGCCCTTCATAATTTCCACTCCGTGCGTGCACTGTGTACCAAAATCACGAGTAATATCACACCATTAGAGTCCAGCATTGATTAGGTCCCTCTTCGAAGGTCTAAAGCGTAATGCATTAAACGTCTTGAGCACTGTCGTTGGTGATTTATTTTAAGTTCTGATGGGCTTTTAAAGAGTGTTTGCTCCTGGCCAGGGATCAATTTATCTTACCCAAATCCGTGAAAACTTTTTCACCAACTATCCTTGTCGTGCATCGACGTCTCATTTCATGCTTTTTCCACTCCAACCTTTGAATTCTCCTTAATCCCTTGCAATAATTCTTGATTGAATTTCCGTAGTATGTACTACACTACCCAATATTATTATTTCTTTCTGTTTCTTTGAATCATCAGTACTACTTCTTAGATGTTCACTTGGGCTCGAGCCCCTTGTGTATTAATATTTGTATCTTGCCGGCCGTCGCCGTTCTCGCTGACTTCGGCGTCTGTCTTGAATCTCATGGAATTCCGGTTCCTTTGATTGCTTTTTCTCATGCCGTTGATGGCTTGACAAAACGTTCTCTTTATTTGTCCTTTCCGTCGTCTCCCTGATTTCTTTATCTTGAACAAGACTTTCGCTATCATCAAGCCGTCTTTCTGCACCACCTTTACTTCCATTCACCGTTGCTGGAGTTTTTGCCCTTGTCGTGTCTTGATACCACTTTGGCGCATTCTCTCCAGTATAAGGTTTTAGTTTATTGTAGTGTACAATTCTCGGCTTTCCCTTCGCTCCTTTCTGAATTCGATACGTGACGTCACTCATACGCGTACCACATATGGTCCATCCCACGGTAATTGAAACTTGGGACAAAGACCTCGTTTTCGTTTAGGGTTATACAACCAGACTACATCTCCTCTGTTATATCCCCCACGATCTGCTTTGTGGTCATAGTTGCGTTTCTGTCTGTCACTTGCTATCTGAAGATGTTTTCGTGCATATTGATGGACTTGCTCCATACATTCTTGGTGACGAGCTGCATATTCAGTTTGATTTTCTTGAGGGTCACTCTTTGGTCTCTCAATGAGTAAATCGACCGGCAATGTTGCCTCCCTTCCCATCATCATCTCATTGGGTGTGCAACCGGTCGTTTCGTGATCAGCAGATCTATAAGCCATCATGACATATGGCAAATAGATGTCCCAGTCTCTCTGGTTACTGTCTACAAACATGGCTAGCATATTTTCAATGGTTCTATTCGCCCTTTCAATCATTCCATCAGATTGAGGATGAAGTGCTGAGGTTCTTGTTTTATCAATGCCAAGTAGATTGCATATGTCTTTGAAAAGCTGAGACTCAAAGTTTCTCCCTTGATCTGTATGGAGCTGCATTGGGACTCCATATCTGCAGACGAACTGTTCAACAAAAACCGTTGCTATGGTAGTGGCTTCCTGATTAGGTATTGCATACGCCTCGGTCCACTTTGTGAAATAATCACCAACGAACAAAATGTATCGGTTACCTCGATCAGTCAGGGGTAGCGGAGCTAACACATCCATAGCCACTCTTTCCATGGGTACTCCCACGTTGTAAGTCTTCATTGGGCTTCGACGAGTCTTATTTGGGGACCTTCTTGACGCGCACTTGTCACATGCAGAAACGACGAGATTCACATCTCTTTGCCACCGGTTCCAGTAGAATCTGTCTCTTACTCTTTCTCTTGTTTTATTTTGTCCAAGGTGACCACAAGTCTTATCTCAGAGTCTTTGGAAGAACAATCTGCCACTTGACCTGATCACCCGCCGCAGTCTCCCATTGTCGGCATAAGTTCCCATTGCGACCAGTAGCTCTTTACTTCTACACCTTCATGTGAGATGTCAGCCCATTTCGGCCGCTCTGTTAAAGTCTCTTTCCATTGGAGTATTTTACTGATACTTTTGTCTTTTCTCTGTGCATCTTGGAGCTCCTTTGTAGTTATTAAATCTTCTCCGGCTACTCCTTCTCTTGATTTATCTTGAATGTTGGACGTGACGACTCCACAGAATGGATTGCTCAATTCTATAGGTGTCTTGCTGGTTCTCTCTGTACCTGCACTAATTGTATCTTTGCGCTTTCTCGGCTGTCTCATTCCATATTTTATCTCCGGTGTAACACCATATCTCTCTATCTTGTCACACTGTGTACAATCATTGCAAGGTTTCCTTGACAGACCATCAGCATTCCCATGTTGCTTACCTGGACGATGTTGGATGTCAAAATTGTAGGTGCTCATAACCTCCAACCATCGCGCAGTTTGTCCCTCTGGATTCTTGAAATTCATCAGCCATCGAAGTGCTCTGTGATCTGTTCTGATGAGGAATTTCTTGCCATACAAGTAATGATGGAAATGTTTGATGGAAGCCACTACCGCAAGTAGTTCCTTCCTTGTCACACAGTAGCTTCTTTCAGCTTTAGACAAGGATCTGCTGTAATAGGCGATGACTTTCTCCTCGCCATCTTGTACTTGAGATAGCACTGCCCCTATACCTTGATTACTTGCATCCGTGTCTAAGATGAATGCGTCATCAATCATTGGATACACCAGTATTGGAGTTGATATCAATTCTCTTTTTAGGCGTTGAAACGCACCTTCACATTCCTTTGTCCAAACAAAGTTAACTTGTGCCTTCTCTGTTAATCGATTCAAAGGTCTTGCAATTTCGGCAAAATTCCTGACAAATCGTCTGTAATACGAACATAATCCTAGGAAGCTCCGTACTTCAGTGACCGTTGAAGGGGTAGGCCATTTCTCGACTGCTTCGGTCTTGATCGGGTCAGTCTGAATTCCTTCACTTGACACGACGTGTCCCAAAAACGTCACACTCTGCTGGAAAAGACGGCACTTCTTTGGGCTTAACTTAAGGCCAGCTGTTCGTAATCGAGTCAGTACCTCTTGTAATCTGTTCAGGGCAGATTTGAAATCATCTCCATAAACAATGATGTCGTCAATGTACAACAAGCATGTCTGCCATTGTAATCCTGATAACACTCGTTCCATCAAGCGCTCAAAAGTGGCGGGAGCATTGCATAAGCCGAATGGCATCACATTGAATTCATAAAGCCCTTGTTGGGTTATGAACGCCGTTTTCTCTTTATCTTTATCTGACATCTCTACCTGCCAGTACCCACTTGCCAAGTCCAAAGTTGAAAACCACCGAGACCCGGATAAAGTGTCCAATGAGTCATCAATTCTTGGTAAAGGGTAGGAATCTTTGATCGTGGATGAATTAAGTCTTCGATAATCTACGTAAAATCTTATTGATCCGTCCTTTTTATTTACTAAAACAATAGGCGACGCCCAGGGACTTGATGATGGTTCAATGACCCTTCGCTTTAACATCTTGTCAATCTCTTCCTTTGATGTATCGGGAGTCTTCTTGCCGGTTGTCTGATAGGTCTTGTCCCTCCAGTATTTATTTCATGCTTGACAACTGATGTCTTCCCAAGATCCTCTAAATTTTCAGCAAAAACATCTTGAAATGTTGCTAAGACTCTTGCCAATTGCGTCTTTTGACTTTGATCCAGTCGTTCGCTGCTTGCCTCGTATAGTTCTGTCAAATGGTCAGGGATTTCTTGCTTTACTTGAAAGGGTGGTTGCTGTTTTAACGCAGCAATCTGATGATTATCATTTTCTTGAATTACTTTGTCACTTTCAACTGGTTCACACATAGCCATAACTGTACCTTGATGCACAATTATCGGTTCATCTCTAAGGTTGAGAACTCTGACGGGTACCAGCTCCTGTTGGATATCAACCAAGGCTTTGGCAACCATTACCTCGTGATTCTTTATGAATCTTGATTCAGGCTCAACAATACCAAATTCGATATTTCTATCTCTGTGTTGTAGTTTTCCGGGCATTAATATCTCTCCTCTTGCCTCAATCGTCACAGTTCGGTCCGCTATCACTCGAGTACACTTGTGAGATTCTGACATTAGGTAAACATGGCATTTGACTTGTTGATTTTCTATTCGCAATTCGCCTTTCCCCAGATTCAACGAACAATTATACATCTGGAGAAAGTCGTAGCCTAGAATCCCTTCAGGTTCAATATCAGCAAGGTACACATCATGGGTCACTATTTTACTTTGTGTACCAACTTGAAACTCTAGTCCGAGTTGTCCTCGTCCTAAGCAAGGAGCAAGTTGTCCATTAGCCATTGCCACTCTTATGTCAGTGTAACTTAGGTGAGGTCTTGAATTTTCGGGAATTTTGTAATAGATGTCCGGATGAAGAATAGTCAAACTTGCTCCCGTATCCACCAGAAAATTTGCTTGAACTCCATTAACTTTAACAATCACCTCGATGCCTTGGGTAGTTATCACATTTGTTGTCGATAAATGCTCGGTTACTGTCGGTCCATCATCACTCCTTGATTTCCCAGCCGCCTGCTGGACCACGAAGTCGGCTGTTGTCCGTTTCCCGGATGTATCTCTTGTTGGCCCATATATCTCTGATGCTTAGGTTTTGGACATTCGCGTGCAAAATGACCTATCTCATTGCAATTCCAACAAACGAGAGGTCCTCTGTTTCTCCCTTCTCTGCGTTTCCAGCTCTGTCTATCTTGTTTGTATGTCTTGTCACCTTGCTCAGGCGTGGTCACTTTTTCTTGCCGTGCATAATCGGTTTCCTCTTTGTGTGTATTCACCATGTTCTTTATTGCGTTTGTCAAACAGCCAAGCTCATTGGACAGTGAGAGAATTTTATTCTTTATTTCCTTGATTTCTGAAGCTTGCTCCTCTTTATCTTGCTCTGGGAGAACAACTCTCGCTATTTTCCGATTTACTCCACGTTGACGATCGGCCGCTTGAAATGCCTCCAGTTCGACTGCAATACGGACTGCATCAGCTAGACTCTCTGGCTTGGACTGGAATACTCGCCATCTCACGTCACTTTCAGAGAGTGCGTCAATAAAATGCTCTTTGGCCAATGTTTCTTGTAAGCTGTATGTTGCTGTTGGATATGCAAGACGTGTCAGTCGCCTGATCACTTGAGCCAACTCGGGCAAAGTTTCCTCCCTCTTTCGTTGTCTGTTTTTCAACTGTACACGAAATAGTTCTTTTTGATTATTTGAGCCAAATCTGTTGTCCAAGGCTGTCACTAAAGCTCTATAATCGTGACGGCTTTCATCATCCAAGTCACTCAAAACGCACTGTGCCGATCCCCTTAAGTTGGCTGCGAGATACACGGCTTTGGCCTCATCATCCAAATCATTCATCTCGGATAACATCTCAAATTGAACGGCATAGTCATTCCAGCAACTGGACCCGTCATAATTGGTTGGCTTTATTTTTACTTTTGCATCACGTTCTCTATTTTCTGGCTTTCTTGTTTGAGCCTTTTGTGCTTTGTATTCCTTTACTTGTTCTCTTTCTTCATTTGCGCCATTCAACTCTCTGAAGGATTTCACATTCTGCCATCATTTTGTCGAGAACTGCTTGTCCCTGTTTAATTAATTTATTTTCCGGGGAATTCCCACTCGAAGTTGACACTGATAGTCTTGAATCACCGCTCTCTGTAATCTTTATTTCATCACTGCTTGCAATGGAAATATTATTTTCATCTTCCCCTGAAGCTTCACCCAAGGATTCGTTTTGGATCTCTTGTACTGGACTTTCCATCTTTATCAATGCCTCTTTACTTCAATTTTAAATTCTCTTTTCTTTATTTGAAATTCTTTAATTCACCAGTCTCAGAGATCCCACCGCTGCCACCAAATGTAACGATTCCGACCCCCCTTTTTCTTGTACCTAGGGGGTGAGGAGCCGGTATCATGCGATGAAACTCCAGGGAGAAATGTTATGGGGGAAAACCTTATCTACTCGACATAATCAGACATGTTGAAAACAGTGGGTTACTGTCAACCAAAGATCTGTATTAATTTATTGTCTCCAACTCCTTATTCATAAAACATTCACTTGTAAACTAATGTTGAAACTAATGGTACATGAGTATAGTTTATTACGGGCCTTCAATTGTATTGGTAGCGTGGACTTCAACCCTATAGTTATAGGCATTACGTGTTGAATAGAATGGTCTTGTGGTGAGGACAGCTCCAAGAAAAGTGTCCCCCAAAAATGAGTTTGCAGCTAAATTTATAGCCATCAGAAGTGCGTATGCGCAACACACACTTCTGTTACATACGCGGTGATCAATGCGCACTAAATTATTGACCAATCACAAACACCTTTCTACGGTAGCTTGCTCCACTTCAGCTGGCGCGCACCCGTACTCTGATCCTGCGTCACAAAGAATACTCAAGCACAACATGGCACAGCCACAGAATCGGAACGGCACGGCACGTAGCTGGGTGTCACAAGCCTGCAAAAATATTACTGCAAGAAAAGAACAATAGAAATGAAACATTGAAATAAATAGTTGTCTATCTTAATTACACATGGCGATTTTCGTCACATTACAATAGATTTTGTTGAGCATACTTAAATGGGCTGTGGCATCGTAATCAAAGCAGGCCTGTGGCTGTACATGGAACTATGAACTCTCACCTAGCTACTTACTGTACTGGCACGTCCTCCCTCTGTATCGTATCTATGGAGAGCGTGTGTACTGTAACTGGATGAGAGTTCATAATCCATGTCCAACCATAAATAAGCCTGCATTGATCATTGACATAGCCCAGATAAAGGGAGGGTTCATACTGTCTTTGGTAAATTTCCCTGGTATCGGTTTGTGAATGGTGATGCAGTTGGTACCCCGACGCCTTGCTAAACAAGTTTTCTCATCAAGTAGACACTGTATTGAACTGAAACTTTCACAGGTGACTTTATTGTATCTGTCTTGCTTGTGTCGCCTATAAATCCACATTACGATGACAAAAAGCATACAAGACTGATATGCAAATCTCAGTCTTGGAGTTTCTGCCAGTATCTTCCAACAATATACTCTAATAATCACACACATTATTTGCATCTCTGCAGCTGATGGCCTTTGGAGTTATATGTTTAAAATTTGTTGTCTTTAGGATTCCAAAATATTGAATACAGCTTTTAATTTTCTTGACATTTGTTTATTTACATTTTATTTAATAAAACACTATTACAATAATATATTTAAAAGGGTTTAAGAAACTTTACAATTAAACTTACAAAAGGGCCAATGAATCTTTTACAAAGTGTTTTTGAAATGGTCTACGTAACGGTAATTGGTTAATTTTTACGATGATAACACCATTGTCTTAATGGTACTGAATATTCATAATAAAATCTATTTATTTAAAATGGTGTAATTTGAGTTGTAAGTTTGTGTCATCCCTGTAAAGACATGCAACATTGTTTTGGCTAACAGAGCTAAGCACAGTGTCAATTTTTGTTTGTTCAACCCAAAACTATTTAAAATTTATCCATTCAGTTTCCCTTGTGGTTTATTACTGGAAGTTGCATACCTTTACTGAATTTCCCCCTAAATACTGAATTCAACAGCAACTTTACTCATAAAGGCATTTAAAAAATAAAATTTTAAAAGGGCAGGAAAGGGATTGCATTTAATTTTCTTGTTAACAATTGTACAAGGATAAAAGACTTCACATCAAACCATCCTGTTCATATGACATGATTGTTTACACACAGACTGGCTCCAACCATTTAATAGATGTTAATTTAAGCACTCGGCTTGCTTTTCTTTGTGGACTTCTTTTTTTACATAAGTTTTGCAAAATCTTGGGGTGTTCTCAGACTGATCAATCTCTGACATAAGAGATGCCAACTTTAAAGCCAAAAGTTGCTAAAAACTTTGCACATGAAGCAGATGTGCACGAGTGTGACGTAATAACTTACCAGGGCTCGAATTCACAAAGCACTAAGATTCAAAGATGAGTTGTCTAGCGATTTGTAGTGACATCAATCTTAGCTCTTTGTGAAATCAGCCCCAGGTTACCAGCCAACAGGACCATGCTATGCATTAGGATGAATGGCCTCACAGTTTGAATATATTCCGTTGCACTCCAAGGATCCCTTTACTACAAATGCTATTGTCGCCCTCTGGAGTCACTTCACTCATGATGTTCTGCTTGGACGGTGATAACAACTTGAGGGGATCAACACTCTGGGTCTTTTCACTGGAAAGATAAAGGCAAAGTACAGAATTGGTGATGAACGGAAAAAACACAACTAACTTTAGGCCGTATCTAAATTGGCTACAACTGTTGCTAAGGGTGTTGCTAAAGATGTACTATACATCAACGCCTGATGATGTGGAAATCTAGCTGTAGCCGTCAATTTGGACACCACCTTGATCTGAAAAGTTCATACCATTAGCAATCCTCCAGAAAAATTGTTGAGAAGCATCATTGGAAGAACCATTATTGCCATCATCAATATAAGCCTGCTATGAACGTGCACATAATCCCTAATAGACTGTGCAAGTCTCGCGCGTAAGCGAACTTCCGGGACCATCGTGGTCCCAACCATATGGAGTTTTACGTTGGCAAGATTTTGTTTTGTCTATAATTTTAGTTTAACGTACTTTATGACCATGAACATTAAATATGTTGTTGGGAATGTAGTACTAAGTGATAAAAAATATGAAAGTAAAATCAATTCAACAATATAACGAAGAAAACCCAAGAATTAAACTTGACCTCCGATCACCAAATTTGTTTTGGTCGCGTGATGATAATCACCAGACGCTGTAATTGCCAGACGCTAAGCATTTTCATTGCAGTCTACGGTTGTCGAGGCGTCACACGTTAATTCTACGCCCGTGCGATCATCGCGCGTCTGCGTTTAAACCTGCTTTTAGTGGTTGCACGTATTCAGGCATGGATTTACAAAAGGGTTTCCTAAAAAGTTCAGATCAAATAAGCATCCTTGTCCCAGAGTTTTTAGTTTGTTTCAACAAAAACTAACAAATGAATTGTGTGTTTATTATGAAAGCTAAAACGCATTTTATGCAAATTGTAATGAGTATTTTTGTTGGTCAGATTGTTTCATAGATCTAATTTAAAAACAATGATTTGATTTCAGAAAAAATAAGTTCTTCACTTGACATGTTTTCTCGCTCCGATACGCGCGAGACTTGCACAGTCTATAAGACAAACTATTTTATTTATCAAGACACTTCAGGTTTAATAACTTTTCCACAGGTTGGATTTACAGTGTGTTTATTGGATAACAAGAAGATAGGAATTAATTTAGTCTGGATGTCCTTTTTTAATAAGAAAGGAAAACTGTTTTTTATTTATTTTCCTTTCAATCAGTAGCCATTTCTACATTGGGGTGTGCATGAGTCATTGTAGATTACCGGTACTTTCTAATTTCAATACTCTGCCCCCCCCCCCCCCCCCCCCGAACTCCAGTTGCCACAGTATTGACACTTTTTTCTTCAAAATACTACAATATAACATATTTCTTGATTTTGAAAACCAGAAACCTTGATCTTTTAATACATACGTGTTTTTCTTCATGAAAGCAAACAGTGTCTGTTGTTTGGCTCCATTGGTAGGTTGCTTGCTTCTCTGTCGTCTGGAGAGGCCTGGCACCTTGCATGGGCCAGATTTTACTAATCCTATAGAAAGAAACAACATCCAGGAACTCAGTCTTTGCAAAACATTACAGAAAAATAACCCCAATGACTAATTTCTATCACAAAGATTTTTTTTTTAAATAACTAAATTTCCTATGGTGCATAGTTACATCAGATACTTATGTGACTAGTAAATAAGTGCAGCCTGTGGATTGTAAGTCCTATACAAACGAAAGGGCTGAAAAACAACCTTAAATAGTTGACCAGTGGAGAAGCTGCTGGCATACCAGTGCAACAAGATAAATGATCCAGCTAACTTGTCACTTGTCAACAGCAAACTTCATATTATTACAAAACTGATTTACTTACTTGGTTATTAAAAACCCTGTTCAACCAAGCTTTGCCAAACGCTTAAGCAGAAAATATTGCTTAACACTTTACTGCTTAGCAGCAAAAATAAACAGGATACCAGTCAGAGATGCTACATGTGATATGGTATTTTGGCTGGTAACCCTATTCTGGTAAGCATAATTTTGTTGTGATTATGAAACTGGCCCTGGTTAGTGGGATAATCAGTTGTTCTAATTGGACATTCATTCCAAGACTTGAATACTTACCTGGGGATATCTTTGGCATGTTTGGAAGTTTGGGTGTAGAGTCCAAAGATTGCTTCATCTGTAAAAGAAAAGAACAAGTATATGTTACATTCAATCATAGTGAGTTTTGGTAATGATCAAAAAAATGTTTAATCTAAAGTGTTTCTTTTTTATTTATTATTAACACAAAATGCTTCAAAACAAATTGTTTTATCATTCTGAATTACTGACAAAATGTTCCTCAAGAGTTCATACTTTTTCCCCCTTTTTTTGGGGGGGGGGAGACACGGATTGACCAAATCATGAAAAATACAAACAAACTTTATAAAGAAACACAGACTAATGAAAGAAATCAAGAGAGCTGAGATTAGAATGATTTTGAGCTCCTTTGCCCGAAAAATGCTTGCAAAGCAATGTACATGTATATCACATAGGTTGAGTGTTCTTCTGGCCACCTGGTATGTGGCCCTCTAGTAGAGGGCAATGATGAATTACCATGAGGAGTGGTCAGAAGGCACCCACAGGGATAATAACTTACAGGGAGTCATTATAATTCTTCAAAAGCAAAATCACATTTAATTTTTCCAAACAAAACTGTCATTGTCTTCTGGAAAACATGACCGTTTATTGCATACTATTGGAAGAAGATCACTCTCTGCCAAATGCCAACTATGAATCATATCGAACAAAATTGAAATGATCATTTTTACCTTCTTCCTGTCTGTTCCCATCTTAGGCTTTTTCCTATCGTCCTGTGGTGGTGTGTTCTCATCACTGTCCGACGATGTAAGATCAACGCATTCCTCCTGCTCCATCTCTAAACAGGAAATGCTTTTATTGTTTCTCGCTATTAACTGATCAGAACTCTCTTTAGGGAGCGGCAGGTTGTCCGAGCTATTGTCCCTCACTGCCTGTTGCTGTTGGTCTTCCAGATTTAGAGTTTGTTTCTGATCATCAGTTTTTATCTCTGTCTTTGATGAATGACTCATAGAGGCCAATATGGTTGGCTTTTGGTTTAGTCTCTTCTCGGGTCCATTCACACTATCTGAGGAACACTTTTTACCAAAAACAAAGGTCTCATTTTCCACATCAAGACAATCGTCTTGGGGCTTTCTTTGGAGTGGGTCCATGTTTGAGTTGTTGCTATGAAGTCTCTGTGACTCACTCCTTTGAGAGTTGTTTTGAGTGTCAGACTGGCTGCTACACTGATTCATACTCAGTGAGTCCGTATCAATGCTGTACAAGTTGGTAAACTCACAGCTTTCTTTGAACTCCCCCAGTGACTCGCCTTTATCCTCTACTGGTGAGTCCTTGTCAACAGACTGCTGAGATTCTACCCACTCCATTTTAGTTTTGGGTTTCTTGAGCTTGAAGTCATTTAGACTCTTAAAGGTTTTTAAGCTTCCCTCTGTCTTGACAGATCTGGTCATTGATGATGAAGTCTTAGTCCAACTGAATGCTCCACGCTTGTTTTGGGTTGTCACCCTCTGAAAAGATCTGCTCTCGACTTGAGAAAGTTCCTGGGAGGAGTCAACTTCTAAATTCAGCATCACTCTAGAACTGTTTGTGTTCTCTACCACACTTGTTTTAAGAGAGGATGATGCAGTGGAGGGTAATACTTGTGTAGAGTTGCTTCTCTGGAAACGTTGTAGCCTGTCCAAGCAAGATAGTGTAGATCCATTACCTAGACTTGCACATGTCCTCTCATGAGCATCGTTATTGCTGACAGGTGTCTTTGCTTGATATCTCTCATCATGAACATCTTGCTCCTGTTCTCCTTTCAGTATTGTTGGTGGATTGACAGTGACAGCATCTTGCTCCTTGTCATCTTCTTCCATTTTGTTTTGAGCTTCTTCCTCTGGTTTCCTCGAGAAAAATCTGAGACGGATACAATAATAATATTAATGATAGTTGGCATTATTTTGTACTATTAAGAGCTATTCGATTTACTTATTAAATGAGATCTTGCATAAAAACTTGTAAGAGTTGCAGGTATACCTAGGTACGGTGGTAAAAGTTGTAGTCAACCTTGCCAGAAACACTAAGGCAAACTCCTTCTACTAACGATAAATGTACTGGTTTCTTTAAAATGCATTACACAACAAACCCATGACTTTGAGTCCCTTCCGAAGATATAGCAACTATTGTTTGCTTCAAGGAAACACGTTCTATGACCAGAAACTGCACACATACTCTGATAAGTGACAACTCCTGATCTAGAGTAGGGTGCACTGCACAACTTCTCCCATTTTCAGTATTTACAAAAAAAATTAATGCATAAATAATTAAAAACTGAACTAAAACACCTTGGACTCAGAAGCAGGATATTTAAAGTGACAACAATTTTCTAAGAAACAGAAATAAGTATGAAGTTTTGAATTTGTCCTTAGGGAAAACATCGTTCAAATGTAACCACAAGGCTTCCCACTCCAGTAATTCAGAAGATTCAGACAACTCTACCATGGAGAGGTGATTCTTCATAAAGATAATAGGGTTACAGTGTTTGCAATGCAGGACAAGTTTTGAATTTTGTGCCTCACATACAAATATTGCATTTATCCACAGGCTCAAACTGAAAATTGTCAACAAATTAAGCTTTGTATTCTAAGAACTAACCAGGCATTGCAAATGAAACAGAAAATATATTTTCTTATTTGACAGGCAAATATATTGTATGATGCCATGGTGAACTATTTGGTGAACTATTTGTCAGTAGGCATTCCACTACAAGCCTCTTTTGGCTTCTGAAAATGCCCCCACATTGGTTTGCTACGTATCCATTATATATTATTTTGATTTCTCTACTTATTTTTTGTTTTCATTAATTATTAATGTCCTAATCAGTTCTTGAATGTCTTTGATTAAAAAAATTGCTCTAAATTTGTTCATTATTCTCTTTTCTTTGTTCGTTTACCAATGTGGAAATAAATGTTGATTTGAATTGAATTGAATTGAACTATGACCCCCTTGAAGGGCAAACTCTTTGTGGTGCACTGTAAAAATAAATATAAAATTTGTCATTTATTAATTGTGGACTTTCAGAAAAACAAACTTATCACTATACTAGCCAAGAACCCCATGGAGAGAAGACAAGGAAGGGAGTTTCAGTGTTAGATGTGGGAGGAAAACCCCTGAGAATTATTCAAAGGAAAACCCATGCAATCATGCAGGTACGGACTGAAAACACAATGCCCTCGATGGGATTCGAACCAGGGTCCTAGAGGTGGAAGGCGAGACCACTACTGATACTCCAACCCAACCGATGAATAACCACAATTTATTCATATTGGTAGAGTTTACAAAGCTGTCAAGATCTCACCTGCTGGTAACAACTTTAGATCCTCTCAGGATATCTTGACGAGCACTGCTGCTCATTCGATTCTTGGCAAAAATGTTTCTCCGTGATAAAGTCTTCTTGATACGTTCCTCAGACCCAAAAGCAGTTTCTTGTTTAGGACTGAGGGTACCTTCCTTCTTTGAGAATAAGTTGCGTTGCTGGGAGTTGGTGTTTTCTGGCTCCTTGTCTTTTGAGTCGGGTGTTTCTGGAATGACAAGGCTGTCAGCGGAGTGCCTCTTTGTATTTGGTGAGCCATACAGGGATGTCAGATCATCTGTTGTTAGGTCATTTTCTTCAGCTTTACAGTAACGGAATATTCAAAGGAATTTATATAATTAGTAAATAGTTATTGGAAAAGTAGACTTCAATCCTCTAGTTTTCAAGAAACACACTTTCCAACCAACTTGTTATTTTTTTCTATTTTATCAAAATTGGTTCCGATTTAATAACAAAAACAATAACAATTTTTTTTTTTTTATATGAATTTTGTGCTGGTTGAAATTCGACTTATTTGGATTGCGGCAATTGTAAGTATTATAATACTGAGTGGGGGAATCTTCATGTGCTATTTTAAAGCGAAAATACACGCCAACTAATGCACATAATTCCATGTATAATCCGTGTTGCGCTATCCGTACAAATGATGTGTTTTGCTTGGCATGGATTACGTTTTAAAGGATTGAAAACTACGCATTACACACAACGCACAACAGACACATAGATTTCTGGCCTAAGAATAAAACCAAAATAAAATAGCTCTTTTCTCCCGATGCAATTATTACATTAACAAACAGGAAAGCATACCTGGTCTTGGTCGTTTTCTAGTTTGACCTTCCAATTTGAACTGGTTGACCTTGAGTGTGACCTCTTTACCATTGGTTTGTTGTCTTTGGACTTCAACTTGGCCTTCGTCACCGAGGTTTAGTCCTGGCCGGTAGTGCTTGTGCCATATACTCAGCCTATGTCTTGGAAGGTTCTTGTCGTAGGGCTTCAGGGAAAATTATTAAAAAGAGGTCAGATGTTTGTTTTGGAAAAATGTTGCACTTGTTTATTTTTATTGTGAGAAACTCAAAATTGTTATACTAACTTGTATCGAGTGCATCAAGTATAATGTCACAAACGACTCTCAAAGACCTTGTACTCCACATACAGTGAATGAAACATTTGGATCAGGATTACAGGGAAAGTACACCATGGATTTACGAAAGAGTTCATTAATGAGCTCGTTTTCAATAAAATGGCTCACATTTGATTGTTTTTTCAAATTCAGTACTGACGCATTAATGAAAACATACAACTTTTTATATTTTAAGGAACTTTAATGTGACTTGTCACGTCAGGTTTATTTCGAAAAGAAATTATTATACTGTTGAGGTCTCTGAATAGCATTTCCTCCCATATATAAGCTGCCAATCCAAGTCATTTATCATAGAATTGCTCGAGAATAGTTTGGATTTATAGAAAGTTTTGAACATGAACCCTGAAGGTCCTTGTCTGATGTGTAAGCAAGGTTCTTCCACATCCTATGTGTAGTGATGGAAAAAGCAGTGACCCCCAATAAAAAAAGGGGGAAAATAGAGAAAATTGTTTTCCATTTCTTTGGTTTTAAATATAACCTCAAGATGAGAACATTCGCATGTTTGTATATGGTTCTCAGATTTCAGTTTAGTAAGAGGAATATTGTCTGCACCAGGAGTTTCACTATGTGACAGACATGGTGCATAACAAGTCTGCATCAATATTATTATCAAGAAGCATGAATATCAAATTCAATTTGGCTGATGAATTTTCCCAGGAGTTTCTAATTTGCATTTACCTTGTTGTAGTCTGGTTTAAAATCAAACATTGTCTTCTTGGTGTTGACATCAATATTACCCAGAGCCAGCTCCAGGGCCAGATCAGCGGAGTAATAGCTGTGACAACAGGATGTAAGGTTATCATGACAACATTGTATCCGAGTTTGGTTGATGTAGCTCTACACAGCAAAATCAGTCATTGTTGGCTTTGAGGCAAGGCAAACCATGTTCTAAGGGTTTCACTTACAATAAGAGTGTGTGTTTTGGGTGAATTTAGGGTGACTCCTGCTTTTGAAAAATCATAAATTTGTCATAATGAGAGTGCATTTGTTTTGATGATAACTCAGTTTGATTGGACAAGGTTAGCGTTAACAAGCAAGCTCAGTCAATCTGCAAGATTAGGGCAAAACAAACAAGGCAGCATTGACAAATGAAAAATGAAAAATGAAATGGTAGAAAACTCTACACCTTTTTGGTAGTTTTGATTTGGGGTTTTCTAGGAAAAACCAAACAAAATGGCATGTTGTGGCTGAGCTATCTATCACACTGGAATCAAGCTCTGGTGTTTCTGATCAGCAGAGTGTGTGTTCAAATCCCAGTCGTCGACACTTAACCATTTATGCTTTGTCCTTCGGATGGGACATGAAGCCAAAGGTCATGTGTATTATGTTATGTATGTGTTTATGGCAGTGACCTTTGTAAAACCCCTATAAGGTGCTACATAAATCGGCCTAATAACTCAAGTGCCTTGAGTACCTCATATGTGTGCTATATAAGACTGTATATTATTCAAATCAATAAGCAAAACAAAACCAACAAGCTTGAAAAACTGTTTTGGTCGAGTTTTCATGGAGCAAATCTCTATCCTTAGATAAGCCAGAGAAAACTTTAAAAGGATACGCCCCGGCATATGTAAGGGACTCCTTGTCGATATCATCGCTGTAAGGATGCAAGGGTACCAGTCGACGTGTCATGGGGTCAAAGGCCAACTGATGCAAGAAGGTCTTATTAGCTTGATGGAAACCGTCAATGTACTCCTGGGGAACTTTTAGCTTCATCTTCAAGTGTTGGGGTAACCTCTTTAGAACCTGTATGGAGCAGACAGAAAGATAAGACACCAATAAATAGGACAAAAGTGATGAAAATGCTGCTTGTCTTTATCTCTCACACCCTCAGGAGAAAACTCCTCTGATAATACTATGGCTTGAAATACCCACTGGACCAGGCTTGAGTCCAGAGGTGAAAGCTGTGTCATCTCAGTGGTCCAGCGCTTTTCTTAAAAAATATTTTCAAAGATTTACTTTACTTAAGCTTTTAAATCCTTGGACAAAAAGGGCTAATCCCCTTATAGCCCTGGTAGGATGCCAGTCTCCATTGCACTGCACTGACATCCTGGATATAAAGTTTCTCTTCAATGCTAATAAATTTTCAACTAATAATTGTTGACATTGTTACCCGATTTGAGAAGCTGAATTTTTTTCTTCTCATACTTCATGTCCATAACTATACTTTTAAAGGGCCCACAAAATAACAATTACATCCATAGGTGACAAAAGTCCAGAAAATAAAAATGAGATCTACGCTTCTGTTGCAAACAATGTTGCACCAATTGATGTGTGAGCTCATGTGTGCATACACGAATTGCATAGCAACGCCGATGATTTTCACATTATCTGAAGCAAAACATTTGATTAGTGTTTT
This sequence comes from Leptasterias polaris, assembly GCA_037783415.1. Classification (NCBI taxonomy): domain Eukaryota; kingdom Metazoa; phylum Echinodermata; class Asteroidea; order Forcipulatida; family Asteriidae; genus Leptasterias; species Leptasterias polaris. The sequence continues at coordinate 2,331,695 of JAZGTN010000068.1, forward strand.
TAGTCTGTTATCGAAACTACATTACTTTGTTATGTATTGCGAAGGTGTCAATACAGTACCTGGTGACATTACTCGAGCTATTATAAAGAATGGATTTCCTGTGCGTGACAATCGTGCAAGGAAAATTGTGGGCCAGCGTATGCCTAAGTTTTCACAACTGGAGTCAATAAAGAAAGTTACAACGGAGACATGAATTTTCATTTCACTTTCAAAAATAATGTCACCCAAGGATAAAACTAACAATTCTAAACCCAGTAGTCTGGGAATGCCAGACATAAGGAATATGTGAACAAAGTTGTTTTGATAAAAATGTTTTGCAATGGCAGGGGTCCTTTATACTCTGGACTCTGTCACATTGTATGCAGCGGAGGAGTCCAACCTGGGCTAGGAATCTCTATACTTACATGTGTTAAATCAGGGTTAGTGGCTACTTGGAATAGCTTCCTAGCCTTGCCAAGCCCTATACCAGGTAGGGACGGTAAGTAGTCACACCCTGCTGCTATGCACATATAACGGAACTTCTCAGCCGAGTACTTGCTGCCCATCTTAGTCACCTTCTCTAAACGTGATGCTTCGATCTCCAATCCATTACCATTTAAGTCCAGTTTGTAGAGAACCTGATGGACAGAAACAATATTCCACAACACTTCAATTTAAACACTGTTGTACAAAGCTCTCCTACTTTCTGACCATTCGATATGAAGGCTTTGAACGATAGATAAACCAAGCAAGCCTGAAATATGATAAATGCATCTGTGATGAATGACTCCTCACAGTACACAGTCAACCCTCTCACAGTCTGACCATTCAATGTTATCCACTGTGGTTTTAAATGATAGACAAACCATGCCATTGTACACAGCTTTGACGTCATGTGGTGATCATGAATGCATACACAGTACACAGTCACAACTTACTGTCTATATAACTGACATTTTGGCAAAAGGATCTCTATTAAAGAAGAATGCAGAGTTGAAACTCACCCTTGGACAACCAAAAGCAACGAGGTCAGAGTCTTCAGTAATCACAGCCTGGACTATACCCTTTATGGCCAGGTAGGCAAGCTGAGCATCGGCCTCGTATGGGGCAACAATACAATCCACGCCTAGTGACCTGGCTGCCTGCAAAAAACATATCAAAAAACAATAATGTTTATTACTATTTAAAAGATTCCTCCGACTTGTGAATCGAATCACAACTTGCAGGAATTTTGTATTGTCAAACATTAAAAATAATGTTTTGTTATTTGATATTAAAAATAAAGCTTAAACTATTTGAAACGTTGCATGGTGGAATACGATCAAGATTTGTGCACACAAAATGGAAATAATTTATCTAATATGGATAAAGTTGTGTGTAAGCTTTTTGTAAAAACATTCACAAGGTAAATGTCCTTGACTAACTCCCTCGGTGTTCTGCTCAGGTGTTCTGCTATGGTGTTCTGCTATGGTGTTCTGCTCAGGTGTTCTGCTATGGTGTTCCGCTTGGTGGTGTCCCAAATCCATTAAAATACTTCACTTTATGATAACTTCAACACTCAAATGTTTGGACTGTGATACGATTGGTATGCCTGGGCCAATAATAAGAGCTGGCTACTTGGGAGTGTACAGCACACTATATCCATCAAATTCACAAAAAATTATGATAGAGTTGGGCCACTAAGACAATAAGCCCATGAAACTTCCCAAATATGTTTTCAAACAAGGTAAACTTGAATCTAGCTTTGTCAGGATATTACTAATACCATTTATTCATTTGTCTTGGTCTCTTTGGTTGTATTATTGCTCCAAGATTGTTAGGGATACCATTCAATTTCTTTTCTTTGATTCCTTGACCTTACCTTGATGACTTCTAGAGCCATTTGAGGAGTGACATTAACACACTTGGTGAAACAATCCCTGGCCTCGGACAATTTACCCTCTCGGAGAAACTGTCTTCCTTTCTTGCTGTAAAGTTCACGCTTCCTAGAGGTGTTAAAAAATAACATGATATTGCAGTGTCCATTCGAAAAAGCTGTCTCTAATAATAGCACTTACATGAAATGCGCATATGAAAGTGTATAAAATGTTGTTTCTTGCTGTAATTCCTGATGTTCACAAATCCTATGGTAGTGAAGTGCAACGTTTTCGCACTGAGCCTCCCTCATTGGAGATACAAGCCTTCACTGTACAGTCATCTAAACTTACTCTCATCAGCTTTGTTAAAATGCTAGCTTGTGCAGGGGGGAGGGGGTCGGCCCAGCCTGTACAGTCATGTATACTTACTCTCTTCTACTTGTTTCCACTATCTTCTTGGCTGGTAGGTTGCTCCCATCAAAAACCAGTATTGGTTTGATGTCAGCGGACCGTAGCATATTGATGAACTTTAGACAGTATCGAACATACCTTTTGACAATAAGAATTGGATCATAATATCATTGCAAAAAGAAATGTATTGTTAGGTTGAGTTTTTACTGATGATTCTTGGACTAAAATGGCAGTAAAACAAAAAAGGTAGTTTCTCTGCATCACCAAAAAAGAGGACTTATCCTGTTGGTATTAAAAATGAATGCAACATATCACATACATTAGTTAGAAACTCAAGCTTTTTGCTGCTTTGGGCTCAGAAGCTACCATCTGTTTGTGTGTACACATCATCAGTGTCAGGGCAAAAACAAAATACCATTCCTTATCCCGGATGCAAACAAATAATATAATAAATAACATAAAGAGACAGAGAGTGTTGTGGAGATTTTCTTGAAACCCACAGGACCTGCAGCCTGACTGAAGTTTAAACTTAGTGATCACTGTAAATGATCAAGGAGTTCAAGGAGAGCTAAAGGATATGGATTAGAGACTCTCTATCTCTCTCTATCTCTATTTCTTGTAGTTTTGCTACTCACATATCAGTGTTCTCCCCTTTAGCCAGCTGCATGGCACAGCCAAAGGCTCCTCTGTGTATCCAGCAGTAGGTGTCTATGGCAACCGTGTAGCCGCTGTACTTACGGACATTAACCTGGTGGGAGGCCTCCTTCAGGAAGGGTAACAATCCTTGTATACCCATAATGCAACTTTTAGCACTGGAACTATATCATCAGGAACAACCTAATAACACAAAATCATTTCTTTCATATACATTCCAAATTAATCTGAAGTATGCAATTGAGATGTTGCCAGTGAAGTTCAATATATTTTTAAATATTTATACACAAATGTTGCTAAATCTAAATAATTTAAAAACAGTCTTCAATTTGAAAAACATTACCTTTTGCTGTTTTGAGGGATTTCTCCAGCAACCATGTTCAGGCCAATAGGCTTAATAGCTAAGCTGTGTCAAACAAATATGAACTTGTAATTTGTTTTCCAAAAGCAGCCCTAGCACTACAAGTTACAACTTAACTTGTGTAAGACAGGTCCTACACTACAGCTCTAGTCTGACAGCGGGCATGTGCATCAGTAAAAATCACGGCTGCTGTTGACTATTTTATTTAAAGTTTTAAACATTTCATCATAAATTAACAGAAGTAATGTACTATTTACTATTAATAATATCAATTAAATCATGCAAATCTTCCACAGGCTGAAGATTCTTCATCAAATTACACAAAAACAAGCCAGTCTAGTCATCAGTCATACTCATAAGTCATTATGTAACATCATTTTAATCACATCTGTCCTCACTATACACTCATGCACTAGACTAGAGTCAACATTCCCATTTGGGGGAAAATTTAGGCAAAAGAGTGTACTGTGTCTTTAGGTGGGCTGGGCAAGACCCCCCAGAGGGAATGGGGCCAATACTCATCTGACTGAGCCATGATCATCTCTCTGTGTGTACGTACGTGTGCAGTAACACTCTAAAAAGGGTACCTGTCAACTCAGTCCCAAGTCATCTCGGTCCCAAGTCATCTCGGTCCCAAGTCATCTCAGTCCCAAGTTAACTCAGACTGAATGGTTGAGCTTATTTTTGCCTTACTAAGCATGTGGTTAAATTGTCATACATTAACTTTATACTTTTTATTTGTTACTATTTGTTATTTATTGGAATGTTACTTGAATTTCTTACAAATATAATTTTTTTAATGTTTTTACAAATATATATTTGATTTTATAATGTTAAATTGTTAGGTCTTCTTAGTTTACCTAAATTGGACAACCAAACATGTTCTTTATAGTTCTTAATCTTTTAATTCTCGAAATGTTGACATCTCAACCGCAGATGTCAAAATTTTGAGGAGAAAAAAACCAAGTACAGCGCCCCAGTTACTGGGTCTAGTATTCCTTAAGGTTCCCCAAATAGATTTGGTATTTTTTTAATGTTTAGTATTGTTAAATGAATTTTCAATGGAAAGTTTTGTTTATATTATTGTCAACCAAACCAAACATGTTCTTTAATTGTTCTTCATTAGTTTGTAAACTATTTATTTCATACTCAGTATTTAATATTTAATGGAATTTACCTTTTACTTAGGTTTCCCTTTTTGTTTTAATATTATCTATTTATGTTTTACTCGAAAACATATTTCTTATTTTCTTGCACAATTGAAATAAATTAATTAAAGGGTGTGTACAACATTGGTAAGAATGAAAATATAAATATTCACAGACTTGCACACAACTTACATGGTAATTGGTATAAAGATGGTCATGGTGGAAAACTTCCCTTGAAATATTTTATCTTGAAATGTCATAGTTTTTAGGAAATTAGTAAAACAATAGTCTTTATCCTGCAGGATAAACTCCGATGTTTGAAAATTTTTTAAAACACAAGGGTTTTTTTCAGTTTCATTGTTTTCTCATGACTCCGAAGACCGATTAAGCTTAAACTTTCACAGGTTTGTTACTTCATGTATACAATATATGTTTGGGTCACATCAAGTTTGGATACAGGTCTTTGGCAATTACCAATGTTGTACACACCCTTTAAAGTCGCCTACATACAAGCTGCATCAGTGCATGGGAAAGTTCTTTATCTACAATTTTGTTTCAGTTCACGTCAATTACTACTGTACTAGTACTACTACTAGTAGTAGTACTCTACTACTACTAGTTTACCTAACTCATACTTTAGTCTTTAGAATAGATAACAACAAAACATGTCTTTTAAAGGTTATTTGATTATTATTTTATTAATAATTTCTGAGATATAAAATTATAATAATAAATATAGTGTTTATTATAATTTAATATTAATACAAATAATAAATCAGTCCGATACACAGGGGGATACAGCCAATTACCCTTCGCCACTTCCCACCAACCACACTTACCTGCTCACTGTTCAGTCTGAGTCGACTTAGATTGGAACCGATTTAATAGCCCCATTAATAGTAAAAATAGTGCCAATACAATACTGTTCTGGACTTCCTCGTCCAGAGTATTGGCCGTCCAGAGTGGCACTACATGTAGTATTAATCATATGGGGCTAGGAACCGATATGACTAAGGAATGAGTTTACTTCGGACCGAGTTGACCATAATCCTAAGTTCATGGATAGAGATAGTTCAAGCATGGAGCAATAAACTAGTTCGTTGCTCTCCAGTCCATGGTTCCAAAGGAACGTGGCCGACCAAGGCGCTACACTTTACTAATATACCAGGCGCTAGCATATTATTATGCTAAATCAAGGAATCAGAACAGACAGAAGTGTTCGCGACTAGTTCGCGATAGTCAGTAAATAGTAGTAGTTACTAATAACTTACTTTTCGGGTGACCTTTGAAGCTACGCTGTTGTCAGTGGAAAGCAGCTTCTTTTTGCAAGCAATCACCTCAAAATGAGTTTCATTTCTTGAAAATGAGTACGTCAACCAGCAGGGCAGCGTTTGTTTTTCGCGCGAGCGGCGGTAGATCCGATACTCTGACCTAGGTCATGTTGAGAAATGTTAAGATTTATGTTGGCCTATTTTACTCAGTAATGTTTGAACGTTATTTAGTATAAAATGAAATAATTGTTTTTGTTAAAATATTGTTTTTAATTGATTTTTTTTAATTTTATTTAATTACTTATTATGGAATTTAAAAGAGAAAAATATAGTTGTTTGTGAAAGCGACTAAATGTCTTCCCACAGTGCATTTTAAAGTTGTTTCCGGTGATGTGGAGAAAAGTACTATAGTATTATGGCAGTCCGGAAAATCTACATTTCTCATTGATTTTTCTGCTTAATCTCAAAAACTGTAGTCAAGTTTCCTAGGATGGAATCTCAGAAAACGAACGTTTTGTATGGTTCGCCCCACGGGGTGGTTCCTCAGCATCCAAGTGGAGCTCCACACTCCGTGTTGTCATCAGTCCCCGCTACACTGTCCATACCGGCGGCTGTGTACTCTTCACCGGCAACGTCATCAGCTGCTGGAGGGGGTTCGTCATCGGTCTCCCAGACGTGGCAGAATGACTTTGAATTTATTTCGTCTGAGGATGACCTTTCTTCAACATCGACAGTGCCACAATATGGTACATTATTATAATGTTAAGATCCTAATTAAATGCAAGAGCAACTGAATCTGATGACTCGGGGCCGGGCCAGGGGAAAAATTTCCATTCTGACAATTGTCGCAAAAGTCAAAGACAAACTAGTAAAACTGAATTTTTTTTACTTAAAATTCTTAAGTAAAATGTTGTTTTAGCCAGCAGATCTTTGACGCAGACCTGAGTATTTGAGTATAAGGTATATAACTTAAGTTGCAGGGATTACTTACTGTGTAGCCCAGTGCATTAATATTAAATTGCGATAAGCCTAACCCTCCATCCCCTCCTCCCGCTCAAGTTTATCAACCAACATGCTCAGCATTCAATCAAACCCGTGTTGTCGGCTTTTAGTAGGACCGCTTAAACTCCACTAGTGTAGTAGCTGTCACTGATTTTGTTTCATCCCCCAAAATAAGAATTTTCTTCTTTTATTTTTTCAAATTGACTCCTAAATGCATAGCGTAACTAAGATCCAGTAACTGTGTGGCGCTGTACTAGTTTTTTTGAAATGTTGACATCTGCAGTCGTACTAGCGCCCCAGCGAGCCAATGTACATAACGACAGCAAACCTCAATTTGCTATGATTTGACTGCGGGTAGCCACAAAAAATGCCTCAGAGTGACAAAAATACCCAACAAAATAGTTTTAAAAACACCTACTGGCTTCTTGATATGTCTAAGATGCAACATCAGGCATTTAATTGTACTCACGATTATGTTTTGTGCTCCAAATTAACGATTTTTTAAGTCAACAATCGGAGAAACAATGACGATCCAACTCTCGCTTGTATCCACGGGTGCCCTGCCTCAACCAAGACGGCTACGCGTTTGAGGCAGGGCACCCGTCGATTAGACAGGTGCCCTGCCTCAACCGTGACGACCATACGGTTGAGGCAGGGCACCCGTCAAATTTTAGACGAGTGCCCTGCCTCAACACGTCACGACTACGAGGTTGAGGCAGGGCACTCCTGGATACAAGCGAGAGTTGGATCGTCATGGATTGTTTCTCCGATTGTTGACTTAAAAAATCATTAATTTGGAGCACAGTACAATTAAATTTCTGATGTTGCATCTTAGACATATCAAGAAGCCAGTAGGTGTTTTTTAAACTGTTTTGGGGGGTATTTTTTTCAAATCATAACAAATTGAGGTTTGCTGTCGTTATGTACATCGGCTCGCTGGGGCGCTAGTACGACTGCAGATGTCATAATTTCAAAAGTACAGTGCCACAGTTTTTACAGATATATTTTTTTGGTTATGTAGGGAAACTTGAGAGGATCAAAAATCAACTTATTGTACAGTTTGATCGTTTTTTACCAGTCACAGATTATGATGTTAAGATTTTTGTAAACTCGGGTTCTAAGAAATCTTGTTCCTTAGATCCTATGCCAACTAATCTTGTGGTGGACTGTTTAGATGTTTTATTGCCAACAATTACCAACATCATTAATCTGTCTTTGGCGTCTGGTACATTTCCCTCAGTTTGGAAAGAGTCGATGGTTATTCCATTATTGAAAAAAGAAAATTTAAGTTCCGCGGATTTTCAAAACTACCGTCCTATTAGTAATCTACAGTACATTTCCAAACTGACAGAAAGAGTAGTGTTTAATCAGATCCATAGTCACATGACCACCCATTCATTGTATCCATTGCTCCAATCGGCATATAGAAAGAATCATAGTACTGAGACAGCATTATTGAAGGTACATAATGACATTTTAATGAAAATGAATTCACAATGTATCACATTACTTGTACTTTTAGATCTTAGTGCTGCTTTCGACACGGTCGATCATACAATTCTTTTAGACCGTCTTTATTCCAGGATCGGGATAACCGGTATAGCATTGGACTGGTTTAAGTCGTATTTGACAGGCAGGGGTCAGCGGGTTTTGTTTCAGGGAGCAGTCTCTGACCGGTTTGATGTGGATTGTGGTGTCCCACAGGGGTCCTGTCTAGGACCATTACTGTTCACCATATATGCTTCTGAGTTGTTTGACATTATTGAAAAACATTTACCTAGTGTCCATTGTTATGCTGACGATACTCAATTGTATATGTCATTCAAACCAGGTAATATTACTGACCAGCAGCAAGCTGTTAGTAGTATGGAGAGTTGTATACACGCCATTCGCCAATGGATGTCACAGAACAGGTTAATAATAAATGATTCGAAAACTGAATTTATTGTTATTGGGACTAGGCAACAACTATCCAAAGTGAATATTTCTAATGTCAAAGTGGGCGATGTCAACATCTCGCCGGTACTGACGGCTTGTAATCTTGGTCTTTGGTTTGATTCAAAGTTTAGTATGGCTAAACAAATTAGCAGTGTTTGTTCAGTAAGCTTTTTTCATATTCACAATATTAGACATATCCGTAAATTGTTATCTAGAGACACCCTTAACATTTTGGTCCATGCTTTAATAACTTCCCGACTTGATTACTGCAACAGTCTTTATTCTGGCTTACCAAAATTATACTTGGATAAACTACAACGTGTGCAAAATACAGCGGCAAGACTTGTATATGGTGCTTCTAGAAGCGCTCACGTCACCCCCATGTTACAGAAACTACACTGGCTTCCTATTCCGGCTCGTATTCAATTTAAAGTGTTGTTACTGACATTTAAAGCATTTCATAACCAGGCTCCCAAATATCTTTGTGATTTATTAACAAAAAGGGTGAATTCCAGTTATTCCTTACGATCTCAAACTTCTAATCTGCTAAGTCTACCTAGTGGAAAGATGTTAAAAACACTCGGTGACAGAGCATTTGTTGTATCTGCACCCACTTTATGGAACCGATTGCCCCAAAATGTCCGCTCAGCTCCGACTCTTGTAGATTTTAAGCGTAAGTTAAAAACACACTTGTTCCTCAGCGCATATGTATAAATGATTGATTTACAGGGTAATCGATTGATTTATGTTATCGTACTGTGTATGTGTTTATTATTAATTAGTATCTTTTTTATTTTTACCAATTCTTTAGTTGTAGTTTAATTACATTGCCTTGTTATGCGCATTTGAACATAATTTCTTTTATGGAATTTGCGCAATATAAATTATTATTATTATTATTATTATTATTATTATCTACATGTCAATATCACAATCAGGCAATCCCAGCTAGAGTTGGGCCAAGCTGTAATACTCAAGTTGGGACCGGTCCCAACTACAGTTGGAACGATTCTAAACTTGGGACGATTCTAAACTTGGGCCTGAAAATTAGTATAGTTGTTGTCCACTTACCACACTATTTGCTACACCTTGGATTTTAGGAGCCCCTGGACCTGGAGATGATGTACATGTGGACCTTGGGGAGATGCATTACACAGATGCTTCACAATCAAGCTCCGATACCAAGTCAGGAAATTCTGCATCTCAGTTCTTACAGAAAAAAGGTTATGGATGGCTACTGGAAGTAGATGATGTTGACGAAGGAGATGCACCTTTATTGTGAGTTTGTCTTCAAGACCATTCAGTTCACAGCACTTGTAGTTTCTCCCATCGAGGTCACTTATTCATTTCTATTCTGATGATACACTGATTAATGTGTGTCTCCACCCTTCTCTGTAGAGGTTGCCCAAAGTCTGCCCTGAGAATATGTACAAGTGAACAGGGTCTATTGCCTTCAATTACCTTGAAGTGACTGAAATACCCTGTTCTTTAGGAAAGTGATCTTGTGCGTGCACGAAGGAAAATACAATTGAAGTAAAACTATTTGCACTGTTGGGCACAAATTTGATGTGTTTGGACCTTACATGTATATATGATCTAATTGAAAGTAGAAACACACAGTGTTAAAACAATCTAATAACACAAAACATTGTTGTGTTTACCACTCATGGGTGTGTGATTGTAAACAAAACAACAACTTGATAATCTTATGTTATATCAAACCTTAAACCCATTTTCATTGTTTTTACTGAAATGGGATCACCTAACTTGATTCGTATTTCATAGGTTGGGTGTGAAATTTTATTGAAAATAAGTAGTTGATGATTATAAAATTTGAAATTACAATTAGGTATTTATTACTGATGATTGATTCATTGTTTTTACAGAGAGGAGTTAGACATTGACTTGAGGGACATCTACAACAAGATACGCTGTGTGATCTTCCCCTGCCCATTTCTTGGCTTCCAGAGGCAAATCCTAAGAGACAGTCCTGATTTCTGGGGCCCTCTGTTGGTGGTTCTGCTCTTCTCAGCAGTATCCCTCTATGGACAGTTCAGGGTAAGTTTGTTGAGTGACTTAATCGCAACACCCTGATATCTAGCCTGAACATCTTACACCACACTTCGAGGCTCGTGAATAATGCCAGATACCAACCTGACCGGACGTTGCCAGACGTACCTTTGACCTCACATTCATTTCACACTGAGATTCGTAGTGAATAAAACAACACTACATGATGTCAACTTTATGCACACGCTGCATGCAGACAATCGAAAGTGCAAGCTGACAAAATACATCATCTCAAACCAATCAGAACACAGATATGGAAAGCTTACGTCACAGCATGTTGATCCAATGAAATCATTGTATCCAATGAAATCACTGGGTCTGTAAGACCAGTGCCTGTCTTTAAGACCAGTGCCTGTCTTTATCCTTGTGGATAAAGACAAGGGACCAGTCTACCTGATATCTAACATCAGGGACCAGTTTCTTGGCTCTACTTACCTTTGAATTCTCTGCTTAAAGGATTAGCACCAAATCTTTCCACTAGCTGTGTTAGTGAAGCTTGCTCAGTTACATGAATTACCTTGCTTGCTAACCTCTATATGAAATATGCTTTTGCTAAGCGTGGATTTTCCTGGTACTTTAGGTGCTGGTTTTTCACTTGCAATAAACAGAGCCATGAACTGGGGCCCAGGTTTGCAATGAAACAAAGAGCCTAGCAACCTTATAATGTAGGATTCTCTGACCTTTATGTGATGTAACATGCAGCTGTGCGTCATAATTTAAGTGTAATCACATGGCTTCTTTGCAACAATGCCAAGAACTCAAAAATTTCAGCTTTCACTCTCGGAATCGTTTGAATAATTTGAATTACATTCTCCTATTTTTCTTTCCACTTTACAATGATTTATTCAGGTTGTCTCATGGATCATCACTATCTGGTTATTAGGATCACTTGTTATCTTTCTGTTAGCAAGAGTCCTGGGAGGAGAGGTGAGTGTAAATCCACTGAGCCCGGCCCATATGGACAATCAATTAGACTTGAAGCTTTGCATGGTTTAAGATGTGTAGGAATTCCCCCATAATCAAACCATAGGTTTTACATGATATTAATGTTCTCTGTGTGTTAAGTTTACCATTTAAGACAAAGTACATAATTGGCATTAATCCCTAACTAAGTTGGTTTGATTCAATCTGTAAGCTCACTGATTACAAAGTTCATACTAGGGCCTAATCTCCATGGAAATCTAATACAATGTCAACATTTATTAAATAGCATTTATTTAAGGCCCACAAATCACTGTTGTTTATTTCAATTGCCACTATCAAATTAAGCCCAATAGGAAGTTTAACAAAATCATTGACAAAACAGGAAAGCGTAAGAGTTTATTGAAACTCAATGTCTGAGCTAATACATGTCTTGTTTACCTCTGTAGGTGAGTTATTCCCAGTGCCTTGGTGTCATTGGTTACTCATTACTTCCTCTGATCATCACAGCGTCAATGCTACCACTGTTAGGAACCATTCCATATGTAGGATTCTTGGTAAAGGTAGGTGTTCAGTTTTATCACCCAAGAAATGTATGAAGAAAGAGGGGCACAAAACCCACCTCGGCCCAATGACTTTTGGATAGGAAAGATTGGTTGACAAATTAATTTGCTTAGCAAGTTACTGGGGGGATATTGAAGCTATTGAAAAAGGAAAAAACTTGCGTGTAAAGTTGTAAAACTCTCCAACACCATCTTGAAATTTTGACAAATCTGTTAACTTTGTTAACCTTTCAAGAGGATCAGTTTTCAGTAGTGTGCTCCTCTTATAGACCCCTTGCAGATGACATCAAACTCTCAAATAGTGCCCTCACTAAGGCAAAAGAAGGCAGATCAATGGACAATAGCTGTTCTTGGTGCATAAAAACATGCGCGTGACCTCAGCATACCAGCAGCATTCGTTATGCAAGGGGTGGGTCTATTCTGGATTAAAAAGCAAGCAAAACACAGCTAACTGATGTGGATTTACAGGGACCCTAATTGAAGCCTACTTGGTGAATATTCTCCTTAGTGAGTGGTTTCTATTATGAATGCCTGAGCTACTTTGATCTGTGGATTATTTTATGTGCCTTGCAAGGGGAATGTGTATCTGGCAAGTTCCTGGCATGGTTTGGCTGCAAATTGCACCATTGTAAAGTTGGTTTCATTTTAACAACTCATGCCATGGTCAAGTGCACACAACTCAAGTTCTGGTGGCTGAATTATCAGAGTTTGGGTTTGAGTCCTGGTTGTCCTTAAGAAAGACACTTTTTACTATAACTCAGAAGTAAATGGGTTCCTATGAGGGTAGAGATTGTTGATGTGAATGATTAGCAACATGTGTGCTCATTCGGCTGCCGGTGCTGCATACTCTAAAGGAGTCGAGATGGTTTCAGGAATGCATAGGTCCTGATGAACAGCGGTAATAATACTGTAAGGAGCTTTGAGGGGCTACTTGGCTTAAAAAAGCACCAAATTAATTCATGATATTAGGAGCTGTTTGGGTGTCTTGAGCTAGATACTATTACTTTTAAAATGTAAAAACGTGTAAGAATTTTTGTGCTGAATTTGACCGTAGTGGGTTAAAATTAATTAACTGTATTTGATTTGTGGTTACAGTTTGCAGGAGTTGTGTGGGCTGCCTTCAGTGCTGGTTCTTTACTCATCCAAGACAGTTTAGCTCACAAGAAACCACTTTTAATTTATCCCGTCTTACTCTTGTACATTTATTTCTTCTCTTTATATACTGGCGTATAAATACTTAATGAATAGCATTTATATTATTAAGTTCCTTTGTTCACAGAATTTATATATTATTTTATTTTTTCCACTTTGTAAGTTCAAGATGTTTAAACAAAAAGATGTATTCAATGAACTTATAAAAACATTTTAACTTTTTTCAATACGTGCGAAACACATTTGTTTTTCTAAAGATGAAATATTAGAGGCCAAAAAGACAAGTAATTGGAGACTTTGGAACACTAGGTGGCAGCAGACTTACCAGGTAAAGTCCCATTGTTTACGTCGCTCTGAGCATGCGCACAAGTCTGAAAACAATGGATTTACCTGTTAAGTCTGCTGCCACCTAGTGTTCCAAAGTCTCCAATTACAAAAGTCTCCCATTAAGCTTTGCATGGTGTAGGAAATAAGAAGTAAAAAACTAGGAGAAATGAATCTCTTCTCAGAAGAATTGAGGTTGATATAAAAGAAGTAAGAAACCGGACTGGAACTGCCAACAACCTGTTATCAGGTTGGTTAATGATTTAGTGGTATAGACATCTGCTTTAGAATCGGTGGTGAGTTTCAATTCACCTGAGTAGTCTGAGGATTTCTTTTGCAGGACTTGTTTACATTGGTTATAACATCAGTGTACATGGTGTAAGGGTAAAGCCAAAATAATTATCTTTATTCCTGATGCAATTGATACTCTGCTCCTCAACTGTTGAAACGTTCAGACTTGACATTATCTCAAATTTAATTCATCTAAAAAGTGGCATTTCTTCCTAGTCAAGATTAATATCAAATTGTTTATGAAACTACACAAACTGAAGCTGCTGAAACGCTGTAGTGTGCTATGTGGGTAAGAGTTAAATTGCTTGATGATCGGTGGATTCACAATGAAGAGCGCCACCTAGAGGTTGCCTTGATGTCCTCATTATAATTGTATCAGATTGTATCAGTTTAACTCAAGTCAATATCTTTGTTAACTTTGCAAAAGGAAGGTCACCTTTGCAAAACAAAAAGTTTACTGGTTGGGTTTAAATGGTTAGAGGTTTGAAGTGGGCGTGAAGTGGGCGTGTGAGTTAAAGACTGACACTGTACAAATGTTTGTTCTCGTCATGTAACTCCAAATTTCCAGACTGTGGTTACTAACTACCTTCTTGGAAGTGGCTTTTGGGGGCAAACTTGAGATGGCACTCTATATTGTGAATTTCTCAAATTTAAATAGTTCAGATATGACATTTAACATGATAAAGGGCTGGGACAATCGTATTTTTTGTTGTGATTTTCTAATTGACAGTAATAAATGGATAGTAATATATTGTTTTGGGACCTTAGAGCTCCACCCACTAGGACTAGTACCCACACCCACACTTCCCCATCAATGATTATTCTTACTGTCAAAACAGACTGCAGAATTGAACAGTGCATTATGGTATTATAAATGTGTTGCTGGTTACGAATAAGTGCATCAGTAAACAGTTTAAAACTGCTGTCATCATTATGCTATTTTTTTTACAAAAACAGATATTCAGGTTTTTGGTAATAGAAAATAAAAACTGCACAAATTCAAATCAATGAAGATGCTAAATAAACAGAAGTACATCTTTAAGAATACCGCTAAAGACCAAAACATATCCCAGATGTTTGACAAGATTACAGGAATGTGCCTTGTGGTATTCCAATGTAATGAAGAGGATTCAAGCTATGCCTTCAAGAGCAACTCTGTGTAATTATATCAGTAAGGAGGGTATGAATGGCTGAGGTAGTGTATCTATGATGGTATTGGTCTAAATGCTTGACGCGTCGATGAGCTGAGTATGTGTGGAGCATATCTACCCATTGACTCTAAATGAGATTAACAACAGGGATAAAGCTAGATTTTCTGTACAAAACAAATGAGGACCATGCTAATAGTTGTAGCAAACAAACTAAAAATAACGGGAGTCAGGAGGGTGTGGGAAACAGAGGACTTTAACAAAAGGGATCTGTGTGTTTTGTCAGAGGGCATCCTGGGGATCACTTTAAACAAAGTCCAACCAATTGGAGAACGAAGAGGTGTCCTTGATTTACCGAGTTGACAACCGGTTGTGTGTGTAAAGCTTATGTATGTGTATATTTAAAGGTACATCAAAGACCTTGTTAAAAAAACTACTACTACTGTTTTTAATAATACTCGCCCTTTTTAATAAACTATTTGAACTATAACGAACCTTTGGACTGTTTTCCCGAAACTGATTATCAGAATTGAGTAAATTATAGCAAACACTGCCTTGCCAATTATAAAGTTGGATATGGTTAATCACCAAAATGATCAAATAATAATAATAAAGAGATAAATGTATCTAATAAACATGCTGAAGGCCCTGATGCAAATGATACTCTTCCAATTTCAATCCAATTTGTTTGGTTTCAGATAATCGTTATGATGACTTATCTAGCCGCCAACACTCTATCAATGCCAAAACATGTAGGTTGGCCCGTATGGGCAAACTGCACTGTTTAACCATCCATGGTTTAACATTTAGGCATTGTGCACATTAAATTCAGCCCAGGATTCAAATTGTCAAGTGTATTAAATGCTGCACTATGACCAGCTTATGACTCGTCCAATGTTGAAGGTCACAGGTGCCATTAAAATCAGCGCTTGACAACATTATTGGATTTCCTCTCTTTGTGGCTACTCCATCTGTCTATGATAAGTTGGTTCTCAACAGACGCCACTGTATCCAATTTGGTGTATTTTTCCGGTTGACTTGTTGCAGCAAAGATGAGGAATAATTGTGTCAATAGTTCACAAGCAAAACCAACGATTTTAAACATAGTTGTAGAACAAGATTTTGATTAACCGTTACCATCTAATGAAAGGAATGGCGGGTAGCTTGGTTTCACAACTGGTTTCACAAATTCACAACTACATAATACAGGTTTACCTGGTCAAAAAAGTAGCCAGTTTCATGTTGATATATGCATAATAAAGTAACTTTTCACTGAATCGATTCAATAAAAACATTTACTTGCTTGTAATAGACCTTAACTGATGGCTTCACAGTTTGTTTCCGGCCTTGCATAATGGGAAACCTTTGCATCTCTACACAACTGTCGGACATGCAGTACCCAGCTACAACACGCAATGAACAGTTCAAAACAAACTGTGACAAGTTTGAGTCATTGTCCCACTTCTTGCATTTCCTCACATCCTGACCCTACTTGATCTTAGATTAGTTGAGTTTTTCTTAAGAAAGTTCCCCCAGCATTTAGCTTTATTTCATCTATTGAAGCAGTCCATTTGTCCAGGTTATGCACTCATAAGCCTTCTTCCTTTCCAAAGGCAACTTGACGATTGAAATACACACACAAAACACCCAAGCCTGAGCAAAAAGGTCATTTGTTATATAGCTGTAGTTTTGTCCATGTTTACCCTTCATACCCAAGCTTACAATGGTTGGAAATAGAAGATCAGATCTTGCCAATGATGGTTAAATCAAATAAGGTTGCTATTTATGCAATCCTTACTAAATGGAGTGGACAAATCTTAAATGCCAAACAACCATGGAGTGCCAAGTATGCTTACTGACGAAAAAGTGTTATGATGTCCAAAAAAGAAAATTTGTAAAGAGAGGTTCAATTTGTACAGGAGACATGTATTCTCTAAAATCATTCTCTTTTTCTACTTGTTTCATTACAAAGTCTTAGTTTTCTCAAGATTTCTTTGTGTTGATTTGATATTATCTGAAACCCTGCTATCAGCCAAACTACAACTTCCCTTTAAATAATTTAATTTCATAATGGAATCACAAAATGTCAATAATTTGACCAGACGGTAAATGTTTAAAGCACATGTTCAACACTAAATCTTCATTCTACAAATCTAAATGACTCGCTGATGGTGAGAGCATCTCAGTTGAAATTCTAATCATGTCGTACTGTATGTTACCATAAACAATCCAGCTTCTTTATATAACATAAGTCAATAATAACAAAACTAATTACAACAACAAATAATTTTACAATTTCATTTTTATTTTCAGATGTACGATTTTTTACAACATTCAGTTGAACAAAAATAGTTTTAAGGATATTTTTGGTTTGTTAATATACTATTAACGTCATAAACCTCAACAAACCACTCTGCTAGAATACGGGGTGTTAAGCCAGATTTTTCAGGAAAACATTACGTCTTCAAAAAAGGGAGAGTACAAGATTGGTAATTGAAAATGCAACAATGAATGCCGCCATCAAACAATTCGTTGTTCAAGATGACTGGATAATGCAACTGGTCTTTCTTTATTTTGGAGAAACTAAAAATGATTTCGCTCAGATTTTTGCAGCTGCTAGTTTTCCACCAATCAATGATGTAGCTTCCCTTAGTTTAAATAAATTGTTATACGATAAGGTATGGGTTCATTCCAGTAATAAATGACTTAATTTGAACCACAATTTCTTTTGATTAATTTTGGTTTTGTTTTGGCGACTGCAAAACTGATTACATATCAAATAGTTAGTGTTCCTTCTTGGAGGTAATTTGTTAAAAACCAGCCATTTATTCACTATTCACTCTTTCTCAGGCATATTGACATTTCTGCGCCACAATTTGTACAATTGGTGCACAAATTACAATTGGAAATAACAAGAGACAGAAACACTTTTTTTTTTCTATTAAGGAGGCAACCTCCCACAACCCCCCCCCAAAAAAAAAATAAATAAATAAATTACTGGAATCACCCAGACCTAATATTACATATACTACGAATTAAAGGCACTTGTCCAGAGGTAATCTTTTTTACAATTACATGTTAAAACAATGGACTGTCAGGGGGACCTTGCTCGAACTAATCACAGTTAAGCAATAACAATAAAATAACAACCTGTAAGGGGAACCTTGCTCATACTAAATACGGGCAAGGAATAATAAAATGAAGCACTTCTTTTATAAAGTAGCCGGTAGTCTATTGATACAAAAGAGATAAACAATAAATTATCCCCCCAAAAATGTTTAAAATAAAATCCTTTGTTAGAAATTTAGATCTGAACCGTCAAATAACACATGAATTACTCAAGAGTCATTACTAGAACGTGAAATGTATCTATTTCAGATAGTACGTCAGATAGTTACTTTAAGCCTCTTTGGAGCTTCCTTTCTCTGAAGACATCATTTCTCTTCAGCATTTTCAAGATGAGTTTGGAGAAAAATTGAAAACAAACTGAATAAACTTTAAGCATTTTATACTAAGAACTACTTCCCTATCACCCCTAAACTTTCATCAAGGCCTTCATGGCTCAGCTGCTGTGTAGCCGCTAAGCGACTGGAACCTGGGACCAGACGTGTGAGTGGCTTAGCCACTTGCACTCACACCTGTGGTCTCCAGTTCCAGTCACTTTGCGGCTACAGCAGCCAAGCCATCAAGGCCTTCATGGCTCAGCTGCTGTGTAGCCGCTAAGCGACCAGAACCCGAGACTAGACGTGGGAGTGCTTTAGCCACTTGCGCTCATGCGTGTGGTCTCCAGTTCCAGTCGCTTTGTGGCTACACAACTGTCCAAGCCACGAAGGCCTTGATGAAAGTATATATCAACCCAGCCCTCCCAATCACACACAGAGTTACATCAAAAGACATATTTAGACTGTAAAGTTGCTGTTCGACATTATTTAACATTTAATTACAGACGCACACTTTTCCCTCTAACATTTACGCTCTTCCCAAATCAATAAGTTGTTTTTAGTACCAGAGGGCAAGATTATTCAATTCAATCATAAATTCTTCATATTACTTTAAAAAAATTATAACAATATAATGTTTTAAAATGGTCAGCCTTCTAGTGTATTACAAACATAAACATTTACTGCCATCGACATTTCAACATTAAAGTTACACAATGCTGATTCTTGTTGTCAGGAATTAATATTTCCCCTGCCTTTCACTTCTTCTCTAACAAAAATAATAACAAAAAATTACTTTTTCCTTAATTTTTCCCCTTTTAATCATATTAAACATTATTGAAAAAGTTATCTTTTTACATTTTTCTTGTTTCCGTTGTTTTTCTCCTAAACTTCAAAACTCACTTCAAGGAACTCATGGACTTCTTTGAAAATGAAAGCATGAATCCTATTTGATGGGGGGGGGGGGGGGGGGGGTCGATCCACCTGCTGAACTCCCATCCCCATCCGAGCCAACCCACAGATCTTCTGACAGTGGCAACATATTCTGGACCCATGTCTTTAAGCCATGCGCTCGTTCAATTCATGCCCGAGATAAAATTCTACAAAGGCAATATAAAAACTAAACTATTTACAGGAGGCAAAATGATTACTTGATACAAGCAAACATCGACTCCAAAATACACTAAACCAAATCAATTGTCCCTTGAACATAAATGTTGTGTTGGTAGAATAACATCAATGCACTTTATGCATGTTAATTTTATGTCTCCCTACAAACAAAAACAATTTTAGTCTTCGCTTGTACAGATGTTCATTGTGGTGAGTACTGTACTGCATCATGAACTTTGGGAAAAACCTTTTCCCTGCTCTTAATTTTTTTAAACGCAGGCGTTCCTCATGTGGGTTGGGGGGTTTTTCCCAGTCATACCAAGAGTATGGGGAGAGGGGCAGACACATTCTGTGTGTGACTGAAAAGGTTGTTTAAAAATGTGAATATTTCTACAGGAGAATCAGCAAAGAAAATACAAAAATAAAATAGGTGGAAAATACTGAAAATTCTAGCAGGTATTCACATTGATTGTGCAAGTTTTTGTGTGTGTTTTTAATCATGGTGGGAGTACTTTATAATGACAGTTCTCAAGATTATACTGGCACTTTCACCAATGCCATTCACCAAACAATTAATCAAGTTATTCACCAGCTTTCTTATAACTGAACCCTAGCTGAGCAAATAATAAAGAGTGTCCAAGATTCACCATGTCACCAATTCATCAAATCCAGGCAATAGATACTTGAAGCTGTTGGTATGTCTACTCAGAGGTCATGGAACCTTTTTGGCAGACTGGCCTGGAGCATGCTGAGTTCCTGACATGGCAGGCAGTGCAAACATTTGTAGGTCATAAATAGAGTAAAGCATTGCCTGATCGTCTTCAACATTATCATCATATTCAGATGTGAAATTGTTCATTGATGATACAACAGATGATAGGAGAAATCTTTCAAATTTGAAAGTCTTTTTCTGTTAGTGCTGTCATTTCCAATGGTGAAGGCAACAGTTTACATGTAAGTTACAAAAAGGCTTGTCTTTTACATCATTCCCAATTTAAGTTCAAACATGAACAAATTTATATTTTCAAAACACGAAGAGCTAGTTTAGGGTTATGGAATGGTTTGGACCCTTTGGCTTTGACGAAGCTTCAATCGGGCAGACTGAGCCTCAGCCAAGGTTTCAAAAAGGACCAGTGTTAAACAAATGAAAATATACACACTAATCCACTAATTCACTAATCCACTAATCCACTTAAATTCACTAATCCACTAATCCACCAGTTCTAAATGCTAGGGGTGAGTCATTAGTGGCATAGATATTCAGGGTTCTATAAATTGGGTCTCAAACATGTTTTTCCAGAGTTAACAAAGAAACAATGTTACCTTCAAAGCTCTGTGTGATATTTTAAAATTGGGTATAGTTTATTCTTCACAAGCTTGTGATTTTCGGGAACTTTAAAATGAGAAGTTTTATTCTTCTTCCAATGTTCTTGCATACTGATGTTTATTTTTCATGCTGAGCATTATCATTTGGGGTCAATAAAGCTATTTATCAATTTTACCTTATTTTAATTATTTGTTCATTTATTTTATTTTATTTATCTATTTGTTTATTTATTTTTTATTAGTACAAATAGATATAAACTTATGTCCTCTTGCTGGTTTACCTTCACCTCTACTTAATTGCTTTGTTGAATTAAATAAAACATTCTTCTATTAAACCCAATCAAAAATAAACAGATTCAAAAGCAGTGAGCTATCCAAGTGTGACCCTAAATTCTAAATCGATTATTAAGGTACTTTCCAAGCCTTTCTTTTAAATGGCCACTACTTGTTCTTGCCTCGTAATATTTTTATAACATCCACACCCAGGCTTACTGGGTGAAAAATCAGCGCTGACAAAAACACTTTAAAATATTTGTAATCATGTTTCATAGGTTAGCAAGGAATCTTTACTTTAATTTAACAGCTAGTACAGAAATCTGGCGATAACCTTGTAAATAGTGACCCCGGGCCCAGGTTCATAAAGCTATTTAGCAGAAAACTCTGGGGTACCAGTCACAACAATGGTAAATAGATGGTATTTTGGCTGGTAACCTTTTTTTTCTAAGCAGTAGTTTTCTGTGCTTAGCAAGTCTTTGTGCTTATGTGCTTTATGAAATCAGGCCCATATGTAAGCAAAGAATTTCCACAGTAAGCAAAAATTAGGTCCTGTACTTCACTATCAATTTTTTTTCTTCTTATTTAAATGTCAGAAAAATGAAAGAGTCAAAGTAGATGGACTGGTTCTCAAGTAAATCTCAACTGACAAAAACCCAACAAAGTTTTTAAATCATTACAATCCAGTTGACAAGTTTTTATTGTTACTCTTGACGACTGTAACAAATTCATGGATGACTTTCTGTAATTTGGCACAACATTCTTGGCAAGTACAGGATTGGTAATTGTTTACAATAAAAATAAAAAATATTATTCCAAAAGTTCATATTAATATCAATCCTTCAGAGAAATATGTATGTCTGAAAACTACCAATAAAATAGCATTTCAAAATCACCCTTGCTTAAATTGATTGCCTCAATGGAAATAAGCATGATTATGAATGTGCATACAATTACTAACAGAACATAAAAGCTTTTCGTTGTTTAAAATAAAACGTGATCATTTAAATTGTATGAATTCTTCACAGATTGAATGCATTGTGTGAATGGGCTTGAATTACAGGCTCCATCAAAGGACTAATTTCATTCATGTTTGCACAACAAACCTTAAATTCAGTTGGACTTCAGTTCTAACTTTAAGTTCAGGCCAGGACCGAATGTTTCTGCTTTCATTTCAAATTGCATTTCTTTAAGGTGTAAACTCGGGTAAATATTAGAAAGTTACTAAGCAAATCAATTGTTTTACATTTTTTTTTACATTTACCGGGAACCAATGAAACAATACATCACATGGCATTTTAGCTGGTAACCTGTCTCTACTCAGTGAATCTGATTAATGTTAAGTCAATATTATTGGTTAAAAAAAAGATTGTTGCCACTAGTAGAGTTTTCTAAATTAAATAAAATAAATTAAATAAAACAGTAGCAGTAGCCAAACAATAATATTATTGTTATTTCATAAATTGTCATAATTGTTTTACTTTATATACACTAATCGTACCTCGTTTTTAGAGGTACCAATTAATTATATTTGTGCTTTTGACTTCTGGACTACATGTGTTCCATCACACAGAAACAAATATACATGTACAAGGCATTATCAGTCACAACACACCACCATCTTCAAATAACAAGTACAGTGGTTCAAATTCATACAGACAATAAGTAGGACATACCTGAACTAATATCTCTTTGTATTAAACCAATTCAATGGTCATTACCCGAGACATGTCTTGGTTGCACCATTTGGGGGGTCAGATTCTCCATGTGTTGCTGTGCAGTGAGCATGCTAGCTGACCCACAGGACCACACTGCATCATTACAAGCAGTTTGCTTCCCAAAATGGCCAACCATGGGCAGAGAGAATAGCTATAGGGGTTCATCCTGTTCATAATTCATTGCATCACATGTGTATGTATCCGCTACACGCCCAAAGAGTTTACCAATCCTGGCTTTAAAGCTGACGTTTGTGTGTAATTTACCAAAATCACATTTCATCACAAACATTTCTTATGACAGAAACTTAAAAATTCTGAGTAGACCTTAGTTTTTGAAGAACGAATGTAAAAGCCAAGTCAAAGTTTTCTTGCATAAATCATCAAAGAACCACTCAATGCAAACCCTATGGGCTTCCTGTAATCGGTGAAACCAGTTTGTGTGAAGTGGGCGTGGCTTACAGTGGAATGATGTCACACTTATGAACAGGATAGACTATGTCACCAGTAACATCACATGATTACAAAAGAGCCACAGAGCCTGGACATCCAGCAGGCACATCAATAGCTCAATGAAAAAACACGAATATGTAGAATCATACACCTCATGAAGATTGCAAGTGAATTTAATCATGTTATTGATGCTAACATAGAGTGCACCTTGCATGATCAAAACTTGTACAGTTTTGATTTTTTACAATTCTTAATTTGATGTAGATTATGATTCCTAGTCTGCTTATGAACAATGTAACATGAATGGACAAGACTAATCACAAATATCTCATCAACAAAAATATCAGACTGAACTATAAAAGTAAAAGGCTTATTTGCATAATAGTCAAGTTTGCTGTTAACTTTTGTGAATGAATCAGGGATTTATTACAATAGACCTGTAATGCTAAATTAATTGGAAACACAGCTATTTTTGTGCGATGCACATGTTTGGCCAATGAGCAACCTCATCTAGAACTATATAAGAGAGGGCGCTGTAGTCTGATGACATCATGATTATGCATCAGGTCTATAAGCGTACAAATCTTTAATAAGTTTGTTCAACTGTTTGCAAAGTTCAGGCACGCATAACATGACTCAAAAGTGAAAGTGGGAAACCAATCCCTGCAAATTTATGTGAAACTTATTGTACATCCCTGAAAAGAAAGTGAATAAGTAACCAGACCATTGATAATGTGTATAGATATAACCAACTGGTACCGGTAATTGATCTCAGTTTCAATTTACAGGTCTGGGACAAAAGAAGAAAATAAGGTGGGACAGATTCCTGGGTTGTTTGATTCAGGGAAGCTTTGTAGAGAGCCAGTTAAAGTTCAATCAGATCAGTACATTCTGAATGGGTTATCAAATCTCTTTTCAGTTCGTTGTTAGTTTTGTTGTCATTGGCCATTCTATAAAGATCGGATTTAACTCCCTATGATAAATATCAGTGGATATATCTATTTTAAGAGCAATTTCATGCAGCTGTTTAACAGAAGATAATTTGTGAAACAAAAACTGATAGGTAACCAGTGAGGAACAGTGTAAGTCACACGGTAACCCAGTTTTGTTAAGCAAGACTTTTTTGTGCTAAGCAAGTTTTGGTGCTTAAACGCTTTAGGAATTTTGGTCCTCTTGACATCATTTTATTGAGCTGACTAAACAGAAAATATTGCTTAATTTAAAGTACACACAACATGGTAGTTTGGCTGGTAACACTATTCTGGTAAGCAAAATTGTTTTGTGCTTAGCTAAATATGTATCTTTTGTGCTTAAGCAAGCATATGAAATTGGGGCCTGCTTCTGTTGAACCTTCCAGGCTGGAAACACCCACTGAACATACATGTCAAACTTCCCTGTTAGACCATGACTACTGATCACATGCCCTTGTTACACACTTGTAGAAAAGCAGCAAACTTTGTCTCTCTTTTTTCAACTACATGTACATGTAGTAGAAACCAGATTTCAAGCAAATTTGACTAAGATCAACCTGTATGAGTGACTTCGGTCATTAAGTAGTTCCAATCTCTCTGCAACCGATAATCTGAGGGCTTATATTTGTAAGTTTGTTGGTTTTTGTAGCCCAAAATGATGCCCAATATTTTACATGATTTAATTGCGAAATGTAAAGCAAGTGTTATACAGTAATTTATTTCAACTATCCTATACATATTGCTAAATAGTTTTGGTAGACTTTGGTAGCGGCCAATCCCATCAGAACATTCAATCACATCGGAACGCTCTACAGTATCACATCACTCAGTGATATTAGGTCATGTTTTAGTCTGGTATCTAATGCTCTATCACATCACTCAGTGATATTAAGTCATGTTTTAGTCTGGTATCTTTATAAATACTCTGCAATAATCTGTATCTCTGTTTTTAGCTTCTTCCATTAATTTACATATTTCTTAATGCTTACGCTTCTATCATTCATTCCATAGGAATAAAACAAATGTACAAACTAAACCTTGACTAACACTGACAATATCAATAAACCCCAATTCCATGGCATCTTCTCTTTGTCTACAGACTTTCTAAGGACTAAGGATTTCTTTTATTTCAGAGGAACAGAATGTTTTTCAGTCTGAGGCTCGCCGGTGATTTGCAGAAAAATCCGAAAATCATTTAGCCAGCCTTTCTAAATTCTCCATTTCCCTCAAGTCTGTGATAATTCCTCACTCTAATGGTTGGTATGCCTGACCCTAGGCCAGGAGAGTGGGTGGTTTGATTGGAGGTGCAGAATCATACCTACCAAAGTTAGCCAAAACCACCACAAAGAGTTTGAAGGACTTGAGTGAATTGAGGGTTTTGAATGTGGCATAATACTAGGAGCCTGCCAATGGTAATGTCAAAGTTCATTGGTTTATTCTACAAGAGCTCTTAGCTAACAAGACACTCGTGTTGATACATTAATTGTGAATCAAACTTTAGCCACCTACTACCAGACACAAAGTGAAGGGAGATTCTAAGAGTGCAAAATTACTGTCTTATTGACATTCAGTTGATGAAGTGCATTCTTGGAATAACCACATTTACAAATACTTGGTCACCTGACACCTCTGAGTTAAACTCCGAGATTGTTCTGAGAGAGATCATTATTATGATTATATACAAAACAATTGATATATACATGAAAATTGAGGAGTGGTGGCCCTAGGATTCTATCCAAACTGGATCTGGGTTTTATTTTTTTATAGATTGTACATGGACCTATACCTTAATCACCTTGAATAAACCCAAGCATAAGGGTTACCACAGTAAATGTTGCCGCGTTGACCGGAAATGCACGTAATAGAGAAGCCCCTAGTCCTCTGGCAAAGACTGTGATACCCTCACTATGGTAACTCTTCTTGATCATGTCTATCGTGCCAGTGTACTGGCAGGACTGGGGACCTTCAATCCCATCTGCCTGAATTCTGGTCTTCATGACATCAGCAGCAAACGACACACACCATGAGATCATGCCACTCAGTCCACCTGCCATCAGCAGCCCACCAATACCAATTTCATTTTCTTTACTCACATCTGCTATACTCCGACACAGTATATCGTATGACATGAAGTATGTTGCAAAGCCAGGGGTGTCCCGTAGTAGCGTCAATGTGAATCCGCGGTAGCACCCTCGGATTCCTTCCTGGTGGTAGATCTTCCGTATGGCATCGATGGAGCCTTTATAATGTGTCTTAGTCTGGTGCTGTCTATCCTCACCTATCCCTTCCATTTGCATGCGTATCTTGGCTAGTTCCATGGGTCCCGCTATGACTGACTGGATAGACCCAGACACGGCACCACAACAGAAGTGGCTGAATGGCGTTTGATTCTCAATCTGACGCATCATGTTACCCTGAACTCCAAAGACAATGGTATTGATAAAAGCCAGCCCTGCTAGCGGGGATGCCATACCCTTAAAAAAACCAAACACCTGCAAAGAGAAAATCAGATAAGACCACTTAGCACACTTCCTTTCATGGTACTGTAGTAGCAGCTCATTCTTGGCAACAGTTCTAAACAAGCCCGACAAGAACAGTACAAGCATTTTAGAAAATCTATAATCCTGAATCCATCAAAGTTCAACAGCAAGTTTTGTTTGGTTCTATTAGATTGAGTGATTATGAAATCAGGCCCAGGGATGATAATTGAAGAAGAAAATAAAACAGTAATTATTTTTTAAGTACAGAGCTGACCAACATGTACACACATGGTGTAGAGGCTTTAATGGACATTTCAGGCTATTTACACACGATTTATCTGATTTTTCCCAAGGGCAAAAAAATTGGAAATCGGACTAAAGTAGGAGCAATACCCAGCCTGATCCAGCCTAGCACCATAATCAGAGTCCACCACTTTGGGTAATGACTAAGATACCATACCATGTTGCTATATTGGGTTCAAGATGGTTAGGAATGAAAACAGATCCCAGTTTATTACTCTAGGCAGTTAAGGTCAACCAGAAGTAGTCACCCTGAAGTTACTGAGTATGGAAACACTTAAACTTGAAATGAGTTGTCCACGCCCCCCCCCTTTACATTACACCAGGGTTTGCTGCCTCTTCAGTGTATTTTATACAATATGCAGCATATAGAAGAAAGCAATGTTACTTACTGTTTCTTGCCTTGCAATAGTAACAAAGCAGTGAGCTACACCATTGTAGCGTTTAGTTGCTAGCGTCTGCGCCTGTAGTCTAACCTGAAATAAACAAAGTATAACAACCCTAAATCAGTGGTGTTTTAGTTGAAAACCTGATTTCAAAAAAGAAGATAAAGTTAAAATTTGTTTAAAATACGGGTTATGTAGCGTGTCGTGGCCGAGCAGATAGCACCGGATCCAAGCTCTGGTGTTTCTGATCAGCAGAGTGTGGGTTCGAGTCCCGGTCGTGACACTTGTGTCCTTGAGCAAGACACTTAACTATAATTGCTTCTCATCACCCAGGAGTAAATGGGTACCTGTGAGGGCAGAGATGGTTCTTGTGATTGATTTAGCTTGATGCGCTACATATTTGGCAGCACAGGCTGTATACTCGCCAGGGAGCTGAGATGGTTAAAGGAATGACACAAAAATGGCCCAGTGACCAGGGGTAATAATGTTGAAGCGCCATGAGCGTCACTGAGTGACGGACCTGAGCGCTATATAAGAAGCCACTATTATTATTATTATTATTACACACCACTGAAGTTGTGCTATGTTGGAGGGTGGACGTGCGGCGGTGCACAGCAAGACCCATAAGGGGCTATCAACTCCGCAGACGGGGACTGGTGTAAAGAGTGATTAGGAAGAGAGAGAGAGAGAGACAAGGACTACCGTAAACCGGAATCCCCAAATTTTAAGTTACTCCTAGAGCACACGTTACCTTATTGTTTGTGAACATTTAAACTCATGTAATTGTAAATAAATTTGTACATTCTTGTAAATATAAACTGGCCTCGTCTTTGCAATCTGATTCTGTGTATAACAATTACCGAAGGTCATGGCCGCCGAGGTCGGTAAACGACTCGGGGTATGACAGTCTGCATGCAACCAATTCTAACAAACTGGGACTTTTCTTTCATGACAGAGTTACAATGCATTACCGTAATTTCCTGCGTATAAGACGCGTCTTATCTGACTTTTTAGACCACAAAATCATCACTGCGCCTAGTATTCCGGTGCGCCTTGTATGATGTCGCTAGAGATCAAAATGACCGCGGCCGACGTGCAAATAATCTAGACCCTATTTAATGTAGCTGCGGTCAGGTTAATAATGCGGTCGCCAACCATCAACTCACCACGCATTGTTGACGTAGTACATTATCAGTGCTCAACTCTCCAGACAATGTCGCCAGATTTTCATTCCGACAATGACGCGATGTATTGAGCCGCCTTTGTGGCCACGTGTCCCTATACATAACGACCGTGAATTCATTCCAACAATGCAGCAACGTGTTCATCACTTCTTTTGTGGCCACGATTTCGTACCGAAAATACTGCATTCAGATTAATCAAAACGATTGCGGAAGCATTCACCCAACCTCTATTGTGTGAACGGTGATTCACGCATTCACCCAACCTGTATTGTGTGAAAGGTGCGACCATGTCCATGGTTTACTTTAATCAACTTTATAAAAATAAACTGTAATCGTTACTTTTTAATTGATTGTATTTTATAAACGAAAAAACAATTATAAATCACGGGGAAGTGACCTTTTTTCGAAACTAATTCTATAATAGACCTTCAGTTTAGTTAATTGTTTTGTAACGGGGTAGTAACATTTTCTTGAAACTAATTATATGATAGACCTTCAGTTTCATTAATTATTTTGGGACACCTTGATTTTATTTGTTTATTAAGATGGGACTTCAGTTTTAGGATTTGTTTGGGAGATTTGTATGATTTGGGGAAACCTTTTTTAGCCCTTTAAACTTTTCTTTTTATTATTTTATTCAGACAAAAAGCATGTCAATCTCTTTTTTGATAATGTGGTGGCTCTGAAAAGAGCCGGTTGGTTTTTTTCTTGTTGGTTCAGATGTCAAATCCTTCGAAGTCTTCTTCTTCGCTATCACTGTGGAATATGGCCAGCAACTCGTCGTCGAGGTCTGTTGGCTGCTGACGATCGGCCAATAAGAAAAGAGATGGTTCATATACATGTTTCGTTTATTTTAGCTCAAAAGTTAGACATAAAATAACTGTAGTAAAAACAAAACCAACGAGAGAAACGAAGTCTTTCAATAAATGTCTGTTTCGTTTATTTTAGCTTAAAAGTAAGATATAAAATAACTGTGGAGAAAACAAAACAAACGAGAGAAACGACGTCTTTGAATAAATGTTAGTGGTATAAAATAAAGAAAAGGAACTTCTCATTAATTTTAAATAAAGGAAACCACAGAAACCCCTATAAATGTCACGTCCCCATCGGAATGGCAGGAGACTTTTCCCGTATGGTAGCGCTCTCTGTTGAACAAACTCCCTTCAGCCCTGTGGTAGCGCCCTCTGTTGGTTAAACTCCCTTCAACCCCTTGTGACACACGGGAGAAAGAATCTCCTGAAAATGCCGCTGAACAGTAGGTTGGCTTCAGTTTAAAATGAACTTTTCTACATGTGTCTATCTTTTCTACATGTTTCAAGCACATGTGATTTCTATTTATTCACATATTGATTAGCGTGGTACTTTTAGGGTAACAAAATGACCCCTTTTTGGCGATGTACCGATACGGTCTGCTACGGTCTGCTGTTTGCAGTCAAAGGTGCATGTAAGATCATGCGCCTTGTGCGGCAGTGCGCCTTGTCTGTTGACGCTTGAATTTGTTTTGGTAATTTCACGGCCCTGCGCCTTATACGCCCCGCGTCTTATACGCAGGAAATTACGGTACATAAACAAGAAGCAGGTGTTCCTACAGCATCCTATGAAGGATCTTGTTGCATGAGGCAATTACTACAGACAGGGAGCTTTTATAATGATCAATTTAGATTTTGTGCAAAACATTCTACTTGTCAAGCAAGTCTCCATTTTATTAATTAATTAAGTTGCTATTGGATAGACAAAATAAGCCTGGATTTACACACACAGACCACAGAGGCCATGGTCTTTGCAAAACTTAAATGTCATTGCCCTTTCAAAGAGAAACCTGCAGTCCTCCTTGAATTCTCTGTCACCATTTGAGGCCCTCGTTTTTATAATTACATATTCAGGAATGATATTTGGTTCATGGGAAAAAGTACAAACATTTTGTTGTGTACAAGGGCTGACCTACATGATGTAGGCTTTAATAAACTTTTCAGTTTTTTGTATCACAATTTTTCTGAATGTTTTCCCAAGCGCAAACAAAATCTGAAATCAGACTTTAGTGGGAAGAATATAAAGCCTGCATAATAATGTGTAAACAAAGCCATTATGGAATTCATGGAAATCACTGAGTGGTTTACCAGTTACCTGTCCACTTAGGAAGCAGTGTGTGGTGTTCGACAGAGGGCAATCTTTGGACCTCTGCTTTTTCTTATATTAATGATTTTACAATTTTTTACTAAACTTCGTTTGTATGTTCTTCTTGTCGACAATTGTAGTTTGTTTTACAATCATAACAACGTTGATATTCTTGTAAACACAATTAAACTTTGAGCTTTTTTTCATATCTGCATGGATCAGATCTAACAAAAAGACCACATTCATACTGTTTAGCGATAAGCATAGTTTTCTCCAAACAGACATTCATTAAAAACATGTTGACTAATGATTTGTTTACTGACAATGACTTGTTCTGGAAAAACAAAATTGATTATTTATGTGTGGTAATCTCTAGAAATGAAAGAATCATTAAAAGACTCAAGTATCTTCTTTCCAATAGACTGTGTGAGTCTCGCACGTATCAAAACGAGAAATTATATCAAACGAAGAACCTTTTTTTTTCCTGAAATCAAATCTTTGTTCTTTATCATATTTATGACAAAAATATGAATGACAAAAATACTCATAATTTTTATAACCGATAAAAGCAAGTTTAAAAGCGGACACGCGATGGTTGCACAGTATCAAATTGACGCATAACACAGTTTATAGAGGGTGCTGAGGCCTCAGCAACCATAGACTGCAATTAATCGGCTTAGCATCTAGCAATTACAGCGTCTTGTGTGACCAAAACAAGCATTTACAATAGTTTCTTAATTTTTTGCAAGTAACCGGAGGCCGAGGTCAAGTTTAATTCTTGCATTTTCTTCATTATAATGTTGAATTGACTTTACTGTCACCTTGCTAAACACAGATCGATTTAATATTCTCGTGAAAATACTGTTACAGTTTTTTGCTGTTTTCTCAGCAAGTGGATACTGTACTCAACTGACACTTCCACAGGTGACTTTTATTGTATCTTTTTTTTATAATTTTGCCTGAGAACTAGCATCACGCTGACAAAAACTAATCTATGACATTACCTTTAACAATGTTCCAGTCGGTACATAATAAATTGCCCAACTGCCTTACTTCAATTTTTACCAGTAATAAACTTGTTTACTCTTACTCAAATTTCCAAGCTTCCCTCTCCCATCCCTTACTAGCAATAATTGAGGTGGCTTGAACCTGACAAGCGCTGCGTTGTGCAAATCTCCCGCATCTTTACCGGCCACTTTTCTTATGTACAACAATTTTCAACATAATTTACTGTTAATCAATCTTCTACTGCATTACTCTCACTGCATCAATATAGGAATGGGCTTTGATGTGGACATTAAGTGAGTTGAATTTAATTGAAAGTGATTATTTTTTCAAACAGTATTATCCAATCACCAAGGAAATAGTCAAAATTAAATATAAATGTTCTTTCTTCTTTGAGATAGTCAGGAACCTGTCTGGTCTCAAAGTGTATCTTGTGACAATGCCCTGTGACAGTCAATGACAATCCACTTTGAAGTCAATATATAGACTAGTCCCTTGGTGAACCATAAATGAATCACTGGTGTCCAGGGATCTCAAATGTCAGGTTGTAAAACTCTTTGTTATTTTCAAAAGACACTTTTCTTTCTTTCATTGATCCTCTAAAGCTTGAGGCACATCTAACACAGCTGACTGAACTTTCCCACCCAGGACCCTCTACCCTTGCTGCATAATCAACCGTGGGAATTTATACAATGCAGAATAATTCCCTTCTAGTGATCCTCAACAAGTTTATTTGATCATTGCAAGCATGGTACATCATTGTTTCATTCCATCATCTTGCTTCTATACACACTCAATAAACATGAAGGAAGAAAAGTCACCAAGATAAAAAATAACCTGTGCAAATATCATCACGTTACAACAAAGCTTATAAGACTCCAGCATCAAGTGAATACAAAATTATAATAATAATAAAAACATGGTCTGGTGATTAACTACTTCAATTGACTCCAAGGGTAGCTACATGTCCCAAGAGTTTTCAGCTTGGTACCTCTAGAGGTGTATAAATATTCCAATTCATTCCAATTCATTCAACCCCTACCTCTGCCTAGGGTAGGTTCTGAAAACAAGATTAACATTGAATAGTGCATTGAGGGAAATCCTAAACCCCAGCTACACCACTGAGCACTTGACAAACAGGTTATTTCTTAAGAAAGTGTATGGACAATGTTCTCCTTGTGCAAATGAATGCCCACAAGAATTGAATGGTATAAAAAGAAAATTACTTTCTGATCTTTCGATTAAACTTTCTTAAGAAAGACAAAACAGAGTTTGAGCATAATCTCTGTTGAGTTTTCAAACAAGAGTTGTTGGGTTGTTTTGGCGTGTTTTGTTTTTTTACAATATCCATAACTGTCATGTTTATAATGGTAGCATCTTGGATGTGATTGTAGTTTTACAAGCATTCCTAAAACTTAAGCAGCAGTCTACTTATAAGTTTTAGTCTAGAGATAAAAGCCCCTAAACTTTAAGGCTTGGACACAAGCTCATACCTTCAACAAAGTTTTAAGGAGAGAAAACCCTAAATTCCAAGTGTCAACCCGAACACACCCCCGTCCAAAAACAAAAGTTCCATCTAAAGTACTGCCGTATGTGAGAAAATTGGTTGCACATACACTTGACAGGCCCGTAGGGAGCTCAAAAACATTGGTCAGGCCCATTTGAGAAGCGGAGTTAGGAGTCAATGCAAGAGCGAAGCCATTACGGCGTGGGGTCCGGGGCCCGCTCAAGGGCCCAGGAAAATTTTTCATTCTAGATGCTCCGTGGTGCAATATGACGTAATTCCTGGCCACTTTTCCCTCACTTTTTGAGCAAATTATAAAATTCCTTTTTATTGGTTTACTCTCTAATAATATTTCTTAAGTACTCATATTTCCATCTTCAAAAAGGGAGGGGGGAGGTGCTGTACATATTGATGCATGTGGCACTATCCCTGGACATAATTAGGTAATGGGGGCACTATAACAGCTCATAATTAAGGTCACCTCATTTACTGTTAGGATTTTGTAAACTCAAGCAATTTTTTGAGGTGCACCTGCCTGTAGAATCATGTGCAGTGTTGTGACTACACTGGTCGGGGCTGGTCGGCACTAACCAGTTCTAAAAAATCCCGACCGGCTCTCAAGCAATGTTACGACATTGCCGACCGGTACTTTTTGCTACTAAATAAGCTTAAAAACTAAGGAATTCTTCTTACGTAAGTTAACTGAAAACTATCAAAATCAAAAGTGTTGTTAAATCTTGTCCTCGACGATCGCGATTGATCAATTCTTGTTGTGTCATTTTTATTTCAAGTTGACTGTTTGATGCAGCGATGTTTCCCCTTTCCATGTTAGCAGAAAAAATATATATTCTCACAGCGTCTGATTGCTGCCGCATCCTTTGAGTAAAGCATTAGAAAAACCTAGGAACCAGACGATAGTAGAACGTATAGCTCTACGTTAGGCATCAGTACACGTAGCCAGACTTCCTCCTTTTGATGCATGTGTTTTATTTTTTACTAACTCACCAAGTTGTGAGCACACATGTCGTTCGTTCACGCGGCGGTGTTATTTTTCTTGTCGCTATTGTACGACAGAAACGACGCTCATTAGAACCCTCGCTTCACGCCGCTCCGCCATACCAGTTGTTCACAAATCGTTCTCCACTGTTTCTTCATTATTTTTGTCACATTATGTGTTCACGAGGGAGATATAGACAAGAAAATTATTTTCTTACGGAAGTATGAAGAAAGAAAGCGCACATCTCCGAGCAGTGCAATCCAATAAATTTTTTTTTATAGTCTGGACCGTACGTGTGTAACTGCGCAAACCACATTGACTTCTACTGGGTACTTGACTCACTGCACATTAGACTTGTTAAAATTCCATCAATTTTCAAAGGTTTCTGCGTTCAACGCTCGCACACCAAATGTATCGCGATCTTCTGTCCCCATTTTTCTCACTGGATTTACACGATTCACACGGGTCGACTTTTTGGTTTAAAAAAAAAGAATTTCCGGCAAAAACCGGAGGAATCACATCCCTGGATTAACTTACCTTATTAAGTTGCAAGAATTTTACACAACTTACATTTAATAAATAACAAATACTTTATTTGATTAAATTTGACACTCGTCTCATTTCACTTGTCAGCTCCAGATATATGAAGGATTTTAGAATTTGTGGGGTATAAGCAGGCTGGGTATAAAAACTTGATATATGGCTCAACATGTGTACTTCTAATTCAGCAAAATACATTGTGTTGTTAGTGTCTAGAACCCATAAAATATGTATTTTTAAGGGTGTAAAATGTAAACATTTTCGGGGCCACCCCCTTTGGACCCCTGATGAACGCCTTGCGCAAGCGCTCGGTACCTCGCATAGCTCGCTCCCTGTGAAAATTAACCGGCTCTTAAAAACTTCTGGTCACAACACTGGCTGATCATGTGCCGTTTTGGGGCATCATATCCAGCACTTTGAACCCCGCTGGTGGTAGAATCTGGGCCAAGTGGTGGTAATACTACTCAATGAAAACACGTTGAAATTATAACAGTATTAATAATAATAATAATAATAATAATAATAATAATAATAATAATAATAACAACAATAACAATAATAATAATAATAATAATAATAACATTTATAATGCGCACATATCCACCCCAAGGGATGCTCAAGGCGCCTAACAAGGTATAGAAACATTAAACATACGAAAGTACATGAAAAGTTACAAAGAATGAAAATAATTTACATCAGGTTGTGAAATATACTACATCTTAACTAAAGAATTCAGACATTAGATAGGTTTTTAAGTTTTTTTTGAAAATTTTTTGATTTGCTGACATTTTGATTGAATGAGGTATTAAACGTAATTATCATTAATGCCCATCTCAGAAGCAGACAACTTTATTATACTCAAATCCCCCCATTACGACGTGGGGTCTGGGGCCCGCTTAAGGGCCCCGGTAAATTTTTCATTCTAGATGCTGTGGTGCAATATGACGTAATTCTTGGCCACTTTTCCCTCACTTTTTGAGCAATTATAAAATTCATTTTTATTGGTTTACTCTCTAATAACATTTTTAATTAATCTTGATAAACTATTTTTGCAACAATAAACGATCAAATGTCATTTCCAAAGCTCATTTAATGATTTTCTATATGAAAAATTAGTTCACTAAAATTTTTAAAGTGTTACAGAATCAGTTAGTTAATTGTATCCTTCCTTGAATTCATTGGAGAAAACAAAGCGCACAAATTTGTTTTGAATAATTTATAAGTTTCGCAAATTTTTAAATAAAAGCAAGTTACACAACAATTAAAATATTTAATGATAGTAGTTTCACGTTGTAATTTGAAATGAATGGTAAGGGAAATTATGAAATATAAAATCAATCGGAAAATATTATAATAATCATGTTCGATTTCTACAACATTCAGAATTTCAACTCAAAAAATGTTTCACACGTGAAAAATGCAACGTGCAGTAGTGTTGACATGCATGACATGTACACGATCGATCGCATGTGCCCACAAACCGTACCTGAATGTAGACCACATTGACAGGGATGACCAAAGGTTAGAGGTCGTGACCTGGCAGGAGGCTGCCCTCAATAACGTCCTTACCATTAGCCTCAATCGCCTATAGCTAGCTATAGTATACAATCGCTAGCGCGCAAAGGGAAATGAACTTGTTACTATATGAGTTTTATTTTGAAGATTTTCTTTTTCTTTATTTCACTTGATTCAAATTTGATATTGGGCAAACAAATGCTACGGGGAGGGGGAGGAAAAAGTAATAGCTTCCTAGGCCCCTGCTTGATCATCTGATGTCTTTATGTTTGAAGCTTTGCATCGTATGGACTTCATGTCATTTTTATTTGCCCAAAAGCATGTACGAACTGATAAAAAATCCCTGGTAAAATGTAATCCAACACTCCCTTTTGTCTCAAAAACTGTGATCTAATGAGATTTCCACCTACTGCTTGTATAGTGTGTTCATTGTGTTTACTCTTCCACAAAACAATGATGTTACCAATACTGTACTTTGATCCTTAAAGATCCTCATCTAAAAGGCAAGATTCTAAAGTATTTTAGGAGGGTCGGGATCAGTAAGAGGTTCTAGTATTTCAAGTGATCATGTGTTGATTGTTTTTCTTTTCTTTTTTGCAGAGGGATTTTCCAGGTAGAAAAGGATTCAATATCCTATTTGTGAGTAGAGTTACTGCAATAGTTCTTTTATTATTCATAAACGTACTAATGTTACACTCATAATATTCAAACTAGACGGATATTGCACACCAATGTGTTTGGCCGAGTGCCAATTTAATGTAACAAACATCATTTGGTTGAGGGAAAGGTCTGCATGAGTTCATCCTTGCTCACAGGCTACACCATTATTGCTGCAGGTAAAAAAAAAGTTAATGGCCTGATGTTTCAACCATAGAATTTTATTCCAAGGCTAAATGAAACACAACAGAAGTAGTCAAGTGGAAAGAGATAAGAGACAGAGAGGCAGAAAGCAGACAGTAAAAGCAAGGGATGCACAAGGAAGAGGGACACAAAGGGGGTGGAGGGAATGGGCAGTGTTTGTGATATTTAACTTGCGTTTGTTCTTATCAGGACAGAATAATAACCATAGATTGATATAAGCTTTGCTTAAAAAATAATAATAATAACCAATGTAGAAACAAAAGTTTGGTTTTTTTACTATGTACTGTACTGTAAAACACCCCAAAATGCAAAAATGTTGCATACTTTAACACAAGATCAGGTCTGGAATTACAGAGTCCACAACTTCTATCATCTTGGCCTTGGCCTTGGTGACTCTTCAGAAGTTCCTATAGACTAAAAAATGTGCTTTGCTAAATGACAATAGCATTGCCCTCTCCAAGATGAAATTCCAAGCCTGCAAGATTGCTCAAAGTTTTATCATTAGACATTCAAGTTATTCTCTTAAACTAAAGAAGCAGTCATTTTAACTTTTTATTGTTCCTTGACATAAATTACGTTCTTTGAACTCATCCAGTTTTTAGACAAAATCACAAAAAGTATTTTGCCAAACTTGCCATTATTGCTGCCTGCGATATATCGTTGGAAAGATGGTATTTCCCACTTGGGTGTGTTGGTCAAATAAAACAGATGTTACTTTTGCAAAGTAAATAACATGAGGCAATGTTTGTCATTATTGTGACTACTGACAGCATTGAGGCCCCAATGTGTCTCACTACTTCTCTTCATCCGGTCATAAAGGTTCAAGAAACTTTTTCTTTTGGAGTAAATATACATACAATAGGGCATCAAGCAAGGCTCTCTCCAAAACCACCGTTTATTCCTACTCCTTGCTGATACGGTGGGTCCAGTGATTAATACATAGTATAGCATACCAGTTATATCTGAGCCCAATAAATGCTAACCACAGAATGTAGAGCGTGTGATTCCATGGGCTGTAAAGTGCAGAATTCTGCAGTAAGCAGCATCATCAAACTGGGCCCAGGTTCCAACTTCAGATTGTTGCTAAGCACACAAAGCTGCTTACCACAAACAACCCCACCTTGTTTCTCGTTTGGGATCATGCATTGAAAAAACCCACTAGAGAGGCCTTTTAAAATATATCACAGCCAGTTTTGTTGAAATTCACCCAGTTATATTGATCACTATGTTACCGATGAGAACACATTGAAACTCAGAAAAGTCAATGATCTCTTGTACAGTGTACATGTACACAGTTCAGCCTGTATTTGATCCATCTGTGTAAAAGCCTTACATTAAGCAGAGCTTTATTCAATCAGGTGTGACAGTCGACTCTTTTGAAGAAAAAAATTGTATACTTTTATTGAGTTCAAGGGCTGACCTACATTGTACATTGTATAGGCTTTTGTAGACTTTTCAGGCCATTTAAAAACAATTTTGCTGGATTTTCTAATGGCAAGAAAATCGGATATCGGACTAAAGTATGAAGAATATCATGCCTGTTGAAATTAAAGAATCCTCAATGGTTACTTGTTCCATGGTCAAATAACGGTCCTATTTAAAGATAGCTGCTAAGCACACAAAGCTGCTAACCACAAAGTTTGCTAAGTAGAAACTGTCAACCAGTCACAAATTTCACATGATGTTAACTGTCTTGTAGATGACTCCCCTCTGATATTTGCTTTGCAAGTGAATTTATTGACTTGGCTGGCCCTGATTTTTTTGAGAATTTCAAAATAACCCTGTCAACACGGAAATCTTAACAGTGCCCCCAAAGACATTTGGAGCCCTGGAACTTAAGCTCAAAGCATGGGAGATTTTGAGTTGTTTGTTTTTTCAGCTTCGAATGAAAGGGGCCACTGTCCCCTAAACTTATTTTTGTTTCGTACGGGGCAAAATGCCTTGCAGAATTTCAAGCTTTTAGTGATTTTTTTTTCATTTTGTTCTTGTGAACTCGTCACCTTTGATTTCTTTGTCCATCATCAAGTTTACAGTCAACAATGTATGTCCTTAATTGTTTTTTGTGGGGTTGGAATGAAGGGAGATTTCAATTGTACAGACACAGATTGGAAGAAAGAAAAAAATGTAAAAGTTATCAAAAATAGGGAGTAGGCATTAGGGATCCTACATCAACACATATTGGTTGATTTTGAAGGATTGAGGCGGTAGGGATCCTACTTAAACTCATATCGATTGGTTTTGGAGGATTGAGGCGGTAGGGATCCTACATAAACTCACATCGGTTGATTTTGGAGGATTGAGGCGGTAGGGATCCTACATAAACTCACATCGGTTGATTTTGGAGGATTGAGGCAGTAGGGATCCTACATAAACTCACATCGGTTGATTTTCGAGGATTGAGGCGGTTGTTATATAGTTCACTTCAAGGGGTTAGGGTTTTACTCAAATCTATTGTCAGTGTCAAAACACTTTGTTCATTCTCATGTAACTGTCTCCAGATTGAACTGATTCCTTTCCTCTTAAAAGACACCGGAGGCAACTCTAGACTGGCATTGTATGTTAATTTGTTACCGGAGGAAAGGACAAACTTGTTTTGGGGTTTTTTTTCTGGGGTTTTTTCTTCCGTCTTTTCTTTTCCTCCTTCCTCTTTCAGTGGTGTAGAATTTCGAAAGGTTAAAGTTTGAGATGCGGTTTAATAGGGGAAAACCCACAGAAGTCACAAGTTCTGACTGTATGTTGATTTAAATATTCAAAACTAAAAGTTGGAAATGGTAATATGTACAGGATAGGCTTGTTATTCAGAAGCTTAAACTCTTGGGTTCAGTGGGTTCTAGGTTTTAGTGAACTTAGAGCAATGTGTCAAAATTTTTCGGCAAAAATATTCCTCGGAAAAAATATTTACCGGGAGGAGAAAAAAATTCCCCGTGTGAGACGGCCAAAATTTGGCTCTTGAAAAATGTGCACATGAGAAGCAAAGAGGCATGGATTGCAAAAGACATAGATATTGTCATGTTGACATAGATATTCCAAACAAAAAGCAATGTATCTGAAGTGGAAAATATGGTGCTTGAAAATTGTGCAATAAAGAAAATCTATTTCAGAACCTCTAGGGTTTAATGGAGTAGCAATTTCAAAAGGTTACTGTATCAGTTTTGGCTTTCCTGGGAAAATACATGCCTAAGTTCTAATTTTATGGGTGTTTTGATGCACTTATTCGTGTTTGGTTCATGAATGTTCACCCCCCCCCCCCCCCCCAATAACAGACCACCCACAAAGCATTTCGAAACCAACGCAAAGTGAGTTTCAAAGAAAAATGCTCCAAAAAGTACAAAGGTCAAATGTTCAGTGTTCGCTTGATTGGAAAACTTGAACAGGTTGATCATGAACAGACTCTAGGGCCAATGGTTGCATCTATAAATGAACCTCTCTACAACTTGCTCAATTTCTGCTCATGATAAGAATCAGGGTTCACAAGAGCATATCAGTCTGATATATGCGCAAACTGCGGGCTGATATGCCGAACAAATATATATTATATATTTTTTTATGATTTGAGACCAAAAACATAAAACAATTTAAAACCCTCCAGATTGCATAATAGAGATTTGAAAACCAAACATAAACATCAACTTAAAAAAACTATTTTGAGAATCTCATTTGGATTCAGCGAACTTCAGCCAAACTTGCAAACTTGGGGTCCAAAATGCCCCCCAGTTATGAAGAATCCTGGAGACAAACTCAGTATTGATCAGTAATCAAACCACCTGTTTGAGAATGTCAATACCGTTGTCGTTTGAGGGTATCATTTGCAAAGTGACAACCAACATGAATGTGCTCTTCTATTTCCAAACGAATGTTGGTTTACAGGATTGATTACCGTCAAGTCTTACTAGGTCATTAAAGGAATAAAACATCACTGGTTTTAAAAAACAAAATCACATCTTTAATAAACCTGTACAAATTGTAATCAAATTTAATAAATGTTATTGTCAATGAAAAATAGTTTCTGCTTTGCACACATTCCTTTGAGTGCTTATTTTGATAGCTGCAACTGAAATAAGTCAGTGAGATTGGGGGATCTTCAAATGCAATTTCCTTGATATTGAAAGCATTTCATATATGACCAGTAAGAACTATAATCAGTGAGCTTTCAGATTCA
Source organism: Leptasterias polaris (assembly GCA_037783415.1). Classification (NCBI taxonomy): domain Eukaryota; kingdom Metazoa; phylum Echinodermata; class Asteroidea; order Forcipulatida; family Asteriidae; genus Leptasterias; species Leptasterias polaris. The sequence continues at coordinate 2,373,118 of JAZGTN010000068.1, forward strand.
AGCTAATCAATCTGCTTATTTCCCACTGGTTGATTACACCTTAAAAAATGAAGCTAAAGTACAGTAGCATCCAATGATTGGCGCTCCTGTACATGTACCTCCATTTTTAAGGAACTCAACAACATCACGCTCTTCATGATTGACAGGTATCTTTTACACAAATCGAAACCCTGCTGTTTTATTTCCGTGTGGAATATTTATTTTTTCTTGGCCTCTGGATTAAATCTCAGGTTTTCAAAAACATGTTTTTAGAAACATGCTACGAAAAATAACACAAGTTTCACTGCTTCCTCAAAACTTTGATTGGCTCCTGAGCTCTCCTTAGGTTATAAACCGAACGGATAAACACAAGATTATCTTTAGTGGAATGCAAGGTGGCTTTAAAAGTTAAGAAAACACTTCTTGTCTGAAAATTTCTGAAGACTTAAAACAATATTAATAATTTAGTACACTGTCACACCTAATCAAAAGATGGTCAAACTTTGGTCTTTTGGAAGAGTATTGTCTAACCAAGTACATTTGTAGGTTTCCAGGACTAACTTTTAGTGACAGCAGTACAGCTGTCACTGAAATCAAAACCAATATTTTGGAAGAAACAGCAAGTTATGGTAACAAATATTTTATTTTGTTTGTTTTGTAAATGTTTGGCTTCCATACATGAAGCAAATGCATTTCCAACATCACCACCAATAACAATCAAGTGGATCCTTTCCACCCTATCAATGTGTGTTGAGTTTATTGTGCTGTGGACTCAAAGCACAGTTGGTTGTCTGATTTGTCAACAAGGCATTTTTCTCCCTACATTGTGCTCTCAACTTCACTCAAGCGCAATGATACAATTTGTTTAAGCACGTTAACTTTTTAAGAGTGAAAGAAATAACTCAGTGGAAATATAAACAAGATTGTAAGTACAAATCAGAAGGAAATGCAAAAAAACACATGAGATTTGAGCATGCTAGAAATTGTGCAAGGCAGATATTAAAAATACAAGCCAAGAGGTGGTTGTTGTTCAGAAATCTACAGAAGAAATCACAACTTAACTGAATTAGGAATCTACTTTACAATATTCCCCATTCAAATAAAGCTCATCTTTACCATTCAATCACTGAGTTTACCCATAAACACAAGAACAATCTCAGCAAGATTTCTAATTATGTCATTAGATAGCTGGCCTAATAACTTCTATTGTACTCATGAATGATTCTTTCAAAAGAATATTGCAAATCAGAATTTGAAAAAAGGTTGTCAGAAACTGGTTCAAACTGAGAATAGGGCGACCAAATTGCTCACTGTACTTTAGCAGTATTAGCAGTAACCTGAATCAACAGTGTCTACAGGGGCAAAATTAAAAGTATGAATCCTAAATAAGCTGTAAATAACAAAAATAAGAGGTAAAAACTGACAAAAACCAGGGCATTTAAATTGCTGACTTACCGTACTTATTAATGACAACAATAGGCTGTCAAAAAATTCAAATCAAAATGTATACCAAAAGCCATTACAAAACAGCCTACTGGCTAACACAATGGTTTTAACAATACCTTGACTGTATCGAACGGTTGCCCAACAAGTACACCAGCCGCTCCTAAGGATAAGGGAAGAGGAAAAAAAAGAGCATAAAAGTGAAAAAGTTGTAATATGTCAGTAAAGTTTAATCGAGCCTTGCTCTAAACAGCTGTATTTATTGAGGCTTGTGGGGACAACTGTGTAATGGTACACCATGTCAACAGACTGCACTATAAGGAGACAACCCGCAGTGCTGTACAGCATACAGTGCCAATGTACTTCAGGAATTCAACTGGAATTTCTTCAACTTGAGCCACTTTTCAGACACCTCGCGTCACAAATCAAACAAAACATTCCAGGGTGGAACAGCTGATGTGGAGAACTCTCAACAATCTACCATGGTGTGGTGGGTTTGCTTTGAGAATCAATGCAGTTTAGTTTGTAATTTAAAATGCACCACCATCATGCTGTACGATGTACGTATAATATACGTATATAATACAAACAATTGTCATACATGTGCCAGCATCGTACTGCTGTTGGCAGTTTAACTGGACGTTTCATTACAGAAAAGTGGTTCTGTAAAGTGATGACACACTCTATACTTGTACCACGCACTTTATCCAGGGTTCGAAATTAGCGGTCGCCCGGTCGCCAAATGCCAATGAAAACAGCGGCAGGCTAGTCAAATCCCTTCCTTTACTAGTCCGCCGGGCGAGTAAAAAAAATTGTTAATTTTCACAATAAATGAGGGGTAAAATTCCAAAGAAAGTTTATTTTTAAATTTGTTAAATAGTTTGACAAGTCTGGATATTTGCTAGATTTAATGTGGCCGCAATCGCGATCGGAATCGCGATCGTTCATTTCAGTATACAAACGTCAAAACACGATGTACATAACCACATGGTGCACCTGCCCCACAACGTTCGTTCGTCCACCAGTAGTCCATGCACAAACAGCACATGGTGTGTTGTGCAGTATCTGGGTCCAAAGTCCACGATAACCAACATTCCGCACGCTGTGATTGGGCGTTGAAAACTGTTGATAATCACCATATTCATAAGAGAGCTAATGGCTAGACTCCAACGCGGTCCACGTTCAAGCCGAGTAAAGAATTGCTGCACAGAGTGCTGCACGCCTGCAGATTGTCTACAATACAAAGCCTTGGATTAAGGGTATTCAAACATCAACAACGTTTGCCGATAGAGGGCGATGCGGGGCAAAGTTCACTGAATATATTCTCAATGATTGTGCGTTGTCGACCGATCGTTGAAACACGAATATTTCATTACAAACGGAGTTATAAACAGCCGATCCCTCAAATCATGAATCCATGAAAATGGTTGTTGATGGAAAAATGCAATTTTGCGAACTTCACTTACGTGTTTTTGTTTTTCTTTTTACGTTTTGAAAAATGTGTGCGCTAATACAATTGAGCCAGTGAAAAAACCTGCGGGCGACCCAAAATTTTGGTTGACTCGCCCGACCGGCGATTGGAAAAGAAACTTAAGGGATGAAACCCTGCTATCTTTATTTGCATACAATAAAAATGTTGGTCAACATTTATAAGACAGCAATTTAGATGCCAATTTTTCATTGTACAATAGAGTAAATTTGAACCAACTTCATACAGTACACCTGGGTAAATACATACAGTACATGTACATAGCCCTGGACGATATCGTAAATTTTGACTGGCGATATATCGTCGGGTAAATATCGCCGATATGTCGATATATCGTGAAAAAATTTGAACATGGAAAAAAACAGTTTTACCGCAGGGAGAACATGAACAATAAAATAAACAAACAAGACATGACTGTATGGATAAACCGCAGAGATAATATCACTGAATTTAATATCCATATTCCATGAAAACAGAAAGTCTTACATTTTGGTGTGTTTTTTATCACTGTTCCGACACAATTAATTCATGGTTTCTCTTCCACACGATTGAACCATCCTTTCTCTATTGAACGTTGCGATCTCTAAAAAAGCTGATGCAGCGGCGTAACTAAGGTAAATTTTTAGGGGGGCACAAGGGGGTGCACCATTTTTTCTAGGGGGGCACTGCTGGCAAATCAACTATAGATTCCTATGCACCTTTTAAAAACTTGATCTTAATCTACGCAATGGCGGTTTCTAAACGGCCCCTCAATTAAACCAAAGGGAATAATATGGTCAATTTACAAAGATTGTTTTTTCTTTTTTTTTCTTTTCTTTTTCTTTTTTTCTCTCTTCTTTTTCGCACATCTAGAACCATGCAGTTACTGTTTGAATGTGTAAAAAATAAATCAAGGGATTGCGAGAGATTTTTTTTATGGAGATTTATGTATTTGAGGACTGACACTAGTATTTATTTATTTCACACTTGGGGACATGCACAGTAGGCCTAATCAATGTTAACAACTTTGATATTTTGTCGAATTCTTTTTGACCCATCCGACCCCCCCCCCCCCAAATTTTTATTTTTTTTCATTTTTACATATTGACAAACTATTTAATATACCCTATACACTGAAGAACAAAGTAATGTCTCAAATGAAGCAGATATTTTAGATCAATGCTCTCACAGATCAAGAGTTTTCAATGGCTTTTCCTCATGTACTTACGATAAATACAACGGCACCCAGCACGTCGTGTAGCTTCATGTGATACTACCGTACCGTATTTAGCATGGCATACTGTGGCAGAATGGGGCGCGCGCGGGCTATGAGTCATCATACACTTATTTGCGGACGTGATTTACCGTACTCTGAAGACGTTGGTAAAAATAACAACTGTCCATTGCAAAGGTACAACAATTTACAAATAATGTGTGAATAGAAAAATAGTTTGAAACATTGAGTTATACGCCACCAGTGCTCCATAAAAGTTTATAAAACTTAACATTATTCTGGTAATTATTATAGTCTCAAAGGTTCAGATTTCAAATGGGGGGGCACCCAGGGGGGCACTGACATCAATTAGGGGGGCACGTGCCCCCCCGTGCCCCCCCCTTAGTTACGCCACTGAGCTGATGCCTCGATTTTTATACCGATACGTACATGTGCACGTTATGTACGTTATCCCTACGTTTCCTACGCAGTGATTTCTCACCAAGGGAATTTCCCTTGCATTTTCGCTTCCACGGCTACACGCCCTTCCTTCATCCCCTAGTTATAAAGTTAACCACGTTGGGAGCAAGCACATCCGCCGGATCGAGGTGATAAATACTATAGAATGGGAGCGCTGTGAGAAGCATTACGTCATAATTATTCACACCAATCGGCCAATCGGAAAGCGGCCAGTCAGAAATCAGCCAATCAGCCTGTGCCAATCACGTTCGCGCTGCTTCGGCGAACGATACCATGAAGAAAGACAACCATGGCTAGATGGGAAGACACATTGTGTCAACCAGTTTCCTTCGATCATTGTAAATTAATACTGCCATCCATTCAAATGCGTCTGGTTTTAATAAAAAATCTGTCGTTTTTGAATGATGTAGGGTTAGTCGCCGTCCTAAATATTGAATGGCCTACGCAAAACAAAACCGATATGCCGAATGTTTTAACTGAAAAGAGGTTATTGTCTATTTTTTTAAATATCATGAATATCGCGGTATTTCGATATTTTAAAAAACAATAACAATATTGACGATATTGTTTCAATATCGTATCGCGACGTGTTATCGTGATATCGTCCAGCGCTACATGTACATGTACATACATGTACTGTACACACATTTTTTTGTACAGATGTGTGCCACCACACAACCCCGTTGCATTTGAATGGTTTTTTAAATTGTTGGTCAACTTGCTCAAAAATAATACCAAAGTAAGAGGGTTTGTATAGACACCTTGCACAAACCTCACACGCAGCCAAAGTAAGAGGGTTTGTATAGACACCTTGCACAAACCTCACACGCAGCATGTCTGCTACGCTTGCAATTTACCAAAGTAAGAGGGTTTGTATAGACACCTTGCACAAACCTCACACGCAGCATGTCTGCTACGCTTGCAATTTTAGGAGTCAACAAGTAAGCATGTACAATGTAAATGCCGAGTCACTAAATGCACTAAATAGGCACTACTGTATAACCACACAGGGACACTGACTCCCAAAATGGCGCAACCAAGATTATTGCGATGATGACGTCAGGTGGACCGAGTAAAATGGGTCAGTACAATACTACCGCATTCTCCATGGGGTGTTTAAGGAGGGCAGTCAAACCTCCTAAAATTTAAGGCCCCCCTGCCAAAATAATTGACCACCTTGCCAAAAACTTGACAAATCATTGATGGAAGCCTGTGGAGCGGGAGTTTCCAGAAACCCCCTCGCAATCGTCATGACTGTCAGCATTCGGACTGACAGAGTTCACTTAGATGTCATACCAACGGGCGCCTGGCCAACAAAAAACATACCGGCCAACAAAAAACATACCGCCCTCCCCGAAAAAATTATGTGGAGAACACTGAGTAAAATGTCTACAGTCATGTATTATTAATAACACTTTTGTTTGAATACAAAATTGAGTTACTGATATTTCATGTTATCATCATCTGTCTTGCTCCTTGTGTGGATCAGCAATGATGAATACACAGCCTCACAATACTTAAGGGATCAGACTATTCTGCCATTTCAGACTCACTTTGATTACACTGATTTGAATGCAAGAAAAACAAAATGATTTTAACACGATAAGGGCCTACATGACGATGGTGAATACACACTAAATGCCCGGTACTGTATGCAAAATAATCTCTTGAGTAAAGTGCTGTTCAGAAAAGAACCAACAGGTTGACTTTACATTTGAAACAGATCGTTCAGTTTCTCTTCAGAACTCTCAGGTCAAAATATCTAAGTATAGACTGTGCAAGTCTTGCGCGTATCCGAACGAGAAAACACGTCAAACGAAGAACATTTTTATTTCTGAAATTAAATCTTTGTTTTAAATTATATCTCATGACAAAATCTGAACAACAAAAATTAATCATTACAATTTTATGAAAAGGTTTAGCTTTTGAAAAAAAAAACAATAGTGTGTATATTATTATTGAAAACAAATTAAAACTCTGGGACAAGGATGCCTATTTGATGTTAACTTTTTAGAAACCCCTTACGCGCATCCAAAACAAGCGTTTACGTAAGTTTTATGATCGGAGGCGAGCATAAAATTCTTAATTTTTTGCAATAACCGGAAGCTGAGGTCAAGTTTAATTCTTGGGTTTTCTTCGTTATATTGTTGAATTGGTTTTACTTTCATATTTTGTTATCACTTAGTATTACATTCCAACAGCATGTATACTTTTCTAGGTCATAACCTACGTTAAACTAAAATAATTGACGAAACAAAATCTCGCCCACATAAAACTCCATATGGTTGGGACCACTATGGTCCCGGAAGTTCGAATGCGCGCGAGACTTGCACAGCCTATTAGTAAGGATCAAGATTTCAGCCAGTATTTGGGAAAGCAAGTGCACAAATTGGCTGTAAACTAATTCAAGAAGAGGGGCCACAAACCTATGAAATTTTAAAAGAGGGTGTCAAGAACCTCACTCACTTATTTAAATGTATGGGGGGGGGGAAAGCTGTCCAAATTCAAAAAGTAGAGTACAAAAACAACAAAGACATGAATTGTAATTAAGTTTCAATCTCAATGCTGACTGGTTATATAAAATTTACATCAGTACCAATCTTTTTGAGTTCCAAGTAATTGAAGAAAGAAAAGGATGAAGGCCTTTTTATGTTTTATTTTTTATTACATTTTTTCAAAGAGGAAAGATCTAGACAAAATGTTTGATGGTCTTGTAGAACTTAAAAGTCTAAAAAGTTGATACACTGTAAATTAAATCAATGGTTGATTGAATGGTGCCAAGATGGAGCCAAAAATATGACAAATTTAGTCTTGTTAGGTTAAAAACATTATATGTAAAAGGATGAAGGAGGGATGATCAACTGATGTCTTTTTAACTTGGCCTTAACTGCAGCCATCGATAAAATGCCAAATATAAAACATGCAAAGAATTCCTGTCAAACAAACTCTTTTCTATGTTAAGTTGAATTGTGAGTGAGAAAAGATCCTGGCAAATCTACTTAGGCGTTGGGTTCCATTTCAGTTGGAGTTTCAGACTCTCTAGATACCAACAAATATAAAACTGTGTTGTTCTCCTTTTAATTCTAAGTTCACATTTATTGAACAATGTTTGACAGCAAGAGGAGATCTGATTATGAACAAAATCCTGATACATGTACTGTATGTAAACAAATTCCTGACAAACCACATGCCTGGTAATAATGTTCCCACAGTGCAGTTGTTGGGTCAGACCATATTAGTTATCACACAATTCACAGGTATTTGAATGCCTTCTGGGACATTCAACCAGGGTTCGAAATTAGCGGTCGCCCGGTCGCCAAATGCGAATGAAAACAGCGGCGGGCGAGTCAAAACCCTTCCTTTACTAGCCCGCCAGGCGAGTCAAATAATTGTTCTTGTTCACAATAAATGAGGGTACAGTTGTAAAATCCCAAAGAAAGTTTTTATTAAAGCTTTTAGTTTGATAAGTCTGGATCATTTGCTTGATTTAATGTGGCCGCGAACGGAATTGCGATCGTTCATTTTGGTATACAAACGTTAAAAACACCATGCACATACTGTCGAGTATCCACACAACACGTGCATCGGCCCCACACATAATGTTCTGTCGCCCACCGGTACATGCATAGCGCATACACAACACACAGTACATGTACAACACAGTCGGTCCAAAGTCCAAGCTAACCAACATTCCACACGTTATGATTGGTGATTGATGGCCGTTGATTCATAAGAGCTTGGCTAGACTTCAACGCAGTACACGTTCACGAACGGAGTAAAGAATTGCCGCACAGTGTGCCGCACGCATGCAGATTGTGTACAATACACAGCCTTGGATGAAGTCTAATTAAACATCGACAACTTTTGTCGATAGAGGGCGATGCAGGGCAAAGTTCATTGAATTATTTCTCAATGTGCGTTGTCGAACGATCGTTGATTCGCGAAGATTTTATTGCAAACGAAGTTCAAAACAACCGATCTTCAAATCACGAATCCATGAAAATGGTTGATGATGGAAAAGGTATGATTTAGGACAGAAATTAAGGGATAAAATCATCCCAAAACGCAATTTTGCGAACTTCACTTCCGTGGGTTTTTTTTTTTTTTTTTTTTTTTTTAACGTTTTGAAAATTGTGTGCGTCACGTCAATACCTGCGGGCTAGTGAAAAAACCTGCGGGCGATCCAAAATTTGTGTTGATTCGCCCGGCCGGCGAGTGGAAAAAAAAGTTAAGGGAAACCCCTGTCAACCCTTTGATAAATTCAAAAGCTTGTGATTCAAGCTACAGCTTACCTCCCACACATCCAGCTATAAAATCTGATGCCATTATCCATCTTGCTGACAACCCATTCTGCTTGTCCTGAGGAACAATGACATCTTGGGGTGTTGGCCTGTCTTGAGCAGCAGTCACCCCAGTGGGGGCCGGCGAGGACACAGCACCCCCTGCCCCTTTGCTTGGTGGAGCATCCATCGTGTGACCCTCGTCCAGAGTTGTCTGCTGTAACTGGGCCATGTACCCAAAGGGGTAGAGAGGGCTCAAGTTGTAGACAGGGGGAACACACCAATGTGGCCGTCAGCTATCTGCTTTGTTGGCCACACAACGTCTTCATGACTCCTGGGGTGCACCTTAGTCTGATGAGGCTTGGGCCTCCTCTTAATTGAAAGTTTATGAAAGATGCAAAACTTTCACTTGTTGTCATAGTGATGCGGATAAATTGTTTCTGAAAGGAAAGGTATAAGGAAAGAATGAAAGAAGAATCAAAGTATGCAATAATTGAAGCAGGCCTCAAAAACCACTGGACCACTGGACCACTGGTAAGAATCTAGCAATATTAACACTTGGCGAGACACCCCAAAACTAATTGAAGTCCTGCAGTCTAAAGTTTTTAAGAAAGTGATTAATATTACACTACGGCTTCTATTCCATTCTGGACTTCTTGCAGGCATAGTCTGCACACTGGAAGAAAACACTGACTTATTGTGATTGCACTGTACAATTTTTATTAGACCAGGGGTCGATTTCACAAAGCACTAAGATTCATCTTAAGATGAGATGTCAGTATTACCATAGTGATTTGTATTGTGACATCACTCTTTGCTAAGCAACTACGATGGATTTGCACTTAAGATCAATCTTAACTCTTTGTGAAATCGGCCCCTGATCTGAAAAAGGGTAAACACCTAAAGCTTGTCCAGCTGTTATTGTTTTCAGATTGTTGATTTTATGTGGTAATTATAAAACAAAATGAGACGTCAGAGACACGTATGTAACTGGGGAAGAAATTTGTTAGTTTCAATCCTAACTGCACAGATCCCTTGCATGTGACTGTGAGGTCACAAGCTCAAACAGCGCCCTCACTCAGATTGATGAAGACCTATCAATTGACTGAGAATTGTGCATGTTCAATTGTTTGAACTCAGCAATGGCGGCCAATGTAAGGGGTATAGTAAACTACAGTTAGGGCTGCTACCATCACATGAAGGGTCAAGTACAACTGAAAAGTATTTCAAATATAGTTTATACATGATTTCATCTTCTTTCATCACAAGGAGCAATGTCAATGTTATAATGATGCACACAAAAACAAACAAACATCACTGTGTTGAGGGCGCTGTTCTGTAGCTGTTCTGTAGCTGCCACTTCTATTTTCTCTGCCAGTGCTTGCTTATTTTTATCCGTTTTATCCTTGCTGAGTTTTTGGCATCGTCTTTTTATTTATTGTTGACGTGTTTGGTAAGCTTTCTGTGCTTATTTGTGATATATTTTGGTGCTTTATCCGATAAGTATTGCTTGTTATTTTGATGTTTTTTGATGTGTTTTTTATCTCTGGTCGAGTTCACATTTTGTAATAACGTGTGTTCACCATGGCTGTTGCCATTAGTGCCCGTGCTCGTCTGTTGGTGTTTTTACATCTGCTTTTTATCATACATAAGTCACAACGGGTTCAAATCTTTGCTGATGCTGAGACTGTCAGAAATGAGTATTTTGCGTCTGCAGATCAGTACATGTGTCTGACTAATTTTGTTGTGCCAATCACACCCTGTCATGGGGTAACATTACAGCTGTGCCGTACTGGATTTAATTTCTCAAAAGTTCCATTAGTCAAATGGTCCAAACATGGCCAAACTACTCTAGTTATTCCTGGTCATGACCCTCCACATGATATAACAATATTTATGGATATTTCTGTTAACCCAGGCCCTCGTATTGGATGCACTAGCAAGGACGAGTTGCATTTTATGCATACAGAAAATTCGCATTCTAACATGTCTTGTTGTAAAACAACAACTATAATGTATTCCCGTAGTCAGCTTTTTAACATCCGTAAGACTTTTTATCACTCCATTCAGCCTGAATTGTTTTCGATTCTGAAAGCGAATGGAATTTTTCGGTTCAGGGGTAATAGAGCGGGTCATTGTAACTATAAATGTAAAATTCCTGTTCACATTGGTCACCGGCTTGATTATGTTCATAATAGGTTAGCTTTGGAAAACCGTACTCCTGTCCTTAAACACATTGTTGTAAATCCTGCCGATTCCTCTGATGATCTATTGAAACTTTGTTGCTTGAATACTAGATCTCTTAAAAATAAATCAGCTGATTTTGTTTCTTATGCCATTAATAGTAAGGCTGATTTGTTTGCCCTTACAGAAACTTGGTTTACAGATAATGATGTTGCCCATAAGGTTGAAGCAACTCCACCTGGTTTTAGATTGCTAGATCATCCCCGGAAAAACCGTGTGGGGGGAGGCACTGCTTTGTTGTTTCGTGATCATTTGAATGTCAAGAAAATTGCTGGAGATGAATTAGATTCATTTGAGTTTTCAGAATGGTCTGTGGGGATTAATTCGTTTAAATTACGACTTGTAATCATTTACAGGCCACCTTACTCAGTTAGCCATCCTTATACAGTTAATCGGTTTATCACTGATTTTGCCGATTATTTAGAATCCATTATTTTATCTTCTGAACCAGTTTTAATAACTGGAGATTTTAATATCCATGTTGACATTTCTGACGATCCAAACACTTTACGTTTTTTAACACTTCTTGAATCCATGGGTCTCCAGCAACATGTTAACAAACCTACGCATGAGATGGGTCACACACTAGATCTTGTTATTACCCGGAAATCGGACATGGTTCTTAACGGCCTCCCAACACCTCACCACCTTTTTTCTGATCATTTTTCTGTTATTTGCAATTTGCAACAAAGCAAGTCTTCTTTTCCTGCTAAACAGATTGTTTATAGGGATATTAAATCCATTGATATTAATTGCTTGAAAAGTGACTTAGTCTCTTCTAGGCTGTGCAGTGACACTCCTCAAGGTCTTGAGGAGCTTACGAAATGCTATAATACTACACTAGCTGGTACCTTTAACACACATGCCCCATTAAAGTCCAAGATGGTCACTGCTAGGCCCCGTCTACCTTGGTTTAATCAAGAAATCAACTCTGCCTTGAGGATGAGGAGACGTGCTGAAAAGAAGTGGCGACGAACAAGCATGGCCTCTGATCTTTCAGCATATAAGCTTATAAGAAATAAGGTAACCTTTCTTCTTAATAAAGCTCGTTGCAATTTTTACAAAGACTTTATCGAAAGTAATAGTTCCGACCAGAGGAAATTATTTAGAGCATCTAAAAAGCTGCTTGGGCATAGTGATGACGTCCTATATCCACCTTTTAAAGATAAAATGACTCTTGCTAATGATATGGGTAGCTTTTTTGTACAGAAAATATCTAATATTCATGCTAAACTTGATGACTTGGAAGTTTCAACCTCTGTTGACAGAACGTTATCTTTTACATCTGAAACAATGTCCAGTAAAATCCTGTTTGATAGTTTTATACCATTAACCGAGTCACAGGTAAAACAGCTTGTTGTCAATTCTTCTAAGGGATCATGCGCTCTGGATCCCATGCCTACTAACCTTGTGGGTGAGTGCCTGGATGTTTTGCTTCCAGTACTTACCAACATTATAAATTCATCATTAGTATCTGGTACATTTCCTACTGACTGGAAAGAAGCTTTAATATGCCCTTTACTTAAAAAACCCAATCTCGATATGAAATTAGAAAACTACCGACCAATCAGTAACTTACAATTTATTTCTAAATTAACTGAGAGGGCCGTTTGTGACCAACTTTATTGTCACATGTCAAAACATTCTATGTTTCCGGTTTTCCAATCATCTTATCGGAAGCATCACAGTACAGAGACGGCTCTTATAAAGGTTAAAAATGATTTATTGATGAGGATGAATTCCCAACATGTTATTCTGCTTATCCTTTTAGACCTGAGTGCAGCGTTCGATACTGTTGATCACGCCATTTTATTGAAACGTCTGCAGTCTAAATTTGGAGTCACTGGCAAGGCCCTTGATTGGTTTTCATCTTATTTGTTGGATAGAAGTCAACGTGTTTCTATTCAGGGTACCTTATCAGAAAAGTTTAACATCAACTGTGGTGTGCCTCAGGGATCCTGCTTAGGACCATTTTTATTCCTTGTCTATGCCTCTAAATTGTTTGACATCGTTGAGCGTCATCTGCCTGATGTTCATTGTTATGCGGATGACACTCAGCTGTATTTATCTTTTAGACCGGACGATAAATTTTGTCAAGCTGCTGTAACTATAATGGAAGACTGCATTGGGGACATCAGGCAATGGATGTTGCATGACCGGCTTCTAATTAATGATGCTAAGAGTGAATTTTTGATCATCGGATCAAAGCAGCAGTTGCAGAAAATTAATATTTCCAATATCATGATAGGTGATGCTAAAGTTTTTCCTACAACATGTGTTCGTAATTTAGGGTCATGGTTTGATTCTGAACTTACAATGAACACCCACATCAATAAAGCTTGCTCTGCAGCTTTTTTTCATCTTCACAACATCAAACGCATTAGTCAATTCCTAACACAAGACTCTCTTTTAAAACTAATTCATGCATTTGTGACTAGTCGTCTTGATTATTGTAATGGCCTTTTGTATGGTCTGCCAAAGTCACAGATAGCTAAACTACAAAGGGTTCAAAACGCTGCAGCCAGAATTGTTACTAACACACACCGGTTTGAACACATTACACCTATAATTCGTCAATTACATTGGTTGCCTGTTTCGTACAGGATTAATTTTAAAATCCTTTTGTTGACCTTTAAAGCTCTTCATGGTCTTTCTCCAAAGTATTTACAGGATCTTGTTTCCATCCGGAAGGTATCTTCATATCAACTTAGGTCAGGGAATAATGGTATTTTCTTGGATTATCCTTCTGGTAAAATGTTGACTACATTTGGTGATAGGGCTTTTTCTGTGGCAGCCCCTAAGCTTTGGAATGCGCTACCGTTTCATATACGTAGCGAACAGAAACTTACCTCTTTTAAATGTAATATAAAAACCTATCTTTTTAAAGCCGCTTTTTAGTGTGTCTTTCTTCTATGGTCACCTTGTCAGTTAGTTTAGATTTTTAGCAGAAATAGGGTTAAAGGCGTCTGTCTCCTGAAAAGGTCAAAACATTACCGATGCCAGCAGGGATAGGCCTATGTAATAAGTACTATTAGTTCTCTGTTGGCGGGACAGACGTATCCCCATACTTTTGTTTGGGCGCTGGCCTGGTGACCAGTCTTTTTTCTTTGTCCTTTTCTTCCATTATGTGCTTTTTAACATGTGTTCTGCGCCTTTGATCATTTTGTATGTAAGGGGCGCAATATAAATTTTAAATATTATTATTATTATTATTACTAAAGAATTAACAATCCGTATGCAAACAAATTATCTCATAGTGCATTTAAAAATGCATGCAAAACTGCATATGTACATGTATGTAAAATCCAAAATGTGTTTCTTACAAGATTTCACCAGTATACAATGCACTTGCAGTGCATACAGCACAAGTCATCAGGCACTAGTTATGCAGACATGATCACATGCTCATTACATGTTCATCACATGCCCTCATTGAATAAGAAACTACTCCAGTACATCGTGTACTTTTGCTCTTATCCGCCCAGCCAAGACACACTTACAGCAGTTACAGAAATTGTAGCTCCCTCTAACGATGACAAGGTTTTTTCATGACTACATCAACTTGAGTGTCTTGGAACCAAGAGTAGTAGGGAGCCAGCTATGACCATCAAAAGTAAAAGGGGCTTACTCTTTGGACAGACTATTAGGCCTAACGTTTCCAAACTGATGGTTTCAACCATGTCAACAGTGGCTATGTCCAGATCGCTGGAAAGGTCAATTCTTCAATAATGTCTCCGCAGCTAAGACCATAGCAATAGCTAAAGTCACTAGATTCAAACACAATAATGATTCATATGCAATGATCCATCTTTAACTATTTGACAGCAATGCTCCTGTGCACCTGATGGACAGGTGAAACATGAGGAATGTACTTGCTACATCATCACATATCAATGTGTTCATCAAAACTTGTTATTCAATAATCCTATTGAAAGCTCAGACTCGGTTCAAGGTTCCTCTCTGAACGAAATAAAACTAACTTAGCAAAGTTCCAAAGTTAGTAATCAATACATGCAATGTGCTATAAAAAAAGATACTAAGTACAAAGGGGGATATATGTGACTTCCATAACCCATGGCAAATACCTACAGTACCTGTCAGCTTCATTTTAAAAAAAAGACAATTTGCCGAAAAAAGCAAAATATATCTCATTATTTCCTGACATTCCATCAATAAAGCAGGATCTGTCAGGATTAACCTAATGTGAAAAGGACTCACTTAATTACTTGTCGGGGTTTTTTCCACTTGAATGGTATGCAGTAAAGTGAGACAGGTCTGAAAATAGTGCATTCAACATGTTAAATAGATAGTTTTATGGCGTCTAGAAACACAATGTGAAGGGCATAAAAGGTTGAGTACCCAGAAAATGCAGTCATGCACGGATAACAAATGGCATGAATTAGTTATTATTACCATAATGTACTTTTTGCAATGTTCAACCAACATTTCAAGGTCATACACAGAGTACTACAAGTGCGGGTACTTTTTCAGACCCCCCCCCCCCCCCACCTCTCCAAAGTTTACTTTTTAGTATTGTTTTGTTTTGCACACGATATCGATGCAAAATAGTAGAATGTTCATGGTAACCACCAAGGCTCCCCCCCCCCCTCCCGAAACTGCATAATCAACCTGTCGTCTTGCACTTTTTGTGATTCCTCTGATAATTAGACACAAGGTTGTTTTGGCACAACCAGAACATCCTTAACCCTCTTTCTAATTATGCAATTCATAAGAATGTGCGGCATTGGTGATATTTTGTGTGTGGTTTCAGGTACCGGTACTTTTACCAAAATTCCAACCATTGGAAAAACTGCTAACATTACAGATGCAAAGTGGTAGGCCTACATATGTACATGTTAGTACTTGTACACTTCATTGTGTTTCCTTTCTATTGTATTAACTGCCCACAGGGCAAACTCTGTGGACAGTTAAGGTGGAACTGTGTGCCAGAGATGCCTCGCTGCTGATTGTAACTGTGTGGGCATCCCATGAGACTCCAATGTTTTATCTTGTTCTTACCTACAGTGCATAATTACATCCCTTGAATGCAGTGCAGAGAAATCTCCAATGATGGAACGCCAAGGCCTTACAGATGTAATCAAAATACCACAGCCCCAAATATATTTACATGAAAATCAAATCATGCCAAAAGACTTGACCTTCACCCATGGCAAACACTACATGTAACAGGGTTTATCTACCTTACATACAAAGTTCAAGATGATCACTTAAAATGTTGTTTTCAGTTACAGTGTAGAACTTGGAAGTTCATTGTTTCATTCATTGTTACACGTTTGTTTTTCTCCAAATAGTAAATTATTAATTTGTTTCTTGTCCAAGTGAAACTGTAATTTTGTTATTTGTGCAAGCAATGTAATAAGTAATAAGTAATAATGTAATAATGTAATAAGTGGAGCTGTACAGGACCACTTTAACAGATAAGGTTGGATGTACATGCATGTGCATTCACTACTTTTATGCTTTTCCTCTGTTTCTAAACCACATCCAGACTTCAGAATTTTCTGCATCGCGGTGAACACGGACGGAATCGCGGAAATTGGTGTAGAACACGGAATCGATCCAATTGCACGGAATTTCACGGAATTGAAAACAAAAACAGAATACAACAGAAATCAACAATATGGATACAAATAAGGACTTGACCCTTTCCTTACCATAGGCGACTTTAATCGACTGCACTAATACCCCCTCTTCCTTACCATTGCGACTTTAGTCAACCAAGCTTACAAACAAAAAAGCACTCAAGCCTGAGCACAAAGGCCATTTGTAATAAAGCTATAGTTTTGTCCATGTTTGCCCTCCATACCCAAGCTTACCATCATTGGAAAGGGGAAGATCGGATCTTTCCAATGATGGTCAAATAAAATAAGGTTGCTATTTTGCAATCTCTTCAAACTGGAGTTGAAAGATCCGAAATGCCAAACACCTACATACTTGTGTACAAAAAAGTGTTTGAGATTACAGATCACACCAAGGAAAGAAAGACAAAGAACTTTGACATTTATTGACCGATCTCAATGATTTTTGAATTATAAGAAAGGAAATTCAATAAGTGAGAACTTTTTCATTACTTATTTTGCTGTAAAACAATGTCTTCAAGGAGATAATGGGGTTTGTAAAAATGACCTTTGAACGAAAGCTTTATGTTGTGTAAGAATGTGTGCTTCACGCTTGAGTGGTCAAACAATGCGGTTATCAGCAGTTGTTTATGTCCAAACAATTCGGTAAGGAAAGGGTTAAATAAAATTGAGAACAAACAAAAACAACATTCTACAAACTCGAAATCCTTCAAATTCTGGCGATAAAGTCCATCTAGTCTTGATATTTGCAAGATTTAATGTGGTCGCGTTCGTTCATTTCAGTATCAAACACTAAAACCCGCATGCACATTATTAGTCTGGCTCTCTCCTCCATGTTCAATAAAACAATACATGGGTGAGTGGGGAAACACACAACTCAAATTTCCAGGGTTAGGAAGGCGTGGGGTGGAGTCCCATCTCAACCTCGTTCCGGATATATTTCATGCAAAATGATAACCTCGTACTCATAAACACACATCACTCTCGCCGCACAAATATTTCCCAATGTGCGTCGGCGACCAATCGTTAAATCACGAAGATTTCATTGCAAAAGAAGTTCTATACAACCGATCCTTAAATCACGAATCCATGAAAATGGTTGTTGATGAAAAAAGTATTATTAAGGGCAGAAATTAGGGGATAAGATCGTTCAAAAACCCAAGTTTGCGAACTTCACTTCTGTTTTTTTTTTTTTTTTTTTTTTTTTAAGCTTCGAAAATTGTATGCATACATAATAATAATAACAGGTATTTAGAGACGCTCCCCATAGAAAACTATATCACAGCGCTTACAAAAACTGAAATGCACAATAAATAACAAAATCTTATCGGAAAAGCTACATACACCATGTTTGAAAAGAATGAGAAAAGGAGAAAAGCTTAAACAGGGAAGAGATGTGTTTTCAGAAGTTTTTTAAATTGGTCTGTGGATTTAGCGGCTTTAATGAAAGAAGGGATGTTGTTCCATGCTGTGGATGCAGTTACAGTGAATGTGCGATCGCCAGATTTGCTACGGGTCCTAGGAATGGTAAGCAAAAATGGGTCTCGAGAAGAGCGAAGATTAGGGCGAGATGGGTTATGAAATGTAAAGCAATCCTTGATATATAATGGCGTCTGGTCATGGAAGGCTTTAAAAACAAACAAAAGTACTTTGAAGAGAATTCTTTCTTTTACGGGAAGCCAGTGGAGAGATTTAAGTAGAGGACTGGGGTCATACATGCGCACTAAGTGAAAAAAAAGTTAAGGGAAACCCCTGCATCCACGTACACTCCGTTCCAGTGTCACAATGGCGACCAAACGGAAGGCAAGTGGGTAGTTGTGTCATATTTATTGTGTTTTTTTACCTTGATTTAACACCGTTGTTATCACGGAAATGGTTAAAAGATAACAACGGTAAAAAACGGAATTCAGAGTTTTAGAAAACGGAATTCAGTAAATTACATCACAGAAAATTCTGATGTCTGCACATCATCTGAACAATTAATACCTTATTATTGCAAGCTTACAGCCTGTGCTACCAATGACAATGCAGCTCGAAGTCCAACAAATATGGCGCCTTCCATTGGTGTTCAGGGCCATGATCTGCCTGTAAATCACTTTATGTTGTAATATTAGATTTCAAAGCTCAGGGGTTTTTACCATGGACCTTGAACTACACTGAGCCTGGCTTATACAGGTTGTAGTAATATGCTGTAATCCAGGTTCACGGTCTAAGTTCACCATTGTCAGGCTACTTCAGTTCAGGGCTGGTATTTGGGGGGAAAATACAAAAGACTGCCGTTCAAACTTTTTACTGGACTAGAATTGTGTTCACCAGACCAGAATCAAAATCAAAATGAGACAACAATCTCTACAAAGTTTACAGTTTGACACATTAACTGTTTGTTTGAACAAGCACTAGGACATGTAAGAGAAGATAATTATCCTATTAATAGTCTTATTAAGATATCAGACACAAAGTCAGCATTTTTGAACTTTTTTGTTTCAAGATTTTTGAGAGATATTCGTTATTAGATTTAAACACACCATCTCCAGACTTGTCTGGTTTTGAGTTTACTGGCCTGGTGCTACATGTATCACTGGCCTTGGGCCTGCAGTCCATTGTAAATTTGTACAGTCGACTCTCGTTAATACAAGGTCCGCCGGACTAGCCCGTTTTCCTCGTAATATCCGAAGCTCGCAATATCCGATCGCGGTAATATCAATGCACTATGCACAAAGTGCATGACATAATGGCCGCACGTATGTGTACATGGCTGCTGCATGCAATACATTGGATAACTGTGTGCATGTACCGCACAAACAAGCACAAAATTGGGCGAATAAAACTTTTTTAATTTAGTTAGTTTAGCTTGAAAGTTAATTTATAAAATCAATTTACATTTTGCATGCTTGAACAAATGTCTGAGATTTTAACTTGCTGTTCTTGTTTAGCGAAGTGTCCGTGCAAAACTTCGGTCGCAGCAGTCAACAAATAGAATCTTGATTTTGATTGGTAACCACCATTGTAATGCTAGATGGTTCATTGCTAACGCGGGATACCAGGGAAATCTTGCTGTTGCATTTTAATATTGATCGCGCAAATATTTTAGTTTTCAGTTGCGGTGGGGCTTTTTATGCTAGAAATGCACACAAGCACTTGTAAAACTCAATGGATCAGTATGTTTTGTGAAGATTTTACATGAATTGATGAATGCTGACTAGAGCCCTTTTCACACGAGAATCGGAAACTTACGTCCATCGTTTTGGGCGCCAGTTGTCTGTCCCAAAGGTTGCGTGCGATATCATGACAAACATTCACACGATGACACTTCGCGTTCCCAACGTCCCTCGTTTTCGTGAGTTCGCTACGTATTGGGTCAAAGGTCATCATTGGTTATTTATTAGTTCGCTGGTTCTCTGTCGGTGTCCCGTTTAATGTTACGTAAATGCTGGTAGGGTACCATCGATCGTTTTCTCGGCGCGACATTTCTGCTTTTTCGTGCGAATTCTCAGTTTCCTGACGAACTCCGAAGATGAATGTAGCGGAAAGTGTTTTGTCAGAGATGGAAAGTGGAAATGCCAAATCCAAAAACAAAGGTAACTTAACATAATTTGCGACACGAACATTTCTTCCACCGACGCCATTTTAACGGAGGAAGGAATACTCGAACAAACAAACGACATTTCTCCCGCTGCGCATGCGTGATCGTTGTGTGATCGCATGGGACCTTGGTATCATAAACGTGCGTCGTTTCACACGACCGATCTTGGCGATTCTAAACAGGGATGCGATTTTTGGAGGAGGTCTTGATCCCGGTTGTTTATAACGCGGGTCCCAGGTAATTTCATCACACGGATTCCTTTCACACGACGCAAATTTGCGATTTCATGACACCGATGCGATTTCGTTCCCAACGACCATGGTTTAGAAAGCTCGTGTGAAACGGGCTCAAGTATGGAATCTGCTCTGTTGTTTGAAACATGCAAGCCTCCTAATCCCACCATTGTCCAGAGTTTGGAATTAACAACCTGCTCGCTGACTCGCGACTGCAGTCATGAGTCATGGCATGCTTGAGATAGCATCCAGTTAGCACCTCTATTGATTGTCTTACAAGCCATAAATAACGATTTTCAGGCTGTTAAAGGTATTTCCTTTGTTGGGGTTTTTATTATTCTCGTTTCAAAAGGGTTGAAAACAATGTTTTGCTCGTAACGGGCCGACAAAAGTACCTCGTTGTAACTGTGTTCTCGTTACTGCCGTGCTCGTATAAGCCGTATTTAAATGCATTGAAACACGCACGGGGCAGTTCGGGACCGGCAAAAAACCTAACGGGAGTCGACTGTAGTTCTTATCATGTACAGTACATGTACAATGCATTGTAATCAAGGGCACCTTATACAGGACAATGTACATTGTACAATGCAATCAGTGCAACCATGTACTACTAGGGCATACTAGGGCATACTAGGGCAATGCCACACATCGTCATTACATTACAGTGATTTTTCATTCCTTGATGAACTTGAAAACTTGTACTCAGATCCTGCAAAAAAACTCCACCCAAGTGGCCTGTGGATTTTTTTTCACCGCAGGATTCAGAAAGCACTTAATACATAGACCACCATGGTTTCACAAATCAGTTTTAAGGATAAAACCAAAGGAGAAAATATTCTTACAAACCGAATGAAATAACATATCAAAGTCAAGTAAATTCTTCAAAATAACAATCTTACATTGAACATTTCAGCTTACCTGTAATGTTCATTGTGGTTTCTTGGTGCATGGTGGTAGAATTCTTGGTGTGACCCAAACAACAACTACAATACCAACTGACAATTACTAGTAATATCCTGAATCACATTATAACTGTCACTGCAGTGTTAGTAAAGAAGTGGTGGAGTTATCACCAAGAGAACCTATAGACCAATATTAAGAAAACATTTGAAGCCAGGAACCCTACAGTCAACAGGGGTCAAACACCACCCCATTAGGAGCTGTCTTCCCATTGGATAATCAATATGGGCTAAATGTGGGTGTGTCAAGGCAGTTAGTCATGCATACATGTAGTATGACTAGGAAACTCCCCCACAACAGTACATGTACACATGTACATGTGCTTAGTACATTATATTGTTCAGAACTGGTGCTCTAAGATGTCTTTTTTATAATGTTGTATTGTACAATGTAGCTCCACTAGACAAGTATTAACTGCTGGTCCCATAGGACTAGGACCAGCACCAACAATGTATCCAAATACTGTGCATGCTCTTCCAACATGGGTCAACCATAGCTCCATGGTAGGATCAACATGAAAGAAAGAGTGGGTGTCAATAGTCCATTGTCAAACTGCCATAAACTTTGTGCAGGATGAAATGTTAGTACAATACAGTGCTTACTGGTTGTGTAGCTAAGGATTCCCAGAAAAGTAAACTTAATCAATATTATTAGCCAAGAAACCCATGGACAGAAGACAATGAAGGAGGTTTCAGCTTTAAATGTGCGAAGGGAAAGCCGGGGCTGAAAACCTAATCCACATAGTGCCCCTGGCAAGATTCAAACCAGGGTTCTAGAGGTGGAAGGCAAGGAAAGACACCACTACAACCGCCCTGAAAGTGTTGATCTTCCCCAAAAAACACTGTAGTTTTAATATATTTAGATTATAATGTTAACTGTGAAAAAGGTTTTCTTTCCCCACATTAAACTCTAAATGATACCAAATCTAAACAACTTACAATGTACATTAATAGCAAACTCAGCAGTCTAGTGCTGTCCAAACACATCTTTTTTTAAAAGATTGACAAATTAATACTGTAGCTTTACTTTTTAGCCAATATACATGTAGGACTATGAAAGGATTTTTTAAATCCTGTGATCTTGTGGAAACTTTCTTGGAATTTGAGCTATGTCCATACACATGAAACAAAATTCTCTAATTAATTTTTCTTGCAGAAGCTTTTACAAGCACTTGCTAACAAGTCTTGGCCCATTGCACCATTTAGGGAGTCCGATTCACTGTGTGTTTCCGTGTGGTGGGTTTTAACTTAGGTTAAACGCACATGCAAATAAACGCCACCATCTTGAAATGCATTTTGACTCCAAAAATGGCAGACCATGGGCAGACAATGGGTTGTTTTGGTGCATCTCAACTGGCACAGGGCAATAATAATGTATGGTACTTTGAGAGGCTTACATGGCTGGATAGTAAATCCAGATTGTTGTTGGGTGATTCTGCATTCATCAAACCAAAGGGAGTTTGCAACAAACATAGGAAGGCATCAATTGCAAACACATTTAAAGCTTTACAAACACTTTGAAAATTGAACAGTTCATGATTAAATATTTCAAGACATAATTTGTAATTGAAAAGTTATTTGGGTATAGCTTTCCCTTGGCAATAACTGCACACCCTAGTCCATTGTCCAACATAAGAAATATCTTACATATCAAAGTTCTCCTTATTTCTTCAAACTTACAAAAATTGAAATATTCAGAATTGTCAGTCAACCCCTGCATACATGTACATGTTCTGTACATGTAATATCGCACACATTTTTCATGACAATTGATGCTTCAGGCAATTTTTGCTTTCCTTTTCTGGGAATATAACCCAGTGAACTTTTTTTACAATAGGCATGGCATTAAATGTATAAATTTGTTGTTTGTCAACAAATGCTTTTTGTCAGAAGTTTTTTATGCCTGAACTGTGGGTCATTTACACAGTAAAACCATGCATAATAGTTCCCTACCACTGTTACTTGTCGTTGCTATAGTGACAGCCGTAGTGATACATTGAATTCGGAGTTCAATTTATGAGTTACTGTCACTGATTATGCTCTAACTTTGTATCACTAAGATTTTGTTGTTATTGTATAATGACATTTAATTCTCAGCATTTTTCACATCATACTTTTGGTAACATTTTCAAGTGAATTGATTAACCATTTGAAACCATCCAAGTTTCAACTGTAGGGTCCTGTGTTGTGGCATTTTAACTGTTCGCAAAACCAATTGTGTACTTTTTAGGTGGATTCACCATCCCATAATGCAGGCTAGCATACAACTTCACTAGCTGGTAACCAGAGCCCAATCCGGAGGATAACTGAATGTTTTGTGTGTTTCCATGCTTTCTTTCAGCAGTGTGTGAGATTTAAAATATAGCACACGAGCAGTTAGCACCCATATTATTAGGGCCAACCCACTTCATATTATTAGGGCCAACCCACTTCATATCCTTGGACTGGAGTGGATTGACCCTATTTTTATGGGGCAAATGTTTTGTAATGAGCAATATACATGTAGTTATACTCTGTTAAATACCTGGCCTTAAATTTTAAAGACAATGTACAACATTGGCAACTGTCAAAGACCAGTATCCACACTTGATGTGACCCAACATACATACATAGAAATAACAAACCTGTAAATCTAAACCTGTATTAGGAGTCATGAGAAAAAAAGTGGAAAACCCCATTATTATGCATTTTCACTGTTTTCAAACATCAGATTTTGTCACCAGTGATAAAGACTATTGTTTTACTCATTTCCTAAAAGCTATAACATTTCAAGCAAAACTATTTCAATTCAAGGGAAGTTTTCCGCCATTACCATCTTATCGGCACAATGGTACCGTCATATCCGCATCATGACAACTAAAAATAAACAACAACCCAGCATATCACCACCACAGGACATCGACCCTGAAAATCATGTTGCAATAGCTGAATGTATCAACACACATTTCTCCTCTATTGGCAATGACATCAACCCACTCTCTGTCTCAAAATTACCTGCATATTTACCTGCCCCCACTCAAACTCCATACATCCACCCATGGCAAGTGTTCTCAAAGCTCTCTAAAATCAGCTGTACCAAGGCTGGTGGCCCTGATGGCATCCCAACTAAGATAATACGTGAATTCGCCTGTGAATTGAGCTCACCCCTGACAGACATCCTCAACGCATCTTTCAGGCAATCAATAGTTCCTCCTCAGTGGAAGAAAGCTATCGTTGTCCCAGTACCAAAAAGTAACCCCCCAACATGGAATCAACTAAGACCTATATCTTTAACTGATCACTTTGCTAAAGTCGCTGAGTCTTTTATCATTAGTTGGCTCATGGAAGACATTGAACCACTCATTGACCCCCACCAGTTTGGAGCTCGTAAGGGCCACTCCACTACACACTACTTGGTCAAGCTCCTTAACAATATATTTAAACATGCTGATAAACCTAAAAGCCTCACACGGATAATTGTCACTGACTTTAGCAAAGCCTTTGATCGAGTGGACCATAATATAGCCATCAATAAACTACTCAATATGGGCGCTAGACCATGTTTAATTCCTTGGATTGCCAATTTTCTCTTGGACAGGTATCAGTGTGTTAGATATCATAACTCTTTTTCAAGCTGGTCAGTACTCCAAGCTGGCGTCCCACAAGGAACTCTAACAGGTCCTGCAATTTTCCTTAGTATGATAAATGATGCAGCAGTGGTTACTGAGAATCATAATCTCACCCTCAAGTATGTTGATGATTTAACCTTGATTGAGAACACGACAATTAAAAGTACTAGCAACATGCAATCAATTCTTGATCGTTTTGATTTATGGGCATCTGAAAATAACATGTTGCTAAATCCAGCAAAGTGTTTTTCTATGGACACCACCTTTGCTAAGAACCCTGCTCCACTAAATTCACTTCGACTGGCTGGTCAAGAACTCCAATCAAGGGAAGTCCTCAAAATACTTGGCATTACAGTGACAAAACATCTTAAATGGGATATACATATCAACGACATTGTCAGTAAAGCCAGTGGACGGTTATTTATGTTAACTACCCTTAGAAGATTTGGACTAGCAATCAGAGACCTGGTCACTATTTATGTTGGTTTCATTCGACCACTATTAGAATATGCTGTCCCAGTCTGGCACCCAGGTCTTACTGTAAAACAACACAACGCACTGGAACGCATACAAAAAAGAGCCTGTAGGATTATTTTAGCTAACGATTATGAGTCGTACAATTATGCACTACAGTTATGTAACATAAAAAACCTTAAACAACGCCGTCAAGACATTTGCCTAAAATTTGCCAAGTCTCTGATGTACAGTAAAGAATTCCGTGAATGGCTTCCTAAAACTAGAGGAGATTGCAATGGACCTGTGTTACGTAACTCTCATTTGTTGACAACTCCTAATGTTCTTACTAAGAGGCATGCTAATAGTGCTATTCCTTACATGGTCAAACTATTCAATGAAAACTGTTAAACCGCTCTCCTTTGATACATGTACATGTGGCATATTTTTGGTTGCTGTTTGTTCATTGCTTTTTATTTGCTGTATATAAATGTGAATTCTTTGTTCGTGGGCTTAGCCTACACTTGGTACAACCACATTTTATGTGTTGCATTTTTAATCTAAATGTCCATCTTTGTTTTGCTGTGCTTCTATTTAGTTTTTTGTAAACATTTTAAAAATATTTCTCGCATTATTGTTTATATTTACTCATATTTTAGTGTAAATTTGCTGAATAATTTACTTATTTATTTATTGTTTATGTCCCACCTTCTCTTAATCTTACCTAATGATTTTGATGTTTTTTGTTTTTTTTGGGTTTTATTTAAAGTGTAAATTCAATGTAATTTTGCCTCTGGCAACCAAATTGAATGTTTTTAATAAACCATAATATATATATCCATTGTAAAATGTAAATTATAAATTTATAATGTGCAATTCTGTGAACATTTAATATATTTCCAATCATACCAATGTTGCACACACAAAAAGTGAGGCAAAATGCATGAAAGTCCAAAATAAATTTATCACTAGTATCGTAGGACGCCCTGTATTCAGGGGGTCCCTGAAATCGAGGCAAACCTTTGACCTCTCTGCACGCGATGTAAACAGTCCCTAGATACAATTTTTGTGGTTTGACTTGCCAAGCAAAGAGTCTCCTCTCATTTGACCAAAACTTAGAAACATGTAAGGCAACACTGGTTAGTTGCACTTGTAAATGCAAAAAGTTGTGGTATTTTAGGCATTTCTGCAAGGTACAAAAATATGTCATACTGTCGGGGCCATAAAAAAAAATTTGCCCACCGAAAAAGTTTCATCAAACACTTTTTCAATTCACAATTCACGATGATCAAATCATGTGACTGAACATTCTGCTGAGCATTCTGGGGGGAAAAATACAGAGGCTTAAAGAAGCCACGTGCCTTATATCATTTTCTAATAGTCTGGAGAATTTTTTTTTGTAACACTATCATTTTTGTTATTAATATTAAAATTTAAACATCAGCTTTGTGATTCGATTATCACTGTTTATTTATATGCTTTATTATAAATGTTAAGAAACATAAAAAGACACAAAACTAAATAAAAATAAGATTTGAAAGCCAAGAATTATTTACATTTTTTTTTTTTTTTTTTTTTTTTTTTAGTTTTTGAAAAATACCATGGTTATTTTTAAAACTAAATAAAAAATATGTTGAATAAAATGAAGAAAACTGCTGGCTATAGAGTCATACACTAAGCCTCACAGAACACTAATAGTCACTGCAGATGTTTCTTCCACGTATGGCTTCACAGATCACCCGGACACCATACTTTCTTGTTTGCATCGAAAACAGGTCAAACTCAAAACAAATGGGACGCTATTGAAGTCATCGAAGATCGGTGCGTGGTGTGAAAGTTTCAATGTCCATCACGTTTTAATATATGTTTGCATATTTCTTATAAACAAAGGAAGGTAATTAGGCCATCAGTTGATTATGGAATATTTTTATTTTTTTTCAATTCAAAGAAAAAGGCATACTACATCGAAAACCGGACAGGGGAGGATATATTAGTAAAACCATAGAGCAAGGACAGAAACTAAGTAGCCAAACCTTTGTGTTACTTACAATACAAACACTACAGTAATTGTTAGCGCATGGTTTGTGTTTTGAGGTTCAAAATTGTTAATGTTCTTTTTCTACCTCCATCCATATCGTGGACACCAACCAAGTCCAACCAAGACTGAGACATGTCCACTCTGACTTGTCAATGTGTAAACATGTCAACTTAAAGAGGACGATTTGACCATAAAATTCATGAACAGTTGGCTAAAATAAGGGCTATTTCTTTCATATCTTTGCCTATGTTTAATCATAGTTTAATGTAGATAATTCTGTCGTAATTTACTTACAGTATTGAAATACAAGATGCCATCATCAGCCCCTCTCTCGTCAGAGTTCGCCATCCAGCTCACATCAGCTGATGTCGAATGGCGCATAAATGGAGATGTTTCAATGCATGCAGAGTGTACTGATAGTGTCAATGTGTAAAAAACTGGGCCGGCCGGCTTATTAATGATGAATGAGGGCGCTATACAATATTGTGAATGTCTTTTGGGGGGGAGGAGCCGGGGGCGGGGATTTTGTTGGAGTTGACAGAGTCCATCGTGGGGTTAGTGGTAAGACCACGGACATGATCTGGTATTCATCACACACAACATATATAAACAAAAGTTACACCAGAAAAAACAAGAAAAAAAATAGTTTCAATACAAAGTTCTAACCCCCCCCCCCCCAATTTCGATTGCTGTTATGAACAAAATTCCCCAGGCAGAACTAAAAACTGGACCACAATTCATTGACAAAAACGTTTCATTGACAACTAGAGGATTGAAATGTGTTTACCCTTCCTAAATCCAATTACTTTAAAATCAATTATTAATAAAAAGGAGTAATGGTTGACTAGTCTACTAATTAAACACACATAAAATTAAAAGAATTGTTACAAGATAGTTTAACTACATGTTCTTCAATGCACTTGAATGCTTTCACAGGTCATCAATAATTTTGTTTTCGCCAAATGTCCCCCGATTCATTCAACAAAACACAGTACCTGAGATTCAAGACAAAAATGTGCAGTCTCAAAAATTCCTGCAATAGGTCTTTATTTTTTCACAAACAAAAAATATTGAACATTACAAATGGCATAAAAATAACAATCATTTTTGACCCTCAAGAGGAAAATAACAATATAATTATGAGGGTACATACAATTTTTTCATCACATCTATTCAAAATAGTTTTCACTCATAAATGTTAGCCAATCAGAAAATAGCCCTTGTGTTACTCATCAAAAGTCATGAATATTTAGTGTTTTTCAACATTTCAGGTAGGAACTGGCAATCTCAAGCATCCTGAAATAGGAAGTAACTTCATCATAAACAAGTATACAAATTCTATTGACTTCTTGCACTAATGTCATACCCAGCAACTGTCTGTTTATGGTCGGCCATTATGAAAACAAAATGCATCGCAGAATGTGCAAGCAAGATGTAATGTGTGATAACATCACATAAATTGGGTCCATAGTTAGATCATTAAGGACAAACAGCCACTGGTTCTTGGTTCAAGGCAAGGCTATAATTATCATCTTCTTTAGGGCATCTATCTTTAGGTAAATGTAAATGTAAATTTCTACTGGAGCATTTTTGGGGGCACCCAGGCAATGTTCAGGAGCATAGATATAATTTCAAAAGGAATGAACACAATTGCTTGTATTGATCCAAAGGTATTTCTTACTACAGAAACTCATATTTCTGAGAGGAACCTTTTGGACTTTACAAAACATAGATGAAAAGCACCGACAAAGTTATTTCATTCACAGTTGAATTCTCAAAGAAAAACCAGCTCAATTCCTATGGACTTCCATCAATAATTAGAGCCTGTTTGGTTTTTGCGAAGTAAGCATGCCTACAGTGGAATTATGTCATTCTTAGTCTCATGCACAGGATAGGGTCCTTGCTATAAGAGTATGATCCGAGACACTTCAAACCATAAAACATTACTTTGAGATTTTTATACCATTCATAAGCTTGTTTTTGTTGCTTTAATTGTCTTCATTATTTCTGAATTCCATGAAAATAATCCAAACTTGACCATGACTTAAAAACTCCATGTAACCATTTCTTTCATCACTTGTAAAAAATACCTTCTTGGAAGTTTTTCTTAAAAACAGAAAAATGTACAGATTTTAACATATGTTTAATGACACATAAGTTAATATTCATATTGTAAACACATTCATACTAAATTCTTTTGGAAGAAACAAATATGTAACCGACAAGTGTTGCTTCACTTTAGGCCTCCATCTACAACACACAGTAATCAATTACAATATTGTTTAATTTATGCAAATTACAGGCCCCCATTTTGGGGTGAGTTTATACAAATGTAATCTAGCATCTGGTGCCAATTTCACTAAACAAACATTCAACTCATCCAGCCAAAACAACATGAGTGGATTGTTCACTTTCATCTCACTATTGGTGCAGAACAAAGCAATTTGTTTGACAAAGTCATCTGTCAGTAGACCATTATGCATTACACACACGTCTTGGTAAACCTATTTGCATATTGGTCACATAAATGT
Organism: Leptasterias polaris; assembly: GCA_037783415.1. NCBI lineage: Eukaryota > Metazoa > Echinodermata > Asteroidea > Forcipulatida > Asteriidae > Leptasterias > Leptasterias polaris. The sequence goes on from JAZGTN010000068.1 coordinate 2,403,230, forward strand.
GCTACAATGTGGAGTTATACTTGTTAGTTTGTTTTTGTAGCCCAAAATGTTGCACAAATTTTGTGTTTACGCCAGGATATGTTACATGCCTCAATAAATAAACGTGCAGTTCAAACAAATGTAGGACCATACAATCAATTACTTCAACTGTCTGTTACACATTGCTTAGTAGTTTTGGTAGCCAATTGAATACTGAGCTCAGCACCACTTGTTCTTGTACTGTGATGTTGGGGCATGTTATTGTCAACAGTTATGTGAAATTGGACCCAGTTTGAAGGCAAAGCTGTACAAAGCATATTTTCCTAATAACCAATCAATATTTCCTTGCCTAGCACCTTCAGTTTTAATCTAGAACCACAATATTGAATTCCAACTGTATTTACACATTTCAAGTTCATGCATTTGATGTATAACATTTTAATTCCAATAATTGTCTAGATGATACATCACTATTAACATTGAGAGCAGAGTAACTGGGCAATTTTTGTCAGTAAAATTTCCATGTGGTATATGAGAATGTATTAATTTTGAAATGTTCAGTCAAAAACAAAATCAAATTGTGCCAAAAATATTAACAATGAAAAATGAGCATTTTATGCAGATAAATGCCTTTGCTTCAGATCATTTTGTTTAAATTGCAAACCAGAATTAGCACAACACACATAGGATGATGATTAACACTGACATGTGTACACTTTCTGACTGACAACAAAAAATACAGACCATTCAATGTATTCACATAGTTTTAATGTTTGTCACTACGCCAGCTTGCAGTATAATATCATGTTATGAATGCATCGATCTTCCACCTGCATTTGAATGATTCTGAACGGTTGGTAATGTTTCTAGAAAATGTTACCAACCAACACACTAAAATAATGTCAAAATTAACTTCTATAGAAACAAATCAGGCCTGATGCTTCGTTCTTGAAAGGGCAAGGGCACCAAGGCATGTTCTCCTTGGTAAAGGGCACCTTTATGAGCAAATTGTCAATCTCTATTGAAACATTTCAAGGGACACCAAGGCAATGACAAGGGGCAACTAACTGCCTCCAGCGGCGTAGCCAAGGGGGGGGCCTGGAGGGGCACGTGCCCCCCACAAATTTCCAGTACCCCCCCCACGAAAAAACCGCAATAGTGCCCACTCAAAAAGAAAGTTAAAAGAATGAAGAAAAAAAATATTATAAAAACTAATACATCTGCCATTTGTAGGCCTTCACAATAAAGTAAAACAACAAACTGTAATCGTATTCCAAGCAAATATTGTTTAACTTATGCAGTGGGGATTGTTGCTATCATCAACGGAAGCGCGTGCGCCGAAGTGTTGACCAATGCGATGCAGCGGAATGAACAGTTGCTGTGCTTCGCGCTACGCTGGTAACGATAACCAGCGGTTCACGTGTATAAACATAAGCCATTGGTAATTGTGACCAGCGTTGCGCGCTGCAGACTATTGATTACCGGTATACGGCCTACATGCCGGAGAGACCAAAAAGTCCTGCTACGCGCAACGCTATTCCACATAAACCAATGTTCTGTACATGAACCGTTGGTTATTGTTACCAGCGTAGCACGCAGCATGCCATTTATAAATTACGGCGCCGGCCATATTGCTGCCTGAAGGCGAGGATTCTGTGAGAATTTTACTCTTTTTTTTGAGGAGTGGATTTTCTGGACCTGCGCCGAGCCCACTGTGAGAACATAGAACACGTAGAGCCTAATTTTGGCGAGATCCGGTTTCAAAAGAGAACTCCAGGTGCATAAACGTGAATGGCAAAAAATTTCAAATAGGATTTTGTACATGTCACTCTATGAGGTTTGTGGAGACGATAGCGGATCAAACCTCATAGTTCTTGGGCTAGGAAAAAATGACCCCCACCACTGACAAACCCATTTTCCCTGGGCCCCCCCACTTGGAAGCAATGCCCCCCTGTGCCCCCCCCCACCGAAAAATTCCTGGCTACGCCGCTGACTGCCTCTGATACCTCCATGAAGCATCAGACCTGCAAACATCCATACAAACACACACACAAATACATTACAGCAGTGTTCATCCATACAAACACACACACAAATACATTACAGCAGTGTTCATCTCAACAGTAGATTTGGCATTGCTCTTCATCCCCAAAACATTCAGTCATATAAAGCGTACTAAATCAACCATTCATATCAACTGCTTACCTGCCTATGGCTATCTGGCTATCATTAATCCATGTAGATGTGTGTGTTTGGATAATGCAAACATGCCAGACAAAATAATAATCTTTCCATCACTTGTTTATGCCTACTTTATGACCACCCCCCTTCATTTACAGACATTAACAAATATTGTTATACGAATCAAGATTAAATAATAAACAAAAAACTAAAACATTGACCTTGAATAGTACATACTACCTGTTAATGTTAATAATGTATTTACATTTTTATTTACAGATTTCCTTTTAACAATTATATCTTAATGCCTACTTTCACAAGAAAATAAAAAATGTTAGGTCATGAGAAAACACAGGATGTTATTTTTGGTGCGTAGACAATTCTGTGTTTATAAAGTTGTTTACTGTTGGTACATCATAACTTCACAAGCCTAAGCATCAAGGGGTACGACTATTTTCCCATCCATTCACAAGTTGGTAAATTGTTTTGAATGCTAATAGGATTTATGTATGAAACCAAATTAAGACCTCATGCATGAAATAGCCCTCAGAATTCCCCAAAAATGAAATGAACTTAAACAACTACCTCTACACATAAAATGTTTTAAAAAGATAAATTTGCCACAATATTTTCTGCCAAAATAATTGTTGTGGAAAGAGATAAGGAAGCCTACTTGGTGTGGGTGAATAGATAGATGCATCAATTCTACAGACAAAGTAAAAAAAGATGTTGGGCTCATAAGTTCGGCCATTACGAGGGTCAGAAAGTTCACATTGGGATCATCGCTCTGGCCATTATGAGGGTCAGAATATTCATATTGGGTTCATCGCTCTGGCCATTACAAAGGTCAGAATGTTCACATTTGGATCATCAATTTGGCCATTACGAGGGTCAGAATGTTCACATTGGGATCATCGTTCTGGCCAGTGCGAGAGTCAGAATGTTTGGCCATTACAAGGGTCAGAATGTTCACATTGGGATCATCTGTTTGGCCATTACGAGGGTCAGATTGTTCACATTGGGATCATCAGTCTGGCCATTACGAGGGTCAGAATGTTCACATTGGGATCATCACTCTGGCCAATATGAGGGTCAGAATGTTCACATTGGGATCATCTGTTTGGCCATTACGAGGGTCAAAATGTTCACATTGGGATCATCAATTTGGCCAATATGAGGGTCAGAATGTTCACATTGGGATCATATGTTTGGCCATTACGAAGGTCAGATTGTTCACATTGGGATCATCAATTTGGCCAATATGAGGGTCAGAATGTTCACATTGGGATCATCTGTTTGGCCATTACGAGGGTCAACATGTTCACATTGGGATCATCAATTTGGCCAATACGAGGGTCAGAATGTTTACATTGGGATTATCGGTTTGGCCATTACAAGGGTCAGAATGTTCACATTGGGATCATCGGTTTAGCCTTTGCGTGGGTCAGAATGTGAGACTTGAGGTTGGTCGACTGAGCAAACTTCTTGTTACAGCCATCAAAGGGGCAGACATATGGACGGTCACCAGTGTGGATTCGAACATGGGTCCGCAGGTTGAAATCCAGTGAAAAACGCTTACCACAACCTTCAAATGTGCACTGTATGAGAATAAACAAATTTTAAATATATTAATTTTAATTAACGTTCAATTCCCCACATGGCCAATCATTGTAACAAACATTCATAACCACCAACAACAAATATGTAGGTATGAAATCAATGTGTACATATAAATGTATACATTGTTCCTGAAGACCGACCGGTCAGTTTAAACGTAACCCCTTATGCCCTAGTGACTTTGGCTACAGACCCTCCCATATCCTCCAAAATACTCCAGTCTAGGGTAACTCAACACCCACATGTTTAGACTTGCATGTAGATGAGATTGGTATACCTGCTTTAATGACAAGCTTTTATTTGGGCTTGCAGCACTAAATCCTTCAAAGTCAGATTACTTCCTGATTATAACTCTGGAGAATTTGGGACCAACTTTTCTTTTATTTTCTTTCTTGGCATTTTGGACAACAAAGAAATCTTTTGAAAACAAGGATGTGATAAAAAAAAATCCCCCAAAATGGAGGAGCACTTAGACATGAAGTTCACTAAATATAACACTCGAGAGGAGCTTTGCACCACCTCAAATAGATCTCTAAAGAATTAGTCATATCTTTCTTTCCTTTAATAGCATAAATCTCTTTCAAGAAAATTTGATTGTGAAACATGCAACTCACCTGAAACGGTTTTTCCCCAGTGTGGACCAGCTGATGGCGTTTCAGTTTGGAGCTTTCTACAAAGGCTTTGCCGCACTCAGCACACACATGGACACGAGGTCCATGGGTGTGTAGATGTTTCCGCATAGCCGAGTTATCTCTGAACATTTTTGTGCAGCCCTGTAGGAAATTGAACCAAGAAGAAGCAACTAAGAAACGATATCTGCTGCCTTGCCTAAGCACTAACTAATATTTAATAACCATAGAAACAGAACCAAAAAAACTTTGACAGAGTCATCACCCCAACTCAATTATGAGACCATCTTGGACTCATGCAGCCATTTCATTACACAATGGCTAATGTATGGCAAAAACAACACCACATGACACATGTATAAAAGATACTACGCCATTAAGATGAGCCAAAATGTTAAATGCACCATTCTGCCAGACACACGTCAATTGATATCATTTTGTCATACAGTACAGGGCTCGAAATTTACGCTGGACCGCAGGCCCGAGGCCAGTGATTTTAGCTTCGGTCCAGTAAACTTTATGTCGAACAAGTCCGCCGGTCTTGTGTATTTCTTTTAACAAACTAATATTATTATTAATAATAATGTAAAATATATTATCTTTCATTAAATAAATGTATTTCAATCTCAGTTTTAAAAGTTTCCGTTTTTACTTGTTGTCGTCAAATCAATTCCGAGCGCGGAACGTCAAACCCAGCCGACCGTAACGCGTTCTTCGTCGTGATGCTGCTGCGTGCAAGTTTACCATCCAGCAGTTTACTCATGCCCACCACCTTGTAAAACTGCTGGGCTCAAACCATGTTTAGGCACCCGGGGGCGAGCGAACAGCACCCTCCGTTTCCACAGTGCATGCATGATGTATTGGTGCCCGGCGGCACAACACAGTAAACAGCGCATCGTTCGTATACCACTGATTGTGTACATACACATTGGATGTAGTCACTTTGAAGTCTGATACCTTACAAACGAATTACATAGTGTTGAAATCGTATCGATGACGTCTTGGTTGTATGCTTTCAACACCACACATCCCTGTGTTGCATGGATTAAAAGCAACGTCTTGTTTCCACACGTCTTGCATTGACAACGTTGTTGTTCTGTCAAAACGATCGTCAAAACTGATTTCATTTTTTCTATGGAAGCAAACGTCGTGTAAAAAGAAGGTATGTGGAAATTTCTCGAAGGGGTTTCAAAGCCCAAACTGCCTGTTAAGCGATCTGCAAGTGAAAAACTTGCACAGGCGCAGAAGTATGAAAAAACAAGTTAACTTTTGGTGTGTTTTTGTTCCGTTTTGGATTTTTTCTTCTCATATGACTTCGGTCTTGTAAAAAATGTTCCGGTCCAGTAAAAATTCTGAGCAACAAGCCCTGCGGTCTTGTGGATTTTTTCCCCAAATTCGAGCCCTGCAGTATTGATATCCTGCATCCACAGATTGCTGTCAAGCTCAGCGTTTTGGGGGTTCACTTTCTATGGTCATAACCAATGGGTGAAAATGGGTGTGTAACAAATCCACTTTAGATCCAAATCTCAGACTGACTAACTACACAACAGATGAGAAAAATCTCACTTGCCAAAGTTGCATAAACAAGTTATTGAACTACAGCTCTGGTACTACTTGGCAATTGTCTACACTTCATTCAAAAAGCCCTTAACTAGACTCATTGAACTTGCATGAACAATTAGGAATGATTATTCCTCAAGCACGAATGGGATATGGAAATATTTTTTTAGTGCTTATACGTCCCAATAGCAAATAGCATACGAGACACAGACGTGCTAGAGTCCACAATGGATGATGAGTTTATCCTCAGGTAAATTAACAGCTATCAAATAATAAACCACAAGGGAAACTGACTGGGTAAATTTTTAAATGATTTTGGGTTGAACAAAGAAAAATTGACTAGAGCGGGATTTGAACCAACGACCTCTGGTTTAACGTGCCGGCGCTCTACCAACTGAGCTATCTAATTAACAGCAACAACATTTTTAATATAAAATTTCTTAAGGTGTCAACCTCATTCTTGTAAACCCATCTCTCAGCACTTTCTTTTTCTGTCTCACAGCTTTACAAAATGTTGGCCCAATCTCATGGTTCTCCTAACTGTAAGCGAAAAATCTGCACTTATGATAGCAGAACAATCCATGCTTAATGAAAGTGTAATTCAAAGCTAACAAAGCATTTGTGCTTGTGTGCATGTGGATTGCACATAAGAAATCTAGGCTTGTACAACTTATGCAGAAATTTGACGAGAAACCCTCTAACCAGGATATGGTGACCATAATTGCAGAATATCGCGGTATTAAAGCAGAACCATGACATTAGGCCTAGGCACTTATTATGTGGCCATAAATAATATTAACTGATATAAACAAAAAGATAGCAAAAAGGAAAGACGTACATGTACCTTGTGCGGACACGCAATGGTCCTAGGCAGATCATCATCCTTCGGCTTCTTAGGTTTGATTCTGCAGAGTTGGAGAGAAATATTAAGACAAATGCTAAATCATAAGTTTAAGATCGACCCTCGAGCCCGGTTTATACATCTTGCCATGTGAAGTCAAATTCGCTTCGCACGAAGCATTCACAGGAAGTATAAACCAAGCTTCACTCACTCGGTAAGGCACTTTCTTCGCTCAATATCCAAATGCTTGGACTCTGAATTAATAAGCTTGGCCCATTGTTAAGGGTGTCTTTTGGGATGCAGTGGCAAATCCATCAATTGAAGCATTTTGTGAGGTAATGATCTTGTTTGTTAGGTGTTCGGGCCTTACGCCCGAACAACTCTTTGTTATTGTTCGATTTTTTGTTTGTTTTTTTCTTCTTTGCTTTGCTTATTCTTCTCAGTGGGCTTTGTCCGCAAGCAAACGCATACTTTCAAACCTTTGATCAACTTGAAACTTCATGTGAAGTTAGACCATAACTAGCAGAAGCCGAGTAAGTTGTGACGTCACAATTACGTCATCGGGTGTCAAATTACAAGCCATTTAAGTTCGAAAAGTGCCCTCTTGCCAATGCCTGTATGTCTCTGAATGTTAAAGCTACATTGTTCATATTTGGGCATATGATAGATCGAGACACGGGCAACATTTGAAAAGTTAACACCAAAATCGTTCGACCTTAACTTCCGGGTCGTTACCCTAGGTCGAAGTTCGCCTTCATTTTTTTCCTTCAAAAAACCACTTTCGAGCTTATCTACGGAATTACTCAAGATTGAGATTTAATTCAACATTGAAACTCAACAGATAGTTGAACCTCACTATCAAGACGACACAAACCTATTTACGTCATTATGACGTCATCGGGCATCGAATTATAATAAATCAAAGTTTAATATTTGTAAAAAGCATAACTCATGAACCATTTGTTTGTTTTCTTATAATCTACACATCATCGGATAGCTCATTTAAAGTTCGACAAACGCTACACAGAACCCGTACAACATTTGAACTTACTTCCGGTTCAAATCGGAAGTTGAAAATTTCTTATTATCCTATCTTATATATATCTTTAAAACTACTGATCATTTCAGCATAATTTTTGTATCAGGGTGTAGAATGTTAGTCCTGCTCAAACTTTTGAACACAGACATGACAACATTTTGACCTTAATATATGGTCAAAACCGGACAATGAAGCGCACCTACCCACTCGTAACCCCCCCCCCCCCCCACTTTGATTGACAAAACATTATGTACACATAACGTTGAAACTGATGCAAGCTGCACTGTGTACGTGCCCGTGCACTGTCGTCGTCATTGTTGTTTCATCTGGCGGGAAACGCGCTGGCGGGAAACAAAATTTAAACAGCGCCCTCTTTTGTGGGATATTTATTAAATAGCGCTGATAAATAAAATCGTTTTTTGGGGCTTATCTACGGAATAACTCAAGATTGAAATTTAATTGAACATTGAAACTCATTTGATAGTTGAACCTCAGAATCAAGACGACACAATTTTAGAAACGTCATGATGACGTCATCGGGTATTGAATTTCATTAAATCAAAGTTTAATATTTTGTAAAAGTCATAATTAATGAACCATTTATTTGATTTTTACAATGTCTGTGGCGAAGTTTATGACAATTATTTCAAAATTGGTATACATAATGACCTTTATGCAGACAACATAATGTGTGGAGTTTCAGATTGATGACTTCATCGTGTGTCACGTGGTAATACATTTAAGTTTTACTTTTTGAAGCCTTGCATCTAAAAAAACAAAAGTTTGACTGAGTTGAAACTTGGCTTATAGATTATTATTATTGGTTTATTAAAAAAAAAATCAAACATCGCAGCCCAAGGGCTGAATTGAGTTTAAAAGACATACAACAAGAAAAAATTAAATATAAACATTAAAAAGGGAAGTGTTTACAGAAATAAATTTTTAAAGTACATTATACAAAAATACTTGGATTCCAGCTCCATTAAAAAAACAAGTAGTAAAAATTGAGAAGTGTGGTTAGAGAAGGAAGCGGGCTGTTTTTATACATGTTGGTTCTACACTTGATTGAGCAAAGTTTGTTAGCATTTCTGAGATTATTATTTCTGTTGGGTGGGAGCAAGTGTCTATAGTTGTTGGAACTTAACAGTGATTTACCAAACTTAGAAAAAAGTTGTTGGAGTCTGACAGAAACGGGTGACAAACCAACCTGGGCATAAATTTCACTGAAAGACTTAGCACTACAAAAGCCCTTTGTTAGGATAATGCGGAGGGCCTTTCTCTGTAATTTCTCCAGACAATCCAATTGTGTTTTACTAAGACTGGAAAACCAAACTGGACAGGCATATTCAATTGTAGGCCTGACATACATGGTATATATCTTCAATAGGTCTTTAACAGGAGTACAACACCGCTTGAGTTGACGTAGGAAAAAAAGCTTGCGGTTAAAAGACTTGCACATCTGATCAATTTGGGTGTCCCATTTAAGGTTACTTTGAACATGTACGCCTAAAATTTTCAGACAGTCAGTTTGATTAATGAATGAGCCATCAATATTAAAAGAAGGTGCTACCGGTGGAGAACGCTGAAAACAAAAATTCATTGATTGACACTTGGAAGGATTTAGTCTCATATTGTTAACAGTAGTCCATTGTTGGAGATGATCTAGTTCGTTTTGCATGCTACTAGTTTGATCAGAGTTCTTAAAAGGTTGAATAAGTGTCATATCATCAACATATTTAAAATGCGAAACCTCAGGCAAGTTAGTGACAAAATCGTTAATCATAACTAAAAAAGTGATTGGTCCAATTTTGGTGCCCTGAGCAACACCTGCATCAACAGTTTCCCAGGATGATAAGACACCATTATATCGAACTGATTGTAAACGAGATGACAAAAAGTTTGTAATCCATGGCACAATAGAGGATCTGACACCAAGTTGGATGAACTTTTGAATTACCATCTGATGATCTACTCTATCAAACGCTTTGCTGAAGTCCGTAACAACTAAGACAGCAGAATTTTGAGGATTATCAGTGGCACTATAAATGGTATTCAAAAGCTTAACCAAGCAAAGTGATGTTGATGAACCTTTAAGTGATCCAAATTGGTTTTTGTCTAAAGAAGTTCCAATGTCTTTCATTATCCAATCCGCAACAAAACTTTCAAACACTTTAGCAAAAATACATGTAAGTGCTATCGGACGTAGATTATCCATTGTTGGGGGATTGGTCTTGGGTATAGGGACAATAAAAGCCTTTTTCCAGATAACAGGTATAATTCCCTCTTGGAGAGAACAATTAAAAATATCAGACAGAGGAAAACAAAGTTCATATGCAAATTCTTTCACTAGGCGCGGTGGAATGCAGTCTGGTCCTCCACTCTTGTTTAAATTGATTGTTCTTAATTTATTGAAGACGTCCATGGGGGTGATAACAGGAACTGCAGATTTTGCGGGTAGATATGCAGGTAGCCTAGCAGGATCTAACTTAGGGATGTCCTTCGCTACATGAAGTTGTTGTTGATTTCATTTGCTATGTCAGATGAGGACGCACCGGGTATGAGAACTTTCTTTTTCTGATTCAGGCCAGTAATTTTTTTAATTTGATGGTGCCACTGCCTTGGATTAGATAATCTCAGTCTGGCCACTTTGCAGTTATAGAAAGTAAGTTTTGCTCGTTTTATAAAGTCTGATTACCTTGTTACGGAGTAATCTCCATAGAGAAAGCTTACCACTGTTGAAAGCTTTCTGACACTTGACAATAAGTGATTTGAGTTTTGCGGTTATCCAAGGTTTGTCTGTGGATTGGGTCGAGACTGTCTTGGTTGGAAAGAATTCATCAACGGCACCCATAAAGGTCTGATAAAAGACATCAGTTTTAGCACTTGCTGATGGCGCTGATTTAACATCATTCCAATCGTATTGTGTTATCCATTGACCGAAGTTTCTTTTGTTCGATAGACAGTGATATTGACTTCGTGAAGACGTCTTTCCTTTTTTTTTTACAAATATTTGAAATTTTGACCAATCATTACGGGTATTTATTGACCCGCTGTCAAACCACGGGATAAACACACAATACGCGATCTAAATCAGTTAAACGGTGAGCGAATCAACCGCAAGGTTCAAAGTCCATCAAACATGCTTGTGGTCTAGTCTCTGTTCAAGGTTCGCGCAACCTGATTTTGACAAAACGCTTTGTTAGTCTCTAAAACAGCCGTCCATGCAAACCTCGTTAACAATCAAATGCTAGGCTTTTGATCGTGTGTTTTTTTTTAGACTTTTGCTAAAGTGTGTAGTTTGTTACGCACCTCAAAACAGTAATAGCACCAAAGTTCAACTTAATTAAATAGCTCAAGCATTGACACAGCACTGACCCCAGCGATACCCGAACACCTAGTGTTTGTTGTCACAACACGTTAAGTCTAGTTTCTAATTGAAATTCAAGACCTGCAATAATGGAAATCATTGACCTGTATAAATCTAAATGGAATAATATATACCTGGCAAATTCAGCTAACTGTTTTGGGTCACTCAGGTCAATGCCTGGTATCCCACCAGGAGGCAGCTTCTTTCCTGTGAGATACTCTGAGTAGTCTGGTGGCTGCTCGTAAGCACTGTGATGTCCAGTGTCCTGACTGGGAGACATGGCTTGCTGTGATGCAAGATCTGGATCATCGGATAGATTCTTCTTGTCCTCTACAATAGCAAACAAAATAATAACAATAAAACAAATCCAAAATACTGCAATGGCTGAAATATTCTTTTATATAACAAACTAACATTGATGAAATGTTCTGCAGACGTGCAACTTGAAAAAGTAAAAAAGGGGGAAACTGCCTTGGACCATGGAGGAAGGACCTTCCTCCATGCTTGGACACACATTTGTACAGTATTCTCGACCAATCAGCATAACTTCTCGACCAATCAGCGTAAACCCAACCGCTGTGTAGGTATTCCGCCACAACTTGACAATCGCACCAACTATAGTTGGGACTGGGCTTAACTTGAGTGTTAAAGTTGGGGCGTCCAAACTATAGTTGGGACCGCTTTTGCAGAAGCTATCATGTACTGTAGAGTTCTACGAGCGATACCAACTACAGTTGGGATGCCCCAATTGGGACTGGACCCAACTATAGTTGGGACGATTGTCAAGTTGGGACGGAAAATAGGAGTGGCGTTCGTCTTTCTCTGGCAAAGAAAACCATGAGAAAAGAGAAATCCGCTGATCTACCTTGAAGTTGCATGCCTGCTTCCATAACAAAGAAAGGCATTGAAATTAAACAACTTTTCTTTTGTGTATTGTCAAATTTTACTGATGAGAAAATTTCAAATGTTAAAAGTGTTACAAAGGAAAATAACAATAAACAAGTTACAACAATTTTTTTATAACTTTGATTATTTAAATGCAGGAAACATCTTTTCGTCTTGACTGAACTTAATGCATTTTTCAAATTGTAAGAGAAAAACTAAAAAAACTAATTACATTGCTTTAATTTGATCTTAAGAATTGTTTTATTTTTAGTAATAGTTCAAGCTTCAACCAAAATGTAAAATTTGCATTACCACAACACAATACAAAATCCAGGTTGAGGCTGCTTGCCACATCTTCAAAAACTAAATAAAAAACCCAATGTACAACAAACAAACCAATTCACAAGACAAACTTAACATGTAACATTACATGCAATTCCATGGATTTAAAACAATTTAAAACAACAATTTTCTTTTTTCTAGCACTAAATGAGTCACACAACAATGACAATCTGATTTGAGATTTTTCATTTCCAGCACTTCATTTCTTAACAGTGTAAACCCAAGATTTTTCATTTCCAGCACTTCATTTCTTAACAGTGTAAACCCAAAATTTCTTAAATTGTATATTGAAACGATCAAAATGTCAGTCATTCCATGATAAAAATAAAAATTGTTACAACCCTGGTGAAATGGAGTGCTTACCATGTTTCTATTATTATCTACAGCATGCACAATGAGCATGCTGAGCTCGGTCGCCATCTTGGATAAAAATATTTTGGTCGCCAAAACTACGACCACAATTAACACCAAAAATAATGACCATCAACCAACAAAATTGTATCACTGTAAGACTTAATCAAATCCCGTATAAGTGTAGATGTCGATGATATCCAGATTGGCCATACTAACGAACATTTTACACGGTTATTTTGAGCGCAAAATGTCTGACATTCCGAAGCTGCGCCATCTTGGATCGCCATTTTTTAAGATGGCTGCGCCCATGACAAAAACATGGCGAAAAATATGGCCGAAAAGTGTCAATACTGAAGTGTTTTCATCGGAAAGTGTAGTTTATTTTAACAAACCAATATTTTAAACTTTACAGAGTTGATCAGGGAGAACGAAGGTATCGCATGAGCAAATCGTGGGCACGAAATTGTGTGAAAATTACCCACAACAACCGAGAAGATTCGGGACCTGTGGTGAGTTAAAGAATACACGATACAATTTTTCCAAACAAACATTAACAAACCTGCCAAAAGAGAAAAAACCAACACCAAATACATAACAATATTTATCCTACCTGAAGCCCACATTGTTACAGAGAATTTGCCTTCCAAAGTTTGGATTTGCACTTGTTTTTGTTCCCATTTTCGACTGCCCCTCTCCCCGTCGTAAGACACAGATTCACCGCTGGCAAGCACTCTTGTCCTTGATGTTTTCCTGCCCTTCTTTCGCTTTGTTGTGCTGCCAAAGTGATCTTCCAAATCGTTGGTGGTGGGGACGGGCACGGAATCAATTATATATGTTGATCCTCCGAAATCATCGACGTCTCCGACAACTTCTTCTCGCGTTTGCAAAACGATTTCATCTTGGTCGTCTGAGAGGGGTTGCAAAGCAATCATCGGTTGCCCCTCGATCGTTTCAACAGTTTCTACTGTGGCAACATTTTCTATATTATCCACAGGAATTGTTACAATATTCTCTGCTGGAATTGTCTCAATGTTTTCCATAGGAATACTTTCAATTTCAACTTCTGTTACTGGAATTTCAACCTCAGAATAGCAGACGTCCCCCATATCTGGGCTCATTTCGGAAACATCCGCCATGTCTGGATCGGGTGACGCCATTTTCGTAGCAGACTGCTTTCCTCTTCGCTGGGGGTCTAGTTTTGCATAAAAAACGCAGCCGTCTTGCGCGGCAGGAGTGACGTAAAATCTGCATAATAAATTGGCCATTCAGAGTAGCGAAAAAAGGTTGTTATTAATTCATGATTCACGTGACCTACTTTTTGCGCGTGCATTTGATAATACTGTATTTGCCTAAACTAACTGCAATTAAATTGTTTTTAGTTTTCAGTCTTTAATAACTATGGGCACAAGTTTTTTGTGTCTTTATTTTACATTTTTCAATAATCATTGCAGTAGACTAATCATTCTTCTCATAATGCTCAAAATAAGGTTCAGATAATGTAAGAATATTGAGGAAAACTAGCGCGAAAAATATAATGTCAAACAAAAGATGGAAAATAGGCATAAACACACCGTTTTGAAGGTTGCGGTACATTGCAAAACGCACTTTTCAAATTAGGCCTAAGGTGCTTTTACTTCAAATCCTTTTATTTTTCTGTTCTGTTCTGTATTCTTGATACAATTATTTGAACGTGATTACCAGTACAAAACCATCAGAAGTACCGGTGAAAGTCGATAACAGCATTTTTAATTAAAGGCCACAAAATCACAACTGCTTTACAACATCCATGACCTGTATACAACATCCATGACCGAAATTGTTTTGCAAGTTGTTTTTGATTCAAACATGACAACCGAATTTGATTTTTTTTTTCCCAGGCTGGTTGAATGGTGGGTTTATTGGATGGGACTGGACTAATTCACTCTCTCCCAAACCGTAATGACGTAATTTGACAATTCACACAGCCACCTTTGTGAGTAGACAACTTAACGGTTCAGACTAGATGTGTAGGTAATGATCATTATAGAGTTAGGCCTACATACTAATTTTGAATTGAACAAAACATTTTTTTTACACACACCACGATTTGAACATACCACCACATCCAGATTTATCGTATATGCCGGTGTCACAGGGAATTTTTTTCCCCCGCACAACGGTCCGGGGGGGGCTGAACTTCCCTAGGGGAATGTGTCCCCCAGCTATAGGGATTAGGGTTTTCTGTCCGCCAGGGGAGTTTGTCCCCCTCTCATTTCCCCCGCACAGCGGAATGGGGAAGAGAATCCCCCGGGGAATGTGTCCCCCGGCTAGGGTTTTCTGTCCGCCAGGCACTCACCACGAGCCCTCTGGCTTCTAGTTTGTGGCCTGCATACTTATTTTATTTTCTGTCTTGTAAAACTGGATGAATACTTCTTTTAATTCGTTTTCTTTTATTATGCATTGTTTAAAATATTTCACGAAGGATGTAAATAAATGTGAGTTTTTAATTGAATTGGAATGAGAAATATTGTAACTGTCCATTTAGAAATAAAAACAATTGGACATTTCAAAAAGCTTGTTGTCAGTTGTTTGTACTGACTTGTCATGTGTTTGAGTATTGTTTATTATTTTTTTACTGCAAATGTAGTTCAATTATATTAACTTCAATGCTAATCTTTTAAAAAGTACATGGAATATTAATGGCCCCGTGAATCATTTCAAAATAAGAAAACGTGAATGCGGGTAAACTATAATATACAAAATACGGGAAAATGGAGTCGTAAGGCTCAACAAAAATGTATTAGCAAATATATACACAACAGAATAATTATTAAATTGGTGAATCAATGTTGACTAAAATAAGTAACAAATAGAAAATACTTCTATTATAAACCAGCAAAGCGCGGGGTTAATAAAGCAAGTTTATTTAAGTAGTTCCCGGCGTCGGTGGACGCTCATGCTTGGGCCGTTGGAGGATACGACGGACAGAATAACCTAACGAGAGACAGTTTATCCTAGGAGATACTGTCTCAGGGGTGTACCCTAGACAAGCCAGGTAAAGTTGTCCGGGGGGATAGATTCACCGGGGGACAGAATCTCCGTCCACACCGGCACTCAGTATACCGTGAGCCGTCTCAAAGGCATCTTGTTGATTATAATTGGGGTGCCAGTCAGAACCTGTAACTGCCTTTTAGGTTTCACTACCAAGGTTATGCTACGATGCAACCTTGAAAGCTGTAGGAGAGGGCTACTTTTTTAATACAAGTATTAAGTCAAAAACCACTGACTGGCTGGGTAAAATTAAATTAAATTTACCCAGTTAGTTTCCCCTATGATTTATTTGTTCTTGTTGATATTTGATTTAAAATTATTGCTTTACATAAGGAGTTGTGCCTTACATATAGGAGTTGTGCCTTTAAAAAAACAGAGCTCCTGGGCGAATTGCCCAGGTTTCCCAAGGTCTAGGTTAACAATTAACTTAATTATCTTCCCAAAATTGTAAATTAATTTTCACAGAGAAAATACGCAGATAAATAATGTGCATCTGTTGAACTTGATTTTTCATTTATAAAAGTCACAAAAGTCATCCGACGAGACGATTCATAGGCTATTAGCAAACCAATTCATATTATTTTGATAGTGATATTATTAGGTTGATTCGGTGGTGATCTACAACACTCTGCGTTTTAAAAATAATACGCAAAAAACGGACCTATAGGGGCCTATGAAGAAACTTTCCGGATGAAAAAAATCATGATGAGATGTCCAAACGATGAAAGTAATTGCCAATGGGCCTAAAAGTTTGTCAGTTTTCTTGTAGTTTTGCGGCACCCGATTGGAGTGCAGTGTACCGTATAAGTCTCTTTTTGACAATGATTCTCGTATCATCCCACAATCTCGAGAATAGACGCAGATGAACGCGACTTGAAACCGTCCAAACCTTCCCGGCCGTCGCTTGTCTCAAATACTCACCGTCTCAAAATTAATACTTTTACGCGCAATGTCGAATATTATTTTTATGGGGTTAAACATTCAAATGTTATAACATCCGAGTAGTTCTATGTCATTTGATTGGAGGATAAACGCTTAATTATGAATAAACAAACCCTATTATTATTTTCATGACACCCTTAGTAGATCTTTGTATATTTTATTTGAAGCCTGTGGAGTTTACCGTAAAACGCCTTTGTAAGTGGATGCAATTACACTCGTGCGCAATTTGTTGATTCCTCCATGATGACAAACGATCTATACTGAATGTTTGCATTGGTCCGATGGGAGAGATATTTAGAAAGATGGAAGGTCACCATTCAACGAATCACCTTTTGAAAACCACCATCCTTGTCCTTGCTCTATTAGTATGTTCTCAACCATCCCAGTTATAAGCAATACAAAAATTGCCCCCCCCCCCCCAACCCTCAAATTAAATTAAATTTATAAGTCAGAAATACTGGAAAAAAATAACAGCAGATGATGAAATGTAAAATAATAGAAGAAATTCATGTATAATATCGCTAGCCTATGATCTCAAGTATTGCGGGGAGTGGAGGTCTGAAGGCGCAGACGGGTTCTGGGGGTGGGGTATCACGCACCAATTAGCTATTTAGTATTTCGACGTCTATTTTATTTAATCAAATGGTTATGTAAAGGCCGTGTCCGGAAACCCGGCTAGGTCTACGGCTGGATTGCCAAGTCAAGTTAGCACGGCTGCCACTTTGAGTGGGGTCACCGCCTATTTTTACTTAGAAACAGCGCCCTTCCGATCCGTCGGCCAACCAACCATCGAACAACTTGAACAGCTCCCTCTTTTGAAACTCTAGTCGGATAACCTGCCTGCTGTATGTTATCTAAGTAACACGCCCAACGCGTGTGCATCTTGGTATAGTCTAATTATAGGGGGGTCTAAAAAAATTGCCTCCTTATTTTACATTTGCTTTGTATTTAATATACTTTCAAATTAAAATTGAAACCAAATTTATGTTTATGAAACAATTTGTAGTATGTTAATACAAATCATTAAGGTATGACTCTGTCAAAAAGAGATAAATTTGTAACACTTTTAGAATGTTACCCTAATTGCAAATGACTTAATCTTTATCACCCGTTGCACAACGAATGCTTTCTAGAAGGTACCCGACGACATTGTTTGCGTATCTCAGCTCTCTGCGTGCGCGCTACGTGTTGTGTGTGCACTGTATAGCATAGAGAAAGGACCACGGATAGTAACCACGCTCTCTCGTTCGTTAACGCACGGCCGCCACACGGACACCACACACACGGAACTTTCCATACACAAAATACACATGACATATCAAAAACTGTCTGAGCGCTCTCTACAACGCAAATATCCAAAAGTCGCTACAGCTTGATTGTTTAATTCCCTGAATTTCTACTAATTTTATCTCCGAGTATTTTGTCATCATGGGGACCTCTGTATCGAGGTCTGACTTTGCCTGGACTTACACAGATGAACCTCATTTAACGAGAAGGAAAGAGATGCTGAGTGAGTATGAACATGATTATGAAATTTGTATCTCACAGTGGCTGTGGTGTCTGGTTTGGGCGACGAGTGCACTGAGAGTGAGTGCAAGGTCGTTGTCAAGCTGGAGTGACAGGTGGGCAAAACGTAGCCCCATTTATAGTGCCAATACTCTGGACTTCCTCCAATCCTTGGCCCTACGCCCATGTACCTCCAGAAGGTGGGATAATTTTTCGAATATAAACTCACGTTTTTATACCGAGATTTTTTCCCCAGTTGTCACTCATTAGTCATTGACTGTATCCGATTTGTGAAAAGCACATTAAAACGTAGACCCAGTAACTGGGGCGCTGTACTCATTTTTTGAAATTTTGTCTTTTATCTTTCGTACTAGCGCCCCAGGAAATACGTACGTCGCCATTCTGGATTCCCTGATATGGCATCATTTTGAATAGGGTAGCCACAAAAAATGCCTCAGAACGACCAAAATACCCAACAAAATTGCTTTAAAAACGCCTACTGGCTTCTTGATATGTCTAAGGTGCAACATCAGGTATTTAAATGTACTCACGCTTTTGTTTTGTGCTTGAATTTTACGTTTTTGTCGAGCAGATCGATGAAAATGGTGGGCAGAGTCTCGTTTTGCCCAAATCAATGGCCGCCGCCACCTAGTTTCATCGTCGCGATGCATTCTGGGTAGTAGATTTAATCAACGACTGTTTGCAGCGAGTGCACACAGTGTGGTCAATGTATTCGTCGAAGGGGCGCGTGTTGTGATGGCAGGCCTGGAATTACACGGAGGCCACGGAGGCCATGGCCTTCGTTGCCCTGGTCTTGGCCTTAGTGCCCTTTCAAAAGTTTCCCATAGACTTTATGATTTTTCAATACAAGTGCCCTTTGCAAAATCAAAATGGCCTTGCCCTTTCAGAGATGAAATTCCAGGCCTGTGATGGGAAAGAATGGTGCACTCGCTGCAAACAGTCGTTGATTAAATCTACTACCCAGAATGCATCGCGACGATGAAACTAGGTGGCGGCGGCCATTGATTTGGGCAAAACGAGACTCTGCCCACCATTTTCATCGATCTGCTCGACAAAAACGTAAAATTCAAGCACAAAACAAAAGCGTGAGTACATTTAAATACCTGATGTTGCACCTTAGACATATCAAGAAGCCAGTAGGCGTTTTTAAAGCAATTTTGTTGGGTATTTTGGTCGTTCTGAGGCATTTTTTGTGGCTACCCTATTCAAAATGATGCCATATCAGGGAATCCAGAATGGCGACGTACGTATTTCCTGGGGCGCTAGTACGAAAGATAAAAGACAAAATTTCAAAAAATGAGTACAGCGCCCCAGTTACTGGGTCTAATTAAAACGCCATTGTGCAACCTTGTTTTGGTGTAATTTTGAAGAAATTCTGAGATGTTACTGCCACCGATTTGACTGCCCGGCATCCATTTTGTTGATTGGTTGATTTCAACAGGTGGCGCCCTTCGCTAGGGCATTATGGGATAGGCAAGGGACCCTTTCGCGCGCTAGGGCATGGGAGATGTTCCCCTGCCTATCCCAGCATGCCCTAGCGCAGGGCGCCCCCTGTTGAAATCAACCGATCAACAAAATGGATGCCGGGCAGTCAAATCGGTGGCATCGGTGGCAGTAACGTCTCAGAATTTCTTCAAAATTACACCAAAATAAGGTTGCACAATGGCGTTTTAATGCGCTTTTCACAAATCGGATACAATGAGTGACAACTGGGGAAAAAATCTCGGCATAAAAACGTGAGTTGATATTCGAAAAATTATCCCACCTTCTGGAGGTACATGGGCGTAGGGCCAAGGATCGGAGGAAGTCCAGAGTATTGGCACTATAAATGGGGCTAGGCAAAACGGAGATTCGGCAAAACTACCCAGTGGACGTGTGGGTTGCTCATGTGAAACAACGGTTACATTTTGGAGTAATTGCAAAATTGCCGTATTCGACCGCAACTTCTCTTGTCAATACACAGGACAGGGTTACCGAAAGACTAGACTGAGTAAGATAGCCCCATGAAAATGAATAGGGCCAATCCACTCTGTATCCTTGGCCCTAGCAGTAGCATGCACCATCATTGCAAACCTATTTTCGTGCCCATTGAGATTTTTAATCTGCAAAGATCTGGATCATGAAACTTGCCGATCGAATGCCAATGTACTTCCAGATAGCCGGACTGCTGGAATTTGTGAAAAAACATCACACGTTTTGGGTGAAAAACAAATGATTTTTGAGAGTGAACTTTAAAAATTATCTCAACGAACTTGACAACTTGCTCGGGGCGGGGCACAGGTGTTTTTTGCTTTAACGTCTGTTGACGTCATATACCAACGGGCGCCATTTTGATTACGTCATGCCGCCCTACCCCCCTAAAAGTTTGTGGAGAACACTGACATTGGCATTCGATCGGTAAGATCCAGATCTTTGCAGATTAAAAATCTCAATGGGCACAAAAATAGGTTTGCAATGGTGCTAGTGCCAAGGATACATGATTGTCCCTATTCATGGGGCAAGAGTAAGACAGTGTGACTGTGTGTATTCAGTCGTTTGTTTGTACGGTGTAGTGTTAGAAAGGTAAATAATTCACCAAGTGACCAGGCGCGCAGTACAGTACACCCAGCAACTATGATTTTGCAAACATCCAGCCACAAAAAATACCTCAGAATGACAAAAAGACCCAACAAAATAGCTTAAAAACCAGCTACTGGCTTCTTGGTCTAAGTAAGACTAAGCATCAGGTATTTATTTGTACTCACGATCATGTTTCATCTTCAATGTCTAATGAATCCATTCATAACACTCAAAACATCATTGAAAAAATATTTTGCTGAGTTGCTTTTAAATGAGTCTACACTTAAGTTTTATCCTGTCAGTTGTATACTGGTTTATTAGTTTTCAGTGAAAGCAGATAGTTCCAGAAAACAGTTATTGTAACTTGAAACACAAGTACATTCGATGTGCAGCTTGTGGGTGTTTGATCAACTCCCTTGTTATGATTTGTCGGTAAACCTCCTGGCTGCTTGACGCAGCCTGAAGCAAAAATCCATGTTGCGCATTAAAATGGTATTTATTGGGAACTACATGTACATGTATCTATTGCAAAACAACTATGGTCTTTTTGAATTTGTTAATTAACTTGTTGAAATTCAAGCCGTGGGCTTGTTTTTAAAGTTCAGAGTGGGGTGATCAAATCCAATAAAATGTTTTGACCATCATCATCTATCTATTTTTCAGAGAAATATCCGGAGCTGAAGCGCTTAATGGGACATGATTCAAACATTGTTCTCATCATGATAGTCATGGTCTTCACACAAATCTTCACAGCTTATTTTTTAAGGAATGAATCGTGGATGACCATCTTTGTGGTGGCATACTGCTTTGGTGGTGTGGTCAACCACAGTATGGCACTAGCAATACATGAAGTTGGTCATAACTTGGCATTCGGTCACAGTCGACTGATGTGGAACAGAGTTGTTGGATTTTTTGGAAACATGATTGTCGGCGTTCCAATTTCAATTTCGTTTAAGCGTTACCATCAGGATCATCATCGCTATCAGGTGAGAAGACTGTTATAACTGAGATTAATATTTCCTGGTTATCAGTGGCCTAAATCCAGGTTGAATGGTAACCAGTGGCCTAAATTCAGGTTAAATGGTAACCAGTGGCCTAAATCCAGGTTGAATGGTAACCAGTGGCCTAAATTCAGGTTAAATGGTAACCAGTGGCCTAAATCCAGGTTGAATGGTAACCAGTGGCCTAAATCCAGGTTGAATGGTAACCAGTGGCCTAAATCCAGGTTAAATGGTTACCAGTGGCCTACAATGTATATCCAGATTGAACAGTTTGATAAGGGGTGATTTCCCAGGTCCCTGGAAAGCAAAAAAAAAAAAAGGGGGGGGGGAGCTTGAGAGTTTGTTTCATTTAGTCCTGGGACCACTGAAAGTCCCCTCTCTTGCTCATTCTGCACCTTTCTGGTTTATCTTTTGAGAACGCAAAATGAAACCTGTTTACTTTTTCACAGTTTTCACCACTTGGATCCAAAATAGCTAGAATATGATGGTTAGTGACCACAGTTGTCAGAAATGTGAACTTTCCAAAGTGACATTCTTCACTTGGTATGTTGGTAATAAAAAGTGTTAATAACTATTTGAAGTCTTGGAATTCATTCAAAAATAAATTACAAATACTTGTTGTCTTTGTAATGATCTGCGTAAATGTAATTCCAATCCCAATAACTGCATTGTACTGAACACATATCAGAACCCTGGTTTTCTGTTGACTTTCTATACTAGATATGTTAAAATTGCTGTTTTTACAAATTTCAAAATAATAACCAGGAAATCTGTCATTAGAAACCCAAAATCAGATACCTGGGGGTCGATGTAATTTAACTATGGAATTCCCCACAAGCATGACAATAAACCCTCATGAAACTAAACCTTTGGTAACTGCTTTTATCGTGGCCGAGTGGTTAAGAGCACCGAACTCAAGCTCTGGTGTTTCTGTTCAGCAGAGTGTGGGTTCTAGTCCCGGTCGTGACACTTGTGTCCCTGAGCAAGACATTTAACTATAATTGCTTCTCTCCACCCAGGGGTAAAATGGGTACCTGTGAGGGCAGAGATGGTTCTTGTGATTGATTTAGCCTAGTAGCGCATATATTGCAGCACAGGCTGTATACTCCCCAGGGAGCTGAGATGGTTTAAGGAATGAAATAAATGGCCCAGTGACCAGGGGTAATAATGTTCGAAGCGCTTTGAGACGCCCTTGGGTGTGATAAAGCGCGATATAAATCCATATTATTATTATTATTACTTAATCACTTCAAATAATGTGTACACGCCAAATTGTTCTAAACAGGTTTTACAGCAGACTTTTTTTATGCCTGGAACAAAGGAGTCCTCCCCCATTTTTTAGTCAGATGGCTGAGGTGTATATTCACCCTGACATTCCATTGTGTAGCTTGCATGAGCCTGCACAAACCCACACTTGTTTCCCCTCCACAGAGAGGGAGAGATACAATGTAGTACTGGAATTCATGTTTGTAATCTCTCTTTTTCCAGTATTATTGCGTTATCCCTAATTCCAGACCTTTGTCCTTTTGTAAATATAAATGAGGCTTATGAATAGACAGGCTACCACCATTGTTTATCATTGTATTCGGCTCAATGGGAGGTGACAAAACTGTGCACAGAACTAGTTGTGTAACTGCTTGGATACATTAATCACATGATATCCAGGGTTCTCCACACGCGGTTTTGTCCGGGCGCTGTGCCCGGACAAAATTTTCAAAATACAAAATGCGCCCGGACAAAAAATGTAGCGGCCGGATAAAATCGTCGTGCGCCCGGACAAAAAAATCTGCGCCCGGGCAAAATTGTCAGCGCCCGGACAAAAAATCGCAGCCACTGTTCGGTCCTAAATTAGTGTCAATCAGTAATTTACACAATGAAACGATCGTATTAATCACCGCGCACGTGCCGGGCAAGTATAAGAAATCGCACTGTTTTTCACGGCGCCCCCGCGGCACACATAACAGCCGTCATTTCAATCTACGTAAATCATACACACGGACCATAGAGCTATCGCTGGCAGTGCATCGTGCAGTTGCGCTGCCAATAGCAGATTTGTGTGGGGCTTTTGTTTTTCGCGGGACAGGTAACAGCCGTCCCCTCACGAACATCATGGTGCAGTGTGGCACCATACACGATGCATATAGTTTTGTGTGGTGGGTTCAGGTAGGTAAGTGCATAGTAGCATTTTGTAGTGCTTGCCTCGTGGTCTTTTACACTGATGCTCGGCGGCTCCGACATGCCCACTCCATCATTGCTGGATTTCTTTTCCAATTGGTCATAAAAGTTCACTATTTGGTTATACATTATCGTTATTCAATGTTTCCAGATTTTTATAGAATAAACTGGAGTCCAGAAAAGGAAATGAAAAGAAAAGAAATATTGTGATAATCTTGGGAAATCGACTATCTCGGTACATGGTAACCACGTGTATAAAGCAGATTGATGCCGTGAGCTTACTATCCAGGAAGACTATTGGCTCAAAACGGGACCTTTCGTGCTATCAACCAATCCGCGGACAGATTAAAACAGATTGACCAGGGGTACGTTTTCGCGGCTGGAACGA
Source organism: Leptasterias polaris (assembly GCA_037783415.1). NCBI lineage: Eukaryota > Metazoa > Echinodermata > Asteroidea > Forcipulatida > Asteriidae > Leptasterias > Leptasterias polaris. Next base: position 2,427,646 of record JAZGTN010000068.1, read on the forward strand.
ATAACTGTTTCGGTCATTGGCCTGTGTTATCGGATGGCCAAAACAAAACATTTATTGGACCGCGAAAATTACCCCTTATGACGGCAACACACGCAATGGAGTGTGCCGGTGTTTAGGACGACGACTCGGCGGTATCGATCGACTCGACGACAGACGTGAGTGGTTGATCGTGAATGATACCTTTTAAGTTTGTAAATAAAACAGAAAGAAATGAGGGGTGAAAAAACTTAACTTTGTGTCGGATTAACGGAAAATTGTTAATGTTTTTTTTATGGAAAAGTAAAAACATATTCTTGTTGACCCAAATATAAAGCTGAAAAAGTGATTTTCCCCTTCTGAATCATTGGTAATTTCACGCGAATCTACTCGGATTCGCGGCGTAAACGGCGGGAGCGAATCTTGGCGCGAATCTATTCGCGTCGGATTTCTAGGCTTGAAATTTAAACAGAAAACTGTTTTTTTCTTGGACCATTGTTTGTAGACTCCCACCCAGTGTCACATAGATTTGATGATAAATTGCGCTTGCACATTATAAGCATTGCTTGCGTGAAAAAATCACCCGGCGGCCGGCGCCGCCAGCTTGCGCCCGGACAAAATTTGACCCTGTGGAGCCCCCTCGATATCATATTGCAGGCTGGAATAGTTTATCTATCATTCAAACCCACAGTCGATGATATTGAATGATAGGAGGGTTGTATAGATCTATGTTGTTACATAATACTTAAGAAGGATTTACCCCCTCTTTCCCAGGGTGAAGAATCACTAGATCCAGATCTGCCCTCTGAATGGGAGGGGTACCTCTTCAGGAACGCTCCCCTCAAGTTCATCTGGATGATGTTACAACCCTTCTTCTATGCCTTCCGGCCCATGTTACGCCGTCCTAAATCCCCCGGCCGTCTGGAAGCTATCAACTACTTGGTTCAGATTGTCTTCAATGCGGTAATCATCTACTTCTTCAGTCTCAAGGCTTACCTTTACCTACTGCTAGGTACTGTCATCACGATGGGTGTCCATCCCTTGGCAGGACACTTCATCTCAGAGCACTACCTGTTCAAGGAAGGCCATGAGACATATTCTTACCACGGGCCGTACAACTACATCGCCTTCAATGTTGGTTATCACATGGAGCATCACGATTTCCCCAATATTCCAGGCAGAAGGTTGCCCCTGGTAAGCCTCAAGTATTATTAGTTTTGCTGACCACCCCTTCCCCAATCTAATCACCCCCACCCAATCCTCATCTTCAACCAAAACCCCAAATTTTGTTTACCCATGGTATTTTGCTTCATCCAAGCTAATCAGAACTTTTAAAAATTGGAAAAACCCACAACATTTCCAACTACATGTAACATTTCTTATTTTGAAATTGCTGTATGTAATCAGCAGCAGAATAATTATTTGTTTGAACCAATGGCTCTCCTCATGGCTGTCAATCCTTCCATAAGAGATCATTCACATGGTTGTACAACAAGAATTACAAGAAATTGTTACTCCCTTTTTTTTTTTTTTCTTGGCCTGAAAAAGTAACTAAATACACAGAAACTCTTAGGAAAAGAATGTCAACTGCAGGCAAAGCAATTGAATCCTGTCATGTGTCATCTAAAAAAACAAGCCTCAATATGCAATACATTTTTTAGTATGTGCACTAACATGTTATCTTGCTGAAACAATCTTAGATGTACATCCACATGCAACGCATAAACTCTATGGCACTGTGATATGATATTTTCACAAAACACGTAATGTAACAGTCCATTTCACTGAAAATATTTTTTTAAAGGTAAATGATGTTACTCAACAGGAGCAATCACCCTGCAAAAATAAAGTATTGGTGAAAACGTGTAACATTAGATTTTTCCAAATAATTGGAACAAAATGCTTTTGTTTCTGTCTCATTTGTTGTTACAAAAAAATAAATAATAAAGATCAATCACACATTTCGCACAGCAAACAGATACACCTACCCACCAAGTTGGTAAATTTTTCGAACAATTTAAGCAGGAGAAATATTGTCAACTTGTTTTTCAAACAAACTCTATTTGCACCCAATCTTTGTGCCTTTTAAATCAAAAGTGTTGTTAAATCTTGGCCTCGATCGCGATCGATAATATCATTTCTTGTTGGTGTCATTTTTATTTCAAGTTGACTGTTGATGCAGCGATGTTTCCATGCTTGCAGAAAAATTCTCACAGCGTCTGTTTGCTGCCTCATCCTATTATTATTATTATTATTTATTTGCCATAAAAACAGTATATAACAAAATACAAAACAATATACCCCAAATTGGGCGAGGGACAGCAAAAGCAAATACATACTAAGATCCCTAGATCTGTTGCCCCACATCTGGGGTACACAAAATATAAATAAAAATTAATTTTTTGTACAGGCAATAATAACAACAGGTAAATAAACAATAGCAAAAATAAATAACTAAAAATAAATAAATACAATATTGCACAAGTTAATGATACAATTAAAAGGGTGGGTCACAAAAATAAACACCCCACTGAGCGGCCAGCCATACACAGCAAGAAAAGAGTGCATTCAAAACGGTTGACAGTGGCTCAAACCCAACACAAGCCACACTTCCCCTTTATAAGTAAAGCCTTGGAAAAACCTAGGAGCCAGACTTTGTAGAATGTATAGCTCTACATTATGCATTGATTCTCTGTCTAGACTATATGGTTAATGTACATGTAGTGTATCACGGAGCCAGACTTCCTCCTTTTGATGCATGTGTTTTATTTTTATCTAACTCAACAAGTTGTGAGCACACATGTGGGCTAACTGATGACACATTTAGAGTAGTGGGGCTTTCCGTTTGACAGAAAGCGAGCTGGATATCTTTCATTTACAGGGAGATTTTCTTTGAAAATACTTCATATTAAGTTAAATAATTAAAACAAAGGCAAAAATGGGCTCTGGGGTTATTTTTAGCGTTGGAAACATTGTAGATAGAGAGGGTCCAGGGCTAGCGTTGGAAACATTGTAGATAGAGAGGGTCCAGGGCTAGCGTTGGAAACATTGTAGATAGAGAGGGTCCAGGGCTAGCGTTGGAAACATTGTAGATAGAGAGGGTCCAGGGCTAGCGTTGGAAACATTGTAGATAGAGAGGGTCCAGGGCTAGCGTTGGAAACATTGTAGATAGAGAGGGTCCAGGGCTAGCGTTGGAAACATTGTAGATAGAGAGGGTCCAGGGCTAGCGTTGGAAACATTGTAGATAGAGAGGGTCCAGGGCTAGCGTTGGAAACATTGTAGATAGAGAGGGTCCAGGGCTAGCGTTGGAAACATTGTAGATAGAGAGGGTCCAGGGCTAGCGTTGGAAACATTGTAGATAGAGAGGGTCCAGGGCTAGCGTTGGAAACATTGTAGATAGAGAGGGTCCAGGGCTAGCGTTGGAAACATTGTAGATAGAGAGGGTCCAGGGCTAGCGTTGGAAACATTGTAGATAGAGAGGGTCCAGGGCTAGCGTTGGAAACATTGTAGATAGAGAGGGTCCAGGGCTTTTTATTTGGGGACTTGGAAACATTGTAGATAGAGAGGGTCCAGGGCTTTTTATTTGGGGACTTGGAAACATTGTAGATAGAGAGGGTCCAGGGCTTTTTATTTGGGGACTTGGAAACATTGTAGATAGAGAGGGTCCAGGGCTTTTTATTTGGGGACTTGGAAACATTGTAGATAGAGAGGGTCCAGGGCTTTTTATTTGGGGACTTGGAAACATTGTAGATAGAGAGGGTCCAGGGCTTTTTATTTGGGGACTTGGAAACATTGTAGAAAGAGAGGGTCCAGGGCTTTTTATTTGGGGACTTGGAAACATTGTAGATAGAGAGGGTCCAGGGCTTTTTATTTGGGGACTTGGAAACATTGTAGAAAGAGAGGGTCCAGGGCTTTTTATTTGGGGACTTGGAAACATTGTAGATGGAGAGGGTCCAGGGCTTTTTATTTGGGGACTTGGAAACATTGTAGAAAGAGAGGGTCCAGGGCTTTTTATTTGGGGACTTGGAAACATTGTAGAAAGAGAGGGTCCAGGGCTTTTTATTTGGGGACTTGGAAACATTGTAGATAGAGAGGGTCCAGGGCTTTTTATTTGGGGACTTGGAAACATTGTAGAAAGAGAGGGTCCAGGGCTTTTTATTTGGGGACTTGGAAACATTGTAGAAAGAGAGGGTCCAGGGCTTTTTATTTGGGGACTTGGAAACATTGTAGATAGAGAGGGTCCAGGGCTTTTTATTTGGGGACTTGGAAACATTGTAGAAAGAGAGGGTCCAGGGCTTTTTATTTGGGGACTTGGAAACATTGTAGATAGAGAGGGTCCAGGGCTTTTTATTAGGGGACTTGGAAACATTGTAGATAGAGAGGGTCCAGGGCTTTTTATTTGGGGACTTGGAAACATTGTAGAAAGAGAGGGTCCAGGGCTTTTTATTTGGGGACTTGGAAACATTGTAGATAGAGAGGGTCCAGGGCTTTTTATTAGGGGACTTGGAAACATTGTAGATAGAGAGGGTCCAGGGCTTTTTATTTGGGGACTTGGAAACATTGTAGATAGAGAGGGTCCAGGGCTTTTTATTTGGGGACTTGGAAACATTGTAGAAAGAGAGGGTCCAGGGCTTTTTATTAGGGGACTTGGAAACATTGTAGATAGAGAGGGTCCAGGGCTTTTTATTTGGGGACTTGGAAACATTGTAGATAGAGAGGGTCCAGGGCTTTTTATTAGGGGACTTGGAAACATTGTAGATAGAGAGGGTCCAGGGCTTTTTATTTGGGGACTTGGAAACATTGTAGATAGAGAGGGTCCAGGGCTTTTTATTTGGGGACTTGGAAACATTGTAGATAGAGAGGGTCCAGGGCTTTTTATTTGGGGACTTGGAAACATTGTAGATAGAGAGGGTCCAGGGCTTTTTATTTGGGGACTTGGAAACATTGTAGAAAGAGAGGGTCCAGGGCTTTTTATTTGGGGACTTGGAAACATTGTAGAAAGAGAGGGTCCAGGGCTTTTTATTTGGGGACTTGGAAACATTGTAGATAGAGAGGGTCCAGGGCTTTTTATTTGGGGACTTGGAAACATTGTAGATAGAGAGGGTCCAGGGCTTTTTATTTGGGGACTTGGAAACATTGTAGATAGAGAGGGTCCAGGGCTTTTTATTTGGGGACTTGGAAACATTGTAGATAGAGAGGGTCCAGGGCTTTTTATTTGGGGACTTGGAAACATTGTAGAAAGAGAGGGTCCAGGGCTTTTTATTTGGGGACTTGGAAACATTGTAGATAGAGAGGGTCCAGGGCTTTTTATTTGGGGACTTGGAAACATTGTAGATAGAGAGGGTCCAGGGCTTTTTATTAGGGGACTTGGAAACATTGTAGATAGAGAGGGTCCAGGGCTTTTTATTTGGGGACTTGGAAACATTGTAGATAGAGAGGGTCCAGGGCTTTTTATTTGGGGACTTGGAAACATTGTAGATAGAGAGGGTCCAGGGCTTTTTATTTGGGGACTTGGAAACATTGTAGATAGAGAGGGTCCAGGGCTTTTTATTTGGGGACTTGGAAACATTGTAGATAGAGAGGGTCCAGGGCTTTTTATTAGGGGACTTGGAAACATTGTAGATAGAGAGGGTCCAGGGCTTTTTATTTGGGGACTTGGAAACATTGTAGATAGAGAGGGTCCAGGGCTTTTTATTTGGGGACTTGGAAACATTGTAGATAGAGAGGGTCCAGGGCTTTTTATTTGGGGACTTGGAAACATTGTAGATAGAGAGGGTCCAGGGCTTTTTATTTGGGGACTTGGAAACATTGTAGAAAGAGAGGGTCCAGGGCTTTTTATTAGGGGACTTGGAAACATTGTAGAAAGAGAGGGTCCAGGGCTTTTTATTTGGGGACTTGGAAACATTGTAGAAAGAGAGGGTCCAGGGCTTTTTATTTGGGGACTTGGAAACATTGTAGAAAGAGAGGGTCCAGGGCTTTTTATTTGGGGACTTGGAAACATTGTAGATAGAGAGGGTCCAGGGCTTTTTATTTGGGGACTTGGAAACATTGTAGATAGAGAGGGTCCAGGGCTTTTTATTTGGGGACTTGGAAACATTGTAGATAGAGAGGGTCCAGGGCTTTTTATTTGGGGACTTGGAAACATTGTAGATAGAGAGGGTCCAGGGCTTTTTATTTGGGGACTTGGAAACATTGTAGATAGAGAGGGTCCAGGGCTTTTTATTTGGGGACTTGGAAACATTGTAGATAGAGAGGGTCCAGGGCTTTTTATTTGGGGACTTGGAAACATTGTAGATAGAGAGGGTCCAGGGCTTTTTATTTGGGGACTTGGAAACATTGTAGATAGAGAGGGTCCAGGGCTTTTTATTTGGGGACCAGGTGCTAATTATTAATACTGAATAGTGGCGGTTTGTAGATCATGTTCGCAACTTTTCTTCGATGTGCAGTCCTTTTACGGTTCAAAAAGGGCACGGCGGCCATGGGGGATAACGGGCACGGCAATAGTGGCCGTGATTTTTGCTAATTTGCAAGGGGCATCGTGGCCTCTTGGAGGGCAACGATGAGGAGGGCCACCGGGCCTGGAATAGTTTGGAATTATCTGCACTACATGTATGTCACCCATTAGTGCACAGATCCATTAACACAATTCATGTGATGTTAACAACATCACATTAATCTGGGCTGTGCCATATTGGGAGTCAACATCCCCATGTGCCGGTGTAGTGCGCATTTTAGGCCACGCCTTGTTGACTCGTTTACGAGCTGATTCCCAAGATGGTAAGCATGGCAGGAGTAGCCGTGTGACATTGGTGCAAGGGCTTAACCACTTCACGTCGGTATTATAAAAAAAATGCTGGGCCTCTGGGCGGTATTATTTTTGGAAAAAAATTAGGGTTTTTTCCCCGGCGAAAGGTTAAAGTTTTTTCCTCGATAATAGATCAATACACCCATGCCAAGAATGTTGGCGTCGGAATTTTCAAAATTCCTTCGATAGAACTCCCGTGGCGGGCGTTTTCATTTCGCCGTTCGCGGACTGAAATTTACGTCAACCGGCAGTGTGGAACAAATGTCCATTGCAAAACGGACGTCAACCGTCAGAAGCGATGTGTAGTTCAGGGATTGGGGTCGTCAATAGACACATGTGGAACAAAGAAAGGGAAGACGTGGTGGTGCTGGCAAGCAGTATCCCCGGGAAACGGGTTAGGTAATTGAAATTGCAAAGACGTCCACCAGCCCAGGTACAAATTTCTATAGGTATGTAGTCGGCCAGCAAGGAGACAATGAAGACATAAGCCGAACAAAGATGCGTTAGGAGTAGGCTGGATTTATATGCAAGTCAAAGAAAAATTATGAGACCGTAGTTTTATTTATTTATTATTTTACATCTTGATTGTATTGCAACTAAGAATACAAGTATGAGGCAAGGGGATTCCACATACTTAGACAAATTATTGATCAAAGCACCGAAATGATGACCGGGTCAAGGCATGAAGTATCCATGTGTAACGCGTTGACAGGCCCACCAGAATAGAGAGGGGAGAGCGCAATCGGGGGTACGGGGACAAGGGTTGACCGTGTACAGGCAAAAGCTAGCCCCATTTGGAGATGGAAGGGAATGGCCCGGCAGTCTGTGACAGGTGTTGACCGTGTCGGCCGTGAGGTATCCCCCGTGCATCGCATCACCGATGGATATGACCGGGATGGCTGAATATTGATAGCATACTTGTGTTTATTACTTTTCCCATTTTTATTTTGTTACAGCTAAGAAGGGGACTAAGGGTTAGGGGTTACGGGTTTCAATGGTGACAAATGGAACAAAGGTGTACAATCATTTGCATGCTGGAGCAAATAAAGAAGAAAGGGGTCACGGGTTAGGTATTTGAAATTGCAAAGACGTCCACAAGCCCAGGTACAAATTTCTATAGGTATATGGTTGGCCAGCAAGGAGACAATGAAGACAGAAAACGATAAGCTGATAATCCTCATTGTTTTGGGCATACAGCATGAACAAAGATGCGTTAGGAGTAGGCTGGATTTATATGCAAGTCAAAGAAAAATTATGAGACCATAGTTTTATCCCCCGTGCATCGCATTACTGAACCCGTCCGAGTACGTCCTACGTCCGAGTACCGATGGATATGACCGGGATGGCTGAATATTGATAGCATACTTGTGTTTATTACTTTACCCTTTTTATTTTGTTACAGCTAAGTTGGCACCAAGGGGTTAGGGGTTACGGGTTTCAATGGAGACAAATGGAACAAAGGTGTTGGGGGGTTGACCGTGTACAGGCAAAAGCTATCCCCTGCCGATAAGCTGATAATCCTCATTGTTTGGGGCGGACAGCATGAACAAAGATGCGTTAGGAGTAGGCTGGATTTATATGCAAATCAAAGAAACATGAGACTGCAGTTTTATTTATTATGTTACATCTTTATTTTATGACAACAAAGAATATGAGAATGAGGTAAGGGGATTCCACATAGATAATTATGCGAACAGGATGGGAACTTTGAACAATGAAAAATTCCAAAGTGTAAAAACAACGATGTTGTGACGTCTTTTTACGTCAGCCGGACTGAGAACCAAACCACTACATCGTAATTTTACGTCAACCGTCGCAATGTCCTGACCTTTTTATCGTTTATAAACGTCATCCGGCTAGCCCTAATGTTTTTGCGGTACGTCTTTTTACGTCATCCGTCTGAAATGGATGCACTAATTTGACGTCTTTTTACGTCCGTAGGCAGCACGGTTAGCAATTTTCGAAAAGCTGCATGACGGATGTCGACGTCAACCGTATCTCCGTTCAGCAGAATTGTGCGGAAATTTCCGTCATCCGACGTGAAGTGGTTAATGCACAGTTGTGCCAACATACACAACCCATTTGTATTTGTATTTGTATTTATTGTCCAAACCAACAGCGGACGAACCGCCAATTACAGGAAAGGGAAAATATAAAATAACTTAATCTTGAAATTTAAAAATACAAATTAAATACATAAATGTAAAAAAATTGAAACTAGAAAAGATAGATTTAAAAAAATTAAAATAAACACATACATACATACATAAAAAATGAAAAAATATAATAAAATAAAAATATATGAAAAAGAAAAGCAAAAGAACAACAAAATGAAAGCAGATACATGTAAATATTGCAGGGATTTGCCTACTGCTATGTGCACCAGTTAAGAAAACCAGCTAGTACTGTAGGCCAGTCAAATAGTCAAAAGTTAGCAATCTGCCTGTGTGAAATTCTTTTTATTTTACATGTACATACAAATATCACACACAGGTCAGTTAAAATACATTTAAGCCTCATAGCTTGTCAGGGAAAATTAATGGAAGGCCTGCCTGCCCGTGCAATTAAATAGTTCAAAATAGTTTGTCAACTTACTGACAAATATTGTGAAAAGCAAGTGGTTATACAAGGTTTGAGTTTGTTTTATGTTTTCATTAGACCCCATGTTGCATATGACCTACAAGCCAAAACAGCGCCCTCACTAAGGTCAAACAAAGACCTATCATCATTGCCCGCGAGTAGTGCGTGGCAAACATGCCTGAACATTTCCATTGTTTGGCCTTAGTGATGATGGCCATTGCAAGGGGTCTTCTTGAACTAAATTCAATAATGCATTTATGGTGAATAGAAACTAATAAAAGTTTCCATTACAATTTTGTTTGTGGATTAGGTCAGCAAGATTGCTCCTGATTACTACGAGTCTCTACCAACACACGATTCCCTCGGCATGGTTGTGTGGAACTTCATCTTCAGTAGAAACTTTGGACCCTATTCACGCTGCAAGAGACAGGACTCCATGGATCCCAATAACATAGATGCTTGGGAACAGCACATATATAAAAGTGGTTAGGCATTTCTCAATTTCACAATTCCATGTTTATTTTGTAGTTTTTGAAATATACAGCTTTTTAGTTGGTATATTTTAGAATGATTAAAACATTTCCAACTTGTGTGAAGAGACTTTGCAGCTACTTTATGGTGTACCGTAAAATTAACTTTGTATTTATTCCTTGTTTTCTAAGTTAGTGTCTTACTTATTGATCAAATTGGATTGAGGGTTTGTGGATGTATTTTCTTGTATGAACTATATCGTTTTTCCTTGACTCATGACAGGGGGTTCACATTTTCCTGAGATGCTTGTGTTATCCTCAAAGTGCACTTTAGTCTTGATTCAATTGTTGGGGGTCAGTAAGAGAAGGTTAATCCAAAGAACTTAAACTGCCATGAAATTACACTCAGGATGCGTGATCTTTTTCACCTGTATCATTAAGTGGGTTCTTCCATTACCTTTTCAATCTGAGCTCTCTGGGTTGTAAATTGACCTCAAACTGTCCCAACCCTGACACCGGTACAGCTGTTTGAACAGATTGAACTTCTTAATCTTGTTGCAAGCCCTCCTTATTGGATCCCCTACTGCGTTTGCAATCAGTAATGCCTACCACAAGATCGTAAAGAACATGAACCATTGAAAGCTAGCAATCGCTGTTGGAACAAAATCTGACTGATCCACTAATTACACACTCATAATTAAAACAACAAAAGATGTCAGGCATCCAGACTTGGTTCTCTGTTGAGGTCTAAATTGTTTTCCCAATGTGTATACTGTCTTTAAGTCCAAGTTTAAACTAAGGCTGTATCGAAATTGTCAGCTTTGGCTATGGACGATGCGGTGATACAGCCATACAGTGTTCTCCACAGACTTTTTCTTTGGGAGGGCGGCATGACGTAATCAAAATGGCGCCCGTCGATATGACGTCATCAAAATGGCGCCCGTTGGTTTATGACGTCATCGCACGTGAAAGGAAAAAACACCCGAGATAATCCTTTTCTTAAAAATAATCTTATTAACCCCCGGGCCCCGACACTATAATAAGGAGAATGATTGACATCCATTTCATTCTGTCAAAACAACCTTGTTGTAAAACTAATTCAAAACCTACAATTTGTTATACATTTTGCTTTGTGCGCCACGCCAAAAACATCAGAGGGATATGCCGCTCAGTGTTGGATTTTAGAAACCCTGGATTTCTATGCGTTGGTGGTGATCGGATAGCCCACACACGTGCAATTTTCGAAACGGATTTTTTTTTTACAAATTACAAAAAAACATTTTTTGGACGATCTTATCCCCTAATTTCTGCCCTCAATAATACCTTTTTCATCAACAACCATTTTCATGGATTTGTGATTAGAGGTTCCGTTGTTTAGAACTTAGTTTTCAATAAAATCGTCGAGATTCAACGATCGGTAAACAACGCACGGTACGCAAATTCAATGAACTTTGCCCCGCAACGCCCTCTATCGGCAAAAGTTGTCAATGTTTGAATATCCTTCAAGGCTGTACATTGTACCAATCTGCAGGCGTGCAGCACAGTGTGTTGCAATTCTTTATCGGCTCATGAACGTGTTGGAGTCTAGCAAGCTCTCTTATGAATATGGTAATCAACGGCCAATCACAGCGTGCGGAATGTTGGTTAGCTTGGACTTTGGACCGTGTGTGTTGTGTATGCGCTATGCATGGACTACCGACCGAACGTTGTTGGGCCGATGCACGTGCAGCGGTGGATACTCAGCAGTCAGAACCATGTGATTGTGTGTGCATCGTGTTTTAACGTTTGTATACTACTAAAATGAACGATCGCAATTCCAATGCTGCGGCTTAGAAGTCGGGATTGGCTCGTCGGCTACTCGTTTGATTGTATTAAGTGCAGGCTAAAAATAGTCTGTTTGTAATTTTTTTGGCAGGGCGGCCAATTATTTTAGCAGGGCGGCCAATTCTTTGGCAGGGCGTCCTTAAACTTTGGGAGGGCGGCCCGCCCTCCCAAAATACGTGTGTGGAGAACACTGGCCATAAACAGTTTTGATAGATTGATTGAGTTTTTGGTAACCAATCTTTTGGAAAAGTCAATTTTCTTTCAAACAAAAGTTGCAACCATCAATTTTCTTTCAAACAAAAGTTGCATTGATTTTTTGACATTTTTCCAAACTGAGGTTGGTGTTTTGAACAGCAGTTTTAGCACACATGTTGTAGTACTTAGTACTTTGTCAATGTTTCCATGAAATGAACAAGATGAAACGGTAGAAAATTAAAATATTCCAAACTATTGTATTTACCCAGAAGTTTATCTGGGTCTTTTTGACACTCTCTTAATTGAATGTGTACAGCCTACAAAAATACAGCAAATTTTAGCATCATGTCTTGCTCCTATTATTTACTGCAGAAAATTCCATGAGTTAAAGTGCTAAGAATGAATGCATATTATTTGTTTTTTCCTACACTGATCAGATGGTAAAACAAATCTACAGGATTTGAATTCTTGCCTGGCATTCCAGGTCAGAAAACCTCTAGACCACTAAATGTACCTGACTGGTGATAAGAGGGCAGTTCCAATCCTGTAGATAGTAGCGAGTACCACAAACAAATAATTACATTTAATAATTGCATTGGGGATGAAAATGTTTATCTTTCCCCAAGCAGATCATACAACCATTCAATAATTAATGCATTTACATTTAAATATGGTTTTCACTATGTTTTAATGTGGAATTTATTTTATGGCTATGTAGAATAACGCAATTTTTTATTAACTTTGCATAATTGACACAGTTAATATTTGAGGGACCAACACATCATCGGCTCTGTCTGTTCTTTTTTCAACTTCTGTACTTTTCAGAAAATCAGTACTTCACATTTTGAGCTACAGAGAAATGGAAATGCTCAACATTTAAAGATTTTTTTTTAAATAGATGTTAAACAAAAAAATTGATGTTTGTAGATTTTTCTTTAATTAATAGACGTTTTCATGTTAACCTCCTTTTGATTGTTATAGAAATCAATAAGGAACTTGCACCACTGAGCTGATGTTTGTTTAAAAAAAATTGCCTTCGATTTTAAACTTATTTTTGTTTTATTTCAAATCATCAAGCATGTCAGAACCAAAACCTGTCCAATTAAAGGATTCAGCAAACACCATAAGAAATATCCACTCTGACAAATAAGTCTTCTTTTCAGAGGTTTATTCTCCACAATGTCTCACATCAAAACTATCATTTACATGAGTATATACACTGGTCATAAAAACATAAGTTGAAATTAGCTATTGTAATTTACAATCGCTTCCATTTGGGCACGTGTCAAAGTGCTCCGCAAAATTATGTGTCAAATTTGTATCTAATAATAATAATAATAATAGTGGCTTCTTATATAGCGCTCAGGTCCGTCACTCAGTGACGCTCATGGCGCTTCAACATTAAGGCTAAATGCTATGTCACTCTGACATCTACCAATTATTTGCTCCTAAAAGGAAAATGGCCACAAGGCAAAATGTATACCAGGTCACTTAGACCAAACATGTCGGTCACTTTGACCAAATGTCACAAAGACATAAATTTAGGTCACAAAGACCAAATGTCACAAAGACATAAATGTAGGTCACAAAGACCAAATGTCACAAAGACCAAAATGTTAAATTGTTCCCACTACGGGACTACAGCCACTCAGGCACACTAGCAAAAGCCTTGAAGCAAACTTACACAATATCACAGTCTAGAGAATATCTCTATTATCTCCAACTTATTATGCTTTTAATTAATTTACAGTGAAACATTCCTAATTTCAAACATAGCACCTTTCCAGTCTAAAAGCAACACTCAACAATAAACGCAAAATTGCAACTACACGGTGAAAGTTTTAAATGCTCATCAGCCTTCACTCTCAAGTAAGGCAGTTTCAAAATACAGGCAGTAAATTCAATTAATGATATTTGTCACTCTTTGTACAGTTCCAGACAAATTCCTATTTAAATGTTCCAAGTTTACTTGCTGGCTACTCCATCCATGCAAAAGAAAAGGCTACTTGCAGAAGTACAGCTTCAAACTCCTAGTCTCCAGTTAACCCTTTCAGCCCCAAGTTCTTTTGACATAAACAACTGCTGGAGCCCACGTTCTTTGACCACTCAAGCGTGAAGCACACTTCCTGACACAACAGGAAGCTGGGGTTCAAAGTTTGATTTTACAAACTCTGTTATTACATTGAAGATTTTATTTAAGAGCATAAGGGGTAATAAAAATTGTCTTACTTATTGAATTTCCTTTCATATAATTCAAAAATCATTGAAATCGGCCACAAAATGTCCAAGTTCTTGGTCTTTGCTTCCTCAGTGTGTTCTGAAAACCCAAACACTTTTTCGCACACAACCTCATGGCGCTCCGTAGGTGTTTGGCATTTCGGATCTTTCTACTCTAATTTGAAGCGGTTGCAAAATAACAACCCTATCTTATTTTACCGTCATTGGAAAGATCCGATCTTTCTCTTTCCAATGATGGTAAGCTTGGGTATGGAGGGTGAACATGGACAAAACTACAGCTTTTTAACAAAAAGCCTTTGTGCCCAGGCTTGAGTGCTTTGTTGTGTGTTGTCTTGGGCGACTATAGTCGCCTTTGGGGCTGAAGCAGGGTATAGTGCACAGTCGACTATAGTCGCCCTTGGGGCTGAAAGGGTTAAATGGCGACACTCAACATCATTCTTGAAGTGTTGTGTGAGCTTCACTATAAAAGTGGTGCTCCAACGTAAAGTTGTGACCCAGAACCAAAGCCGTCTGCAATTTCATAAGTAAACACTTGCTGTAATTCTTGAGTTTAAATGTACAAATTACCAAGTATGAAAAGCACAAGTAATTCTTCACTTAAAGTAGAAACATCCATGTCTCTAATCACATAACTTGAGTCGGATTAAATATCACAAATGTTAGATTTCTTAAACCTCACAAAATATGTAGTAGTTTTAAAAGGTGTTGGTCTAATGATATGCATTATTCGTACTTTGGGCTACAAGTCATCAATATTCAGGACAGCTAATAAATATGCATTAAAAAACAAAACATGAGGGTTTCTCTGTGACAAAGCAGTTAAATTGAATTATCACTGAACCAAAAGATTACATGCCCTTCGCTCAAAACAATTAAAAGAAGAGAACAAAAAAGTATTAACAAAAACCCTACAATTTTCAGTTGAAGAAGTTTAATTTGAAATAATTTTTAATAAGATTCTTTTGAAAACAGAAACCAAAGCTTTAACGTGACGATGAAATAAATATTTAGGCAAACAAAGAAATACTGCTCTGCACTAAGTGTTGCTGTGAAAAGTGTCTTATTAGTAAACTATATCTGATTACTTAGCTACATTATCTTATATAAAAAGACTATTTTACAAACTGTTATTCGTATTTTGTAATATAACTTCAACATATGTGTGTTAGAGTTGGTACTTGAAATTAGAAAGCATTTTAAAAAGTGATTTTGAAGAACCATCTGGTGTAAGGGTGGTTTTGATGTTACTTTATAGGTAGCTTACTAATTTGAAGTGCCAAGAACTAACTACTGTGATTAGTGATGCATTTTTTCTTTGCATGTTATAATTGTAGCTAAGCCTCAAGTAATTACTAATGAAGGAACTACATGTATGTAGATTAGTTTTGTGAATGGACTGTCTCTATACAATGGACTGCCTCGTGACCAAAATAACACCCATAATGCTTAATACATTATTTTGTTTGAAGTTATGAAATAATCCTTTCTTATTGATTGCTTCAGAAATGGTTGAACTTTTTGTGGAAAATGCTAAAAATGTGTAAAATTTGAAAAATAATAATTACAGTTATGCAAGTGGTTTGTATATTTATCCCACACTGAATGTTTGTAAGATATAAGAAAAGGAGAGTGGAGTATTAAACAATGAATTTGAATGCGAGTTGAATGTGCATAGGAGGTACACCATCAGCTTTTGAAGGAGATATTGTATTCTTTTTAATGTACTAAAAAGACTTGGCCCGTGGTATGAATTCAAAAAGTGGTGATGAAGCGACTTTCAAACTCTAGCATTTCTGTATACCTAAGAAAAACTCTTGGGTCGAAACGTCACACCATTACCACTTTTTGACAGTTTTAAGACATTTGTAAATAAGCTAAACAGTGCAATCTTCGTTCTATCTGTGATCAGCTACAAGTTGCCAGACCACAAGCCCTTCCTCTCAGTGTTGTACCTTCTCCAATAAGGTCTGATAGATGTTTTAGATGATACTCATTAATGCAAGTTGAAGTAGACTGCATCACCTGTATATGTATCATGGAAAGCCTTAGCGGTGTAATAACTTGACTGTAATTAATCTGAAAGCTAAATTTTGATAACCTCAGTACCAGTTCTGAGTGTGCTTAGAAATATTTATGTCTAAAGCACTGCAATTGCAGAAAAATTGCCCCCAATTGTTGGATTTTATAAATGTAATCTCATCAAAAAATCAACCTTTGTATAATCGACCTGTAATTGATGACATTTCCACCGATTGGATGTATGTGGTTAACTGAAACCTAGAGGATGGGAATGAATTGAGTTTTCAAAACTCCAATATGATGTTTCCATACCTTCAAATATCAAGTAGACTTTCTAGACTGAGCAAGTCTCGCGACTTTCCGAAGTTAAAGCGCAAGACTTTCCAAAGTTAAAGCGCAAGACTTTGTTTCCCCAAAATGTTCCAATGTGCTTTAGACTTGCTTGGTCTACTATTAAGAAGTTTTTCAATGTTAGAGGTAGACAAATTGAATTAGAAAACTGCTCTACATGTATGTAAGTGGAGAGCAACAAATTGTTTATGACTGGGATTGTTGAAACTATTAGCAATTTCCTCTGTTAAACTTGAAGTGAAATTTGAAAATAAACGTTAAATGATTGAGTGCTACTGTTTAAACTTTTGTCACCACTGATGTATATTTTGCAAAATACAAACCTAAAGGATTCACTCGGTGAGTGGGGCTTCAAATCCTGTCAATTAGGTTGCAGGGGAGGGACCTCCTTGACAACAACAGAAAAGGGTTATTTCTACCCATGACATGTGAAAAAGAGCCACAGACTTCCTAAAGGCATTAAGTGTGCATACATGTACCCTGTGGAAGGGATCATAAAAGCTTATATTTTAGGAAGGTGGCAGTATATGATTTATTTAACTTTTTATATGAAGACAAGGGGCCACTTGTGAAAATAATATTGGAATTATGTCGCAATTGCGATACACAAATATAGGCCTAGTGTTTCATGTATGACTTGTGTAGTATCTTGCCTGTTTAATAGGAATACCCTAAAATGCTCATGTTTATTCCTTTTGTAAACAAGGAGACCTGGTCAATAGTTCACTTTGGATGCAAAGCAAGGTTTGTGTTGCTATAAGAAGACAAATAAACAAAATACATGAACTGTATGTTCAGTGTTTCATTGATTCTAATGTCGTCTGTAAATCATATGACCAAGCTCAGCCATGAGTCGATTGCTCCAAACTCATTATCAGACATTGGTTTTATGGTTAAAGGGAAGCCATGAAAATTAATTTCTCTATGGTCGTATATTTCCCTTCAACGTTGCAACACTTGTATGCATTATGATTTTATGACATCGCATGTTTATAGAAAGCCATTTGTAACGGGTTTGAACACGGCTGGTGCGCACTCTTTACTGAAACACAATAAATTTACAAGGGACACGCTGTTTAGTGGTGTTGTAAAAATAGTGAAAGGTTTTATTCATATCCCGGCTACAAATGAAGGGAGAGGTGATTTACACGCTGTATTATAAATTAATGAGACTATTGATGAAGTATCTCAAATAAATGGAGAATAATAAAGAACCCGGCGGGTCTCGACAAAATAAAATATAAAAGAAGTTTAAGTGCAACCCATGTGGGGTTCAACAATAAACTCGGAAGAGAGAAGAATACTTAAACAAATATAATACAATTAAACAATGCAAATATAAGAAATGGTTTGAATGGTATAAGAAATGGCCTATCTGTTTAGCTGTGGACGCATCCGGCGAAAATGAAGAATAACTGGAAGATGACGATACTATGACGATGATGATGCTGATACTATGACGATAGGGGGCGTTGAAGCTGAAGATGGGGGACTTGATGAAGCGGTGTGAAAACAGTTCCTTGTCCTTGATCAGGGGACAGGATGACTGTTTTCGTTGCAACCAGATGAAGATGACGACGATGAACAAAGATGTGATTAAAGTTGATGTCTCGCTGTCCTGCTGGCTCTCTTGTTTTGAATCCGCCTAGAGCAGGACAGGGGATGAATATACAATAACTATGGTGAAATGAGCTGGGCTGGCGCAATCCAACGCAGATATCCAACAGAGGCAAAGTGTACTTCTCGAAGAAACTTGGGAGGTTAAAACTTACAACTTTCCTCTGTCGGTGTCCAGTGGCCAAGTGCCAAAATTAATCCTATGCCATTCTTGAAAAATATGAAATAAACTAAAATTAACTACTTAATCTAAAACCTATAATCCTTTAACAAGAAAGGAACAACTAATCCTAAAAAAATAAAGTAAGTGTGAATAAAGACTGTGGGAATATTTATCTCACACTGGTCAGGTCAGTCTCCCATGGGTGTGAAGATGTAACACCTTCTGCCCAGACCCAGTGCCCAAGGCTGATGGACAGTCAAGGATTACTCTCTTAAAATAGCAAGTGTTAATCTATACACAAGACATTTCATAGAACAATGACTCATTATTATAAACAATGAAAAATAGGAGAATTGCTTCAACTTTTAAGCAACAATTATTATGTACAATATTACTTAAAACTTTGTAAACAGTGCTGAATACACATCTGTGTAAGAGTAAGAACAAATTATATTCTTTATTCTCGGTGCAAAAAATAACATCTATGCACACTTGTCTTGTTTTGTTTTTGTGTTATAGATGTCTCAGATGAAGTTGTGACATAAAAGAAGGAATTGACTGATATAAAAGTAAATGTAAAGCATCAAAAAGCAAACAAGTGAAATCAAAGATATATCAAACCATAGAGCAAAACTATGATCAAAATGATTACTGACTAAAATGTTTAGTTTCAGTAAACTAAAAGAAAGATAAATGCATAAAACTCAAATCAGTGCCAAAACACTTTCTTGGGTATGGTCACTGACCTCTGGACAACCCTTCCTCAATACGCCGTGATTGGTCACAAAGCCTGCCACCAATCACCCACTCATCACACACCACCAGGCAACCACCCACCCCTTGAGTACTCGCCCTATTAATCCGAGCAGGATTTGTTTGAAAAGAAGTTAAAACACATAAGGGGGTTTTTCACTGTTTTCTCATGACTCTGAAGTCCAATTTAGCTTAAACTTTCACAGGTTTGTTATTTCATGTATATGTTGGGTCACATCAAGTTTGGATACAGGTCTTTGGCAATTACCAATGTTGTACACACCCTTTAACGAAAGATGTCATTCAATTTTGCAATGCATTTTGCAATGCATTTTGCAATGCATCTTTTATCAACTTTTGATATAAATGAAGGAGAATATCTCAACATTTTACCAGCTGTTATTTTTACAGTGCTTGAATTTATGTGAAAATTATGACAAAATAACAACTTCCGATATGAACAACATAGTATCTAAATTGCTTGCCGGGAATGCCCTGGAATGTTAAAGGTTATTCTTTATATTACATGATCTATATGACTCCATTTGTTTGTCACATTTATAAAGCCATCCCAAATGATGTCCAAAAACACACACATTTGTGGGAAAACCCCTCAAAATCTCTTTCAAAGTATTCTTCAGAATAGTGATTGAATGGAGGACTCATGATAACTTTGTTTAGTATCTTATTCTGTTATAATAATTTAATAACGTTTGAATTGTGTTTGAAAACCAAATAATGTAAAATAAGTTGTTGATAAAAGTTGATGTTTGATGATATTGTAAGCCACCACACAGCTTATTTATCTGCTTTTTGTGAATGTAATACAACACTGTGTGTCTGCTTCATAATTAAATATATGGTCTATGAACCTTGTCTGTACACTCTGATTGGTGTCAATTTATGTAATTACAAATCCAATGGTGCAAGCACCAATAACAGGAGTAATGGGACACAAGAAGAATGTTCAGTTTTAGATATGGGAGGAAAGCATTATGTGGGGAAAACCCACGCAATTAGGTAAAGACTGAAAAACCCAAATCCACGTACTAAGTTTTTAATACAGAAACATTCTACAAATCTGAACTTTAAATAGAGCAGACCACAAAAGAGCAAAGTCTGTCTTGCTCCAATATTTGCATTTGTTCACATTGTGGTGACTCATTGACTTCACATTTACATAATTATGATAAACAGGTGCTTTAAATCAAGATTGTGAACAGAAAGGTTTCCCCTTTGTGTTGGCTTTTGACAGCTGCAACAGTTTTTTTATCTCACTCCATTCAGACATCGTTAACCCCTATAGGTGGTGAACCCAATCATACAACAATTTGTTGATTCATTTTTAACCAATAAAATAAAGTACAATTTACAAAAATTTAATACCAAAAACATTTAACCATTACTTTTACTCATGCATCATTTGTATATATTCAAATTCCATCAAAGTGGTGACATTTTTTAGAAAGCCACCTTGGTGATTTTGTGCTAGTCAGGCATATTTGGCCCATAGAAAAAAGTAGGCAAATTTTATCGAGTACATGTAGCTACATGTACATTAGGAATACATGGTTTTATATAATTAAATAAACTTTTGCTGATTTTTCCGAGGGAAAAAAAAAAAATAATCGAAAATCAGGAAAGTATTAAGAATATCATGAATGTTGTTTTGATATGACAAATTAAAATAATAAACAGACAACTGGTATAGGCCTACAATTTGCTCACAGATGCAGCAATAAGCCATTTGCGAGTTACATTTGAATAATGTCTGGTACAATGACTTGTTTAGTCACAAGTTACCGCTTAAATTTGAATTCCTCAGACTATCGAGACAGTTGCTATGTCACATGATTAGGGGCAAGCTTTTGCTTAGTTACGTAAGAGACGGTGAACACCCATACACAATTCTGAATGGATGTGTATGGCACAATGGTACCAGGGTTTGCTCATCTGGAGGTTGCTATACAAAAGCTTGCCCCGAACCATGTGACATAGCAACTGTCTTGATAGTCTGAGGAATTCAAATTTAAGCGGTAACTTGTGACTAAACAAGTCATTGTACCAGACATTATTCAAATGTAACTCGCAAATGGCTTATTCAGACTAAACAATTTATATGGTCACTTGGTACAGGTGTAGTCTATTTATATCTGTTTTTCAACAAATACGTTATCATGCTTGATAGATTTTTGCGCTCTCATTGCAATCGCACATGAATGTTGGCAAAACATCTTCATCCCCTTTCTGTTGACAAGGGTTGAGGCTTGCACACACACCTTTGCAAATTCTACATGTGTTGTAAGTAATAAAGCACCAATCACACCAACAAGATGAAAGCCCAAACAACGTCTCGGAGGAAGTCAAAGAACCTTTCTCAATTGATTCAATTTAACAAAGTGGGTCTGGAGAGGAAAAAACAACAAGAAAAACCCAAACACTATCAGCAAAGTATAGAACATGTTACCATGGTAACTAGACAACGATAATGCAGAACATAGCAGGTGCATGTCCTAGATTTTTTTATTCAGTTTCTGGTTGAAAACTGTCAAGATCGATTTCCGCAAGGGGCAAATCAGTTTTGGAGTTTGTGAACGCCCCCAGGGTGCAGAGTTAGCAAAGCATACACATTCAGGAATCCTGTCAGATAGATCCAGTTATGTAACTTATCTTATGCAAATGGTTTACTTTTGAACAAAGATTCATTTCCACATCTTGAATGTGGAGGTGAGATTCTCAGTGACCTCGTACATGATCTCATCAGGCAAACTACTAAACTAGTCATACAAGAATTTGCTACATTTTAGTACCATCTATAAAATATAGTGAAAAACTGTAAAAACAAACAGTTGAACTAGAAGTTGAGAGACGTGCTTCTTTTCTATGTATCCAAACCTGTGTGCTGCAATCTACACAAAAAATAAGATGTTTTATATTTCATTCAGCTGTGTACAAATTGTACCTGCAGAAACCCCAGGCTATGTGGCTCTTTTGATGTCAGAGGTCATATGACATAGACAAAAATGTTACATGTAATGGTTTTGGGGTGTTTTTTCCCCCCCAATTGGATGGATTCTTTTATTTTCAGGTTGTACATTTTACAAAATTTAAAGACTCTACATCACCTGAAGTGAAAATCTAGAGGACTTCAGATTGTAAAACTTACAATCCTGACAAAATATAACGGCGGTGACAGACCATTATTTCTTTTGAATGAAAGTTTCAAGTTATTTTGTTCAAGCAAGCTTTGGTGACCGAATGACATTGCTCACATCTTTTTTCTTCCTGAAGAAAATGCAAAGAGGATTTTCCAAAAGACACTAAGAAGATTGATTTTGTTTGTCCTTAATCAGAAATATAAATGGAAGTAAAATGCAACAGAGAAGGGCTTACGATTTAAACAATGATTTCTGCCACTCAACTCACATTTCTTTACCTTTTCTCTCAAAATGTTGAATTTAATCAGGTTTTTTGGTAAAATAAAACATAAGTACTACTATTAAAATGTACAAATATTGACAGGAATAATAAATTGCTTCACATACTTGTGTTGAGAAAGACTTCCCCATAAAACTATTCACTAAGAATCAATATGACCTAATTTTCACATAGTTGTTTAGCACAACAATGTACATGTATTGCTTAGAAAGAAATGGGTTATCATCTAAAATACTGTATAATGTAGAAGGGTCCCGACTGGCTCCCTGCTAATTCCAGCTTAGTAGATATAATTGTTCAGCAAAACTTTAAGCTAAATTGCAGAAACTTGGCTGATCAACAGTATATAACTATCTGTCAATCTGATCAATGGAACATACAGTAACATTCAACTCAAGCATCTGTTTTGTTATTTCTGGCAAGTGATCAATCCTGTTAGAATTTGCACTCAGAATGTTTGAAGGCATGTTCAGATCACGTGGGTCAATAAACAAGTCAAGTCAGATTTGGAGGTCCGGATCATTCATCAAAAAGTTGAACAAACTCTGAATATTACAATTATGAAAACAAACAGTTGCATTGGTAATGAGTCAACACGGTCAACAACATGTGAAAGATAGTTGAGCTTGCATAATACAAAGGAAAGTTTAGAAAAGTATAGAATATTTTTTTATGCAGCTGCTTAGTTTCTAGAGTACAAAACAAATTTCAAAAATTAATGAATACATTTCTTATAGGTCATTTGTTTAACAAAATCTTCTTTTTAAAGTTTTTAAAAAAATACATTTTTCTTTAAAAAACAAATCTGAAAGCACAAGATTATAAACATTTGGCAATCACAACACTTCATTTTTTCCTCCTTTAGACCTGGCTCCAATCTAAGCAAAGGCAAGAAGTTCTTATTTTTATTGTGAAGGATCTAAATGAAGACATATTTGACAAAGCAATATTGAATCTTTACTGAGTTTACAAACATTGTCTTTCACACTGTTAGGATCATACATGAAAGTGTCTTTGAACAAAAGATTAATTGAAAAATCCTAACACAAAGCTTGAAATACCCACTGGACCACAGACAAGAGTCCAGTCATTGAACTAGACCACTGACCAGAGAGTTTAAGCACTTGGCCAGTAACCTGTGTGCCTAGTGGATATTCTCTTGGGGTTTTCAGACCTGCTATTGTACTGAATACTGCAAGTAAGAAAGAGTTTGGTGGGATGAGTTTAATTCAAGCATTGACAATGTGGCAAACAAAATAGCCAACAGTTTCCAAGGTGAATACATAGCAGGTCATAGGTCAGTAAAACCTACATATCACCTGCAAATTATCAGTAAAAATGTAACACACAAACAAATAACTTCATGCACATTTGAAAGACTAGCAAATTTGAGCTTGAACTCCAACCTTTCATTGTCCAACCAGGGGCTGTATGTCTCAATAACCAACACAACCAGATTAACCACCCCAACCCATTGAAATACAACTTCATATGGTGTTTCATTCTGCTCAACTGAGGACTGCGTTAGTTATGCTTTACATGTGACCAGGCACACCACCATAATTACATAATGGGTGTTGAGTGACCATAAGGTGTTGGTTTTTGTTAAAGAGTGGCAAGGATTCTAGTATTTTACTCTAGGGAATTTCGATAAAAAAATATTTCAAAAAAACAAAACAAAAAAACAAACCAAGCACAATGTCATATGTAAAAACTAACAATAAAGACTTTGTACATTTTTACAAAAACATTTTTGTGACACCTATTATTTACATTAATATTTTATAGTCTGAACAAAGCTAGCTTCAGCTTCTGAACAAGAAAGATGGCCTTAAACTCAAGAACATAGATTAAATACAGATTGGTGCATGCTTGTAAAGCTCCTGATGCATTCTGGGGGTTTAATTTCTATGAACACAGGGGGCCCTTCTCCAGCTGTAACCAATAACTGTTTCGGTTATTAGCCAGTGATTAACCAATGGCCAACTCAACCGCAACAGTTATTGGTTAAGACCGCCAAAACCCACCCCTGATTTACAACCAAGGGAATGCTGGGATTGCTCATCCTCTATGTTAGCAACTGACAATCATTTCAATTCCAAGTATAAACTTAGTTGATTGACAAACTGTAGCAATGGGAAAGCTGCAATTCTCTTAGATCCAAAATGGCTGCTCTCATTAATCTCCTTGACCACTTCGCTTCAGAGGGTGCAATAATGCACAAAACTCCCATGCAACACACAGCAGCAGTCTTATCAACTGTCATTTGAGCTTGTGTGTGTGTTTGGCAGTGGTCATGTCAACAGGCCACGTGACTTAGTGTTGGATTTTGCATACAAAGGCAACTGTTTCACAGAGTCCCTGTGGTCATTGTCGGTGGACCTGTACTGCAAACAATCAACAAATCAACTCTTTAAATAGTTGTGCCTAATGCCTTTGTCGAAGACAAATCAGTCAAGATTTTGTAAAGACGGATTTTACTGCATTATTAGAATGACTTTTATCTCTCTCTCTCTCTCTCTCTCTCTCTGGGATGAAATCTGTCTGACTGTCGTCGACAATCGTCAACATAACAACTTCCCAATGGTCTAATTGTACTTCAGAATCACAACCGCAAAAAACTACGAGCCGTTAAAATCTGCAAATACCAATGAGAAAAAGTCTTGATATGGGTGTCAGAACAGAGTTTCATTTATCCCCCAAACAAATTATTCATGGTTAAGTAAAAAAAGTTGCTTCTTGACTGAAAATATTACTGCCTGAGCATCAGCAAAAGGATTTTGAATCCAGAAGCGAACTGGTTAATGAAGACTTGGAATTCTCCAGGCTCATTTTCTAATCTATGCTCCTGAACCAAAACGTAATCTAACATGATATATACACACAAAATATCACATACAAAAGGGAAGCTACTTCTGTAATAAGCCAGAATTTGTTCCTCAAATACAAAGGTACCATACAACCTCAAAAGTTCAAATTTGCTTTGGTCATTGTCATAGTCAAATTAAAAATAATACGCACGTAGTACAAGTTGTTTCACAAACGTAATAACAATTTGAACATTAAAACATGAAAAACACATGTAAAAAACAGAATAGATTTTTGGTATTTATGTACTGACTTGTAAATTGTTCTATAAAATTTGGCAAAACTTTGTTTGTTCCTGCACTCTGTGTGCATCTTAAGATTTGAATGAAGAATGGTTTAACCTTATTGCAGTTACACCTTTAGATATGAACAAGTTAAAGTACCAACTGAACAGTTAAATGCAAAGCTTACTGGTCCCGCTTACTTGATTGCCAAAATAACCTACAAAAGGTTGGGTTTTTGGATATGATCGCCTCATGGCCAGGTAACTGAACACAGAGGTCTGGATTTATTGATTTATCACATAACCATTGTAACAGGTCACATTGAAAATACACCCTTACTTATTATGATCTGGTGAACTTGGAATAAATTATTTGCACTTGATAAAAGAAATACCTTCAGTTTCCTCTGTGTATCAGAGTTACCTCTTTATGTTAGTGTTTACACAGCACCCGATAGAGATAGTACACAGGGGTCAAAGTGACAATGCGAACAATGGAAAAGCACAGTACTTTAAGGTGGGGTGTTTTCATGACAAGATTGTTAAAAAAATATTTCAAATTGCAGCATTGTTTTGATCTATCTTCAGCTTTATTGCCAGCAAAACGATCCGTCACATGGAGCTTTGAAGAGGGTTTCAGACTTCAAACTCTGAAATTAAACAAAAACAAAATAATATGGTTTAAATAGGAACATGCATCAGATAAAATATGTATAACGGAAAAACTGTGTTTACGAAGAAACCAACAAACAAGAACAATTTCAGATTTGTTTTACATGAACTACATCTTAAGTAAATTGTTTAAGAAGTCCTTCAGTAAATCTCAACTCTCAATTCACACCTACAATGGAGTAACTTACTTATACTGTAGATGCTGTTCCAATTTACTGTCAACTTAAAAACCAGTTAGTCTAACTTCACTACATTGTTCACTAAATTCACACTGTTTTCAAGAAGTAACAGGCATGTCAAAAATCATGTTTTGTTATTTTTGAGTTTTGTTCTCTTTTTGCCTTGATTGTAAATCTTATTGAACTGCTGCTTAATTTCTTCACTGATAAATGGGCATTCATCTCAATAACTTCAGTATGTGTTTTCACAAAGAGATGTGCATATCAGCGTGAGCGTGCCCACATGTCATGGTCTACTTCACTGTCAAAACAAAAATTAATGATGTACGCAGAAGTGGGTCATCTTGCTCATCATGCTTGTGCGCGTGTTTGACTTTGTGCTAATTAACCAGTGTCTTGATTACAATTATTGCAAGAGAGGTAAAGTGTAACTCATTAAGGCACACATGAGGAAACCTAAACTGCACAACACAGTTTTAACATTGCAAATATTTCAAGTTGAATTTGAAGTGGCACTGTCATCATAGTCAAAGCAGGTCTGTAGCTGTACATTGGATTTTGAACTCACACCCAGTTACTGTACATGCATGCACCCTCCTTTGATACTATACCAATGGAGGGCGCATGCATGCGGTAACTGGGTGAGAGTTCAAACTCCATGTATAGCCATGACGACTAAGGCCCTTTGAGCACACATTAAAATACCAATATCACGCCTTTGAGTATACTTTTACAAACTTTGACATATGCAAAATGCCTAAATTTAAAAGGATTGGTTCCAAAAGTCAGTCAGACATTTATTTATTCATTTATTTAAGTTTATTTATTTCACTACACATCCAACAGCACAAGCGCAAATAATAGGATAGTGAATAAGAAACGGGAAGAAATGTTTGGTTTTAGATGTACATGTAGGAGAAAAACCCCAAACAGGGGGGCCGGGGGGGCATATTTTTTTTTTACACCGCGAGGGGTTTTGTACTGTAACACTGTCAATTCCGTCTTGAGATAGGAGACTACGGTTTACCCTAAACCCTAACCCTAACCCTGACCCTGACCCTAACCCTTACCCCAACTCTGACCCTAATCCCCTGAAGGCATAAATGATTGTAGTCTCATCTCAAGACAGGAATTGGCAGTATTACAGTACAAAACCCCTCGCTAAGGTGTAATAAGAAAAAATGCGGGGGGGGGGGGAACCCAATACAATCAGGTAGGGACTGAAAACCCAATCCACATGCAAGGCTCCAGTCTGAGGTGGGATTCCAACATACCTATAACTATCAGGATATAAAGAGCAGAAAAACAACCACCCAAAACACAAGAGCATTCTTTTGTCAAATACGAATAGAAGAACATGTAGGCTTACTGCAGGGCCATACTTCATGATTCAGCAAGGGGTAGAATCAACCCTTGTTATAAAAGAGGTTCTGCTTTAATTCTGAAGTCTCGAATCTCATTTATGTGTTTCCCAGTGATCTTGTTATACAAGAGTCTACTGTATCTTCATGAAGTAAAACAGATTTTCAACAGGTAAACAGAATCAGCTAAGCAAACTGTTGGCCAATCTAAGCAAACTGTTGGCCAATCTAAGCAAACTGTTGGCCAATCTAAGCAAACTGTTGGCCAATCTAAGCAAACTGTTGGCCAATCTAAGCAAACTGTTGGCCAATCTAAGCACATTTGAGTGTCAATTTGAGATTGATTAAGTTGAACGTTACCATTTCATCAGAAGGTAACATCCTCAGCAAAGTTCCCAGAGTACTCTTCTTTGGATTTTCCGTTTGTATATGTCGACAGTCTGGTTACTGCCTCACTCCCTCTGGATTAACACAAACATCGGTAGAAGTTATAAAATGACAAGTCCTGAACACAATTGTCAGACTTTTTCTGGTGAAAACTGATGTCACAATTAATTTTCAAGAAATAAAAATTTTAAGACTGAAGTAACGATTCTCTTTAATGCATTCATGATTTGTATATGTACAAAATAGAAAAAGCCTTTTTATGTCAACTATTATAAATGACAAAGTGCCTTGGAGTAAGGGGATTAATAGTCTGTCTGGATTTAGAGAGTATAAAAAACACATTTTGCCTCAAGAGTAACTGCGCTGATGCTAGTCTTTAAAGAGCCATTATATCATTGGATTTTCAGAGAGTAAATTCATTTCCATAGATCTCCCATATTTTAATAAACACACTACACAACCAAACAGTGATTGGCAATATTGAGGACCTCAATCGCATTTTCTTTGACAATGTTTCATATTTCTTTATAATAGAGGAATGGAACTGATATGAACTTTATACTCGGTATGCTTTCAGATTGAAACTCCTTCTATTTTTTATAATAACCAATCCTGTACTTCGTCTTAAAAATAAATAAATTAGAAAATCTTTTTTTTTCAAGCAACGTTGACAGTCGACCCCGGATTTCTGTTTTTGGAGGGCCAAAATGGAGGAATCACATCCCTGTCTTTTTACATCAAAAGAAGAAAGCACTTGTGCAACAAAAATAAAGTTTTGGAAATGTGAAGCTTTCTGTAGATGAAAGAAATTGTTTTATGCATCAATTTCAAGCAATGTTATTTATTGTTGTTGAATAAAACTTTGCCATTAAACTTGAACGGTGAATATATAAACACTCAAATGTATTTTTTTTTTAAATGGAAGTTCACACAAATTTAACCATTGAGACATGTGAGACAATCTTTTTTCAGTCAAACATAAGCGAGAGGAATGGGGAAAAAAATGCCCCCAATATATTTGAATATGTTGGAAACTGCAGAGTCTATGGCAAGCACAGTGCGACACAAACAACCCAATAATAACTGGCAACGGAGTGCACTAAAATAGTTAATCAAAATACCCCACCTTGTTATACTAAATAAATGTTGACAAGAATTGAAAAGCTTGTATTCTCATAGTATCTCGAAGGAGAAGCTAAAACTCACGCTCAAAAACAAACCAGTGAAAGCGTTAGTATCGAACACGTTACCTTCCGATTGGGGCTCTTTTTATAACCGTATGATATATCCGTGCACGAGCATCAATACGTTGCACTGTGAGTTACCGTTTTAAACTCAGCTCACAATGACTCGTATCCTCTTGTCTGTAGACCGTCCGTTCGTCAACAATTCCAGCATCGATTCCACAAGCAAAATCTGTGAGTTATTATCTCCGAGTGCTGTGACCGAGCGACCTCGTACACTGACCTTGATTTCTAGTGTTCTCAGAACGTGGGACTGGATCCCAGCACGGTTGTGGTACATGCACCCTTAGCAAGCCGTATTCAACTGTTTTATACGTCAAAGTCGCAGCTAAACTATCATTTAGGGTGTGGGTGTGTGGGAAGGGGGTAGGTTTGCTCTGGCATTTCTGCTATGGTCTTGCTGCTAAATGCACCCTAACTATTAGAAAGGTTTATATAAATTTCTCTCAAATGGGCTACAAATGCCAAGTTCCCTGTTTAATTACTACTACCATAAATTCAGCGATTTGTCAGACATCTCGGGTCTTTTTAATCAACAGCAAAAGCCTTAATTTATTTTCTATCACAAGAAAGCCTCCTTTTTACTGTGTTTGATTAACAGATACTATATTAAGAATATTGTTACACGACTAACAAAACTTACAGGTTATAAAAAAACATGGAAAGAGCAAATTTTCCTTAAGAGCCGATGTGCCTTTGTTGCATAAAAAATTATAACAAGAAGAGCATGCTTGTTTGTGTTGAGCATTCTTTTACTTTCTATCTCAGAAATGTGGTTAACAGAATATCAGCAAATCACTACTGCACAAATTGCTGCTGGTTGTCTGTTGTAAAACCTAAAGGAATTCTCTTAGTTAGAAGTTATTTTCAAGTATTAATCAAAATAAAAAAAGAATCAAAATAAAAAGTCTGCATGCTCTAAAATAATTAATAAGTCAAGTTTTTGACTTTTTCAATTGTACAAGTACCACGAGACTGCACTATTGCCAATAAAAACACTTTAAAAAGCAAAATCTAGTTGCAATACACACAACAGCTAAAAACAGACTGCTTACAATTGAAAACTTTAACCAAGTTGCAAATATCTCAAACTTCAGTAAAGCAGGAATTTGCATTTCCTAAACACAATTTGCTCCCTTTCTATGAAGTTAAACATGATTTGAGCAACTTATGGGCAATTTGATGTTTCAGCTATCATATTTTCTAAATGCGTTTTGTGACAAATTTTTACAATTCAAGTCACAGCTATATTCCACTTCCATGAAACTACTCCTTATGGTAAACCACAAACATTGAAATAAATTGTTGAAATTGGAGCAATAAGTAGAAAGTAGGCAACTGTATATGTTGAATTTGGTTTGGTTTCCAAATGTTGCTAATACTTGCTATGTAGTGGAAATATACTTTTGTTACTGTTGTAATTTTTCCTTATATATATATCAACAAATGATACCTACAAAAAACAAAACCCACAAACATCGGTTTCGATATAGTTCCTTATAAATTGTGGTCTGAATGTGGAAAGCTTATTATTTTCAAGATGACACACTTTTCTAAGATTAACACCTTCAAAGACAATGGTGCATTATCCTGATGCAATATCTTTTCCTGTATTCCGTTCATTCAAATGAGCTGAAACGTTATTTCTTGACGAATTTTCTTTCAGTGTTTCATCCGTTAAACCATTTCCGAACAAAGGTTCTTGAAGTAATGGTTCCATGGTTATTTGAATTATGTTCAACAATTTACCGACTTAATATGGAATAGCAAAATGCTAGAGTTTATCACAATACCTTACAAAGCGGTCCACAACAACGAGAAAAACCAGAAAAACACAAGTCATAGAAGCTTTCTACAGTACAATGTTAACGATTTAAAAAATGTTCTTTTTGCAATACTATTGGTTGTTACAATCCGAATCGCGGTCGACGACAGCAATAGGGTATAAATCTGGACTCGGCAACAACATTGAGAACGACGTGATGGTCTTAATATTGCGCTGGCGGGAGCCGACGTGCCGGGGGAACAGGAGAAGCGGCCGACGACAAGGAGCTGTGTGGGGAACGCGATCAAGGAAAAAGAAAAATACAGCGTTAATTTCATATTGTTAGGTTTACACAATAAACAATGCTGGTACTTCTTTCTTGCACACGGACTTCCGTTTTAAAAAGCGGTTTTAAAACTGGAATATATTGTCATGTCAGTGCAAAAAAGTATCTCCACAACAGCCATTACACAACACGCACGTTTGAAACTGTATGGCTTATTCAACTGTATTCACAAATCCTATGGCTTACCGACATGTTTTGGGCACGGAGCCAATCTTGAATGAGATTCAATAGTATTACAAAGTTGAGATACGTTTTTCACTAAAACGACGATATATAACTTACGATGTTGTACTTTCTTTGTCAAATAGGCTGCCAATTGCAAAGACATGGCTGCACACGTATGAATAAACTAAACTTATGACTGAAATGGATTGACTGTATATCAGCACAAGGCATGTTTAAGGATCGTATATCACTCTCGATTTGAGTGCACCTTACCATTAACCGCGGTTCAGAAATCTTAGATTATCACTGTCTACACTCAGACGGTAGTAGTAGCAAAAGATCAGATTTTCATCATTACCATAAATAGATCAAATTGTCAAAACAGAAGGAACGACAAAGTATTTGCAAAGTTAGTCTCGATATCAGGTCAACTTCGGACCGGAATTATGCAGAGGCTTCAGCCTGCATTGCTCTAGTTTGTGTTGAGCAGCTCATTAACAAAGAAACATTGGAACTTTCATATCCACATTGCATCCATGAATCCACATATTTGAACTAGGAGAGTTTTAGCAAACAGTTTAAAGTCTCTCTTCTACAAAGAAACAATTGATTGTATAAATTGAGTAATTTTGTTGAAGCTATTTTTCAAAGTGCCACACTTAAGCGAGATGAAGGAATTTAGCCTTCTCATTGGTTCAAGCAGATATGATTGCATTGAATCAGGCTATCATGGTCAGAAAAGACAGTCACTCATGTGGGAATAAGCATCCAGGACAAGAAACGACGACAGTGAGAATTCTTAATAGCACTCATTACCTGTAACCTTTGAACAAACACGACTTATTCTGTAAGAACCTTACCGTCTTGGAGGCAGATCATAATAGGGATCCCTTGTGGGTAGACGCTCATAGTAACGGTCATATTCACTGTATAGAAGAAAAAATAATTTATCAATTATATGTATAATGATAACAATATATACAATCTTCTTTTGTGTATATTGCTAATGTATTGTTTACTTTTCAATCTTGTTAATGCATTACCACATATAATTTGATCTTCAGGCCATTATCATTTATTATGATGCAAACACTATGAATGAATGATTAGTGAATGCAAACACTATGAATGAATGATTAGTGAATGCAAACACTATGAATGAATGATTAGTGAATGCAAACACTATGAATGAATGATTAGTGAATGCAAACACTATGAATGAATGATTAGTGAATGCAAACACTATGAATGAATGATTAGTGAATGCAAACACTATGAATGAATGATTAGTGAATGCAAACACTATGAATGAATGATTAGTGAATGCAAACACTATAAATGAATAACATGGATAAAGTGAAATGTAACAAAATCTTCATCTTCCAGCCCATCTTAGTCGGTAAGCAGTTGCAACACCTCTCTTGAAAGTTGCATTGAAAGTAAGCAATATGTAATGTAGTTAAAATTTAAAAAACCCAAATAAAGACAAAAACCTGTCCAAGTTTTGAAAAAGATAAAAAGGCAATCTAGAGAGAGAGAGAGAGAGAGGGAGGGAGAGTGAGTAGAAGGATAAAACAAACCTTCCTGGTGACAGTCGACGCCTGTATGAGGGTGGTGGACTCCTACTCCTGGCTCGTAGGGCATACTCTCGGGAATATTCACGTGGCGGATAGTCACGTGGCGGATAGTCACGGGATAGCGGCCTCCTAAATGATAACCATTCATAGCATTATAGAGATGGACTGCAGTGAAGTTTGATCAGGTGTGAATGAAAGTTGGATTTTCACTTCATCTTCCAGCAGGAATTGGTTCAGAAATCTTGGCTAATCATTGTTTGTATTCAGACGGTAGTAGTAGCAATGATAACAGTTTCATCATGACCATCAAATGAAGAGAATATTAATAATTGATTACAAATAATAATCTCTGGCTTTTTATATAGTGCTAAAATCTGTCACTCAGTGACACTCCAGCATCATTACCCGATTCACTTGGGAGTATACAGCCTGTGCTGCCAAATTTTAATATTGCACCAAGCTAAATCAATCACAAGAACCATCTCTGCCCTCATAAATACCCATTTACCCCTAGAGCCCTTTTCACACTACACACCTTTAAGCTGTTTTATTGGCGACCTGTGTAAAAAGTTTTTACACAGATTAAAACTAATCCGGAGATTCCTTTCACACTTGCTAACTAACCCTAAGAATAAGTTAACCCAGTTTGATACTAACATGGAGCAGCGCAACCTATGTTCACACTGTAGAGTTTTGACTCTAAACTTCAGCAAGAGCGTCAAGTTCATCACTTTGACCAGGTTTTGGTCCATTTTGTTCGTGGGTTTCAAGTCAAAATGCTGTGATGAAGACGCAATGTTTTAGATCACATGTGCGTTTTTTTTAATCATTGGAGTTAATACATTTTTCGATTCGACCTCACTTTCCATGGCGGTGGTTGAAAGTCTCAACCAGCCACTGTCATGAATAGGAAAACCCGGCGTGTGCTCATACTTGAAATTTAATCCAGAGAATTTGCAGTGAGTTGTCTTTTAACACCAAGATTGGTGGGTTAACCCTAGTCCTGGGCAGAGTTAAATTTTTACCCGGATTAAGCCAGTTTTGGGCTCGTTAAACCGGAGAATTTTAAGCCCTAAGAAGTGTAGTGTGAACGCTCTGCTTAATCCGGAGAAATTGTCCTTTACAGGAAGATTCTCCAGATTGAAGTGTAGTGTGAAAGGGGCCAAGGTGAAGAGAAACAACTGTAGTTAAGTGTCTTGCTCAAGAAGACACGTTTCATGACCAGGGTTTGAATCCTCATCCTGATGACTTAACCACCAGACTCCTCGGCCAAGAAACGCCACGTGTCTTAACTCCATGTTGATGTTGTTGTATCTTGCACTAGAGAGACTCTGTACAGAACGTTGCAATCTCTGTACAATTGGGCTTAAAGGAGCACGATATACTGACCGTACACACACGACGTCAGTTTCAAGCAAAGACTTGATCAATGTAAACAGGGTTTGCCAGTTTTTCAATGACGAGCCAGCAGGACCAGTTTGCTTCTCATTTCACTGGTTTCCCAGAGATGTTTTTAAACACTGAACTAGCCAGCCGGACCACTTGGAGTGAATTTTGACTGGTACACAGATGATTTAACTGGCATTTGACCAGCGGACCACTGTTAAGGGAAAACGCTGGGAATAATTGATTTTTTCCCCCCCAATTATATTTTGGCGCTTCCATACAACGATGGTTAAAAAAACTTGTAATCACGAAACATATATATAGCCCTGAAAAGTCTTAACAGTAAAAGTATTACCTTCAAAAGTTATTCAACTTCACTTTTGTACATCGAAAATTCATTTCATAAAACCTTGAATGCGTTCAAATATAAAATCAAATGGCATTTAAACTTAAATGAACAAGTATAAAATTAATAAATAAAAGAAGATAGTTTTGAACGAAAATACAATACGAATCAAAGCAACAAATTCTTGATAAATATGAAAATGAGGATAGATAACTAGGAAACAACCATAATTAATAATGTAGCTCATACCTGTAGTATTCATCTGCATAGCGTCTGCTATAGTATTCGTCACTTGGGGGAGGCCTTCTTGGGGGTGGAGCTGGGTAATCATAGTACGGGTCATATGAGTCAGCCCCATACCCATTGTATGATGACCGTCCAGAGGATGGGGGGTAGCTACCGTTTCCACGACTTGAGCCGCCGCGACTCATGCCACCACGTCCACCACCACCGCGTCCACCACCACGACTTCTTGACCGCTCACCAGGTCTACAATCAATCAAGGTTTTCAACACTACATGTAAGTTGCATTGTGACAACAATGACCTGGGCCCAATTTCAGGGCTCTGCTTACTGTGAGCAAAGAATCGGTGCTTATGGAAGCGTGTTACGTTAAGCGCATTGCACAGGTAAATACATGTAAACTGCAAAATTGTTTGCACGATGGACATGAGATAATGTCAGGATCCCAACAATAATTCCTTCTTTTTTAAAAATTATTATTAACTACCACTTATCTTTTTCCTGCAATATAAAACAGCCATTTAAAGTAACATTTTCTGGTCAACCAGCCAGTCTAGGATTGAAACCCACATCCTGTCACTGACAGCACTTAAAGATTACCATGCTTAACCATGATGCCCCAAAGGGACACCAAGGCAATGACAGAGCTTGGAGGATACAGTGTTTAGCCATGATGCCCTAAAGGGACACCAAGGCAATGACAGAGCTTGGAGGATACAGTGTTTAGCCATGATGCCCTAAAGGGACACCAGGGCAATGACAGAGCTTGGAGGATACAGTGTTTAGCCATGATGCCCCAAAGGGACACCAAGGCAATGACAGAGCTTGGAGGATACAGTGTTTAGCCATGATGCCCCAAAGGGACACCAAGGCAATGACAGAGCTTGGAGGATACAGTGTTTAGCCATGATGCCCTAAAGGGACACCAAGGCAATGACAGAAATTGGAGGATACAGTGTTTAGCCATGATGCCCTAAAGGGATACCAAGGCAATGACAGAGCTTGGAGGATACAGTGTTTAACCATGATGCCCCAAAGGGACACCAAGGCAATGACAGAGCTTGGAGGATACAGTGTTTAGCCATGATGCCCTAAAGGGACACCAAGGCAATGACAGAGCTTGGAGGATACAGTGTTTAGCCATGATGCCCCAAAGGGACACCAAGGCAATGACAGAGCTTGGAGGATACAGTGTTTAGCCATGATGCCCTAAAGGGACACCAAGGCAATGACAGAGCTTGGAGGATACAGTGTTTAACCATGATGCCCCAAAGGGACACCAAGGCAATGACAGAGCTTGGAGGATAGTGCTTAGCTGCCCCAAAGAGATACCAAGGCAATGACAGCTTGGAGGATACAGTGTTTAGCCATGATGCCCTAAAGGGACACCAAGGCAATGACAGAGTTTGGAGGATACAGTGTTTAGCCATGATGCCCTAAAGGGACACCAAGGCAATGACAGAGCTTGAAGGATACTGCCTCCAGGATGAAATAAGACCAACATACCCCCATTCAGTGCAGTCTCTAGACAGATGACCTCTGTTCCCACATTTGAAGCACTCTCCTTTACTTCCCACACCAGGTGCCTTGTGTACTCCACTAGTGGAAAATTTGACTGTGATGTTGTTTCCAAAGAAGTCCATATTGTGGAGATGTTTGACGGCCTGTGTGGCTCCATCTTCTGTCTTCATGTGCTGTTCGGTCAAGAATAATAAAACTAATTTAGTATGTATATATTCCAAGGGATCATACATTGTTTAACTCTTTGGTGCACGGATTAATTCTATTGTTTTTAATGTAAATCAATAGGAACAATACAATGCATTTGAAAATGCCACCTTAGGGCTTTACTTGATTGAAGTACGGATATGACCCTGTGGAATTATTTTTAGCCAAGGGAATAACCTTTCAGAATATGACAAAATATTTATGTTTTTATCAACATGGTAACCATGGCAACAGAAATGGTAGCCTTGGCAACAGATTTTATATTGCATTTTCATGTAAATGAAACATACCGGACTCGAAAGCCTCCATTGCGAAGCACATACGTGTCATAAACATCGCCCACCATTTCATCATTTTCATCACTTATTTCGTCTTCTAAATCAGAATTATCTTGAATCTCATCTTCTGATATATTTTCAAGGAATTCAAGTGCTTGATCAGGCCCAAAACGAGACGCCATGCTGAGATAATAATCGTTTTTTCTCGCAAGATTACAAAAAAAACATTCAGCCATGTTTTTCTGGAATTTTTTCAATAGCGCCCCCTATTGAAAATGACATCAAAAGAAAGCCCAACCATTGCTCTAAACAACCGAATGAGGGCGACATTTATGGGACCTTTATTCTTTAAGTTATGACCACTTTTCCAAAGTCCAAATTGAACGCACTTTTGGCGGTCGCTAGCGACCGCTGTGTGCACCAAAGGGTTAAAATGTATCACCACTGTCAGGATAACAAAGATTAAAGCAAATACTTCATATTTATTCATAGCATTTTTAAATGAAATATATTTAGTGTTACAACCATGCAACCACGCATTCAATAAAAAGTACAAAATGAATTTTGGGAATCAATAGATCAAGAATCTGCAAAGTAAACAGGGAACCATTCACTGACAGTACACAACATATGGCATTGAGGTTGGTCAGCAACCTAGGTCTTGACTTACAATGAATCCATAGTTTCTGATGACATCACACTCTGCTACCTCCCCAAACTTCTCAAATTCTTCAAGTAACCGTTCCTCTGTGCAGTCTGTTGGCAAGTTGCCTACGTAAATCTTCCTCTTGACTACAAATGTCATAAAAGCAGAGAAAAATTCAATGAAAAGGCTGATCATCTAAATGGTGCTTTGTCAGTTGAAAGGAAAAATGAAAGTGCTTTCTTACACAAAATCTTTGTCATGTTCCTAATATGCAATCAGCAATCTTTAATGTTGATTATAACTATAAGGTAAAGGGCCAGACTGGTACCATTCAATGGAAATGAAGACAACACAAGATGTCTGCACCATAAATGGATCATGCATGTTTTGTATTGGTATCATCAAAGTTGCATCTAATGTTAACAATGCACTAAATATTGAATTCGACCCTGCCCTGCATTGAAGCACAGTTCAGAAATCTTAGATTATCACTGTCTACACTCAGACGGTAGTAGTAGCAAAAGATCAGATTTTCATCATTACCATACACCAAAACTTATTTGAATATGAGTCTGTCCTGTCACCATGGTAATCTGTACTGTTTACATCACATTTTGCTTGAGCACTACGATTGCTTCTTTATTTACCTCATAAAAACACTTTGAGAAACTGAGCACTTGTCGCAAACACTGCAACATTATGATCCGTAAATTCACATCAATAACAGAACTACAATTTCTTTTTTGAAATGGCAAAACGATTTCCCCGACATGGGCCATTAGAAAATTGTAAATTTCTATTAGATTAATTTGTGGGTTAGTTTGCAGTCTGTAACAATTTGAAGGGAAGGTACACGTTTGGTAGTTACTCTTAAAATCAATGGCAATAAAAACTTACTTGGCTAGAAGTACAACAGCTTTTGATAGAATAAAGCATTTTTAGAAACATTTCACTTCGAAGTAATGTGGTTATGGAAAAATTTATCAGTTTTTATCCTCCAAAATTTGAAACTGACAAACATTTCTCAGATTGTGTATTCCAATTAAGGGTTATTTTTCCCGCATGGACATAACTCACTTAAAGAATACCGTGCTTACAGATATTTGGCGATATCTCAAAAACGCTACCACCGTTTGAAATAAAAAAATTAAATAATAGTTTTATTGCATATATCTACATTTAAACAGGATTAAAATAATCGAACAGTTCCAAAAACCAAAGGTACACTTTGCCTTTAATGCATAGTTATTAAACTGCCTAATGGATCTCCACAACATAAAAAAAAAAACAATCAAGAAAAACAGAGTAAACCATGGCCTCTACAACCCATCAAATTGTAACAGAAGACTTTGTTTAATATAGTTGGGTGGTTTTTATAAAAGGTTAATGTTTGAATGTATTCCTTACCACCACCACCAAATTTATTGCTGTTTCCCGTGGAGAATTTAACATTCAGGGAAGACCCCATGAAGCTGTAGGAGTCCAGGTTGCTCACAGCAGTTTGGGCTTCTGAGTCTGTTGCCATGTGCTGTGAAAACAAAGACAAATGCAAATTCAACTTTTTGCATCAAATCACCCCCTCGATGGGAAACTTTTATCTGATTTGAAAGCAGATATCCCCATTTTGATGTCCCCCCTTTGGGCTTACTTTTGATCATTTTGGGGGTAGTGGTGAAGCACATAAATGATTTGTCCCAAACGTTCCATCTGCTTCTCAACTAGAGTGGAATGACAAAAAGGAAACAGCCTCTCTAGACGCATTTTTGGACAGGAAGTTCCACCAGCCTTGTCACATGAGGCACTTTTTAAATGTAACTTGGAGGCAACCAACCACAATGCATGCAGAAGGAACATTTTGATAGCACAAGAAACTTTTTCCTAATAGTATCTTGCAAATGCGATCCCCCAAAAATTATGTCAACTTTCAAATGAGAATGATTTCTTTTTGAAGATTGCCTGGACCAGGTTCCCTAAGACATGGCTTCGGACCAGGTTCCCTAAGACATGGCTTCGGACCAGGTTCCCTAAGACATGGCTTCGGACCAGGGGTCGATTTCACCAAACTCTTCCTAACTTAGGACTAGTCCTAGGCAATGCTAAGAGATAGGACTAGTCTTAAGTTACTCGTCCTAACTTAGGACTAGTCCTATCTCTTAGCATTACCTAGGACTAGTCCTAAGTTAGGAAGAGTTTGGTGAAATCGACCCCAGGTTCCCTAAGACATGGCTTCGGACCAGGTTCCCTAAGACATGGCTTCAAGTGTTCTGGCTAGACACTTCAAAATCCATTCAAAAAATGGTTAGTGTTCCCAAAATCCAAACATTTATATTGGTATGCCTAGCCCAAAGATAAGAGTGAGCGCTTTAGGTAAGGCACTATATCCATCAAATACAAGCATATACAGTAGATTTTGGAACACATCCTAGTTAAAAATTTAATCTAAATAAAGCCAGTCAGAATACAGAGCTACACTAAAAGTCAAAATATTGTTGCCATTTATGAAGCAATGATAATCTTACCACAAAACCATATTTGCCGAGGACATCACATTCTGTGACTTTTCCAAACTGTTCAAAGAGCCCTTGCAGCTGCTCTGAGTGGCAGTCAAATGGAATGTTACCGACGTACAACTTCTTATTCATTTTGTCTGCTGTCTGCAAAGGAAAGCAACCAAAGAACAGAGTTGTTATCATATGATATCCATTGAATCTAAGGGATGAGATTGTTATAAAATGAAAAGGTCTGAAACGGAACATTTTAGATTCAAGACAATGACATAAGTGCACAAGGGCCCGAACAGTTAGCTGGTATGTGTAGAGTCAAGTGCCACATTATTACAGGTTCTATATTACCACGGCAACAAAAGCTGTAATTTTTTAGTTGCCCATATGACATTTTATGACGACTTTCATATATTGAATTCGTAACCAATAACTAACTTTCTGCTGATCTGGTAAAAACAAAATCTGGAACTTTGCTGAAATTTAATGAATTGTAATATTTTTCGCAGACCAAGTCTGTCTAAAGTATCAATATCTTCTAACCATTTAAAATGCTACCTTAACTTAATAAAGCAGAGGATATTTTACCGGCGAGGGTAAAATCATCTGAAAAACACGGCTTTCCCAACGCTCTTATTTATACAAAGTATTAAATTACTGAATTTATCAACCACATCCCGGTAGCTTGGAGGACTAGGACAGGTTCTTTCATCTTCTCAGAAATGTATCGCGATTAATTCATGACATTAACACACGTCATTAACCGACAACCTTAGATAATGCGCTCACGAAGTGCAGCATTCAGCGCCCAATTCACACAAAAATTTAATAGATACAAACTGAGGAAAGTAGCCCCATTAATAGTGCCAATACTCTGGACTTCCTCCGATCCTTGGTGGTGTACCTCCAGGAGGTGAAATAATTTTTTGAATAGAAACTCACGTTTTTATGCCGAGATTTTTTCCCCAATTGTCACTTATTGTAGCTCATTTGTGGACAGCACATTAAGACGAAAATGTGCGCGCATGTTTTGGTGTAATTTATGAAGAAAATCTGAGGCGTTACTGACACGATTTGACTGCCCAGCATCCATGATGTTTGCCGGGCAGAAAATGTAATTTAAAGTAAAGTATAAAGTAAAATAAAAAAATTATAAAAAGTAGCTTCTTTTTGAAGACCCTCTCAATAGAGATGCGAGTGGCCCAAACTGTCAACCAAATCATCAGTCAATCAGTTTGTTGTCTGGGAGCTGCTTAAAATAGTGTCAATCAATACCGAGTGAGAGCGCTGTTCACTGCGCAGCTACTTTTTGTTAACGGGAAACTGTGACCACCTCAACGTGTACAACGCTATAGAGAGATCGGTGGTGCGGAGGGATATAGATTTAACCCATGTTAATCGTTTCATTCATAAAAATAAACGGAACTACTTTCAAGATGGAGTTTTTCTCTCGCGATTGATATGCAATTTGACGTCCGTTTTGTTGGAGTATTTGTGAAAAACTTTCTGTAAAATCACAAGAAATCTTGTTTTCTGTGCTCAAATTCATTGTGAACTGTAAGTAGTTATCCTCTTAGGGCCCCATAATGAACCAACAATGACAGTTAAGCAAGCCCTTTTCACACGAGAATCGGAAACTTACGTCCATCGTTTTGGGCGCCAGTTGTCTGTCCCAAAGGTTGCGTGCGATATCATGACAAACATTCACACGATGACACTGGTGTATTATATCTCTCACACGCACGATAGTGGGGGTCGATTGTCGAGTCATAGATGGATACGAGGTAAGCCTGTGACCATGCGTTTAATTTACTATCCGTTTCAAACTTTTCTAAACGGCAAGTGAATTTGTTCTAAAATACACGAACAACAAAGACGATGTATAAGGAAGCCCAAATGTTTTGACAATTAACATCGAGACTGTACATGTACCTGTGTCAGTGTATTTTGTAAATCCTTGTTTCATGTTTCCAAAAATTTACCGACCGAGAGATAATCCTTCACGATCTTTATAAGCACAACATCCTGCAGAGTCGAAGTCGTGCTTCCGTGTGTATTTGAGTTTGACAAACGAAAACTGCAGTATTGCTCACGCACGTGTAAAAACATCTGACCACACAGTGATTTTCTCACCAAGGGAATTTCCCTTGCCTTATCGCTCCCACAGCTACACGCCATTCCTTCGCCCCCTAACTATAAAGTTTACCACGTTAGGTAGAGCAAGCACATCTGCGGGATCGCGGTGATGAATACAGCGCTGTGAGAAGCAATACGTCATAAATAATTATTCACGCGATCGGCGAATCGGAAAGCGGCCAGTCATTACCAGTTATTACGAGGATGTGTGTTATTTAGTCACATGTAATTCATGGCGCAGTGGTTTTGTCAACCTCTGCCCCGTGGTATATTATATCTCTCACATGCACGATACTGGGGGTCGATCGTCGAGTCATGGATGGATACGAAGATGCATTATTTAGTAGACTGGTTCCCTCTCTATTATTTCGTGTGTTTGATAGCTAGTGCGTTGGGAACCGCACGTCTCGAAGATCAAGTAGTACATTCTCGCCTCGTGCATACACTTGCCATGTATTTTCAGCATGTGTGCCGGGAAACTCGTACATACAAGGTTGAAATACTTGGTATTCACTGCGCGTGCATCGTTTGCAGCATAGCAAGCGATTATATGTGTGTCGATTTGTCCGTCGGTAGTGCGTTGCTATCCGCGAAAGGCGAGTCAAAAAAACGTTCGGAAGACCGTCCAAATCTGCAACAAGTGTGTCAATTTTTTGACTCAGGATGGGTCTTTGGACACGCAAATCCGTCCCCACATATGGACAGTGACGCACCATCCCCGGGGGTCTCATAGTGCGTCATACAATTGATAGGTGTATAAACAAGGTCAAATATTTTTAACTTTGACCTTCCATAAGTCCGGTTTTCATGAACCGATCCCCACAAGTAAAGTATCAAAATGAATGTCTCAAAGAGCTCTATCCAACTAGACTACTTACAACTCAATCAGATCAAATCTCAAATTTTGTGATTTCCACTACTTAAAATTCACTTCAATAAAAAGCAGTTTTTAAAATTTTTAGAGTATTATGTCAACTTGCATACGAGTTGGTGGGTGTACGAGTTGGTGCGCATACGAGTTTGTGCGTGTACGAGTTTGTGCGTGTATGAGTTTGTGCGT
Organism: Leptasterias polaris; assembly: GCA_037783415.1. NCBI lineage: Eukaryota > Metazoa > Echinodermata > Asteroidea > Forcipulatida > Asteriidae > Leptasterias > Leptasterias polaris. Next base: position 2,471,186 of record JAZGTN010000068.1, read on the forward strand.
GTACGAGTTTGTGTGTGTACGAGTTGGTGCATACGAGTTTGCGTGCGTACGAGTTGACCTACCTGTAGTATTCGTTCATATAATTATAATAAGTTATATACCTATATTATCATATATAGGAGTAAACCTGCCCCACAAAGAGTTGCCAACCAAAACAGAGAGGAATCTGGATCCAAAGAACACATCTTCATGTTTTTTGTGAATGACAATTCAAATTATGCATAGGCCCCTACTTCATTTATCTTATTTTTAATGTAACGATTAAGAAAGAGTAAAATTTCCACATGACCATCAATCATCACTGATGTGATGCAGTGATGATCAGACATCCACTTTTTTTGTCAATCACGAATGAAATTAAAAACAGGACAACTTCAAAGATTGCGCCCAACAATTATTAATATAGGCCTATATATATGTATGTTTTACATTATTTATATTAGACTTCAATCAAATGAAATAAATTCTTATAAAACTACCAACTGCCCCCCAAACCCACGTCTTCCCCGCCCCAAAACCCCAAAACCCCAAAACCCCGACACTGTGGCACTGGCAGTGTTGTGACCTACCTGCGCGAAACAAAACCATGCATGCTGCATGCTGCATCAGTGCATGCATAAATATATCACAGGGAATCGTAAACCGTAAAACGAATATATTCTGAAGAAAATGACCTATTTGCACTACTGATTAATTTTCTTTCAAGGTTATTTAGACATGTTTGAAAAGCATAGAGTTTAACAACTTATACAATATTTGGTAAATTGTAAATAGCGTGCAAAAAATTGCAATTTTACCTCAAAAGTCAAAAAGAATCAGACACCCATGCCCACAGCTAGCATGACAAAGTCGCAAAATGCGTTTCAGCGCGTGGGGCATTTTTCGCTGGTGTTCTTTTTAGAATCAGAAAATGATACCTTTTCGGTGCACCAGTTAAATCACATTTTTATTTCGGTAGCTAAAATATGATTGGACATTGTTTTCAGCGCCACTAGATAAGAGCCAATCAAATATCTTGTTTCTTGTTTCTTAACTAATTATAAAGTTGTTTCAAAACGTGCAGTTCGTATTTGAGTATGTTTTTTTATATTAAACGTGTACTTCAGTCACTGGTATAGTTGATGCTAAAATTGTAAAAAACGTGGAAAATCAAACACACACATGTGTGCGAGTTGAAACACTAAAAAGAAAACAGCAGTTATTTAAGAAATTTACATATAATGAGAGGGAACAAGCGTCGAAGTCATGGAAAACATCATGTTAAAAAGAGAAGAAAGATTGATCTTCAAGCGATAAGTAGAAAAGTAAACGAAAGGAAAAGAGGTGGCGCTAATGCCAAAACATATGCAGATAGTCATGGGTAAGCCGTTCATTTTCGACACATTTGCGACTGTTCGAAAAATTAATTAAACTTGTTTCTAAAACCTAGTTTCACACATTATTGTTTTGAATAATTTTCTCCTTTATGTTTTCAAAGTTTTTGCAAAACTAACTTGTGCTGTTTAGTTAATAATATTTATTGAAACAACAAATAATATGAATAATGTAATTATATTTTTCTGAAGGAAAAACAACTTTTTATAAATAACATGAAGTGATGTTGAAGCTTTGCATGGTGTGGAAAATAAGAAGTAACTATAAATATAGAGAGGGTCATGATTATCGCAACTACCATAAATAGAAAACTTGCGGTTACAACCACGTGTAAAATCTCTTTTGGGAGGAGGAGTGTTGGCTCTGAAAACAGCCGGTGTTGTCTCGACATTTTGAACAGTATACTCCGAGACGTTTTCTCCTGAAGACGAGCAGAGTATTATTGACCTCCTGTTCAAAATGTCAAACCACACCAGCTCTTCTGAGAGAACCAACAGTCAACACTCCTCCCAAAACTTCAAAAGAGGTTTGTTTACACATAGTTGCACCCCCATGTTTACTATTTATAGTTACCGGTTACTTCTCATTTATAACATGATCCTGAATTATGGGATGCCAGGAATGAATGATGAGTTGTTACCGAGGATACTCATAATATGCTGGGGGAGGTGTCTTTGCTGGAGCGAGATGACTGTCGTCCAATTAAACATTTCCCAAACCGAAAGTATGAAGAGGTTATATAGAGATGAAGCATGAGGAATATTTGATGTTAGAATGAGTGAAAAAGTGGGGGCCTGTTTCAGCATTTTAACATCAGCACCCGTACCTAGGTTGTATTTGTTTCATAATGGTTAATACTTAATGGTACACTACAAAGTTTATTTCAATACAAACTGTACTGCCAAATCTATCAACAGGAAGCCCCCTGCAAACCAATCTTACGACACCAAAGGAAACCAAGATGATGCACCAGTTGAGGTACAATAAGATTCATTTTATTTCCGTTACCTGCAAAATGTTTTCAGGTTTTGTCTGATTTTGATGGAGTTTATTGTGATGGTTATTGGTAAACATGGGATTAGGATTGCAGGTGTGTGTAACATGATCATAATGTAGTCATTGATATGTCATTTATAAAAGTTCCACCACTTTCCGTGTGACACTAATTACATAAAGAGGCTTGGTCCTTTACCACACGGCCACAACCCTTTCGGTTTTAAATAAATGTTTAAGACCTCGTCCCATTCTTTTATTCCCCTGTTACATGTATATTATGTCTCTTTTCTCTTATCTTATGCTGTGTTTTTATGACAGGAAGATTACAGTTCAGATAGCAGTGTTGAACAGGAACCCTCAGCTTATGAGCAACTTCTCTCTACTCTTGGTTCCTCTACAGCAAATCAGTATTCTGGTAAGGCTTCGGTTTCGTAAACACCTTCTGCCATCTTTCCCCACTCAAATAGTTCAGCAAAATTTTGCTGTCTGGGCTTTGATGTCAAGAAAATTTCCATTAGCCTTGTTTACCTGACTAAGTTTACAAAACCAAATGTATTTCTTTCTAAAATTTGCTGAACATTTAGGAACGCTTTTAACTTGAAAAACTGAAGTACACATAATGTACTTGTATGTGTTAAGAGGATCCTGAGGCTGCAGTGGTTACTGACCCAGTGCTTAAATAACTGGGGCAAATAACTAGACTGGCCATTGGTCCAGTGGCTATTTTGAGCCCTGGCTATGCATAGAAGTGTTTGCTTTAATTGCAAATTAATGCAAATAAACATAACATTTTGAGTGTGTAATTTTAGAAGCACATTAATTTCAACTCAAATATTTTTGATTTTTCCAAGATGAGGAAGATGATGTTTCTGACGAGGATGAGGATGAGGTTGATGAAGAAGAAAACGATGAATCTCTGGATGAGGAAGATGCTGAGTCTGATGTTCTTGAAGATGAGGGTATACCTTTAAGAGTTAATTGTGTTATTTTTTGTTGGTTTGTGATATTTATTAAATTGTTTTCTTTCTTGGTGGTTTATTTGATTTGATTGGGGGGAGAGGTTGGAGATTGAGTTGAAAACAGCTTTTGAATACCCACAAAACACTGTTGCTTATTTTGATTGCCGCAGTCAAAATAAGCATGATATGAATGAGTCAAAAATCCCTGACAAAGCAGATGACATTTTCACATGTTAGTTTTATGGTTTATTTAGTGAAAACTAGATGATGAGAATAAGATTACTCTTCCAAAAACAATGATGTACGTTGTCTTAAACAAATTGTGAATATTGAATTGAGGTCAAGTGATGATTTTGGTATTTATTTACAGATGATGATCCTGCACAGATCTCTCCAGATAAGAAAGATGGAAGTCAGTTGGAAGAAAATGATGAAGAACTTGAGCAAGATGAAGAAGATGGTGATGATGAAGAGGAGGAGGAAGTTGCCAGTGATGACGAAGATGAAAATAAAGATGAAGAAGATGTAACTCCTAAAACACAATTGAAAGGTAAGGTTGAATAACTAACAGCAACAATAACAGTAATACTTTTGTGGTAAGAGTTAATTGATTTTGGAAACCTTACCCAAAATTAAAGTTTAGTCAGCCTGCATTTGCCGAGGCCTACAAATATAAAAACTGCCTGCAACTGCCTAGGCTAGATAAAGTTTATTTACTAACTTTAACCAATGAGCAGGTTCTTTCCTGTAAGGGGAAAACACCACCAAGCCAGTTCCAAACCCACCACATTGGCTAAAGAAAATTGTCTTCAAGAAGGTATAGTTGAACCTTGTCGGACAAGAGCAGAGCGTCAAGTGGTGAAGTAATCTGCTCTTACTTCGCGTCCTCTGTTGCCGTCACGCATCAGTGAGTATTAAAGAAACCAGGAACAAAAAACGTGCGTCTTCTGCGCACCAAGAAGTCTTTATTATTAAACACCTGGCCACATACTTGGCTTTATTTATTCTTGTAGCGAGGAATTCACTACAATACTAACAGTGAAACTGATTATTGTTTAAACATTGTCCATATCTGCTGGAGATGCTTTCTCTCTACCACAAAGTCACTACTTAACCTGGGATCTCTATTATGTGTACTTTACTTTCAGGAATCAATTTCACAAAGTTGTTGGAGGCAATTCCACAACAAGACTTCCACTTATTCTGTTGTTTTTTGCTACTTACAGCTCTAAGACTGGCATATGTTAGCGTTTCACTGAAAATCACTCATTTCATTATTCAAATGCTAGTTGGTGTGAAGTGGAATTGGCTTACTGTGGAATTAGATCACATTTGTAACAGAATAGCAGAATTTAGATTTTCTGAATTATTTTTCTAAATTTGACGTATTGAAAGTGATTTCTGATATCTGTAGTCAAGGCAATATGGATAAGAATGGAATTGCTTATAGCTGATGATTTATTGAAAAGCAAGAACTTTCTGTCCTTAGCAAGATTTTGAAATTGACAAATGTATCAATTCCTTTCTGTCTCGTAGATCCTTTCTTTAGACGGATGGCTTATGATATTGGCAGTGAGACAGCTAGTGAACTAGCCAAGGGTGAAGTAACACATAAACTTCAAACAAAGGTATAAATGCAGTATGTTTGACCATTCAATATCATTCACTGTGGTTTTTAATGATATATTTTTTTGCGCAGAGGCTTCTGCATTATGCGCTATATAAATTTCTCGTATTATTATTATTATTATATTCACTATGCCAGCCTGCAATATGATATCATGTGGTGAATACATCTACACAGTACACAGTCAACCCTCCTACTGTCTGACCATTCAATACCATCCAGTGGTTTTGGATGAAACTTTGCCAGCCTGCTGTATGCTATTATGTGGTGAATACATCAAAACAGTGTTCAGTTGTGTCATCATACATAACCCTTGCTGTGGAATAAATTCAATTAGCTGGTCAACTGGCTGGAAAATCACCAAGAGCAGATGGGTTCATGTTCATGTTCATTAGGGTTTCTGGGTTCATGTTCATGTTCATTAGGGTTTCTGGGTTCATGTTCATGTTCATTAGGGTTTCTGGGTTCATGTTCATGTTCATTAGGGTTTCTTTTACTCTTCATAAAATCACCAAGAGCAGATGGGTTCATGTTCATGTTCATTTGGGTTTCTGGGTTCATGTTCATGTTCATTAGGGTTTCTGGGTTCATGTTCATGTTCATTAGGGTTTCTGGGTTCATGTTCATGTTCATTAGGGTTTCTTTTACTCTTCATAAAATCACCAAGAGCAGATGGGTTCATGTTCATGTTCATTAGGGTTTCTGGGTTCATGTTCATGTTCATTAGGGTTTCTGGGTTCATGTTCATGTTCATTTGGGTTTCTGGGTTCATGTTCATGTTCATTAGGGTTTCTGGGTTCATGTTCATGTTCATTAGGGTTTCTGGGTTCATGTTCATGTTCATTAGGGTTTCTTTTACTCTTCATAAAATCACCAAGAGCAGATGGGTTCATGTTCATGTTCATTAGGGTTTCTGGGTTCATGTTCATGTTCATTAGGGTTTCTGGGTTCATGTTCATGTTCATTTGGGTTTCTGGGTTCATGTTCATGTTCATTAGGGTTTCTGGGTTCATGTTCATGTTCATTAGGGTTTCTGGGTTCATGTTCATGTTCATTAGGGTTTCTTTTACTCTTCATAAAATCACCAAGAGCAGATGGGTTCATGTTCATGTTCATTAGGGTTTCTGGGTTCATGTTCATGTTCATTAGGGTTTCTGGGTTCATGTTCATGTTCATTTGGGTTTCTGGGTTCATGTTCATGTTCATTAGGGTTTCTGGGTTCATGTTCATGTTCATTAGGGTTTCTGGGTTCATGTTCATGTTCATTAGGGTTTCTTTTACTCTTCATAAAATCACCAAGAGCAGATGGGTTCATGTTCATGTTCATTTGGGTTTCTGGGTTCATGTTCATGTTCATTAGGGTTTCTGGGTTCATGTTCATGTTCATTAGGGTTTCTGGGTTCATGTTCATGTTCATTAGGGTTTCTTTTACTCTTCATAAAATCACCAAGAGCAGATGGGTTCATGTTCATGTTCATTAGGGTTTCTGGGTTCATGTTCATGTTCATTAGGGTTTCTGGGTTCATGTTCATGTTCATTTGGGTTTCTGGGTTCATGTTCATGTTCATTAGGGTTTCTGGGTTCATGTTCATGTTCATTAGGGTTTCTGGGTTCATGTTCATGTTCATTAGGGTTTCTTTTACTCTTCATAAAATCACCAAGAGCAGATGGGTTCATGTTCATGTTCATTAGGGTTTCTGGGTTCATGTTCATGTTCATTAGGGTTTCTGGGTTCATGTTCATGTTCATTTGGGTTTCTGGGTTCATGTTCATGTTCATTAGGGTTTCTGGGTTCATGTTCATGTTCATTAGGGTTTCTGGGTTCATGTTCATGTTCATTAGGGTTTCTTTTACTCTTCATAAAATCACCAAGAGCAGATGGGTTCATGTTCATGTTCATTTGGGTTTCTGGGTTCATGTTCATGTTCATTAGGGTTTCTGGGTTCATGTTCATGTTCATTAGGGTTTCTGGGTTCATGTTCATGTTCATTAGGGTTTCTTTTACTCTTCATAAAATCACCAAGAGCAGATGGGTTCATGTTCATGTTCATTAGGGTTTCTGGGTTCATGTTCATGTTCATTAGGGTTTCTGGGTTCATGTTCATGTTCATTTGGGTTTCTGGGTTCATGTTCATGTTCATTAGGGTTTCTGGGTTCATGTTCATGTTCATTAGGGTTTCTGGGTTCATGTTCATGTTCATTAGGGTTTCTGGGTTCATGTTCATGTTCATTTGGGTTTCTGGGTTCATGTTCATGTTCATTAGGGTTTCTGGGTTTATGTTCATGTTCATTAGGGTTTCTGGGTTCATGTTCATGTTCATTTGGGTTTCTGGGTTCATGTTCATGTTCATTAGGGTTTCTGGGTTTATGTTCATGTTCATTAGGGTTTCTGGGTTCATGTTCATGTTCATTAGGGTTTCTGGGTTCATGTTCATGTTCATTAGGGTTTCTGGGTTCATGTTCATGTTCATTTGGGTTTCTGGGTTCATGTTCATGTTCATTAGGGTTTCTGGGTTCATGTTCATGTTCATTTGGGTTTCTGGGTTCATGTTCATGTTCATTAGGGTTTCTGGGTTTATGTTCATGTTCATTAGGGTTTCTGGGTTCATGTTCATGTTCATTAGGGTTTCTGGGTTCATGTTCATGTTCATTAGGGTTTCTGGGTTCATGTTCATGTTCATTTGGGTTTCTGGGTTCATGTTCATGTTCATTAGGGTTTCTGGGTTCATGTTCATGTTCATTAGGGTTTCTGGGTTCATGTTCATGTTCATTAGGGTTTCTGGGTTCATGTTCATGTTCATTTGGGTTTCTGGGTTCATGTTCATGTTAATTATGGTTTCTGGGTTCATGTTCATGTTCATTAGGGTTTCTGGGTTCATGTTCATGTTCATTAGGGTTTCTGGGTTCATGTTCATGTTCATTAGGGTTTCTGGGTTTATGTTCATGTTCATTAGGGTTTCTGGGTTCATGTTCATGTTCATTAGGGTTTCTGGGTTCATGTTCATGTTCATTAGGGTTTCTGGGTTCATGTTCATGTTCATTAGGGTTTCTGGGTTCATGTTCATGTTCATTAGGGTTTCTTTTACTCTTTATAAAATCTTACTTGGCTTAGTTTTGAAAAGTATTTGAAAGTGGAATATATTTGGTAATTATTCCTGTAGCCCAATATGTGTTCTATTCTTTGCAAATTTAATAAATTGGCAATATTTCCTTATCATCAGTGGAATAACCTTAGGAGGCTCGTCTTCTCATCAATGTGTTCTAAGAAAGCAATCAACTTGAAAGCTCCTCAAAGTCCGACCTTAAATGAGCTCAATGTAAGTTCTATTTATTGCTGAATGTACTGAAATAGATTGCATGCACATTCATTCATAACGACCGCACTAAATGTATGTATACATTCAAGAGGTAAGGTTTGAGTAAGAGAATTAAGTGTGGTGAAGACGTTTTTAACTAGTGGTTTAAAGGCAAAGTATACCTTTGGTTTTTGGATACATTTGACAGTTTTAATCCTATATAAATGTTTATATGTAAAATAATGTTTATATAAAATAATGGTTATATATAAAAAAAATATATTAAAATAATGTTTATATATAAAATAAAACTAACCTGTGAAACTTTCATTTCAAAAGGTGGTCGCATTTTTTAGATATCGCCGAAAATCCGGGGCAAATATGTCCACGTAGGAAGATTAATCTTCAACAGAAACGTCTCCCAGATTCAAATTTGGGGGCATAAAAACTGATATATGTTTACTTAACCACAAAACTTTGAAGTGAAATGTTTCTCAAAATGCTTTATACTATCGAAAGCTGTTGTAGGCTTCTAACAAATAGATTTTGATTGCCATTAATTTTAAGAGTGATTACTAAACGCATACAGTCCATTTAAACACTGTGAGGCCTGGTTCTTGGTAATTTACCAAGATGAAGCCAAGGTAATATTATCAAGAGCCAGGCCTTGGCGTGTTTTAACAACTTGTGTAAAACTGATACAACACACTTTGATTCTTATTCAGAAATATCGCTCCGTTAAAAACATTTTTTTAAACCTGTATAAGTTTCGAACAAATTTGACAGTTCAGCCTCAGCTCTACTCGAATCTGCATTGAATTTCTATGCATGTGTTGAGCACTGAGTAGCTCCTCAAGCTATCGCACGCAAGTTTCAAACTTGCAGGAGCCAAATATGCAACCTACCAACTTAAAGTGGGCTGTGAAATTTGTGCGCTTCGTGCAATCATCGCATAGTGCCCTCTTTTGACTCAATAAGGTCAGGTCATGTATAGTCACTTCTAACTGTGTTTATATCGCACGTTTAAATATGGCCACACAATCTCCTATCGACCAATCAGAAATCCCAGGTATTTATGTGTTTTGTATTAATACGACTTAAGTGTAGTAGTTTCCTTCAGATCTGGTTTAAGACTTTGATACCATTGCTTTGTTTCTACAGTAAGCTGTGACAACAAGTCTGGTTGCTTAGAAGATTTACACTTTCTGCTAAGTATTTACCGACCTGGTGCGATGAAGTTAATTTGACAGTTTTGATTGTTTGTGTTATTTGATTCAGATCAAGAAGAGAATATCCAGTCAGTGGTTGGAGACTAATCAGCAATTCATACTGCCTAATACCAATGGTATCTTTACTCCTCTACAGCTGGAGCTGTTTACTATCATGAATGCTTATCAAGTAAGATATTTACGCCATTCATTCCTGCTCCCAAGTGTGTAGGCTCCTTGCATTGGCCGCCATCGCTGAGGTCAAACAATGGAAATGTGCATGAATATGTATGAACAAAAATTGGACTTTGGATGTTTTGCAAAGACTCAAGGTTTTGCTAAAATTATTATGTGCAAGGTTTTTGGCTACTGTTGACTCAAACACTAGTATATGTTTTGTGTAACCACAACACCCAAGAGCAAGCTAGTCGTAATGTTGAGACTAATTTAGAACTCACTCCGCGGCAGTGAAGTTAATAACGAGAAGTCCCCTCAATCCACAAAGCTAAAGTAGTAGTCCCGACCGATTTCCTGCCTTCCGCCCAGGTAGTAGTTAATAAGCAGGACAGTTCTTTTTAGAACCGAGAAGTCTCCAGAATTCTTAATAATCTACTCCGCAGCAGTAGAATAAATAGCAAGACAAGTTCTCAAAGAACAAAATCTACCTAGCAAGTAGATATACACATGGTGTTACCACAAACCAAATATACACCCAAGAATTGTTGAAAAGCATTAATAAGTAAGGAATTTGTTGTAAATTAGTAAAATAACCAGGTATTGTTTTGATTCCAACAGGATTTGTTGTTTACAGAGAGGACACACAGAAATGCAGAAGAGATCCGTAATGTATGCTGTCTACATATTCTCAACCACATTGTGAAGTAAGTTAAATATTCTTTATCTCTGATTGAATATTGTAGAAATTAAATTGTTTGCAGTACATGCTGCTTAGTATAGGATTTAAAACACTAGTCACACTCGGTACAAGACATGCTTGGTGGTCGAGTAGTTCAGATATCTGCTTTAGATTGTTGTGGTCGTGGGTTCGAATCCCACATGAGTAGGGCATGGATTTTGTTCTCGCGCAGGACTCGGAAAGCTCCAAGTATACTGTGTTTATTGGAGTAAAACCACAATGATAAGTGATTTAATTGAAAAAGAGGAACCCGAAGATGAGTGTTTTTCATCAAATAGTTTAGTTTTAGTGATGCACTTTTCTCTAACCTACTCTCTCTTTTTTTTAAAGTGTAGATTCAGGCTCCCAAATACAAATTTGAAAATGTTTACTGTTTTTTATGATTATTTAACCATTAACATTTTCAGGTCACGAGATACAGTACTGAAGCATAACACCTTGTTGACTAAAGATCCAACACTGGACACTGAGTGAGTCACAATCAAGGATATTACATTATTGCTTCTCGGCATAGTTGATTCATCCCCATTCTCTATTTATCAATAATCATGCCACACTAAGAACCTGTCAACATTTCATAAAATCACATTTAAAAAATCATGAACATTTCATCACATCACATTTTGGTGAAAACTTTATAAAAAAAATAATGTTTAGAGATTTTGTGCTTGTTTGTGTACATGTACATACTCATTTCAATTTAAAATTTTGAAATAAACAATGATGATGGGGGGGGGGTCTTCAAATGCTATTTTCTCATCATTGACAGAATTTCAAATGGAAGTATTTCTCTAGAATGAGCTTCATGTATTAGTTGTCAGATTGAATCTTTTCATTTTTTTGTTTCTTCTTTTGATTACAATCCTATACTTTGCCTTCAAAAAATCTTTAGAAGTAATTTCTTGAATTATGTTATAGAAAAGAACGTAACTTCAACCATCATTTGTTTGTTTTTTCCCCAAAAGGACAATGAGAGACCAGGGTCTGACAAGGCCGCGTGTATTGATTGTCGTTCCATTCCGTGACAGCGCTCTCCGTATTGTCAACAATCTTATCAACTTGTTACTAGCAGCCGATAATCAGAACCTGGGACGAAGGAAACGCTTTAATGATGAGTATGGGGAGGCGGTGCCAGTGCCAAATAAATACCCAATGCCAGGTAAAATTAGTTTGAATATTTATTGTTCACATTTATCAGATTTATTTCCGGGTATTTGGTTAGCCTCTCACTTCTGTGGACCCTTGTTTGAATTCCGGATTGGCTTTTTTGTCCCTACCTGATTTGTTATTTTCCTCCTAGTCCTAACCTGACATTTATGTTCATAAGGAATGTATGCAGAAACCTTAACTCTACTGAGGATCCAGTGTGAATCCCACCCACAGCTGGAGTGGATTGGGTTTTTAGTCCCGACCTGATTCACATGGGTTTCTCTGGTTGGGGTTTCTCTGGTTGGGGTTTCCCTCCCATATCTAAAACTGACTTATATATTCACAAGAAATAGATGCACAAATTCCAACTTGGATTCAATCAGATATTCATGTAATGTTTTTATTTATTTTATCAGAGGATTGGGAGTCTACATTTGCTGGTAACAATGACGATCATTTCAGGATAGGTCTATCAATCACCAGGAAGAGACTGCAGTTGTATACAGAGTTCTATAAGTCAGACATCATTATTGCATCACCGCTTGGATTAAGAACTCTCATTGGAACAAAAGGGTTGGTTTGTCTTTGTGACATTGGTCTAATTAGGTACCTCAGACATGTGCCTCAGACATGTGCCTCAGACATGTGCCTCAGACATGTGCCTCAGACATGTGCCTCAGACATCTGCCTCAGACATCTGCCTCAGACATGTGCCTCAGACATCTGCCTCAGACATCTGCCTTAGACATGACAGTCAATTATATCAACACCTTTGATGAGCCTCAATTTGTTTCATTTGAGTCAACAATTTCCTGTCTGCATTTTTGTTTACCACTCATCATTTAATCATTTCAAATCTTAAAGGAACAAACCGACATAAAAATGTTCTGCATAGTTTGTTTAATTTGAATGTGCTCTATGAACCGTATTTACCTGATGACACCAAAGATAAATCTGAGTTGCACCATTTTAGGGATCCAATTCTTCATGTGTTACTGTCCAGTGTACTCTTAAGTCAACATGCGGGGCCTCACATGCAATCTGACTTCCAAAATGATGGACCATGGGCAGACAGTAGCTGCATGTGACGTTAGTGCAAGGTGTTTCTAGAACTGATCACACAACAACATGCTCGTTCAGAGGCCATTTACTCACTAGTTCATAAAGCCGGTCTTTATATCACTTGTAAATACACCGCCACGTGACTAGTCTTCGACCAATCAGAGTGCATAAACTCTTCAAGGTTTTTATTAATTAGTATTATTATTATTTACAGTGAGAAGCATCAAGACTATGATTTCTTGTCCTCCATTGAGCTGTTAGTCTTGGACCAGGCTGATGTCTTCCTCATGCAGAATTGGGAGCATATCATAGTAAGTGATTTACATTCGTTGCCTCAGCAGTCATTATGAAATGAGTCATTTATTAAAGGTGTTTTAATTCAGAAAGTCACAGGGTAATTAGAATGTGTACATTGGCTGGTCATTCTGTTGGGATTTTACAAAAAACATCCATTTCAAAGTCATGTATTAGCTATGTTCAAACTCTGGAATGTAATAGACCCGTAACTACCAAGACTACTCTTCTTTTTGTCCTTGCAAAGAATGACAACTTGAATCAAGACTACCAGGGAATTGTTTTTCCTTGCAAGAACAACAACTTGACTTAACGCTGAATTGTTTTTCCTTGTAAGGATAGCAACTTGAATCAAGACTACTAATCACTTGTTAATCCCAACAGCATTTGATGGATTATCTTCACCTTCAGCCGAAAGACTCACACGGTGTAGACTTCTCAAGACTCAGAGAGTGGACACTCAATGGATGGTCAGTTTCAAACCACTTACACTAATCTTCACATTTCCATAATCTCACCTTTTAGAAAGACTCATTGCTGCAAATCAAACCAATCATGCTACGAATGGACCAATCTATGAAGCTCCGCCCCTAATTGTATTGGCCAATCGCTCAATGAATATTAAATTCATGATTCAAACTGGCCTTTTGTCACTGGGAATGTTTGTTTGTCGAACAGTTAAGACATCTGCTCAAGCATGAGTGGGAATGATGGGGGGGGGGGGGGGGGTCTTAGGACAGTGCTTATCACATAATGATAATCTTAGAATATTATTCCAATATGTAAGCAAGCTGCCATCATTAGGGTAGCTGAATTGAACAGTTTTTTGTGGTGCAATTTTCTTGAGGGATCGAGAGATATACATTTCCAACCAACATGATATGGTGGGTGGGGCTTAGGGGATTTGTCCTTGTAGACTCCTTGTATATGACATCACAAGTTCAAGGGGCGCCCTCACTGTGGTTAAAGGAAGACATAGAGTTGTGTTTCCACATTGCCATTGTTTGCCCTCAGTTATTGCACCCATGTAAGGAGGCGATTGAACTGTAACTGTCCCATGTATTTTGTTCTGCACCACGTTTACATATAAACTACATCATCTTGTTAAATTGATTCTAATGTTTGTTTTGTTTTAGGAGTAAATACTACCGTCAGACTTTGATCTTGAGCAGTGTTACCACTCCAGAAATCAACTCACTCTTCAACAAACATTGTGCCAGTATCCTTGACTTTTCAAAATACTTCCTCACTTTTAAAAATGTATACCCCTCCCCCACTAATGATTCAGTAGGAATGATTCAGTAGGAATGATTCAGTAGGAATGATTCTTAAGACCAATTCCTCTAGACCAATTCTGTCTAGCTCCCTCTGTGCTATAGCAATAATGAATACACATTCTCATTCCACCCAAAGGGGATCTGTCTACTTTTGTCCTTTCAGCTCATAGAAGTAGAACCAGTTGTCTGTATTACCATGGTGATTTGTATCGTGACATCCCACTTTGCTTAGCAATTAAGATTGTTTTGCACTTAAGATCAATCTTAACTCTTCCGAAATCGAGCCCTGGAAACCCCTTAGTGTGTAATTCCACTGTCAGACCATTTTTGTTCACACAGCCATTTCTTGCCATTTTAGGCTGATTTTCACTTCAATTTATCTTCAATAATATTTGTGTACACGTTTATAGCTGGCCCATTTAATCTGTCATTTCAAACCTCACCCCTATTTCTCAGTAAGCCCACACCACAGACATTCTTATTCTATGACCGCAATGGCTCCCATTACTGACTAGGAACTTAAATTTTGACCACAATGTCATTCAACATGAGAATTATCATTAAACTTCTGTTTCTGTTTGACATAAAGGGCAATCAAACTCTGCATTCTTTAGTTCATATTTCTGTGTTCTAGTCTTGGTTTGGTTACACATGGAAGATAAACAAGATGGCAGAACGATGACTGGGTCCATGATGTGATGATAGCTATTGTGATATCCTTAGTATTATTTATCAGATTTTGAAGGCAAGGTGATGGTATACAACCCACCAGTCACTGGATCAATATGCCAAGTTGTCACCCAACTTCCACAGGTGAGTGACAATATCCCTCTGAACTAATGTTGTAACTTTTGCTCAAAATACCCGACTGTCAGACAAACATTCTACCACTTATCAATCACCGCATCATCAATGCGCCAAACTACTTAGTAGTGTAGTCAGTACACACGAGTGAACATAAAACTTGGACATGTCGTACAGTACGTCCTTAGCAACAGTTGTAGCCATAGCGGTAGCTGCCAATTCAGATACGACCCTACATTGATAGAATGGGGGAAAACAAGATGGCTGTCCATGATAAAGTTCTGATGTGTTGAAACCTTTATAGGCTGATTTACGACATATTCCTCAAGTAGAACAACATACAACGCATCCTGTATTTATCTAAATAAAATTGTTTAATCTTTTGCAAAACCTTCCAGACACCACCCTCTTTGAAACTCTCTTCAGTTTAAAATGAAAAATACTCCATTAATATTTTGAGAAAATAGAATTAGCTGTTGCAAACTGCTTACCAACCAAAAGGACCTGAGGTATAAATGCAAAAAATAAGTTAGTGGCCTGACGTTTCGACCCTAGCAGAGTCTTTCTCGAAGGCTAAATGACAAAACAACACACATACAAGCATGGATACAGGAGTTACAAGAGCAGTCAAGTGGAAATACATGAATAGAGAGAGTGGAGGGAGAAAAGCAGAAAGCATACAGAGAGGGCAGGGGGTAAGCAGGGATTATGAAGACAAAGGGGGGGGGGGGGTTATGAAGGGAAGGGGATAGCTTGACCACAAAAAGTTGGAAACACAAAGGACAAAATGGAAGGTTGGAAGAATGGTAAATAATTAGTTAATGCAATGAAGGGCAGACTAATAAAGTGGATATCTGTGTGGGAAAAGGAGAAGGCAAAGACAAAAGTATTAGTCATTTCCTTCTTGGATGTTCAAACCATGGGGCTGAGTGGTCTTTATGCGCCTTATCCAAAGTTTTGGCCTTATCAGAAAGTCAAGGCTCGTTCTAGGGAGTCTGTACTCTCCAAAGGACTCAAGCAACAACGGAGTTCCAAAGGGAAAGTTCCTTTTGTTGTTACTTTTCACCCCTCACTTCCTCCCATTCGTAAAATAACCAGTTCTAACCATCATATCACACATCAGATCGGCTTCAACGTGCTGTACAGGAAGAACCCATAGTTGCCTACTGACGCCCACCCAGTCTCAGGGATCTCATCGTCCGGGCAGAAGTTCCCCCCATTAATGATGATGTTAATCCCCCTTTGCCACAGGGTACTTTTAGGTGTTCCAACACATCAAAATGCATCGTTTGTAGACAACACATCAGGGAATCGGACTCCTTTACCAGCCATACTGGTGGTACCACCCATAAGACAAGGGGTCATGTCACCTGCACCACCACTAATCTAATCTATCTAATATCTTGCAGAGTCTGTGCTGTTCAATATATACGTGAAACAAGAACTACACTCAAGAGGCATTTCTATGGCCACAGATCCACAGTCAACACCCAAAAGCTGGATACACCTGTAGGACACCACTTCAACCTTCCTAACCACTCCATTTCTGACATGAATTTACAGGGCATTGAGACACTAGGTAACTGCAGAGAGACTGTCTGTCTGAGTAGGGAAAAACTTTGGATAAGGCGCATAAAGACCACTCAGCCCCATGGTTTGAATATCCAAGAAGGAAATGACTTATACTTTTGTCTTTGCCTTCTCCTTTTCCCACACAGATATCCACTTTTTTAGTCTGCCCTACATTGTATTAACTAATTATTGACCATTCTTCCAACCTTCCATTTTGTTCTTTGTGTTTCCAACTTTTTGTGGTCAAGCTATCCCCTTCCCTTCATAACCCCCACCCCCCTTTGTCTTCATAATCCCTGCTTACCCCCTGCCCTCTCTGACTGCTTTCTGCTTTTCTCCCTCCACTCTCTCTATTCATGTATTTCCACTTGACTGCTCTTGTACCTCCTGTATGCTTGTATGTGTGTTGTTTTGTCATTTAGCCTTCGAGAAAGACTCTGCTAGGGTCGAAACGTCAGGCCACTAACTTATTTTTTGCATTAATATTTTGGTAATACTTCAGTCAGAAGTTTTCAGGACTTGGTAAAAAGCTGTATAACTAGTTTTAATTATTACGATTAATTTGATGAATATTTCAGGTGTTTCACAGACTGCAGTGCCAGAACTTCACTGAAGAGTCTGATCAGAGATTTGAATTCTTTCTATCTAAGGTAAACCCAGAGTCTTATCACAAGTAGAGTTTTGCAGCTTCAATAGCAGAACTATTTACATGGGTGTACTGTGTATTCACCACATAATATCATATTGCAGACTGACATAGTGCATCTATCATTCAAAACTACAGTGGATGACATTGAATTTTCAGACAGTAGGAGGATGGACTGTACTGTGTAGATGCATTCACAATGTGAATTCATATTGCAGGCTGGCATAGTTTTTCTATCATTCAAAACTACAGATTGAATGATATTGAATGGTCAGACAGCAGGAGGGTTGACTGTGTACTGTGTTGATGTATTCACCACATGATAATATATTACATGCTGACATAGTGCATCTATCATTCAAAACCTCAGTCCATGATATTGAATGATCAGACAGTAATGGCATGGTGTGTTGGTTTAAGTTAACCATTATTCACATTATGCATTGGATGGATAAAAGATCAGTCACAATCTTTTTCGTAAATTGCAAAATATTTGACAATTTTCCACGATGAAGAGAGTGCATCAAAGCCACCTTAACGATACCTTTACAAGCAGACGTTTTAAGTTGAGAATCTTGTTGTGTAAATGGATGTCAGACACTTCGTACCTTTACCTTTTCGTACCCGGGACACTTCGTACCTTCGAGACACTTCGTACCTTGGCAAAGCTGGTCACTTCGTACCGTCGGCTGAGTCACTTCGTACCGTCAGTCGAGTCACTTCGTACCGTCGGCCCTCTAATGTTGGGGCCCTATACCATTGGATGTCAGTAAAAATGTCATCCTAATTAACTGTTATTAACTGTTCTTTCGACAAAACTAATTACAACTTATTTATCAATATTAATTGAATACGTTATAAGAAAAACCAAAATATTTTCTTCTTATTCGTTTTAATATTTTAGATAATTTATTATTAATATTATATATATTTTTTTATACAATTGTTCATTTCGACAGCAATTGTTATTTATTAAAAATAATTATTTTCAATTTAAATAAATTGATGTCTGTATAGTTGTTCGGTCATTAAAAACCATAATCAGTTCAAGGTACGAAAAGTACGAAGTGTCTTGTATGAAGGTACGAAGTGACTCGGCTCACGGTACGAAGTGTCCAGGGTACGAAGTGTCCAAAGTCACTTCGTACCTTGTAAAAGGTGCGAAGTGTCCCGGGTACGAAAAGGTAAAGGTACGAAGTGTCCTGACACCGTGTAAATGATCCAGTGTATAGAAACAGATGTTGGTTTTGTTTATATTTCAGGTGTTACCTCAGTACAAAGACCCTGTCATGCTGGGTACAATGATCTACATACCTCAGTATTTTGACTATGTTCGACTACGCAACTACTTCCGCAAACAGGAGATTCGCATTGCACAAATCTGCGAGTAAGTTTCCACAGTATCAACAAATTTGACAACAACATGCATATTTTGCCGTGTTGTTAAAAGACAAAACATGAAGCTTCATTTAAATGTTGTAATTGTATGAATTCATACATGGACTTTGCTCCCTAACCTTTCTATTTCCTCTTGTTGTATTTTTTTTTACTGTTTCGTTTCTATGACAAATGTTGATTTAATTACTCTACCCTTTTTGGGGGGGGGTGGGGCAGAGGCTAGGTATTTATCAAATTCAGTTACTATTTGTCACAAAGGAGCCATATTTATAGCAACAAAATATACTAAAATGGAAAGACAAATTTTGGTTTGTAAAAAAGGTTTTGGCACTAAGATAATGTACTTTGCATTGTGTGCAACTGGTTCCCTCAAAATATTTTGAATTAGCTAATATTGTTAAGCATCTTTTGAGAAGCCCAATTTTATAGAGCTATTTTAAGCTCAACAAAAAATTGCTTAATGATGAAAAATCTTACTTAGTAGAAGCAGATTAAATGCCATGTAAAATATATTGTTTGTGGGTAGTTCTCTGCTAAATTTTGCTAAGCAGAATTTGTTAAGTAGGCCTACCGTTTTTGTTTAATAGCTGGATGAGGACCCTGGTTTCCAACTGAAGTACTATGTAGTTTGCATTGCCTGGGACCGGTTCAGATAAAAGTAAGGCTTATAAAATTTGTCCCAAAATGTTTCATATTTTTACAATTATTTTAGGTATACCAGTCAACCTAACATATCCCGTGCCAGACTTTACATCGCTGATGGGTCCAGACATATCTTACTGTACACAGAACGATTCCACTTCTTCAGAAGGTATTTATTAAAGATCATAACCAACTGTAGCTTAATTAATATATGACACATGAGTGTAAATCAAGGGGGTGGGGTGGGGGTTATATCCCCCACTAGAAAGGGGAAGGGTGGTTAGCCCATAGGTTCTCCAGGAGTTTTGCCATGAAGTAAAGAAAATAACGAATAGACCTTGAAAAACAAGTACAAGTTAAAAATTAAGTGATAGACTTGTCTCCACATAGCATTATTGTGAACACTTTATTTCTTGAACCTTTCTAATGTAAACTTAATAAACTAACTGAACTGTGCTGTAAAAAACAAAGGCCTCTATGGTAATTGCAAACCAAACTTCTCTCACGTGGGTAAATGTGAAGTAATTTTCGAAATCATCTCCGCTCTTTGATCATTATTAATCTGCTGGCGTTGTTTTCTTTTGGAAGTTTAGAAAACAATAATTTTAACTTTCATACCTATGCAAGATAAAAACCTCGCACTGTTCTTTGTTTCTGTGAATTACAGTTAGACATTGTATTTGTCTTTGCAGATATAAGCTAAAGGGCATCCGTAACATTGTCTTCTACCAGCTACCGACTTACCCGCAGTTCTACAGTGAGATTTGTAATATGGTAGAATCCAGACAGGGTACCGTGGAACACAACTGCAGCATTGTGTATACACGTTACGATGCACAGAAATTGGCCGGTGTCGTTGGTTCCAGCCGTTGTGGACACATGTTGTCATCTGATAAGGACACTTATATGTTAGTCACTGGAGCAGACAGCTGATGACATTATTGCGCATGTCATTGTCATGTAGCTCATCTAAGCTTTGGTCAGTCATTTTTATGGCTTCTTAAAAACCAATAGTGATTTTTAAACACCACTGTGTAAGACCAATGGGACTGTAAAGCAAATGATATGTAAAAAAGCTAAACGTACATCTGTATTTAACAGGGATTTTAAGAAAGATAGAGCCTTGCTAAGTATCTTTATTTGTACCTGAACAGTCTAATGCAACTCACTCAGGTTCTGCTTGCTGTCATTAGATTGAATCCTTGTGTAAGACACTTGACTATAATTGCTTCTCTTCACCCAGGGGTAATGGGGTACCTGTAAAGGCAGAGGGTGGTTTGGTTTTTGACCTGGCTACATGTGTGCCAGTTTAGCTGCATACTCCATAGAGCTTCAGGGTTATGACTTCAACGAAAAACAAAAGAAAATGCGGAATTTCACCTACACTTTGATTTGGTTAAAATAAGTACAGCAACAATACAAAACGAGCAGTATTAATCATATATTACTCTGAGTGAGAAAGAGATTTAATAACAACATTAATAAGAGCAGTGGATTATGTGTACATTAAATATGAATAATTCTGAGACCAAACCTTTTGCATTGCAATTGCATATAAAGCAATAAAAAGAAACAACAATCAGGGCCAGGCCCGGACTTCTTACAGGTCAGAGGTCACCATTCTCTGCACTACTTATTTAAGCTTAGTAATTTGAAGTATGAATGTCTAAAGTCCACGCAAGGACCATTTGTTGACTAGAGGCTGTACCCTACATTTTTTTTGTGGAGCACAAGTACCGGCTGTTGGTGGACAATGGTAGTTGAGTGAACTTGGCCACATCTTTATGCTTACATGGGGCTGATTTCAATCTTAAGATATTTATTTCAAACTTAATGCCAAGTGTGATGTCACAATATACAAATCACTATGAATCACTGAGATGAATCTTAGTGCTTTGTGAATCAAGCCCTCAGTCCCAAGATTACTTTGCATACTCTATGAAACATAAATATTTTAACAAAATTTACTTGTGTACTACTTCCCCGCTAACTTTGTAATAATTTGAACTACCGTTCAAAATACTTCATATTTTTCCATGATAAACATAATACTGAAAATTCAAGTAAATCTCTAATGCATACCTGTGATTAAAAGAAATAGACTGGCCCTCTTTTTGCATTTACTAAAGTGGCTGATACTGTATGTACAATCCTCGACCCAATCTCAGATCATCAAACAAACTACTAGATTTCATGTGCACCAAAGCTATAAAATGATCTTCCATACGATTGGCTCATCTCTTTGAATCTGCTTACATTTAGTCCATTGCACTTGTCATCTCCACATGAAATCCTGTAAACTCTTTAACTTTGCTAAGTGCCTCGGAATAGGCAACTAGATTGATGGCGCTCTACAAATGCCTGATGATTGATAGAACGGGGAATCCAACAAAGATGGCGGCTGTATCTATTGAAACATGACCACTTAAAAGTAGGGTCAACTTATTTATAGGCCAAATTGAAAATAAAGAAAAAAAATAAGTTACCTGTGACAGTTTCTGCTGAATACAGTGTATAAAAACTCACATTATTTTGGGGTTTATTGAAAACCAGAGGATTGGAATTAATTAACTCTTCCTACAACAAATGATGTTTTTCCTTTGGGAAAACTTACTATTTAATGACCGATTAAAATTATGAATTTGAAAATTTAAGAGATACCGAATTTATGATGACATCCTCAGCAATCTTTGAGGTAAACAATATAAATGCAGAGCATTGAATGAGTGGTTGTGATCAACCCATGTTCCAACCACTGCTTCAGACCATCATTATTAATAAAAATGAAAGTACATTTTAAGCTATAACAGTTTGTTTGGAAAAAGCTTGCAATCTCTTTTTCCATTTAAATTCAACTGTATATTATAGAATAAATTATTGTATGATAATTATTCATACATCATGTAGTTTTTGTTTACTTTTTGTTTTACTACAAATGAAATTTAGGGACAATACATGTTTATGTATCTTTGACTATAATAGACTGTGCAAGTCTCACGCTGGGACAAGTTCATGTTTTGATTCCGTTTCTTTCACACATTAAAGAATACATGAAAACCCCAAGGTTAACAAAACTGTTTTGAGTCTGCGTGAAACTTGCACTGTCTTTTGTTGTATCACACACAGGACATGTCAAACTTTTATATAATATATTATAAATCTGTCAACAAGATAAGTATTATAAAAAAAACATGTTTGCTTAAAATATCTTTTAACTAACAGTCTACTTAAATAAAAATGCACCCAAACCAAGGAGGTAGCGGTTAACAACAGAACATGTTCAGCTAAACTACCTTGATTAGGATACACTCCTACCTCCTTTGGAACCATTTTCTCCCATTGTGATTTGTTTTTGCATAAGTGGCCAGCATTTATGCAGCAAATATTCTATGTAATGAAGCATCATACAATTAGCATAGACTAGAGATGGGCTGGAGTGTCATGACTGGGCAGTGTAATGCACATTATCTGGAGTTGTCCAAGTGTGGCTTTTGGCAAATGTGTCCTAAAACAACAAGACAGTTGAACATAATTGCTTCTTTTGGATGAGACACTTATCATTAAGAGAAGGCGTTGGTTGCAGACTCCACACAGCACCTTGTATACCTTACAAGGCGCTATATCAGTACTGCACTATGTTAATGGGTTTCCTCATTCACAATAGCTCTGTAACCTGACATAAAATATCAAACGCTTGCAATAAAGTGTTATATAACTTCTATACAAATAAAGAATGATTACAATTGCAGTGGTGAGAATATTGACATGAATAGACATCTGGAATAATGGAACATTCCATCTTTTACCTAAGCAAATATTCCCTCCATTGTATGAATGAAAAACATTCTCTATTTGCTTTAATTACCGGTAACATCTAAGTAGATCTTTGTCATTTGATTGGTTGATACAAATATAAGAATAAACAAGATTGTATTCTGGCATCCACCACGAGGGTATTTTGTACTGCTGTGTACAACGCATGCAGTGGTCTAGAGTGCAATAGTCAAAAGGAAAGGATGGCACAAACATTACTCACACATTTTCCCTTGTGGTTTATTATTTGATATCACACATTTTATATACACAAAATAGACACGGACTCATCAACCCCAAACTCAAAAAATGTTAAAACCCCTTCTTAACAATGTGGATGACTCCATGATGACACCAACCTTGTCTGCCGTACGATGTCTTTGCCTAGTTTGGTCAAAGAGGTGGGAATGATTATTTTTGAAACAATGCTGCCAAGCATTCAAAGCGTCCTATATTTATCCATATTTGTCTCCTATATTAAATTTTGGAGCGTTGCGGCAGTATACATGGCAAAATAAAGGATGACACATGACAAGGAACTGTGTGTGCGATATATAAGATGTATTATTACATGAATTCACCCATTCCAAGTGTTAGGAGACACGGAGGCATCCAAACCTCGGTGGAAATGTTACTTCACTAAAATACAACCCAAGAACCATCTCAGAGATCTAGAATTTTAAACATCAGCTCTCTGGGATGTGGAATGCCACAAGTTCAAATCCCAAATGAGTAGCCTGTGATCCTTCTTTCTGCAGGATTCAGAAAGAACTGAACAAACAGAGCTTATCATACATCAGTGTAAAGATAAAAACAATGTAACATTATTTTGTATTATGACTCAATGTTTTTATAACATTCCTGTCAAATATCGACTATTCAATAACATTTCCACGTTCTAGTTCTATGTTGAATCGTTCCACACATCCCAACAACACATCTGAATAATGTTGACTTGCATGGTTACTTTTTTTCAAAATCTGGCAGTCTGGTAGAATTTTTAGCCCTAGTTTTAACTTTACTAAATACATGTATTAAAAAAAAGATGATGAGCAGTGTTCCCTCGGTCAACTTGGCAGAGTTACAGAACGCTGGTCTGCAGAGTTACAGAATGCTGGTCTGCAGAGTTACCCTGTTTGCAGAGTTAAAGAGTGCCGGTTTGCAGAGTTAAAGAGTGCCGGTTTGCAGAGTTAAAGAGTGCCGGTTTGCAGAGTTAAAGAGTGCCGGTTTGCAGAGTTACAGAACGCCGGTTTGCAGAGTTACAGAGTGCCGGTCTGCAGAGTTACAGAACGCTGGTCTGCAGAGTTACAGAGCGCTGGTCTGCAGAGTTACAGAGCGCTGGTCTGCAGAGTTACAGAACGCTGGTTTGCAGAGTTACCCTGTTTGCAGAGTTAAAGAACACTGTTTTGCAAAGTTACAGAACGCTGGTTTGCAGAGTTACCCTGTTTGCAAAGTTACAGAACGCTGGTTTGCAGAGTTACAGAACTCTGGTTTGCAGATCTAAAGAATGCTGGTTTGCAGACTTACAGGTGGCTGTCTGCACGTAACGTGAGCGAATTGTAGCATCAATGGTATCCAACGTCCTAATACAAACTATTCCAGTAATCGGAATAATCAACTTGTGAAGCCATTAGCTTTGACTTGTCTCATTTCAACCCAATGTAGTCTGTACAAGAGTACTAGAACAACAGCCAATGTCCAGGTGGATTTGGGGGCTAGCAGTAACGCCACGGCACCGTAACAGTAGTACAGATTTATGCACTCCCATGTCATCCATATTAGCGCTGAGAATAAACATAAATATGCCACAGCTGACCAGAAGAGACCTAGAGACTGTACTTGTCTCTGTGATGTCATCCTAGATGTGCTGCCATTCTGAATGGAGGTCTTGCCGTTTCTAGTGGGGGTTGAGTTGGTGTTGTGGTTACGTGTTGTGTGGTTTGATGTGCTGTGTTGGATCCGGTCTAACTGTAGTGCAAAGTACAACGTGATTGGTCCCTGGAACAGAATCATCTGTAATAGAAAGGGAGACTGTTTGCTAAACAACACGCTACAATTTCATACAGATTTTAAACACATAATACTACTTAGAAACTTCATTTGAATTGCAAAATGATAGAATGATGCTAATTATTATTATCTTATTTTTCTCTGCATTTCAAGGACAAATGAATACATGAAATAATTCACAAGGTACAAGAGTACGACAATAGATAAAAGATGCACAGAAAAAAATGCAAATGTGGAGAAGGGTTGGAGACAGAAAGGTTCAGTCTACGAGTTGCAAGAAACACCAGTTAGTAGAGCAATCCATTGAGCTCCCTTTAAGGCAGCATTTTGACTATACAACTGCAAACATGCGCCATAAAGTCTGACACATTGCACCACAAAATGTGCACAAATTTCACCAATTTGGATTGATGGTCTTGTTTTGTGTGTGTAGCACAAGTCTCATAGGCACTTCCGACGTGGGTGCATAAACGGTCGCTCTAGTGGGTGGGGCTTATTGGATCTGTCTAACGTCATGTACAATACAGGATTGGGGATGGTTAGCCAAACTCAGTAATAAATAATGAAGATCCACTTACATTCAACACACAGATGACGTAGGAGAAAGTCTCTCCAATGAAGTCTTCTCGAAGGAAGAACCCGTAAAATGTGTAGATACCAAAATTCTCACCCGTGACAGCACAAACAAACCAGGGTCCTGAAAAAACAAAAATGGTAAGGCCTTGCAAAAACATTTCATTTGTGACAACAACCTTGGATTAAACTTCAGCATATTTTCTTCTTTGTTGACAAAGTACCAATGAATGATGTATCAATAAAATGTTGAAAATTACATCAGCTAACCTGGGTTTCGGCCTCGCTGCTAAATACAGGATTCAAATTTGCCTCTTGTCACCGGGCACACTCGGTGGTCTGTGGTTCAGACATCTTCTCTAGAAAGTGGGGGGTAATGGGTTCAAATCCGACCCAAATTTCCTGCGGATTTATTGTTCATAGGACTTGGAGAGCACCGAGTATACGGTGCTTATCAAACATTTGTAGAATTAAAACACTTTATCCCTGATGTAATAACTTCTTATCAACTAAAATGTGATCTTGTGGTAAGACATCTGCTCTATAATGGCAAAGGTCAGGGTTTTTAATTCTAATCAAGTAATATACCTGTGCATTTTTTTCACAGGACTCTGGCAAGTGCTGAGTATACAGTGCTTAACACCTATTGGTGTATGGTTACAAGTGCTGAGTATACAGTGCTTAACACCTATTGGTGTATGGTTGCAAGTGCCGAGTATACAGTGCTTAACACCTATTGGTGTATAGTTACAAGTGCTGAGTATACAGTGCTTAACACCTATTGGTGTATGGGTACAAGTGCTGAGTATACAGTGCTTAACACCTATTGGTGTATGGTTGCAAGTGCTGAGTATACAGTGCTTAACACCTATTGGTGTATGGTTACAAGTGCTGAGTATACAGTGCTTAACACCTATTGGTGTATGGGTACAAGTGCTGAGTATACAGTGCTTAACACCTATTGGTGTATGGTTACAAGTGCTGAGTATACAGTGCTTAACACCTATTGGTGTATGGGTACAAGTGCTGAGTATACAGTGCTTAACACCTATTGGTGTATGGGTACAAGTGCTGAGTATACAGTGCTTAACACCTATTGGTGTATGGGTACAAGTGCTGAGTATACAGTGCTTAACACCTATTGGTGTATGGTTGCAAGTGCTGAGTATACAGTGCTTAACACCTATTGGTGTATGGGTACAAGTGCTGAGTATACAGTGCTTAACACCTATTGGTGTATAGTTACAAGTGCTGAGTATACAGTGCTTAACACCTATTGGTGTATAGTTACAAGTGCTGAGTATACAGTGCTTAACACCTATTGGTGTATGGGTACAAGTGCTGAGTATACAGTGCTTAACACCTATTGGTGTATGGGTACAAGTGCTGAGTATACAGTGCTTAACACCTATTGGTGTATGGGTACAAGTGCTGAGTATACAGTGCTTAACACCTATTGGTGTATGGTTACAAGTGCTGAGTATACAGTGCTTAACACCTATTGGTGTATAGTTACAAGTGCTGAGTATACAGTGCTTAACACCTATTGGTGTATAGTTACAAGTGCTGAGTATACAGTGCTTAACACCTATTGGTGTATGGTTACAAGTGCTGAGTATACAGTGCTTAACACCTATTGGTGTATGGTTACAAGTGCTGAGTATACAGTGCTTAACACCTATTGGTGTATAGTTACAAGTGCTGAGTATACAGTGCTTAACACCTATTGGTGTATGGGTACAAGTGCTGAGTATACAGTGCTTAACACCTATTGGTGTATGGTTGCAAGTGCTGAGTATACAGTGCTTAACACCTATTGGTGTATGGTTACAAGTGCTGAGTATACAGTGCTTAACACCTATTGGTGTATGGTTGCAAGTGCCGAGTATACAGTGCTTAACACCTATTGGTGTATGGTTGCAAGTGCCGAGTATACAGTGCTTAACACCTATTGGTGTATAGTTACAAGTGCTGAGTATACAGTGCTTAACACCTATTGGTGTATGGGTACAAGTGCTGAGTATACAGTGCTTAACACCTATTGGTGTATGGTTGCAAGTGCTGAGTATACAGTGCTTAACACCTATTGGTGTATGGTTACAAGTGCTGAGTATACAGTGCTTAACACCTATTGGTGTATGGGTACAAGTGCTGAGTATACAGTGCTTAACACCTATTGGTGTATGGTTACAAGTGCTGAGTATACAGTGCTTAACACCTATTGGTGTATGGGTACAAGTGCTGAGTATACAGTGCTTAACACCTATTGGTGTATGGGTACAAGTGCTGAGTATACAGTGCTTAACACCTATTGGTGTATGGGTACAAGTGCTGAGTATACAGTGCTTAACACCTATTGGTGTATGGTTGCAAGTGCTGAGTATACAGTGCTTAACACCTATTGGTGTATGGGTACAAGTGCTGAGTATACAGTGCTTAACACCTATTGGTGTATAGTTACAAGTGCTGAGTATACAGTGCTTAACACCTATTGGTGTATAGTTACAAGTGCTGAGTATACAGTGCTTAACACCTATTGGTGTATGGGTACAAGTGCTGAGTATACAGTGCTTAACACCTATTGGTGTATGGGTACAAGTGCTGAGTATACAGTGCTTAACACCTATTGGTGTATGGGTACAAGTGCTGAGTATACAGTGCTTAACACCTATTGGTGTATGGTTACAAGTGCTGAGTATACAGTGCTTAACACCTATTGGTGTATAGTTACAAGTGCTGAGTATACAGTGCTTAACACCTATTGGTGTATAGTTACAAGTGCTGAGTATACAGTGCTTAACACCTATTGGTGTATGGTTACAAGTGCTGAGTATACAGTGCTTAACACCTATTGGTGTATGGTTACAAGTGCTGAGTATACAGTGCTTAACACCTATTGGTGTATAGTTACAAGTGCTGAGTATACAGTGCTTAACACCTATTGGTGTATGGGTACAAGTGCTGAGTATACAGTGCTTAACACCTATTGGTGTATGGTTGCAAGTGCTGAGTATACAGTGCTTAACACCTATTGGTGTATGGTTACAAGTGCTGAGTATACAGTGCTTAACACCTATTGGTGTATGGGTACAAGTGCTGAGTATACAGTGCTTAACACCTATTGGTGTATGGTTACAAGTGCTGAGTATACAGTGCTTAACACCTATTGGTGTATGGGTACAAGTGCTGAGTATACAGTGCTTAACACCTATTGGTGTATGGGTACAAGTGCTGAGTATACAGTGCTTAACACCTATTGGTGTATGGTTGCAAGTGCTGAGTATACAGTGCTTAACACCTATTGGTGTATGGGTACAAGTGCTGAGTATACAGTGCTTAACACCTATTGGTGTATAGTTACAAGTGCTGAGTATACAGTGCTTAACACCTATTGGTGTATAGTTACAAGTGCTGAGTATACAGTGCTTAACACCTATTGGTGTATGGTTACAAGTGCTGAGTATACAGTGCTTAACACCTATTGGTGTATAGTTACAAGTGCTGAGTATACAGTGCTTAACACCTATTGGTGTATGGGTACAAGTGCTGAGTATACAGTGCTTAACACCTATTGGTGTATAGTTACAAGTGCTGAGTATACAGTGCTTAACACCTATTGGTGTATAGTTACAAGTGCTGAGTATACAGTGCTTAACACCTATTGGTGTATGGTTACAAGTGCTGAGTATACAGTGCTTAACACCTATTGGTGTATGGTTACAAGTGCTGAGTATACAGTGCTTAACACCTATTGGTGTATAGTTACAAGTGCTGAGTATACAGTGCTTAACACCTATTGGTGTATGGTTACAAGTGCTGAGTATACAGTGCTTAACACCTATTGGTGTATAGTTACAAGTGCTGAGTATACAGTGCTTAACACCTATTGGTGTATGGTTACAAGTGCTGAGTATACAGTGCTTAACACCTATTGGTGTATGGTTACAAGTGCTGAGTATACAGTGCTTAACACCTATTGGTGTATGGGTACAACATTTAATAGTATAATAAAAATGTGCAAGTGTAAACCAATCATGAGTTTTGAAGAGGATACTCAAAAAGTGTACCCAAGTACTTCAAACATCCTGAGTAAGGTTTTTCTGTGCAGGGTAAACTTACCAACCAGAGGGTACAGTCCAATAATAAGAAGCCAGTAGAAATATGTCTGATTGCTAGCTAAACCTGTTAGACTCCTAAGTAGTCCACTACGGTAATGACCTGTAAATCATGAATAAACACATTCATTGTTTTATTGTCAAGCCTACCAACTAAAAGACATGTGGATTTAGTTTGTATACAGTGCTTATCACACATCACTTCAAGTCAAAGTTATAGTCTGATGCGATTATTACATCAATTACAGTTATAGTCCTTCTATCAGGCTGTGGCAACCTTTGTATTGTTCTCTGTGTCCAACAGCTATAATGAATACTGATTCACAATGTAGCCAAATAGGGGCCTGACTATGTAACCCCTCTAGCCTAAGTTGGACACATTGCCTAAGTTCACACAAGGACCATTTAGTAAACTAAGGTTGATATTGCTTAGTACCTAACATGTTTTGTAAACTAAGGTTGATATTGCTTAGTACCTAACATGTTTTGTAAACTAAGGTTGATATTGCTTAGTACCTAACATGTTTTGTAAACTAAGGTTGATATTGCTTAGTACCTAACATGTTTTGTAAACTAAGGTTGATATTGCTTAGTACCTAACATGTTTTGTAAACTAAGGTTGATATTGCTTAGTACCTAACATGTTTTGTAAACTAAGGTTGATATTGCTTAGTACCTAACATGTTTTGTAAACTAAGGTTGATATTGCTTAGTACCTAACATGTTTTGTAAACTAAGGTTGATATTGCTTAGTACCTAACATGTTTTGTAAACTAAGGTTGATATTGCTTAGTACCTAACATGTTTTGTAAACTAAGGTTGATATTGCTTAGTACCCAACATGTTTTGTAAACTAAGGTTGATATTGCTTAGTACCTAACATGATTTGTAAACTAAGGTTGATATTGCTTAGTACCTAACATGTTTTGTAAACTAAGGTTGATATTGCTTAGTACCTAACATGTTTTGTAAACTAAGGTTGATATTGCTTAGTACCTAACATGTTTTGTAAACTAAGGTTGATATTGCTTAGTACCTAACATGTTTTGTAAACTAAGGTTGATATTGCTTAGTACCTAACATGTTTTGTAAACTAAGGTTGATATTGCTTAGTACCTAACATGTTTTGTAAACTAAGGTTGATATTGCTTAGTACCTAACATGTTTTGTAAACTAAGGTTGATATTGCTTAGTACCTAACATGTTTTGTAAACTAAGGTTGATATTGCTTAGTACCTAACATGTTTTGTAAACTAAGGTTGATATTGCTTAGTACCTAACATGTTTTGTAAACTAAGGTTGATATTGCTTAGTACCTAACATGATTTGTAAACTAAGGTTGATATTGCTTAGTACCTAACATGATTTGTAAACTAAGGTTGATATTGCTTAGTACCTAACATGATTTGTAAACTAAGGTTGATATTGCTTAGTACCTAACATGATTTGTAAACTAAGGTTGATATTGCTTAGTACCTAACATGTTTTGTAAACTAAGGTTGATATTGCTTAGTACCTAACATGTTTTTGAGCATGAGAACCAGTTAATATCAGCCACTAGTCCAGAAATAGTCCTTATGCTAATTTGGTAATTGATTTGAATGAGAGAAAAAAGATGGCCACCCCTGGATAAAGCTCTTAATACAAGAAAAAACGATTGTAGAAAAGAAATACAAGGAATAATTCCTGTTTAATAATAACTTATTCAAAATGCAACATTGATTAAAATCTCAATGGAGAAACTAAAGCAGATCCATAGATGAACAAATATCAAGTTATGAATTTTCAAGTTAATTTCAATATTGGTTCAATCCAATCCTACAATATGTAATTTCATTTGTATTATCAATTCTTGTTCTGAAGCCAAGGATTCTCAGGAAAGTGAAGTTAATCAATATTAGCCAAGAACCCCATGGCGAGAATACAAAGAAGGAAGTTTCAGTTTTAGGTGTTGGCGGAAAACCCAAAGAATCAGTCCAGGGAAAACCCAGGCAGTCTGGTAGGGACTGAAAACCCAATCCATATAGTGCTCTAGGCGGGATTCGAACCAGGGTCCCAGAGGTGAAAGGCAAAGAAAGATACCACAACGCCGACCCGACCATCCAATACAGTATGGATGTAATTGTATATTTCTTCAATTTCTTATTAAATTAGTGCTAAGTTAAAGCAGACACCTTTAACCCAAGGCATAATCAAATAAACTCAAACACTATTTAGTGAAAGTTTGCAATACTGCATCGATACTACTCACCATTTTTTACTGCCATCCATCTGAGAGAAAGTAGGGCCAATACAAACACTACAACGGCACATATGTACAGAATCCAAAACTGTTCCAAACAAAACATACGATACAATCAATGTTATCTTTAATTTCCTGTACATCTGAGTTGATATGAATAAACTAAATTCTTGATTTTCATATTGTTCAAACTTTGGACCAAGATAGCACCTATTTGTGGACAATGCATCCAAATTTCAGACAGTTACAAAGAAAGTCAGAAAGTCACAGCCTATTTCACTTCTTTGAACATCATCTTGATACTGGAGAATGTTACCAGCAGGGTTTAAGTAAAAGTAAAGGCAATTTGTTCACTCAGTGACTCCTGAACTCAGTATATCAAATAATGATTTACTCACTCAAGCTAATTACTCACAATGAATGGTATATCAGTCAGCAGAAAGAATGATGGCATAAGCCATTGAGTAGGTCGGGTACCATCCAGAGAAAACCGGTATCCCTCACTGTGTATTCGACCAGCGGCATCCTATAAGACAGAAGACAAAATTAGTATCAAAACACACCTCTGTTGGTCTTCATCCTGATTGGCTAAAACACTGTCACATGGTGTTCTCATCTAGTACCCAGACAATGAGTGAGCAATAACTAATCAAGAGCTTCTATTTTGCTTGTCCAGGCACTACTGTTTTAATTTGTGCCGTGTTTCAGATCACTAGTCCCAGGTTGTAAAGCGCCCTCTTGCAGTTAGAAACATTTACACTTTTTATTTGAATTGCCTGGGCCCAATTTCATGGCTCTTCTTACTGCCGAATTCTGCACTTGTGATCACCATACTCCGCTTACCGAGCAAGTGCCATATTTCGGCGCTAGCTGTGTAAGTGTAGAATCACTAGTAACGTGGACTACGCAAGCGCACAAGCAAAAATTCCCTGCTTACCTGTGAAATACGCTTGACATAAGCGTTGAATTCCCTGCTTCCGTAAGCGCCGATTCTTTGCTTATGGTAAGCAGAGCCATGTAATTGGGCCCTGGTGTATGGCGTGTTATTAAAATACATGTTGACTGGGCTTGTTTGAGCATTATTAAATAAAAGTGTTTGTGCCCCTCGGGTCTTTAGTGGTCACTCAAAAACGCTTGGGGTGCATCTATGTTTGCTAGTGCCTGCATCAGTCAGTATGTGCATACTGTACAAAAGGGTATCAGTTAGTCCCGTTCGACTTTCACTTTTGTGTAAATACTACAGAGATGTCCCAGACCGTCAATATAATTGAGATCTTAGCTGATCAGTAACAGATGTTACCTCAATAACACTGATACTAACACACACACATAGAATTGCTTTTTCAACAAATTAAGGTGAAATCCAACTCGCAAATGAATCATTTATTTGTTCCACTACATGAGTCTCAAACTTGATAAGTTGCACAGGATGTGAAATATGATCATTCAGAAGCAAACACTAGGTGGTTCAATGCACATGTAATGTGAATTATCTGTTGGTACTATAACTCTACATATTCATGACCAAGAGTTGAATTCTCACTGCTCCATTCAACATCACGTGCCAGATGCTATCTTTGCTATTTACCAAGGGCGCACATGAGTATTCACGCACATGGTAAATACGCTTGACAAGTAGATTGACGCCTGGGCAGGATGTCAGTCTACTTGTCATGCACTTTACGATCGTGAAAACTGTTCCCCCGGTGTTGTACGCATGCGCGAACATCGCCCTAGAGCGACATCGAACACATGAAAAGATAGCGAACACGTTAATGTCAATCTCCGTTTTCCGGAGCTCAATGATGCCGAACTAGAGAATATGTATGAGGTATAGTAACATGATTTATTTTGAGTAAACAGACGATATTAGCTCCCTGAGGTATTGGAAGTTAACATGCTAGTTCCCTCGGCTTCACCTCAGGAACTAGTTTGTCAACTTCCAATACCTCGGGGAGCTAAGATCAACTGTTCACCCGAAATAAACCATGTTATGTTTGTATACTATGTACATGTATCTTATGTCTACTGCCCACCTACTGCCTACCATGTTCTTAAATTACTTTACTCACCATTGCAGTAACTTTGATAGAGTGCAACCCAGCGGGGTACTCCGATGGATCCCATGGTATTACAAAGAGAGGTCCTTTCACATGAACAGCTGATCCTAAACCTACACCGTCTATTTCTACTGTTGTCGACACAATGACATCAGGAGAATGAACTAAAAACCTATGAACAATAAAATAAAATAAACAGCTTCAGACTATGCAAGTCTCGCGCGTATCCGAACATTAGGACTCGTTAAAGTGCACGGTTTGTTTCCTTAACGCTTTAAAACAATGTACGTGGGACCAAAGTGGTCCCAAAAACAATTACGCGCAAGACTTGCACTTAATTGACAAATACAAGTTGTGTTGATGACAAATTGCAAGAATTTTAGTTCAACAGAATAAAACTTCTTTGTTTTTGCAACAGAAACATTCTTGGACAAATCAATGCATCAATGAAAGAAATTTCTCAAAATATCAATACTGACACGACATGACTGTATGAAACTGCAAGAATCTCACAAAAACTAGCCCAGACGTACACACAAACCCAATAATGCAGAAATTCAACAATCTTGCACCTACACAAAATTTAATATACACACTTGATCTTTAAATGGCTCTCACACCATGGGTCTGATTTTCCCAGGGTGCACAATGGCAAATTAATCACTTAAGCTATATGCTGCATTGTAAATAAAAAAAATCATATTTTCTAGCAAAAAAAAGGTCTTTACCTGATATGTGTTGAATGCACCATTTTCCTGAGTGGTTCATACCGGAGTGATAAGAATCTAGCTCTCTTGGGATTAGTGATTAGAATGACTGGCCATGTCCCAAACTTCACGTCCACAAATGACAGGAGATCATGATCAAAAGCCATGATGCGATACCTACAAAGACACATCAATTATTCACACATTATTCATTACGTTTCCTATAATTGATATTCTACTCTTGGTACAATTTGTCAGTAAGCTGACTAACCATATGAAACCATTCTACTGCATGGGTTTGGCATGGTGGCACAACTGAGATATTTGACTCTTGGAAAGTAATAGGAAAATCTTATTGAACACAAGTGCTTCCTCACAAAGGGCTTGAAATTTGCACTGGACCACAGCCGGCCTGAGGCCAGTGCTTTCAGCATCGGGCCAGTAAACTCAGGACTAGACAAGTCCGGTGGTCTTGTCTTTTTGTTCAAATGTTGACTTTCAATCTATTTTTCAATTCTGTTTAGTATTGAAGAACACTTATCCATAATACAACGAGATAAATCTTGTCCTTCAAATTAAAACAGATTTAGCCTTCGAGAAAGACTCTGCTAGGGTCGAAACGTCAGGCCACTAACTTATTTTTTGCATTTATACCACAGGTCCTTTTGGTTGGTAAGCAGTTTGCAACAGCTAATTCTATTTTATCAAATTAAAACAGTTCAAATGTTAAACTGTAAATGGATTTTTTGTTCGCATTTTATTTCTGGTCGTGTAAAAAAAGATTCTGGTCCAGTATACATTTGGAGCTACAAGCTCTGTGGTCTTGTGGATATTCACACTAAATTCACACAAGGGGCAGGGTTCTGCCCACGGTGGTCGGTGCCGGAAAACCCGACCGGCACTCATGATTCCCCGACCGGCACTCGCAGAATTTTTTCTTTTTACGACCACCACACATTTTCCCTTTTTTTTGCCCATTTCCTTCAAAATATTTTGAACAACGTGTAAAACAAATTATTTACCAGTAAACAGTTTTATCCAAAGTTTCGAGTAGCCTACTTCTTTGGTTTGAGTCTATTTTAATGATCCAGGATCGAGCATTCCTCCCGCCTGTACGATGTATATATCCAACGCACGAAACCCGCATTGAATTTGCAATGGTTTCCAGTCACGCTGATTATAGCTTTACGCTTGGAATAACATGATACCAGTTTCATCATGTTGCGAACCCTATTCTACAGCGTTTAATACAACGGAAATGAACTGCAGAGTAAAGCACCATGCTATAGATGCTGTAAAATGTTTTCCCATGGCGGTAAAGGCGTGCGCGCACTGAGGGCCTACTACATTCATTCAAGGCACAGCTGCAGGGCGCACGTGTGTAACCACTCCGTGCACGATCGAAAGGAAATTGACTTGACTGTACTAGGGGGAAAAAAATTTCCGGCACTAAACAAATCCTGGGCAGAACCCTGAAGGGGTGCTATTTTCTGAAATTTTCCAGCAAGTTTTGTCATCAAGTTGATGCTCATTCCAAGAAATCAGTCAAACAATTTGCTGCGGCCTAACAATGCTATGAGTGTTACACTTTATATCTTGATATATACCATAGCATGACCACAACTCACATTCTGTTTTCTTTCCAGTCTTCTAGTTCCAACTCCACAACACCGTTCTTCTGGACGGCATTCATGTGTGGAACCATGCCACCAAAGCTGTGCAAGTGACCGCATAAATATGTCACTCCATTCCTAAAATGAATGAATTAGAATAATAAAAAGAGTGCTTTATTATTCAGCGTAACAAAAAAAAATTGTCCTCAACAAATTTCAGAGAATTTGCCAGCAAGTGAGATAATAAGTAAGATTTGAAGCTTTTCATGGTGTGGGAACTAAGACATGTTTATGTTTATGAGTACCGTATTTTCCTGCGGATAAGACGCGTCTTATCTGACTTTTTAGACCCCCAAAACATCGGTGCGTCTTATCTTTCGAGGCGCCTTGTCTGCTGACGATTGATTTTTTTTAAATGATCACTGCGTAAAATAATACCTTTATTTTGTCCAGTTCAAATCAACGGTCTTTGTGTGAAGAATCCTTACTCAATAATGCGGTCAAACAAGGCTCAACTATCCAGACACTGAGACCGTATTTTCGTTTCAACAATGCCGCAATCCCCCAGACTGTCCTTTCATTCCAACAATGCCGCAACGTGTTGATCCCCCATGACCGTGCTTTCATTCCAACAATGCCGCAATGCGTTGGTGCTTTCGGTCCAACAGACGTCGGCGTCGTACAAACGTATTTCTGTGCGGCCGCGTAATCGTTCCGAAAATGCTGCAATCACTACTGTCAATGCTGTTGTACAAACGGCATTCACCCAACCTCTATTGTGTGGTGAACTTTGAGGGTTTTTATTGTACAGAATATCTCCGAAGTGTGCTTTAGGCTTGACGTACTATTTAAGGATGGGATAATTAAGTACCAATGTTTGTTGGCCTACCTATACGAATTGCACTTTCGTTTGTTTGATTAAACGTTCAAATATTCAATTGAGAGATGGTTCATGTGTCTGTTTCGTTTATTTCATTTATCAAATAAAAAAATGATCCTTGAAAACAAAACTAACATTATTAAAGAAGAGGAGAGATGTTTTAAACAAATATCTTATGAACGAGATTATAAGTTTGAAATAAATAAAAAGAACTTTAAAACAAAATCTTATGAACGAGATTAACAAATTAAAGGTTTGAAATAATGGAAAAGAATTTTATATACACAAAAAAAATTACAAAAACTTAAACAAATATATATAATGAAACATTTTGTTACGTCTTCCCGGGTGTGACGGGATTATTTGCGTAAGGTAGGCCGCGCCTATATATAAAGGCGACGCTAGTTTTGGTATTAGTCACCGGTAGAGGGCGCAACATCTACTGGCTCGGCGGGACTTAGACTGGTAACCTGTCTTTATCAGCAAGGATCCTCGTTGTGGGACGTCGGATGTTCAGGCTAGGAGGGCCTGGGTTCGTGTTGCAATATCTTCAGACAGTGCGTGGACCATCGTTTCTGGCCGCTGATTGGGCCGGACTTCATATTATTAACAATGCACAGCGTTGGCTGAATGGATGGACGAAGGTCGGTATCAATTTACGTTGGTCTTTTCTGCATGCTCTACACGCCCATGTGGTTACGGTTTCATTCATGCTTCGAATATTGTGAACGCTCCAAAAGGCAACAAAATGACGTCTTTGTGTCAATGTACCGACACCGGGTGGCGCCTGGTGTTCTTCTGTATGCTGTTAAACATGCGTCTTATGCGGCGGTGCGCCTTTTCTGTTGACGTTTGAATTTTTTGGGGTCATTTTAGGGTCCTGCGTCTTGTCCGCCGAGCGTCTTATCCGCAGGAAAATACGGTAACAGTTCAATCAGATTCTAATCATTAATGATCTACATGTAATGGATTCAATGTAGTCTCTACACAGCATGAAATGGATCTGACATTAGTATGCACTGTGTCTGCCAACTGGCAACTCTACATAAACTATGACAGGTGAAATTAACATACTGTCATTCTTTGTATGCACAATTAGCATTCAATTACAATTTGGCATGGTTGAATGTGTAATTCAGTTAGATGTACACTTTGTTTATTATCATGGATGGACGACTAGATTGTGACCTTGAAGTAAATAC
Organism: Leptasterias polaris; assembly: GCA_037783415.1. Classification (NCBI taxonomy): domain Eukaryota; kingdom Metazoa; phylum Echinodermata; class Asteroidea; order Forcipulatida; family Asteriidae; genus Leptasterias; species Leptasterias polaris. The sequence continues at coordinate 2,509,621 of JAZGTN010000068.1, forward strand.
TAAATAAGAGGCACAGGGTTTCTGACAAGAGAGAAATTCAAATTCAAAAAGTTAAACCTTCCCAGCTAGCCAACTTGAAGTGTTTTGATCAAACCATGGAGGTAGGATTAGATCTATTCCTACCTCCATGATCAAACCAAGGATGCCTCAAAAACAACTCTTCAACAATCAAGTTTTATGTGCACTACCTGTCCAACAACTTATTTCTAGTCATTCTTGTTGTACAACTGTATGAATCAGAGAATTGGAATTAATTTACTCTTCTTAAACCATTCAGATACTTTCCCTTTAAACAGAAATAAAATGAACATTTTGAGTCAGAAGGGAGTGGTGAGCATACTTACTGTAGAGCATTAGAAAGTCTTGTATGTGGAGCTATGATTGTAGATGTAGGATAGTGACCAAAGAACACTGTGTGGTTGCTCTGCTTCTGATCCTTGGTGAAGTCTTCTAATTTCTGTAAATTGGACTGTGTAGAAAAATCAAACCATCCACGGTTTACAATTGATTGGAATGTGTCTTGATTTATTTCCAAGGACGTTCAATTTTACTCGGCTAGTCTTGACAGGCTTGTGAGTTATGAACTTGGGTTGTGTCATAAAGAAGCCCTTGATCTATGGGTGCATCAGTAGGAGTCTTATTCCAAGGGCAGGGCTAACTTCAATGGATGCTAACAATACAAATTTTGTTAAAAAGGTAGCAGATTTTCTTGATACAATCCCAATTACCATCTATGGACCCATTTCATTACGTGTACAGCTCACTTATCCACCTATCCAGTCCGCCATATATGATTTTGGGAGTCAAAATGCACACAAAGGAATTGATAAATGGCAGAAATGGTAGACGCCCATTGTGCAGAGGTGCACGTTCCACGTTGTGCAAGGAGTCAATAAACAAACTGTAGTTTGTTAACAAAATCTGCTCAGCAGTTTTGGGGAATTGGACTTGGGGGATTATTTCAAGTACTTTTGGTTGAAATTCTCAAAAAGAAATAACATGGCTAATTTTTTGAACAAAATATTTTGTTTTTATGAATAATGGGATTAAAAAAATCCCAACAGTTGGTTCGTACGTTGCAATCTATTAAGATTCCATAGCAGCTACAAGCGGCAGGCAGCTTGTACTGCCCTAGGCTGCAAGATTTGATCTCCTGCCATCCAATCAAAAAGGTCAAAGTAAAGGTCTTGTCTTAAAGTAACATTTCTCAATGTTTACATTTTTCAAACAAAAACCAAATTTCTGTTTTGTATTTAATTTTCAAGACTTTCCCACTGAAAAACAATGAGTTCAAAAATCAACAATGTTGGCCATGTCTGGACAATATGGTGATAATTAAATATGAATGAATGGTCTCAAAAGCTATGCAGATGTGGCTGTGATTTGTCGATGCTTTTCAGGAGGCTGAGCTTAATGGATTAGTCTGGTTCCTCACCTCATCCAGGATCCCAAAGAAGTTGAATGGTCTCTTAGGTCCAGGGTTGAGTATTGCATAGACCGAGACAAATGAATAGGTGCCAAAAGGTAGTTTGTGCTGGTATCGGAAAGTGCCATCTCCACCCTCACCAGAGATGGAATATTTCCTTCAGAAATAAATGGGGGAAAAAGAACAATATATGATAACAAGCTTTAAGTCAATAACCAGGATAACTGAAAGGGGAGGTGTCGCAGGTCTCATATGTGCCAGAATACTTTGGACTTTGAACATCTTGGACTATTTTCATGATTCAATTATACAACCAACTTATGCATTTCATTTCCTTTGGGAATTCTATCAAGTTTTGAAAGAAGACATATTAAAATAAAACAAAACACAATTAATAATTACCTGTAATAATTGAACTTGTGATCTGCACCAGGAACACCAAATGCATCTGCCAATGAAAGAGACAAAAAATTGAATTGTAAACTAGTGTGGTGACAACACAAAATGAAAATGGGTAGAAGGAGCTCCAAGTTAGTCTTGAGGCTAAACCTCTGAACCAGGAAGTTACATTTGAGAGGGCTTACAAAATCTTTAAATCACTACGAATGCAAAACTAGGGGTTTGGACCTAATCAGTTGGTGTCTTTTGTCTTTCATCACTGGATTGTAGGTAACAAGAAAAATTGAAGATAAACAGAGAATACTGAAAATCATCCTGAAATCAGGAAAACTCCTGGGACTGCCAAGCTGAAGTGATCATCTGAAAGTTTAGCAGTGAGGATTTAAAACCAGTTATATCAAGAGTGAATTACACTTAGTAAAATAATGCTACAGTTTGTAATATTACTAATTCCATCATTCAATACCAAATGTTTAAATGGGGCATTGTTTTTATGGTTTATATTTGTAATGTCTGTATCCCTTGGTGAATTATAATTTTCTTACTTCTGTCACAATCTCTTTTAAAAACAAACTTTTATACTTTTATACCCCTTGAAATTTTCCCTTTAAAAAAAAATATATGAATGAAAAATCGTAAACATAAGTGCTAAAACATTCTTAAATTTGATTTCACAAAGCGATATCAGCAGACAAAAAAACACAACATGGTGAAGTCTTCAAGTTCTCCCATAGCTACTGTTAGTCTAAGACTATTAAAGTTCTCCCATAGCTACTGCTAGTCTAAGACTAATAAAGTTCTCCCATAGCTACTGCTAGTCTAAGACTAATAAAGTTCTCACATAGCTACTGCTAGTCTAAGACTATTAAAGTTCTCCCATAGCTACTGCTAGTCTAAGACTATTAAAGTTCTCCCATAGCTACTGCTAGTCTAGGACTAATAAAGTTCTCACATAGCTACTGCTAGTCTAGGACTATTAAAGTTCTCCCATAGCTACTGCTAGTCTAAGACTATTAAAGTTCTCCCATAGCTACTGCTAGTCTAAGACTAATAAAGTTCTCACATAGCTACTGCTAGTCTAAGACTATTAAAGTTCTCCCATAGCTACTGCTAGTCTAAGACTATTAAAGTTCTCCCATAGCTACTGCTAGTCTAGGACTAATAAAGTTCTCACATAGCTACTGCTAGTCTAGGACTATTAAAGTTCTCCCATAGCTACTGCTAGTCTAAGACTATTAAAGTTCTCCCATAGCTACTGCTAGTCTAAGACTAATAAAGTTCTCACATAGCTACTGCTAGTCTAAGACTATTAAAGTTCTCCCATAGCTACTGCTAGTCTAAGACTATTAAAGTTCTCCCATAGCTACTGCTAGTCTAAGACTAATAAAGTTCTCCCATAGCTACTGCTAGTCTAAGACTAATAAAGTTCTCCCATAGCTACTGCTAGTCTAAGACTATTAAAGTTCTCCCATAGCTACTGCTAGTCTAAGACTAATAAAGTTCTCCCATAGCTACTGCTAGTCTAAGACTAATAAAGTTCTCCCATAGCTACTGCTAGTCTAAGACTATTAAAGTTCTCACATAGCTACTGCTAGTCTAAGACTATTAAAGTTCTCCCATAGCTACTGCTAGTCTAAGACTATTAAAGTTCTCCCATAGCTACTGCTAGTCTAAGACTAATAAAGTTCTCACATAGCTACTGCTAGTCTAAGACTATTAAAGTTCTCCCATAGCTACTGCTAGTCTAAGACTAATAAAGTTCTCCCATAGCTACTGCTAGTCTAAGACTAATAAAGTTCTCCCATAGCTACTGCTAGTCTAAGACTAATAAAGTTCTCACATAGCTACTGCTAGTCTAAGACTATTAAAGTTCTCCCATAGCTACTGCTAGTCTAAGACTATTAAAGTTCTCCCATAGCTACTGCTAGTCTAAGACTAATAAAGTTCTCCCATAGCTACTGCTAGTCTAAGACTAATAAAGTTCTCCCATAGCTACTGCTAGTCTAAGACTAATAAAGTTCTCACATAGCTACTGCTAGTCTAAGACTAATAAAGTTCTCCCATAGCTACTGCTAGTCTAAGACTAATAAAGTTCTCCCATAGCTACTGCTAGTCTAAGACTCATAAAGTTCTCCCATAGCTACTGCTAGTCTAAGACTAATAAAGTTCTCACATAGCTACTGCTAGTCTAAGACTATTAAAGTTCTCACATAGCTACTGCTAGTCTAAGACTAATAAAGTTCTCCCATAGCTACTGCTAGTCTAAGACTAATAAAGTTCTCCCATAGCTACTGCTAGTCTAAGACTAATAAAGTTCTCCCATAGCTACTGCTAGTCTAAGACTAATAAAGTTCTCCCATAGCTACTGCTAGTCTAAGACTATTAAAGTTCTCCCATAGCTACTGCTAGTCTAAGACTATTAAAGTTCTCCCATAGCTACTGCTAGTCTAAGACTAATAAAGTTCTCCCATAGCTACTGCTAGTCTAAGACTAATAAAGTTCTCCCATAGCTACTGCTAGTCTAAGACTCATAAAGTTCTCCCATAGCTACTGCTAGTCTAAGACTAATAAAGTTCTCCCATAGCTACTGCTAGTCTAAGACTATTAAAGTTCTCCCATAGCTACTGCTAGTCTAAGACTATTAAAGTTCTCCCATAGCTACTGCTAGTCTAAGACTAATAAAGTTCTCACATAGCTACTGCTAGTCTAAGACTATTAAAGTTCTCCCATAGCTACTGCTAGTCTAAGACTAATAAAGTTCTCCCATAGCTACTGCTAGTCTAAGACTAATAAAGTTCTCCCATAGCTACTGCTAGTCTAAGACTAATAAAGTTCTCCCATAGCTACTGCTAGTCTAAGACTATTAAAGTTCTCCCATAGCTACTGCTAGTCTAAGACTATTAAAGTTCTCCCATAGCTACTGCTAGTCTAAGACTATTAAAGTTCTCCCATAGCTACTGCTAGTCTAAGACTCATAAAGTTCTCCCATAGCTACTGCTAGTCTAAGACTAATAAAGTTCTCCCATAGCTACTGCTAGTCTAAGACTATTAAAGTTCTCCCATAGCTACTGCTAGTCTAAGACTATTAAAGTTCTCCCATAGCTACTGCTAGTCTAAGACTAATAAAGTTCTCACATAGCTACTGCTAGTCTAAGACTATTAAAGTTCTCCCATAGCTACTGCTAGTCTAAGACTAATAAAGTTCTCCCATAGCTACTGCTAGTCTAAGACTAATAAAGTTCTCCCATAGCTACTGCTAGTCTAAGACTAATAAAGTTCTCCCATAGCTACTGCTAGTCTAAGACTATTAAAGTTCTCCCATAGCTACTGCTAGTCTAAGACTATTAAAGTTCTCCCATAGCTACTGCTAGTCTAAGACTATTAAAGTTCTCCCATAGCTACTGCTAGTCTAAGACTATTAAAGTTCTCCCATAGCTACTGCTAGTCTAAGACTATTAAAGTTCTCCCATAGCTACTGCTAGTCTAAGACTATTAAAGTTCTCCCATAGCTACTGCTAGTCTAAGACTAATAAAGTTCTCCCATAGCTACTGCTAGTCTAAGACTATTAAAGTTCTCCCATAGCTACTGCTAGTCTAAGACTAATAAAGTTCTCCCATAGCTACTGCTAATCTAAGACTATTAAAGTTCTCCCATAGCTACTGCTAATCTAAGACTAATAAAGTTCTCCCATAGCTACTGCTAGTCTAAGACTATTAAAGTTCTCCCATAGCTACTGCTAGTCTAAGACTATTAAAGTTCTCCCATAGCTACTGCTAGTCTAAGACTAATAAAGTTCTCCCATAGCTACTGCTAGTCTAAGACTATTAAAGTTCTCCCATAGCTACTGCTAGTCTAAGACTATTAAAGTTCTCCCATAGCTACTGCTAGTCTAAGACTAATAAAGTTCTCCCATAGCTACTGCTAGTCTAAGACTATTAAAGTTCTCCCATAGCTACTGCTAGTCTAAGACTATTAAAGTTCTCCCATAGCTACTGCTAGTCTAAGACTATTAAAGTTCTCCCATAGCTACTGCTAGTCTAAGACTAATAAAGTTCTCCCATAGCTACTGCTAGTCTAAGACTATTAAAGTTCTCCCATAGCTACTGCTAGTCTAAGACTAATAAAGTTCTCCCATAGCTACTGCTAGTCTAAGACTATTAAAGTTCTCCCATAGCTACTGCTAGTCTAAGACTATTAAAGTTCTCCCATAGCTACTGCTAGTCTAAGACTATTAAAGTTCTCCCATAGCTACTGCTAGTCTAAGACTATTAAAGTTCTCCCATAGCTACTGCTAGTCTAAGACTATTAAAGTTCTCCCATAGCTACTGCTAGTCTAGGACTAATAAAGTTCTCCCATAGCTACTGCTAGTCTAAGACTAATAAAGTTCTCCCATAGCTACTGCTAGTCTAGGACTAATAAAGTTCTCCCATAGCTACTGCTAGTCTAAGACTAATAAAGTTCTCACATAGCTACTGCTAGTCTAAGACTATTAAAGTTCTCCCATAGCTACTGCTAGTCTAAGACTATTAAAGTTCTCCCATAGCTACTGCTAGTCTAGGACTAATAAAGTTCTCCCATAGCTACTGCTAGTCTAAGACTAATAAAGTTCTCCCATAGCTACTGCTAGTCTAAGACTAATAAAGTTCTCACATAGCTACTGCTAATCTAAGACTATTAAAGTTCTCCCATAGCTACTGCTAGTCTAAGACTATTAAAGTTCTCCCATAGCTACTGCTAGTCTAAGACTATTAAAGTTCTCCCATAGCTACTGCTAGTCTAAGACTATTAAAGTTCTCCCATAGCTACTGCTAGTCTAAGACTATTAAAGTTCTCCCATAGCTACTGCTAGTCTAAGACTATTAAAGTTCTCCCATAGCTACTGCTAGTCTAAGACTATTAAAGTTCTCCCATAGCTACTGCTAGTCTAAGACTATTAAAGTTCTCCCATAGCTACTGCTAATCTAAGACTAATAAAGTTCTCCCATAGCTACTGCTAATCTAAGACTAATAAAGTTCTCCCATAGCTACTGCTAGTCTAAGACTATTAAAGTTCTCCCATAGCTACTGCTAGTCTAAGACTATTAAAGTTCTCCCATAGCTACTGCTAGTCTAAGACTATTAAAGTTCTCCCATAGCTACTGCTAGTCTAAGACTATTAAAGTTCTCCCATAGCTACTGCTAGTCTAAGACTATTAAAGTTCTCCCATAGCTACTGCTAGTCTAAGACTAATAAAGTTCTCCCATAGCTACTGCTAGTCTAAGACTATTAAAGTTCTCCCATAGCTACTGCTAGTCTAAGACTAATAAAGTTCTCCCATAGCTACTGCTAATCTAAGACTATTAAAGTTCTCCCATAGCTACTGCTAATCTAAGACTAATAAAGTTCTCCCATAGCTACTGCTAGTCTAAGACTATTAAAGTTCTCCCATAGCTACTGCTAATCTAAGACTATTAAAGTTCTCCCATACATGTGTTTCTACTGCTAATCCAATACTAATACACACAGCGTGGCGTCAAGTCCTGCCAGAGCAACAAGCTTCCACTTACCATGGTTACCTCTGACATCTATCCAGATTGTTTTTTCAGTTACATGAGCATGATCCAGAGTGTTACGATACGTCTGCCATTCAACTTCATATTGCCTGGAGCCTAAGTTGTCTTTTGTTTTAGCGTCGGTGAGATCCCCTGCAAGGCAGACAGATCCAGAACCGGATTTAGAAGAAAATTTTGCTTAACAAATGTATTCAATTAGCTTGAAATTAGCAGAGAACCAGTTGAAATCTATGTTGACTACATTGAATTCTGGCTGGTAACCTAGTTGTGTTAAGCAATAGCTTTGTGAAGGATGGGCTTAAAGACAAAAACAAGACTGGTAATTATAAATAATAGAAAAATTATTGGTTTCAATCTTAAAGCTCAGATCCAAACCTGCAGAGAAATATTTCCATTTGTCAGTGTGACAAAAATAACATTTAGAGACCACTGTTGCTTGTTTTAAAGACCCAATAAATCACTGCTGCTTGTTTTAAGAGTAGGTGCAGGTCAAGTGCAAAAAAAATGTAACAGGAATCTTGCATATGAATATGTCCATTGTAATGGACATTTTATTGAAATTGAATATATATGCACAGTATTACGTATTATGTATACGCTTTCCCAATTGAGTACACAATCTAAATGCAAAATACACTCTCAAGGTTGAATTATAGTTTTATAAATCTAACAAGTAAACTTGCATCAAGGACATTGCTTCCAATTTAGGAAATGCTCACTCTTGATTGATGTCATCACTCATGTCGTTATCATACAACTTATGCAATTCATTTTACTGCGTTATAATGCAATTACACAATTTGGCCTTGGGGATTGTGGGTACTACTGTCCTATACTAACCAATGAATCCTGCATAACGGAAAGCAGTTTGATTTGAATTCCAATGCCTCAATGTAAATTGAATAATCAAATCACCACCAGACTGTGATTCTTTAGAAACTTATGCACGCTGATGTGCATTGTGAATAGAAATGCAAGTCTGGTACCCAACGATACGTGCGCAGGCATGCATAATCAGTATGGACAACGGCTAGTGACGGGAGTCTACTCCCAGCAGCGAATGTACTTAGCTCATCGTGCAGTGGAAACAGTTTTAAGGCAATGCCTTCATCGAACAACCTTAGGTGCCATGTTCATACATGTAATTGATTTGAAAGTTAGGCTTTCTTATACAAATTTATACAAACTGCTTGGAACAGATTTCCAAGAAACAGTTTATAATTTGTTTATTTCTTGACAAATGCAGGTATGAATACTAAACCATGATATAATTTGTGGGCTACATGTTCAGAGTCTAGGTAAAAACATGTACATGGCTAAACTCTATGGTTGTGTACCTACATAAACCATTCATTATTCCACACCCACCTGGAGACATATCAAATATACATTAGAACATCTGTGCACATATTGGGGAAGAAATGGCACCATAATGAACAAGAGGAAGACAGAGTTTATCCATAGCTTTCATGGTTTAGAGATACTGTACCCTACCATTCTCAGAGGTATGTGATTGCACAACAATGAACAGTCCTGAAAGTACATGTCAGGTAGAGGCCTATTAGTGATGAACTCCTGTACTCATTCGTACTTCCATGATTGGATTGTACAGGGTGTCATATTTTGGTGGGTATAGACTTTCAACACCAATACATTCAGACAATGAGGTTTTAGAACATGTACATGGATTGAATGTAACTGGGTTTCATTTTTCTCGATTGCATGTATGTGTTCACATACGGTTTCAATATAGAGGGAACACAGGAAAAATAATGACAAATCAGAGGCCTGCATCTTTCATAACCCTACAATTGTGCATTTTCTTGCACAAGTCTGTAATAATGCTTCCATATCAGAGAGCTCATTGTGTAGTCCAATCATGCAGCATGGTCATATTGCACACATACTGTACATCAGTAGGCTACACATGGTCTATATGATAAACAACATGAACTAGCATGAACCAATACATGTATCCCCATGCAACCAGCATATTGCAGAAAGTTTGTTGACCTTACAATCCATTGTCAGGTGTAATTGACACAACTACTAGAAATGTGGAAATGAAAGGTCACCAGGATTGTTGACAGGGAAAAGCCCCTCTTATGCATACAATGGTGATCTCACTTGCCACCTCCACATACTGAGTTGATAACAAGGGCAAAATAGATCCTGGTTGTTTAATGTGGAGATAATATTGGGAAATAGACATGGGAACAATTGAAATGTGTTTACATTGTTATCGTTTGTGGAATTGTTTGGAGGACAACATCCATTGTGTGTTCACAACTGATCATAATTGTAACAATACAAAGGAAACCAAACCATTCTTGCCAAAATAAAAGAAGTGGAAAGTGACAATTTTTAATGAGCAAGGTTAAGACAAAGCAGAGGATTGCAATTTATCAGGGGAAAAAATAAACTGTGAAAGTATTGCTGTGCTGTATACAGTGGACTCTGTTAAAAGCACAATTTTATTTCCTTCACAAGTTAACCCTTTCAATACCGCATTTTTTATAGGGGTCACACTGCTGTGTACCGCATTTTTTCACACACACACACAAAAAAAGCAACGTGCACTGTTCACATTTTTTCAATCTTGATTTTCTGTGTGAAGACATATTTTTGTGGAAAAACTTTATGCATACAATTTGTAGCTTATGAAATTACCTTTTATATGATGTCAAATTTGTATACATTATCTTTATGTCCTTTGTCACCTCGATCGGCACAAATGGGTCGAGGCCCGCCGGGTCCACGCCCAAGCCCACGGCGTTGAACGGGAATATCGTAATGGCGACCCCCTATACAATACACACCATTGTGAAGCTCGATAAACAAGCTACCCGTCTATATAAAGGTCAACAGCAGAGGGCGCCAAACAAAATAATTACAGGCTCTCAAACGCCGCTGCTTTTTGTGTCGAGTAAACTCGACATTGGTACGGAAGCACTACACGGCGCACTGTCGAGTAAACTCGACAATGGTATTGAAAGGGTTAAAGCAATGTACGGGGAAAGCCAAGGTTTGACATAGTGTTCTATGATGTACTGATACTACAGTCGACTCTCGTTAATACGAGGTCCGCCGGACTAGCCCGTTTTCCTCGTTATATCCGAAGCTCGCAATATCCGATCGCGGTAATATCAATGCACTATGCACAAAGTGCATGACATATGGGCCGCATGTGTACACATGGCTGCATGCTGCATGCAATACAGTGGATAACTGTGTGCATGTACAGCACAAACAAGCACAAAATTGGGCAAATAAAACTGTTTTATTTTAGTTAGTTTAGCTTTGAAAGTTAATTTATAAAATCAATTTACATTTTACATGCTTGAACAAATGTCTGAGATTTTAACTTGCTGTTCTTGTTTAGCAAAGTTTCCGTGCAAAACTTCGGTCGCAGCAGTCAACAAATAGAATCTTGATTTTGATTGGTAACCACCATTGTAATGCTAGATGGTTCATTGCTAACGCGGGATACCAGGGAAATCTTGCTGTTGCATTAAATATTGATCGCGCAAATGGCTTTTGTCTGCTAGAAATGCACATCAAGCACTTGTAAAACTCAATGGATCAGTATGTTTTGTGAAGATTTCACATGAATTGATGAATGCTGACTTAGTATGGAATCTGCTCAGTTGTTTGAAACATGCAAGCCTCCTAATCCCACCATTGCCGGAGTTTGGAATTTATAACAACCTGCTCGCTGACTCGCGACTGCAGTCATGAGTCATTGCATGCTAGTGATAGAGTCTAGTTAGCACCTCTATTGATTGGCTTACAAGCCATAAATAACGATTTTCAGGCTGTTAAAGGTATTTCCTTTGTTGGGGTTTTTATTATTCTCGTTTCAAAAGGGTTGAAAACAATGTTTTGCTCGTAACAGGCCGACAAAATTACCTCGTTGTAACCGTGTTCTCGTTACTGCCGTGCTCGTATAAGCCGTATTTAAATGCATTGAAACACGCACGAGGCAGTTCGGGACCGGCAAAAAACCTCGTATTAACCGGAACCTCGTAACATGCGAGCTCGTAATAACGGGAGTCGACTATACCAATCCCCGCTGGATTTCCATCTGAAATTCAGTCAATGTTGAGATGATCATTTGTAGACCCCAAAATCACCATTGATCATATTGATAAAAATAGAAACAAACCCAATAAGAATGTCTCCGACAAAGCATTAACTGTTTTTGTTACTTTCAGTCAAATTGGATCCAATTTGATGAAATTTTCACAGATTGGTTTCATCATACGATGATTTTTTTAAACTGGAGGACTGGAATGAATTTACTCTCCCCAAGAACAATGATGTAAAACCCTTACTTAAATCAAGCCTTGTAGTTTACATCACGGAGTGAAAAGTATGACTGAAATAACTATGAACTAATAATTGTATCTACATGTTGTTTACAACCACTATTCTTCATGCAGACTATAACAAACTAAACTTCATTATCATCAACAAAGGCAAACATCCCTTTTAATAAATTAATGATTTCTTTCTCTTTAAACTTGTTACGTAAGCAACAATCCATGCACTTAAACTTAATAAAGCTGGCATCAAATTGTGTTTGAATTCTAGTCATTACACTTATTTCCTTCAAACATTGCAATTATTTCTCTTCACCCAGGGGTAAATGGGAACATGTGAGGGAAGAATTGGTTCTTGTAATTGATTTAGCTTGATGCCTAACATGATTGGGAGTACAGGCTTTATATTCTGCAGGGAGCTGAGATGGTTTAAATAAATTAAATAAATTACCCAATGAGCACGATGATAATGTTCATCCTTGCTCTATGGCTACATATATGAGTGTCAAAATTACTGGATAATTGCAATTTCTAAATGTCCACTATTAATTTGTCATAAAATGTCCATTAATTTGTCATCATACAACAGGTACATAGTTTCAACATGTTTAGTATTTTGGAGTCTCCTTAGAATGTTTATTGCAAGCAATAGTTCCCTACTGGACCGAGAGACTTCATGACTTTCATCAAGTCAGTAAATGTATTGCAAGCAATAGTTCCCTACTGGACCGAGAGACTTCATGACTTTCATCAAGTCAGTAAATGTCTGGATTATATGGGTGATCGAAGATAAATTTGTCATCTGTTTTGAGGAAAGCCAATACTGTGTTGACTGTTGAGGCAGGTAACTGTCTGATTGGATTATCATCTTCAATAGCGTGATTTAGTCACACCTGCCATTTGTGCAGTCAAGCAACACAGGACAAAAAGCCACACACTAAATCTTGACTATTCAAAATCATATCAAAGAAGTATGATTCTGAAAAGGTCACTGAAATTGTATAAGTGTGAAATATCCTTCCCTACTCCCAAGAAATGAAATATTGATTATGAAAATTAAACTTAAATTGCAGAGCCAGATCTTACCTGTGACTAACACTAATGTTGGTTTAATCACATTGATATTTTCATCGCAGAATTGTTTGAAATCAGTCGTTCTTTGAGGATCCCTGAACCGTGATATATGAATGTCAGATATCTGTCATAACAAAAGACAAAATTAAAACTGGGTTTTAAAACAATTACAGTTGGTAGTTATAGAAGTTATTATCAGAGTCAATCTACAATACTGCCAACATTGACAAAATAGCATTCCTATTTTCCAGTGTTGACAAAATCAAATACATGTACACTGTATGTCATACATGTTAGTGCAATGTCTTTTGTATCCGTTCTGTGTGTAGCCCATGATTGAAATAGCCAAGTAACAAAATGTAGAAGTGTATGTCAACACATGTTTGAGGACCAGGTAAATCAAGGACTTCTCTTTATTCTCCACTGTTTTAAGTTTTGTATTACTTAGCCACATCCCTATTGTTGAAGTCCTCAGTGTTAATGGGCAGATAAACTCGCGTACGTGTATGTGCAGGAATTTCTTCAAAAAAGAAAAAATACAATGTAAATGGGAAGTAAAAACCAAAAGTATTTACAGCCAAAATCATGTAAGAGCACAAGTTACTCACTTGGATGAACCACCACAGATTGTCAAACTTATCCCCTGGAAAGGGTGCCACATCACCTAGGGGATGAGGGGGTACATCAAGGGGTGTTGGAATCGTATAGTGGTCTAACGTCTGAGCCCACAGCCATGACAACAGGCTGACCGTTAGGAACAGGAGCAAGGTACACAAGCCGAGGACTTTGGCCATAGTCCTGTACTGAGTCTTGTAGAGCAATAATGTCATACACAGTCAGAGCTGTAGAGGTATGTGGAGATAAAACAAACAGAAATGAATACACCTAAATATCAGAAATTTTGAGTAATGAATAATTATCCATCTATGCTATTTAATTGCTGGGTTTGTCATCATTAAAAAAGTCTTTCCGTTTTTTTGCTACACGCCTTACAAATATAAGCTGCAATTTGACTAATTAGAAAATTGACTTAACTGAGTATACTAGGCCTTGAACTTCGTTGCTAGGCAACCATGGTGCATAATCGCATGAATGCCCACGTTTAATGATCTATTTGGCCACACAATGTTTTTGTCATCTTCAGAACATCCTGAAGATTTTCACCTTTCAAAAACTGAGGGGAAAAACCAGCCTTGCATCTTTAATAATGGAGTGCATGAATTGCATGCAGAAGCCTGAAGGTTAAAGGCTGAACAAAATAATCACGAATCTGCATCTAGTAGCGCTAGCTTCTACTGCACTTCTGTTTTCTTGCCATGTTTTTACAATGAATTTAAACATTTCAATTCAATCCAATTTACTTAATTCATTTTGGTTTTAGAACAACATTTCACCAAACCTCAAGCACACCTTGACAAGAGAGGATTTGGAATAAATTACAGTCAATGCACAATTAAAGGAACGTGTACAATTTTTTATCTGAAAGCTTTTTAATAATTACCATTAATTAATAACGTGTTTCAAATGTTCTACAACAAGAAATATTTCAATGAAATACTAACATGCACAGGAAATTTGTTACCCCAACACTCTTATAATAGATCCCTGCCATTTCTAAATAATGTAAAAAACAAGCAATTCCATAGAACCCTTGACTTAATCAAGATAGTAGGATCATAATTTAAGAGGAAAACATCAGTTAATTTCAATATGAGACCTTACTGATAACGACCAGTACAAATACTAAAAATAAATATTTCCGTCAGAAATAAAGTCAAAGTTTGGAATACAGCATTGAAGACCCCCCCCCCAATAACATTGTTTATTACAGTTGCACGTACATGTAGACCAGTACATTGAAAGAAACACATGCATGCACTAAACACATATCAAGGCACAAAAACTCTGATAAAACATAACCCGATTTCTTGTTGTTTTCACTAAAATGCGAGTACTGAGTTGGTTGATTTCTTGTTGTTTTCACTAAAATGCGAGTACTGAGTTGGTTGATTTCTTGTTGTTTTCACTAAAATGCGAGTACTGAGTTGGTTGATTTCTTGTTGTTTTCACTAAAATGCGAGTACTGAGTTGGTTGATTTCTTGTTGTTTTCACTAAAATGCGAGTACTGAGTTGGTTGAAATGTAACAGCTTATTTGTACTTTTACTTTTTATTTTTTGAAACTTTACTTTACGACTGAAACATGTGAATGAGAATGAATTTAATCTTCCAAAAACCGATGAAGTAAAACCCTATGAGAAGAGATTAAAACCTCACAATTGCTCATCAGTTTCAGGTAAAACCTCAAAGACAAAAACCCTCAGGTGAGTTCATGCGTCACTACGACAAAATGTCCCAACCTTGCGCACTGACGTCAGAAGACATTCACTCATACGTAAACATGAATGGCTCAAATGGAGAGTAGATAAATTGCTATTAGTGTGAATAATGCATTCCCCTATCAGCAGCACAATGTGGACAGTTTGTGAGAGTGTTTACACTGTGTATAACTCCTTGGTTAAATTCTTGTATTATTATTTTTTTTGGGGGGGGGGGGGGGGTGGGGGGAAACTTAAGAAAAATCTTAGTCTGATCACGAAGGACATGTGGGTCTCATCCCAATTGTTAAATTTTTATATACAGAAATGTACATTGTAGGTGGATAACCACAATCATTCATTTTTCATTTTTCAAAGGTTTTCAAAAGATAAACCATACAACAAACCTGTACAAATTCGAGAAAGTTTAGGTGGCCATGCATTTTTATTTTTGAGAAAAAGATTGGACAGATGTCCACAAATTGGCTAATTGAATAAGATGACATGTATCGATCATTGGAGGAAAGTTACATTAGGTCACACATGACAGAATTGCAGAAAAACGTCTCATTTTTTCACATAAAAACTCAAGGTAAGAGAACTGGATTTGTTGTTCTTTTTATGTCTCCTCCATGGTTATTTCTACCTCTCCAGCAGAAGAATTTACCCAATAGATTAGGGGAGAATTGAATACAAATAAGGTTAATGTGCATGATGTAGTCTTCCCACCTCATAACAATGTCCACCAACAACTACTTACATTTAAATAAATTGACCAACAAATCTGTGTTCCTTTTATTTAAAAAAGTAAACAAAGCACACATGATAAATTATTTGTACTAGTTTTCAAGTACGGTTATTTGAACAAGTCTCCTTATTATTGAAAGCCTTCCCCCAATGTACTGTGAAGACAACAGCTGCATGGGTTATAGACCAATATGATCTAGTTAGGTTTTAGTTGCTTTTACCCTCGAGGGTAGGGATTAAGAGGTGGATCAAAGGGATTTAATTAAGGTTAAACCTTATCTCCCTTAATCATCTAACATATTCTAATGTGTATTATAATAAGGAGGTGACTTTCCCTCGGACTAGCACTAAAATATTGTGAATGTACACGTACATAATGTCAGGGCTCGAAATACCAACTGGACCACTGGCCACTGGGTCAGCAACCAACAAAACAAGTCCTGCAGTCTAGTGTTTTTCTAAACACATGTCCACTACCTTTGAAGATTTACTAAAAAATGTATGCTTTAAAGCTTTTCAATTCTAAATCTCCTAAATTTTCAGAAATCTTTTAAAACGCACAACGTTAATTCAGTTTCTGTACAAAGTATTTCTGATCAAGTGAAAGTTCTGACCTACAAGACCTGAGGTCTAGTGGACATTTTCTTGAAATTCAAGCCCTGACAATAATTACAACCGGAAACAACAGACAAAGACTTATGAATTGGTTTACAAATACATGCTGATGAGGTGGATAGTTACTACAGACAACCAATTACATTGGGCCCAATTCCATACAGTGGTTTAGCAGAAACTGTTGCCAAATAAAAATGATGCTATGCTAAGAGGCTGTGCACAGTTGTCAACATTGTTCATAGTCTTACAAAAGTGATTGAGGTAGAGGGGTCAGAGTCAATTTGACCATGGAGGAAGGAATATCTCCATCCTCCAGGTGTTTTAAACATTTATTTGACTACTGTGGTGAGAATTATTGGAGGAAACACATTGGAGGAAACTCATTGTTGAAAAAGAAATTAATGACAAGTCTTGCACTTGCTTAAACTGGGGTTAATTAATTAAACCGCTGGTGAGTTGGTTTTTTTGGGGGGGGGGTTCTATTTTTTTTTGGGGGGGGTTCTATGATTTATGTGAATCAATACTGACACACACACACAATATCCTGATAAGTACTAATTCAGGGAAGGGTCATCTTAAATGGTACTCTCTGGAAGATCTTAGGATTCTTAACATCCGTCATAAACTGCATTTCATTTTGACTGGAACCCGATTCTGCTAGTCAACTCTATGAGATTGGCTCTAATGTTTTTTTTTTATTATTATTATTTTATTTGCCATAACAGTACAAAACAAAATACAAGACAATATACCCCGAGATGGGTACACTGACATAAACAAACAACCAAACAAACAATCACTGTAAATTACAAAACCATGTACATTAGAAAATTGAAGAAATGGAACCCTGTAGAGACCAGTTATTTCTGTATACCATATTGTCAGTTTCTTAAAAAAAGTTTTGATTAATTTACAGCTGGAGACAAACTGGTTGCATGTAGAATTATTTGTTGCTACATGTAGTTAGATTTAAAGAAAAACAGAAAGAGAGAGAGAGAGATCATCACCATACATGTACATCCAGACATGGACAATTAATATTGTGGGTATTTTCTAAACTATGTGTTTAGTACAAATATCTTCTTAATTTTTTAAGCGCAATTAGAATGATGGCTTTGTTTTAGATTACTCATTTAATGTTATATGGAAATATTGGAAAATTTCATTTTAAGGACATGACCTTTACTTTGACCTTCTTGGTTACATGCAAGTTGATACAAGCCGTTTGCAGCCATTATGTTCTCTATAGGGTTAGTGATATGGACATGAATACTGAAGTACAACACAATGTGTGTGAGAGTGTTACATGAATGATTACACTGTTCTACTCTAGCCAGACAACATGCATACTACATGGACCCAACTATTTTTGTGAGCCACATCTGCAATCAATTTTTTGAAATGTACTCCAAACAATACAAATGCAGAACTTCACATTTAATTAATAACAGAAACTCTTATGATCCCTACAATAGTGCCCATAATAATTAATTGCAGTGATGGAAATATTCTGTAGGTTCTACGAAATTTGATGAGTTTGAAAAAATAAATAAAATTGAGTTTTACTTACACTGTGTGGATGTAACAAAGCAGTGCTGGTACTGCTGGTACTGAACAGAATACACAATAAATCAGATGAACAAATACCGTCATTGACATAGCTTACCATTTTGTATGTTTCAGTTTGATCAGACAATTACACCCAGAATAAATAATTCCAGAATAAAATAGTCTGCTATCTTGAATGATGAAGATCAAACTGTGCAAGTGATCAAGGAACTAAAAGTAAAACACATTTAGATTTGAGTTGCTCACACAATTTTCCTAGTGATACATTAATTGTAAAGCAAAGTTATAAACTGAATGATTTATCAAAGCATTTTTTTTGCATGCAGTGCTGATTGCTGTTGCTTTTACCACCAAATTACCTTCAGAAGTCTAGCTGTAAAAACTGCCTCTTGTGACTAGGCCCTAAGAAGGGTTTGAGCTGAAGGGTTTATCTTAGGACATGAATTGCATTCTACATGTATGCATGACTGTGCCAGCTGATGCAATGTGCCATTTTATGTCAGCATTATAAATTTTGTGTAAAAAAAAACTATATAAAGCTAATGAAGCATATTATTGACCCAATTTATCTTAAAAGTCCGTATCACAAATCTTGAATGCGCCATTTTGGTAGTCAATATCCCTGTGTGTTATACATATACAGTGTGTGAATTGTACATGTAGGCGATGCAGCATTTTACACATTACCTGTTGATCCCCAAAATGGTGAGTGTGGCACAGTCACTGCAATGTGACATGTGTGCAGGAGGGTCAATAGCCCTGGAGGCCTTGACTTTCATAAAAATACCACATTGACACCCTGGATAAGAGGGTCCGTTTCTGGGGTGGAAAAAATTCAGAGCTCCATAGTTCAAATCTTACCTGTGCTGCACCGGATTAACATTCAATGGCAGCATTTATTTTTGGGCAGTGGGTTTTGGGCGTAAGATATTCGTCATAAGTTTGTCATTTTCGATAAATAATTCAGCTCAACGTTAAAAATGTTCTGTTTTGTGTCTCTTAAACAGTGTGTCTCTTAAACTAGTGTGTTAGGCGCAGGATGCTCATTTGAGTTAGTTTACTGCGGTATATTCGTAATCAGTGCTCGTGCAAACACACGCTTTATATGTAGGTTGGGGTGATGAAATGTGTTTAAAGCTTGTAGAAATGTCTAACATTGTGAGCTGAATTATTTCACTAAAAGCAAAAAATAGTTATCAGCCTGACGTTTCAACCCAAGCAGTGACCAGTTTGTATGCAGTAATTAAAATTAACAATTTTCCACGTTCACTAAATACATTTTCAAAGGAATGCATTATGTATCAAGCATAAATATTTTTATAAACATTGTCAGTCGCCCCAGGTAACATTCTACCACTCTACAAACCAGTACTATTTTCTATGTAGGCCTATAAAACTGTATTGATTGAATGTTTTAAAAGTAGCTCCTGCTGCCCAGATCTCCATTCTCCAGCCTCATACAATTAATTGTCAAAGAATCAATACAGTTAATTCCAGTGTAAAATGTGTTGCAATAATCCCTGGTTCAGAGGAATTGGCTTCTTCAACAGCCCTAGATCAATCCTCTTCAATCTAAGGATCAATAAAATCAATCCACATACCAAGATGTTCAACCAACCAAAGATGAAGGTCTAACCCTGGTCTAACAATGGTGAAATAGCATGTGTTGGTACTTCATTATCTGCAGCCACAACAAAATGATCAGGCCTGACATGCTAGATACTAAGGGCAAGATAGTTTTATTGTCAATTCTTTCATTCTAGAAGTAAATTTCTCCTGGAGCTTTTCAAATCCAGGGGCACCAAAGCAATGACCAGGGGGCATGGAGGTAATTGTTTCTGTTGCCTCCATGAAGTATCAGGACTGGATTACTTAATGCCTGTGAAGAAGTGCACAGTGCTTAACATTGGTGCAAGGGTAAAAAAACAAATTGTATTCATTTATCCCCGATGCAAAAATCTAGGCTATTAGTATTAAATTGATTTGTTGTTATATTGGGGGGGGGGGGGGGTTGCGAAGTCATTTGCCCAATGCTAACAATAATGGTTACAGGGCTAGGGTCTATTGGGTCTTTTAAGAAATACCAATAAACAGCCAAATATGTCCTGCTGTCTGATGTTTGTCAAATAAAATATACTTGTGGTGATTTACGAACACGTGTGGTGTTAAAGTTCTTGAAAAAACCTGTGGTCTAGTGGAAAGTTTATTTAAATTTTACCCCTGCTGTTTATTTGGGGTTTCCTTTGTTGTTTTTGTCATCACAAAAAATGGAAAACACATTGAAAAAGATATTTGACTGTGTAACAAATTGTCTCGAAGTAAAAGCTTTAGCTTTGTTTGTAAATAAAAAGATGCAGTTTATTTGAAACTTTTTTTAATTCGCCAATTTCTTGACTTTACTTTTTCTATTTGAGCAACTGATTACTTTAAGGAAAACAAACATGCTTTAAAAATCCAAGTTTGTGTTTTCCTTAATTTCTGGCACTTCTTTCCACAGAAATCTCTGTACACACCATCACATCTGGTCTAGGTAGGGTACTGCTGGGGAAGGATCTTCCTAAAGAATCCTAAATATTTTTTTAAAAGCATCAGAACAGAATTTGATGTTTAAATAGTTATTAGATAGGCACAACTCAATATCTCTTTCCTTCCTTCATCATGATATAATTAAGCACACCAAAATGATCTATCCTCCCCTGTCCGGTTTTCGATGTACTATGCCTTTTTCTTTGAATTGAAAAAAAATTAAATATGCCATATATCAACTGATGCCCTAATTACCTTCCTTTATTTATAAGAAGTATGTAAAAATATATTAAAACTTGATAGACATTGAAACTTTCACACCACGCACCGATCTTCGATGACTTCAATAGCGTCTCCGTGTTTTGAGTTTTACCTGTTTTCGAGGCAAACAAGAAAGTATGGTGTCCCGGTGAAGCCATACGCGGAAGAAACATCTGCAGTGACTTCAAGTGTTCTGTGAGACTTTGTGTATGACTCTATAGCCAGCAGGTGTCTTCATTTTATTCAAAATATTTTTTATTTAATTTTAAAAATTACGATAATAATTTGCAAAAACTATTTTAAAAAAATTAAAAAAAGTAAATAATTCTTAACTTGGCTTTCAAATCTGATTTTTTTATAGTTTTAAAGAAGCCATGTGCCTTATATCATTTTTCTTATAGTCTTGAGAAAAAACTGTGTAACCCTCATATCATTATTATTATTAATATTAAAATTTAAACATCGGCTTGGTGATTCAATTATCACTGTTTATTTATATGCTTTATTATAAATGTTAAGAAACATAAAAAGACACCTCTGTATTTTTTTCCCCAGAATGCTCAGCAGAATGTTCAGTCACATGATTTGATGGTGTCAGGACACTTTGTACCTTTACCTTTTGGTACCTGGGACACTTCGTACCTTTTACAAGGTATGAAGCGACTTTGGACACTTCGTACCCTGGACACTTCGTACCGTGAGCCGAGTCTCTTCGTACCTTCATACAAGACACTTCGTACCTTTCGTACCTTGAACTGATTATGGTTTTTAATGACCGAACAACTATACAGACATCAATTTATTTAAATTGAAAATAATAATTTTTAATAAATAACAATTGCTGTCGAAATGAACAATTGTAAAAAAATATATATATAATAATAAATTATCTAAAATATTAAAACGAATAAGAAGAAAATATTTTGGTTTTTCTTATAACGTATTCAATTAATAATAATATTGATAAATAAGTTGTAATTAGTTTTGTTGAAAGAACAGTTAATAACAGTTAATTAGGATGACATTTTTACTGACATCCAATGGTATAGGGCCCCAACATTAGCGGGCCGACGATACGAAGTGACTCGACTGACGGTACGAAGTGACTCAGCCGACGGTACGAAGTGACCAGCTTTGCCAAGGTACGAAGTGTCTCGAAGGTACGAAGTGTCCCGGGTACGAAAAGGTAAAGGTACGAAGTGTCTGACATCCGATTTGATCATCGTGAATTGTGAATTTAAAAAGTGTTTGATGAAACTTTTTCGGAGGGCAATTTTTTTTTATGGCCCCGACAGTATGACATATTTTTGTACCTTGTAGAAATGCCTAAATACCACAACTTTTTGCATTTACAAGTGCAACTAACCAGTGGAGCCTTACATGTTTCTAAGTTTTGGTCAAAGGAGAGGAGACTCTTTGCTTGGCAAGTCAAACCACAAAAATTGTATCTAGGGACTGTTTACATCGCGCGCAGAGAGGTAAAAGATTTGCATCGATTTCTGGGACGCTTTGAATACAGGGCGTCCTACGATACATGTATTACTATATTTGTATTATTATTTAGAAAAGAGTCAACATACACACAAATAATCTGACGTTCAGAAATAAACAATTAACATTTTTGACAATACATTTTTTGTGATGCAGGCTGCAGCACACTGACATTTCGTTCCTAATCTATCCACGAAAATAAACCACCAATAAACAATCAAGGAATACTCACGTATTAACGCCTCTTTGAAAAATAATATCTCAAGAATAACGAGATCGGAGATCGCAGCAACCTACTCCGTACCTTCTTGTCCCCTTGATGAAGAGGATTTGACGTTGTGCTCTTCGTTTCGCGACGTTCACATGATCTACTTTGTCATCCGGATCTCTTCATCAGCTGCTTGTGTTTAGAACTAAAATTGAACCGAATTTTATCGTCATTTGAAAACTCGGAATCGATTACACAGATCGGTATAGTAGACTTGAGCTAGTAGTCTCGTTTCAGTAAACGTACTGCTATAGTACGAGCATGGAGGAAGCCGAGCGCGTCGCTAAAGTAAAACTCTAAAATGAAATAAATGAATGAAATCAACTTTTAAATGGGTTCCTTATTTAATGAGGAAAGTAATAATTGAAACTTTTGTGATAGTTATTTGGGCCATACCTAATAATAATCAGCCTGTATGAGTCAGCATAATACTATACGGTTCACCCTCCAAAAAGGACAAAAATTCAAGATTTGCCAAATGTTCTTAAAAGCTTTGTAAAAGTTCGTAATTGTTGTTGTTCGTTTTGGTTCTTTCTTTTCTTTTTTCTTTCCTTCTTTGGCTTTTTTGGGGGGGGGGGGGTATAGGGGATTGGGGCGAATATTATTCATTTTCAATTAAATTCTTTCAGAAGTTTATTAACAACTCAAAAATTACATGACATTGAAGTTAAAAAGACTAATTGACGTGTTTACATTGTTTACAGTGTTTACATTATCAGTATATTGTTTTGAAAAGTACATGTTTTATGACCTCCCCCCCCCCCCATTCTTTGATTTGTATTATATATCTCATTTTCACAGATTTTCTTAGCTTTATATTTTTTATTTGATATTTTTTTATCCAAGAAACCCAGTTTATTTCACCCAGAGGTACATTCACAGTTACCGTTGGTGTAATTTTTGGCATTTAGACCACAGAGGTGACAAAAGGATGCTCCAAACAACAAAAGACTCAACTAGTCTACCATGCAGCGTCAGCCTGGAGTTTTTCTGGATTTAAACTAAATTTGGGCCCCATTGCCTGAAGTAAATCCGCCCCTTCGCGCTTCATGCAACATGCCCTTTAGTATCGATTCTTGGAAAAAAACATTAGTCGGCTCACGCAGTATCGATGAACATCTTCTTCATAACCATATGATGTGCCGATAGGGAAATAAACTTATTTTTATCACGTCTTCAGAAAAAATTAGTGTTGGCTTTTCTTGTCTAAATGAACTTCATGATGTGAACATTAGGTTATGCTTATATTTAACTATTGTATCTTTTTCCCAGTTTTATGGATGCTTTCCGTTTATTGTTTTAATAGCAAACAAACAAACAAACAATCATTGGTTACCCAGCAGTGACGTCGGTCGTGGACTATAATAAATATTTTCATTTACTGAGTATAAGATTTAAATAAGTGTTGACAATGATGACTGGATAAAAACAACTATGAACTTAAGCGTAAGTTTGAATAACAAATGGCTCATGATTCCTTAATCTAAACTTGTTTACATGGAACCAAAGCATGAATTAGCTCAGGAGGGGGATACTAATTAAGACTGTTCTTTTCTGGAAGTCTTGGGTTAAGTTTGTTGGGATGGGGCAGATGAAGGATATCTGTTCTCCGGCCTTTGCTCCTTTTATTCAAGGCGCCCCCGTGTGATCCAACGTTCCATCTCATGCATGTCCTACATCCAACATCCCCTTCAGATGATGAGTGTGTTAAATCCAATGGGAGACTTTTTAGACAACAGCAGGCATCCCACTCAGTCACTGGTGCCTTTCTATTGTTCTGAGTCACAGCTGAGAACAATAGAAAGGGAGTTGGATGCCCATCACTGTTCAGTGTTGTCTCAAAAGTCTCATACTAAAGGTGGATTCAAGTGTTCTATCGTGGTTTGATGAACTCATAATTGGGGAATATGGGAAACTAAACAGTCAATTCAGGGTCAAGTTTAAAAGCATCCAGTCATTTTTGGGGGGCTTGAACAATGGCTTTACAAATACAATCAAAATGGAAGTTTTATTTGAAACAAAATTGGCGTGCCATATGTGCATGGTGTCTTTTTTCACAACATGTGTTAAAGTTCTATGCACCTTGGGTCCAGACTAATGATGTAAATAACTAAAAAATTACTTCATTTTCTCTGCTGTTGTCGAATGAGTAAACACAACTGAGCTGTAGGACTAGTTTCTGTAACAGTAAATAACTTCAGAATCGCAATGACTTCACTTTCTCCACAATCGACAGCCAGTATTCTTCTTCAGGAGGAAAAAATGGTAAAAATTCCTTCCTCCATGGTTGTGGGAATTTACTGGGAAAATTAAAGTAACAAATTAAATGAAGTTGATTGGTGTTATTGTTAAGTACTGACCGCCCCATCATCAGGACATGTCAGTTTGTCACCTGATTTTTATGACCAAAAATAGCACTAGGTAGTGGCAGTGTTGTGTATAATCTGATAATTATGTTGACTACAATTCTACTATTATTAAAACACTGAAAAAGGGTTTCTTATTTACCTGAATATTTGTAGAAATGATAACTCACAATCTCAGAAGATGTGCAGATAAATCCTAGGGTACTTATAACTTCTACCTAGGCAGTCTGCAAGTTATTGTTTGGGATTCACTCTTGTTCCCCAGTGGGTGTACATAGTTGCGATAATTAATAATTGTAACGCTCCATCCTCTCGATGGTCGCAGACAACCCCAGTAATAACTCTCCATATACATGATATGTGCAATTTCAACCATCTTTGTCATACTACTGTACTACTACAGTCGTTTGACCAGTTCCGGATCACTTTTTGAATTCACAATGTTTTTGTTGCATTCTCTTTAACATTTTAAACAAACAAAAGTCGATCAGTTTACCTACACATGTCATAACATTCACCAAATATCCATTGGCCAAAAACAAGTGATACTTTTGAAGTGGCTTCGAGAAAAGTATCGTCACCCGTTTCACCAGTTCCGGATCGGTTGAATCTATTCCGAATCAGTAGCACGCCCTCTATTGCAAACCAATACTCCAAATCCCATTCATAAAACTGAAAATACATGCAACGTTATCGACGGCTGTTGGATGAAGTACATGTAGTTTTACATTCCTTGAAATATAAAAATGCACGCTTCCAGTGCAACTTAAATGACAAACTTTCTACAACAGCCGTATGATTTTAACTAACTGAGTGCGCCACCATTTAACATACCAACATATTGAGTGATCCGGAACTGGGCAAAGGTACGATGCCTCCCAACAAACGATTTCGGTAATTTTAACGTATAAAAAAAAAAAAACGTCTGCTCAGTATTTATGGGAAATATGTTTTACACATTCTTACCATTTTACATAAATGCTATTCGCCCTGGCATTCAAATTTGAAAGGTGAGAAGTTTTAACAGCATTTTTCAACCAACATTTTGGGGGGTAAATAATGATCATTATCGCCGACAAACTTAAGAAAAATTACCATAATTTATTTGTCGATGATGTTTGTCACCTTATCTTGGGTTTGTTGGTTTATTGGATGTTATTCTTCACATGTATCAACAGGAATTGGTAATGTGAGAAGTAATTTAATTAAGTGGTTGTTGCAAAGTTTAAGTGATCCGGAACTGGTCAATGATCCGGAACTGGTCAAACGACTGTAGTACTACAGAGTACAGTGAGCAGATTTTGCCTAATTTTTACAATTTTCAAAAATCAGGACACACATTCTAAAAACATGGATTTGATCTTCAATGTGTAATAAATCCATTTAAAACATAGTGGATACGTTTATCGCTGATCAATATGTTAAAAAAACAAGTTGATTGATTGATTTTCCAGGCACAGGCTCCAGCGACAGATGTGGATAATATCTCCCTGGGTATAAAGAAACCAAAACGAGTAATCCATTTCAGCGATGGTGTCATGGAGGAGTATAGTTCTGATGAAGAAGATGGACCCAAGAATGCCAATGTAGTACCATCAGTCGACCCTGTAAGTCCAACATTTGACTGGAAGTAAGGTACTTCCACATCGGGATCTTTTTCTACCACCCCTCTCCTCTCCCAATGAATCGCCATGTCCAAGTTACTGAGCTGCCAACTCTTCCTGATTCTGCAGAAATTTCTAGGAAAATTTCCCTGATTGCAAGATGCAAGTTGGCAGCTCTGCACTTTTAGTTAACATTCTTTTAAAAAACATGAACAAAAAATGATGTAAAAACACTAACAGTTCAGAATTCAAAACAATGTGATAGACATTTATTTCAATGTTGACATGATTAAATACATGTTTACACCATTAAAGTTAAGTACATGATAACAAATATATAATGGCAAACCAGAGAAGTACTAATAACAATAACAATTTACACGGAAGTTGGATAAATAATCACAAAACAGGACAACATTTAGGCCTGGAAAAGATGTGAGGAAAAAAATAATTTCAAACTATATTTGGTAACACAAATCTGCCTGATACAGACTTACTAACATCCATTTGAAACAGAAAACTTTTCTTGTAAGTAATCTGTGACTATCTTATTGATGTTACTTACTTTTCATATTGGTAGAAAACGCTGGCATGGATTCCATATCTGTGGTATTACACAGTTGTAGCATCAACAAAGACCCTGGGAGGTAAGTAGTTTGCTATTCAGTTAAATTTGTAAACATTTACATTTTTCTTTTCAGCATATCCAACTTCTTTGCATGGTGGAGGGAGGGGGGTTGATTTTAAACTTGGGATACATCTTTGGGTACTTTCAAGAATACACTAGCTCCCATTCTCTAGTTTTAACAAACGCCCCATTCAACCAACATGTGTAAATTGCATTAACTGTTACTGATCTATCAGGGATTTTGTAAATTTCAATGTACAAAATATAATAGTAATACTATTACTAAGTTCAAATATGGCGGTCTATCTACGGATGTCTAAAAGCACTTATTGTTTTAATGATAGGTGTTCAGATGTAGTCTTTACTGTGAGACCCATTCATAACGCCTTGTAAGGATTTATGCGAATCCTTGCGATAAGTGTACTGGGCTCTTTTACATTATGTCCCATTCAAAGGCAAAGAAATAATGGTCTGGTGTCTTGCTCAAGAACACCGGTTCTATGACTGGGAACCGAACCCATACTCGGACAACACCAGAACTTGAGTCTGTTGCATTACTGTTATACGGCTGAGCCGCAACACTCAAAGTTTATTTCAATTTGTAAATTCTAATTAGGAACTGAGTGTTGGGAAACAACATACTCAGATCTATTTTAATATTAACAAGTTTTAAACTACTTTTCAATGCATTATAGCATTGAGAAACTCTCTCATGTGAAGAATGTAAGACTTTCTTCTTTGGGTAAATTAATATTGGTGTGCATTGAAGAATAACATTGATTAGTTTCAATCTGAAAGCTCACTGATTATAAATAAAAATCTTGCCAGTACCAACTTTCAAGAAAAAAAATATTTGTCTGAAATATCGTCAGTCAAGAAGATAGCATTTGAATACCTCCAAATCGCTGTTGCTTATTTTGGGTGCCGCAATCAAGACAAGCACATACATGATGATTAACAACATTCCCTGGTTTTCATAGTTAAGGTAAAAAATAAAAAATAAAAATTACAATTTGGTATTAGTTTTCTCTTGTGGTTTGTTACTTGATATTTGAAATAAAAAGGTGATCCCTCTGCTGCCGCCTCCCAGGTTGTATTGTTTACTTCGGTGTTTTCCCTGGCTACACGGCAGTTACAGGTTGTATGGCTTCTGACACCCTAAAGAAAAAATATTGACAAAATAGGGAGAATGCCAACATTTGTGATAGATACGTGTAACTCAGTAGGTAGAGCACCGGCACGTTAATCCAGAGGCCGCAGGTTCAAGTCCTGCTCTAGTCAGTTTTTCTTGTTCAACCCAAAATTACTTAAAATTTACTCAGTCAGTTTCCCTTGTGGTTTTTACTTTATGTTTGAAATAAAAAGCCGCATCCCCTCATAGCAATCCCCTCCTTTTGTTTGTGCAACCTAAAATTAATTTTAAAATAATCAAATGGTAAAATGTTTTTTCCCTTCAAATTTATTCCAGCATGTGATTTCCTTGGTGAGAAGTTAGCTTACTTTCTTGGGATCACTTCACCAAAGTATCAGTATGCAATCAACGAGTACAACAGATTAGAAGAAGACGTAAGTAGATTCAATACAAAAGGCTGCTTAACTGCACAAATTAGCTAAGCACAGAAAAATATTGCTTAACGGAAACAGGTTTCCCGATCCAAATGGAATGTATATCATAATGTGACTGCACATTTTTGCTGAGCAGACACAATTTATTAAATAGGGCTCTGATTGGTAGGTCGCATATTTGGCTCGCGCAAGTTTGAAACTTGCGTAGGATAGTTTGAAGTGCGCAAGCTCAGATTGCGCGAGGATCTACTTAGCACTCAACATGGATACAAATTCAAAGTAGAGTCAAGTCGAGCTGAGGCTGAACTGTCAGATATGTTTTCAAATTTTAAAGAATTTCAGATGTTTTTAACAGAAAGGTATTCTTCTTCTCTCGTATGCAACAATGAACCAGAAGTCAAATGTCGAGGTTCCATGTCCAACAGCCATCGTGTGGCAATTGGGTCACAGCTGGCCAGACAAACAATGCCACCGTCCAGTTTTCTAATGGGGGCGCTCATTGACAATGTGCCTAGCATTCTTCAACGCCAGTTTAAAATCTTTCAGGGTAGTCGCTGAGGGATGAAGGACCTCGCCTTCGGCTCAATCTTTTATCGAATGGCCACGACCCTAGCGGTTTAGAACGGCTTTTGAAGGCCTTGTCGCCTGCTCTTTTCTTCCCTTATTGTGTCTTACACAAATAATGTTCCTGAAGATATTGTATCTTGGTACCCTCAGGTTTGTGTACAGTAATCATCGGATACGTTTGTGTAGTTT
Source organism: Leptasterias polaris (assembly GCA_037783415.1). Classification (NCBI taxonomy): domain Eukaryota; kingdom Metazoa; phylum Echinodermata; class Asteroidea; order Forcipulatida; family Asteriidae; genus Leptasterias; species Leptasterias polaris. Next base: position 2,539,111 of record JAZGTN010000068.1, read on the forward strand.
GAACTACGAGTATTTGGTAAAGGTTATTTGCCCACTGACACACACTTTATTGATAATTTATCAAATCAATTGTGAAGTTGTTGACTGGTTTTATGATTGGCAGGAGAAGATGGAATTGGACCAGGAGCAAGCTGATAAAGAACTTCATAGAGATAGGATAGCAATCAAACAAGCTGATAGAGTGTATGCTGAGACAACGATACCGTACACTGCAGCCAATCCAGGACTTGGTACAGACTTGTAGAGTATATGCGCAGACAACTATCCCTTACACTAAAGCTGCCAACCCAAAACTGGGTACATACATGTTGTAGATGGTACACATGACTTAGTAGAATTGGAAACTGGAAAGTTTTGTGGGAACATCATCTGCCTTGTCTCACCAATGAGTTGTGGTTTTCAAAAGAACTGATGATGTAATAACTTGAGGTTTCGATCAGTATGCTCTGATTGTCTTCAGGAAAAGGGCTGATCAAAACATTGAGATGCTACACCTCTTGTGTTTCCCCTATTCACTGCAGCTCATTAGTCAGATATTTACATGGTGTTTCTACAAACTTTACCTTAATATTGTATCCTTTCTCTACAGTCAACCAGCGTCCAAATTCATTAAGCTGCTTAGCGCGAACAAATTTGCTAAGCAAAGAATAATATTGCTTAGCAGAAACATGGCACCAGCCAAATTGTCATAAGTGTGCATCATTGCAACTGGCGCCCCTTTTGCTAAACAGAAAAACTTGCTGAGCATTATTTCATGCTAAATTGGTTCCTGAGGCCAAATTCATCATGTCAATCAGCACAAATTTGCTTAGTTCTGAAAACATTCTCAGCAGATATACCAATATGATACCAGCCTCAATGTTGCATGGTGCATATTGTTGTGACTGTTATGTTTTGCTTATAACGTGTATTGTTTGTTCACCAACACCATGAAATTAGACCCAGAATATCAAACTGTTGAGAAAAATACACATTCCCTCATTTTGTATCGAAATTTGTGGATGTTTTTTAAATTAAACAATCGTAGAATTATAGATTGATTGATCGATTGATTGATCGATTGATTGATGTATTTCTGCAGATGATTTCCTCCTATGCGGTGTTCTCCCCCGCGGTGTTCTCCCCCCAAATTTAATTGAAGAAAGATGGGTTCTTGAAGCCCGATGATTTCTGATTTCTTTTCGGGACAGGGGAGCCGTAACTTGGGAGTTGCATTCCATGGTTAGCTTGGTTTGATTGTGTCGTGATAGTAAATGCATCATTCTATGTTGAACATTCTGCCTGTAACAATTCATTAGAAAAATTACAGTTTGAAAAAGAAAACAACATTAGGAAATAAATAATAAATCAAATTAAAATAAAGGAGTGTATTTAAAATAGCCTTGATTTGATTGCATGGTTATAAATAATTGCACTGAAACTGTAATATTATCAATTTATTATTGATATGAATGAAATGTTAATTTGAATCAGCAAGATTTGATGGGTTGTACTTATACACAGGAAGCAGCTTTTGTGAAGCTTTTGTGTGGAATCGAATTTGTTTAACTTCCATTTGTGTGGGCACATTTGTTGGGACAGTAGGTGGCAGCAGACTTAAAGGTAAATCTATTCTTCTAGTTATCAACATGCTCCCAATTACGTAACTGATTGAACTCTACCTAGTAAGTAGCGTCTGGTTCGCTCACACAGCTTTTTAAAACATTTTGGAACTAGCCCAAATGCTCTTTTTATTTTTGAAATATATTTTTATTTAATTTTATGTTTATTTAATGCTTAGTAAGACTGGAAACTTTGCATGTTGGAAATACAATCTGAGGTAGCAGAATGACAATTGAAGTGTTAGGTTGGCCCTGAAAAGAGTAAATGATCAGAAATACAATCTGAGGTAGCAGAATGACAATTGAAGTGTTAGGTTGGCCCTGAAAAGAGTAAATGATCAGAAATACAATCTGAGGTAGCAGAATGACAATTGAAGTGTTAGGTTGGCCCTGAAAAGAGTAAATGATCAGAAATACAATCTGAGGTAGCAGAATGACAATTGAAGTGTTAGGTTGGCCCTGAAAAGAGTAAATGATCAGAAATACAATCTGAGGTAGCAGAATGACAATTGAAGTGTTAGGTTGGCCCTGAAAAGAGTAAATGATCAGAAATACAATCTGAGGTAGCAGAATGACAATTGAAGTGTTAGGTTGGCCCTGAAAAGAGTAAATGATCAGAAATACAATCTGAGGTAGCAGAATGACAATTGAAGTGTTAGGTTGGCCCTGAAAAGAGTAAATGATCTATGAACAGGAATTATATTATTCCTACTTTAGCCTAATTTCCGATTTTGTTTGCCCTCGTAAAAATTGTGATTAAATAGCATAAAAAACTCATAAGAGCCTACATCATTTTTACATGTAGGTCAGCCTGAAATATTCCGACTTTATTCCAAGGACCAAATATCATGCCTGGTGTTCTGATTGGTGTGTTCGGATCATTCTCCCATGGTGCTACCTTTGTGCAGATATGTTTTGGGGGGTTATGTAGTTTTTGTTCAGTAGACCAACCCATGAAGTCCTGCCCACTACCGTAGCAACTGCTTAGCAATGGTGTCCATAAGCGCGTTCTGACAGTCTGTGAAAAGCATCATGCCAAGTTAAAATACAAAACTAATGCATTTCAAAGGGTGAAATTTTGTTTACTTTTTCATGGTTTTTAACGTGTTAGTTTTCTTGTTGGATTTTGGGCAACATATTTGTATTATGTGAATGAACAATTGAGTTGAATGGAATTGGTCTTGTCATAATTGTATGTGTTGGGTGCTTGAAAGAGTTAACAGTCTATTTTATATTTTTGTATTATTTTTTTTATAGGGAAATATAGAGGGTTAAATATTGATCCCATTTTGATTTGTAAATTTATTGAATAATTTCATTTGATAACTTTTACTAAAGTTTAATCTTACAGCACCAGGACAACTTTTATGGAATTTCGAACACCAGTATCAGAACTTTATTAGTATTTATTTATTTAAGACACTTTGAACAAGGGTGACCAATCCAGCACAGCTGATCATTTGAGGCCCTCATATTAAGTAAAAATACATCAAATGATAAAATACAAAAAGTGACAAACTTGGCTGAAAGTGTGTAAAAAGGGAAGTTACTAAAAATGTTTGATAACATAAAAAGAAAAATTTACAAACCACACAATTGACAAAAATATGAGAAAAAATATATAAAAATGTGTCCTATACATGAAATAACAAATCTGTGAAGCTCAGTCGGTCATCGGAGTCATGAGAAATATATATATTTTCACTGTTTCCAAACATGAGATAAAATGTATTGTTCTGCTCAATTCCCAAAAACTAATGCATTTCAGGTAAAAATACTCAAAGGGAAATTATATGTGTATCTGTGCACAAATATGTTTTTCAACTGTATTTAGCACACCCGTAAAGGAAACAATTGTTTGCCTTTCTGTAGTTTCTGTAATCAGAGAGTGAAAGAGACTCATTGATGGTCAATCATGAAGAAGTTGCTTCTTGGAAGACAAAGCATTCTTATTTATCAAAACAAATTTATATCATTCTGAAAGCTCACTTTATATGAAGTTAATTCCTGCAATTCCTTACATAATGTTCAGTGTTTTACACTGTTTCTTAAAAGTGTGACCAAATTTGTTGATAAAAATTTACACCGGTTGTTTGTATTTAAAACACTTCCCCTTACAGGCAATTTTGTGTAACAGGGTATAATTAAATGGTATTCTGTTTTGGGGGTTTTGGTTTTCTATTCTGGGAATGGAGTATCTGTTGTAAAGAGACTTTTGCTGGTTACTGATTACTTTGTTTCTGTTTACTATTTATTTTCTTCTGTTCACTGTTTATTTTGTTTCTGTTCACTGTTTTCATTGTGTCCAGTGTATCTCACCCTTACCCTTTTTACTAAATATTTTTAAGTGCAATAGTGTTAACACATGCACCATTTTGTTGTACATATGATTATTCAGTGCCTTAATTTTCAACGTTAAGCTTTTATTTATAGTTCATAAGAAATCATCATTATTGTGTGCCATTGAAATCTTCTGTTGATTTAATACTTGATTGGCTTTTCATGATTCCATGTGAATTATGTTGAAACTTGATTGGCCCAGTGAAATTTAAGAGTGATTAAAAATATGCAAAACAACTTCATTGTTTGTTTGTTTTTAATAGATGTTAATTTTGCATCAGGGTTAATAAATGTTATTTCTATTTGGTTCTTGCCGTTACACAGGTGAGTATTAAGCACTGTATACTCAGTCAGAAGCCATTCAACCTGTAACTGCTGTACAACCAGGGATCACAGCCAAGTTTACAATACAACCTCTGAAGCGGCAGCAGAGGAATCATCATTATTGTGTGCCATTGAAATCTTCTGTTGATTTAATACTTGATTGGCTTTTCATGATTCCATGTGAATTATGTTGAAACTTGATTGGCCCAGAATCAAAAGTGATCTTTTAATGTCAATGGATGACCAGAAGATTAGCCTATTGCTCTTACTTGACTTGAGCGGCGCTTTTGACACCATTGACCATCTGTGTCTGTTACAAACCTTGAAAACCCATTTCTGGATCCATGGTAAAGTTCTTGCATGGATTGAATCTTACTTGGCTGATAGAAAACAGACAGTTGAAATTGATGATATTGAATCAGATGTGTTCAAGGTACCCTTCGGTGTCCCTCAAGGGTCACGTTTAGGCCCCCTATTGTTTACAATGTACACAAGCAGACTCCTCACAAATATTGAAAAGAAGTTCCCTATTATTACTTGTCATTGCTACGCAGATGACACACAAGTATATTTGTCATTCTGTCCTAACACACCAAATGAAGAATACTGTATCAGTGTATTAGAAAAATGCATTGAGTACATTAGAACCTGGATGTTACAAAACAAACTGATGTTGAATGATAGGAAAACGGAACTGTTAGTTATTGGCACTACACGTCAGGTATCTAAGTTCAAGTCAAACGGTATATCAGTAGGTGACACTGCTATAATACCATCCCATAACGTAAGAAACTTAGGAGTGTTATTTGATACTCAGTTGAATATGGAATCACAAATTATTAGTGTATGTAAATCTGCATATTACATGATTTATAATCTGAGGCGCATTCGTAAATACTTTGATCAAGATAGCATGAAAACTGTCGTCCACGCATGCATTACGAGTAAATTAGACTATTGTAATAGTCTATTGTATGGATTACCAAACTTACAGATAGCAAAGTTGCAACGGGTTCAAAATACATGTGCAAGATTGATTTGTAATCTCCCTAAATTTGCTCATGTAACACCACTACTCAGAGAATTACATTGGTTGCCTATACGTCAAAGAATTGAATTTAAGATGTTAATGATAGTTTATAAAGCGCTTAATGGTCAAGCTCCTAGTTATATTACTGAATTATTGGATTTTAAATCTCAAACCCATGGTCATAATCTTCGTAGTACACAAGACACATTGGCATTGAAGATCCCCCAAATTAGAACAAAAGTAACCTTAGGTGATCGATCATTTCTTTGTGCAGCTCCTAGATTATGGAATAAGCTACCTGTGGACATTAGAAAGTCTCAATCATTAGATGGCTTTAAATTTAAAGTAAAAACCTATTTGTTTTAAACATAGATTTAATTATATAATGGTCATGCTTTGAATTATATAGCATTGTGTAGTGGTATAGCATCTAAGAGCTCTTGAAGCGCAGTAGAATATATAAACATATAGTTTCTGCGCTCTACAAATGATTTATTATTATTATTATTAATCACCTTAAAGGGATGCAACTTTTACAAACAATAATTTATGATTGAGCGCCAGCATGTTTATCCAGAGGTTGCCTGTTCAAGTCCCACTCTTGTCAATTTTTGTTTGTTCGTTCAACCCAATATTTGAAATGAAAAGGACACGCATGAATGGTAACACAACATTGTCAAACAGCAAATGATAGGTTTCTTTTTGGTCCAAGTTGGGTCTTTTTTTTAGTTAATTTTGTCAAGTGTTTTATGACAGTTCAAAGACTGAAAAGGTGGGGGTTGGGGGATTTCATAGCAACGCAGTTGCGTAACCAGCAAGGGGGAAGTAAGGGGATGGAAGCTCAGAAACCTTCCCCCTTGCCTCCCCCTCTCCCCAAAAATGAGATTGAAAGGAAAAAAACATAAATGAATGGTTTGATTGTAGATCAAAAGCCTCCTCCCCCAAAGTGCCTTTGCTCTCACTTCCCCACCCCACCCCTGTAGCAACGTATTTAGCTATCCAAAATATAACAAGGTGTGGTAAAAGTAAGGGTTGCTACAGAGAACAGGATCTTTCAAGTAAAATTGGTGGACAGGGAAACCGACAGAGGGCGCTGTATAATAAACTGAACTGAGCAGAAAACTGCTCTGTTTTGTTCGCGTGTGTGTGTCGTACGTGAACTGAATCTACCACTCCAGTCCAGTAGGACGGACCCAGTTTTCATTAACTTTTACTTTTACTTCTCATCTGAATTCTCGAGTGAAATTCGCCATGGACGACAATCAAGTTCAACCTGATATTGTAGGTGATCCAGATCAAGAAATTGAGGAACTCACAGGTAGATTAAAGAAGATATTTGTGGGGGAAAATGGGTCAACCTTTTTAGGCTAGCTCAGCTGTGTTTGTGCATACATTACACAGCCTGAGTGATATGTTGTAAATGTTTTATCTGTTCATACAACATTCACTCATTGTGTGGGTGCGGGAGGGGTGGGGGGTAGCTGTGGGGTTGTTTAACTTATTAAGTAACGACTTCAGGGCAAAGTAGCATGTTACGGAAAAGTTTCCGGAGCACGCCACCACCTTCTGGACGTTTTTTGTTTGTTTGTTTTTTACCAATATACACCTGAGGATGTATTCTATCGATAGGGTTAGTACCCCAAAATGTAAATAGTTTTCATAGGGGACCGATTTAAAAAAAAAAAAAAAAAATTTAAATCCTAAAATTTGAAAAATAAAAAACCCGCTTTTTCCCTTTTTTGAATCATCCTTCAATGGGGGTATGTTCATCACATCAGAGGCCACTGTAGCTGGCTTACCCATTCCATAAATCAACAAGTCCTGGTGAATTTTCCAATGCGCATGAACGATGACCGACTCATTGGAGTATTGCACATTTACCCGGACACACACACAGCAGGAAAACGAAAACAAAATTGTATTTATTTTCGACGAAGCTTTTGCGATTTTCTGACGCCTTTTTAAGGCCTTTAGAATTGTTCAATTTTACTGTTTTTTGCTGTATATATTCAGTTAACCCATCTTGACAGGTAAGACTAAAATTTAGAGTAATCGGCCAGATATTGAGGGAGCTAGAGTGGTGGCGTGCTGCGGAATTTTAGCCCATGTTACTAACAGCAGCAGCTGTAGTACTAGTAATACTAATAGTATGGAGTGCCTTGTTTGAATAAAACAAAAACTTTTCGAGTTCCACTATTTTTTCTGCCAAGAAGCCAGAATATTGAAATGAATATTCTTACCTTTGAAGTTTGATTGAAAAT